>CM017770.1:36294840-37517340 GCA_008009225.1 Acer yangbiense
CCATTCCATACCCTTCTTGATCCTTTCCTCTAATGTAGGGTCATTTGGGAGAGCTATATGGTAGTACCTGTTGATGTCCTCTACATCAACTCTGACCTCCATTCCTCTAACCATCACACCGAAGTTCCTCATTTGTAATCTCCCGGGTTCATTCCCGTATAGAACTCTTCCACAATTCTTCTACAATACTTGGGTGGGGTGCTAGTGTACGTGGCCCACTCAATCCTGTTTACCATCCAAGGTATAGGTATGGTCCCTAGCTCCTGTAAAGCCATCCCCTTATCTACTATCATTGCTCGCCCTGTGAGAAACTACAGGCAGTCTTTGAAATGCCTGTTTAGGGTGCATTTGGGAATTGAAGGTCCTTATCAGATTTCTTGGGTTTCTTAGATGATCCTTGCCCAATCTTCTTCCCCTTATTCTTGGTTGGCTTCTTGTTTAAAATCTTTGAGTCTTGAAATTGATAACGTGGTGTTAGGATTATGCTCAATAGCAAGAGTGTAATATTCTTTTTGACAATCTTTTCATATTAATAAAGTGATTTCTGTTTTAACAAATCTTATAGCATTTATAGTTTAATTATTATAATTGTCAAAAGTAAATAATCATAAGGTCAAAAGACTATGAGAAATGAAGAATTGTTCGTACATCTAGAAATGTATGAGATATACACAATTCTTTAGTTAGTCTTGAATAATGTTCACAACTTAAGATAAAGGTTGGGCGCCTTTACCTTGTTAAAGTTGTAGATTCTTTTGCTAGCATTTGAGCGGGATCAAATGTGTTAGGATGAGTCTAAACTCATCAAAGTGTCTTTGAGTTAAAGAATCTAGTGCACTAGGTGCATTGAATAGGATCACAATGAAATACTTTATCTAGAAACCGTCAGTGGATAAAAGTTTTTCATTATGAGGACAATCGGAGAGTCTATCTTAATTCTAAGATAAATGATGGACTTATGGTTACAAGTGTTATCATTTGAGCTATCAATGAGTACGATTATCATTAACACCATGCATGCCTTAAGTTTATAATGTTACTTAATTCACAAAGTATACCACACATACTCATCTTATTCATTTCATACCAACTTATCAACCTCGGATGCAATTGTCTCTAGATGTTATCTATTGAGCCCTACCTTCTATTTCTTAGAGGTTTTAGCAACATAACATCATTATATCATCAAGAGTCAAAGAAAATGTAGGAGAGAAACTTGCATAATAAGTAAAAGAGATGAGTTTTTAGGGATACCTTCAATGAATATCTAGAAGAAAGAGTGATGAATTGAGAGCAAAATTGTATATCTGAAAACTGAAACTCAAAAAGTTGCTCTTTACCTTTAAAAACCACTCAGGTTGACCCCGCGAGCTTGTGCGCGGGCTTTTTCCCACAGAATGAACTCGCCGAAATAGGACACTCAGCTTCCAGTTCTTTTGAGAACTCCCGCGGTTTCTCTTCTGTAGACTCACGATTAATGTCCCGCGGACTCAAAGTCGCGGACTATTTCTCTAAAACCTCACGAGTTTGGCTTTTCCAACTCGCAGCTAATGTCCCGCGGTAAAAAGTCACCAAAATGACTTCAAATCCTTCACGGGTTTGCCTCCTTCTGGCTGGCTACCTCTTTCCAGCCAACATATCTCGCAAACGTCCTCAGAATGCTCCGCGAGTTTCACTCATGTTGGCTGGCGGCTAATTACCCGCGAGTCCTGAACTCGCTGCAGGCAAAATGCCTTTCTTTAGTCCCTTTTTTGACACCAAAACCTGGACAATCACTTCACACATAAAATATATGCAACCCTAGCTTAATGCTAGGGAATTACACCACAAGTAAAACATACTACATAATTAAAATCCAAGGTTGTGGGTCAAATGATCCACAAACCTATTTAATTGTCTCTAATGAATAATTACAAACATACTAAAGTACAACATCTAAACACATAAACTCCGGCCCAACTCTTCTGGCCAACAACCTGCACATACACAAAATACATTAAAATGTTCACATATTCAAATGTGAACGAGTCTTGCTAGTGCTCCCAAATTCTGAACAAGATATAGGAGGGGAAAGTGGCAAGCTAGGAAATGTGTATTCTTTAGGGATCCACATTCCAGAACCTGGTGTGGACTTCACCTTAAGTGGAGGAGACTCTTTGTACGTGTCCTTTCGAACCCACATTTACCTTGGTTTCCCCAAAGGCCTCCTAGGTAACACATTCCTACTTTTGCAGAACTCATGGTACTTTATGCAATTGGGCCTTTTGTGCCCTTGAGTTCCATAATAATAACAAGTAAGGGAGTAGAAACTACCTTCTTGTTTGTCATCCTTCGCCATGCCTATGAGGTCATTGGTGGATCGCTTGCTGGATAGTCTCTGTTCAATTCATCCACCATGTCCCTCACATCCCTTTCCTTCATCAAATCAAAGATCCTATCTTGCATCTTTTTTTTAGATGATTGATAGGCCTCTTTCAGGTCAACCATTAGTTGCATAATTTCCGTAAGATACTTCATCTGCTCCTTCTTTTCTTGCTCAACTTTCTCAATCCTCAACAACAACTGTAAGGATTCCCATATCTTGATTGGCTTATTTTGTGGACAAACCACTTATTGGGGTTGATTGTGTAAGGGTAGTTTAGATGATTGAACTTCAAGCTCAAAGGCCCTTCCAAGACCTTAAGGGACAAGCACTCCAAAGGTAGTCTTCTAGTGTTTAGTTTCCTTTGAAGAGACTTAGAATGCACACACACACTTAGCATACTTGCATTTGTGTGCATACTCTTCACATGTCACTTTACACACTAGCACTTTAATTGATATCTTGTTGTGTGTATATGTGCTTAGTAATTTATTTCCCGATAGTGTTCGGAAACATCCGCGCATGCACTAGAATGTGCTTGGTTTTGAGCGAAGACCGCCCACGGAGAATGCCCTTGCCTTCTCTTTGGTTTTCACCTCTGTTGGTGATCGGCGGTTATGATCGGCGGCCTGGCCGCCGAATGAAACCATCTTTTGTGTCCAAAAGTGTATGGAGCAATTCTACGGTCAAGATCGACGGTCATGACCGCCGATCGAAACCGTCGTTCATACCTGATCGATTTAATATCTCGGGTTTGATTCGACGGTTGTGAATTTACCGAATGAAACCGTCGTTGATGCTCTGTTCTTCACGGGCTCAATTCGGCGGTCGTGATCGGCGGCCTGGCCACCGATTGAAACCACAGATCGGTGCGTTTCAAGGGCAAACTTGTATTTTCACATATTCTGTTTTTCATGCCTATAAATACATCTCTTTCTCTTGTTCTGAATAATGACTCTTTGATCATCAAAAACCCTATATTTTAAAGAGAGATTTTGAGAGAAAAAGCAACCAAGTTTGCTCATTTAAACACTCAAATACATACCTTTGTGCATCAAAGTTCATCTTGCATTCATCCATGAATGGGTTTGCATCATCACAACTTGCTTGGTAAGATTTTGATTAAGTTCATCTTATTTTAGTATTTTACTACCAAGCTATTCTCTTTTAATTTACTTGTATGTTTTTGATCATATGATAAATACAAGAATAGAGAATTAATTGTGATGAATTGATTGAGTGTTGTATTGTGATAGCTAATTAGGTTTTTGCTTAATCTTGATTAGCTAAGCTATTTGACATGTCATTTAGCTCTTGATATCTAGGATTGATTTAATTGATTATATTATCATCCTAGATAAGCATCTAAGGTTCCCTAGCCTTGTTTGTTATTTGAATATTCATACATATTCACATAGGTTGCATAATCGCTTCATTGAGAATTAAGTCTTGGGGCTAAGATTGCTTAGGCCTCAAGTAATTGGACTAGAGCCACTTTTAAAGGCCCGCGTGGTAGAAGTGGGGGGTTATTGACCGGAGTGTTAGACGAGGTCTACATAGGTTGTAAACTCTATTTCAATTAGTGGATTTCGAGGTTCGAGTGTGGCGCACTAAATAGCCCGTGGTTTTTCCCAGTGGTTGGGTTTCCACGTATACATCAAGTGTTATTTAAATTCCGTACTATATTTCACTTGTTTGTCTTTTTGACTAGTAGGGGCATTTTCATAAAATTGACTTGCATGCGAAAATTGGGTAATAAAGCTTAAAATCTATTCACCCCCCTCTAGATATATTTATCATACACACCGAGTGTTTATTCGTTCCTTTCAACAACCTATTGTTAAGATCAACCAATTTATCCTTCTTTTTGCCTCAAGATCGCTTGAGGTCTTCACATCTGCTTCCAATGCCCTTATAAACTCATCCATATCATCAGAATTTGGAGAAGCTTGGCTAGATGGGCATCCTAACTCATCCTTTGTTTCCTTCCTAATCAGTGGATCAACACCAAACATGTCAAATTCCACCACATCTTCCAAAATGCTCAAGGTCAGTTTTCCTCTGTGCACATCCACAATTGCCCTTGAGGTTGCCATAAACGGTCTTCCTAGCAGCACTGGTTGGGAATTACCATTCTCATCCCTATCCTTTACATTCAATACCATAAAGTCTATAGGGATGAGCAACCGATCAACCTTGAGTATCACATCCTCAACTACTCCATTAGGATTCCTCGATGACTTGTCTGCTAGACGCAAACATAGGGAAGTGGGCTTGAGACCACTCAATCCTAGCCTTTCATATAGAGTATGGCATCATATTGATGCTGGCTCCAAAATCAAGCATAGCCTTCTCCTCCGAGGAGGTTCTTACAGTAATGCCCAACTCAAAACTCCCTGGGTCCTGCTCCTTGGAAGTATACCCACTCCTAGAACTAGTAATAGCATGAGCATGCTCTTGCATTGGGGCTTTCCCCCTATCTTGCTGCCCATTTTCCTCTATCACTTGTCCAAGCTGAGTAGACAACTTCTTCAGTGACGCTTCTATCCCTATCATTCTGTGGTCCATTTCCTGCTAATAATACTGTGGAGGATTGTGATTGCTCCACTGGTTTGAGTTCCCAGCACCCTACTGGCCCTGATACTGACTCTTGAGGTTGCTTCCACCCCATGATTAGTTCTGATCATTCCTTGGTTGTTGATAGGCATTGTTGTTGTTGTTTCTCTGCCTTCCATGATTCCATTGGTACATGGCTTGGGCCTCTGCCTCTGAATAAACCTCTCTCTAGGAGGTGCATACCTCTGCTTCATGTCCAACCGTACCACATGCTTGGCACACATTCACCTGCTCATGCTGCTACACTTGCTGATTAACCATCATTGCCTTGACACTATTATTTAAGGTCTCCACTGCTTGGCTAGCTTCGCATTACTACCCTTGCTTCCCTTTGTGCTCCTTTGTTGGGAATTCTGTCCCAACATTTCATACTTGTTACACTCCCTCATCGCTCTACCACATGCACTGTCAACGATCGCCTGTGTGAGCCCAGTAAGCCTATCATAGAAAGACTGCACATGGGACTGAAGTGTGAAGTCATGGTGTCGACACTGAGCCAAGAAAAGCTTGAACCTCTCCCATAACTCATGGAATGCTTCTCCTTCTTCCTCTTGGAAGTTTGCAATCCTTCCTTTAATTTCTTTAGTTTTCCAGGACAGGAAGAATTTGGAGAAGAACTTCTGCTCCACCTCGCCTAAGTAGTTAGAGCCCCTACAGGCAAAGCCATAAGCCACTTCTTGGCATGGTCCTTCATGTAGTATGAAAAATAGCGCATCCACAGTAAATCCTCCGTTAGCCGGCACACCGGTATCGTAGTGATGGCATTGTAATATTCCTTCATAAACTGAAGGGAATCTTCGTTCGGCTTCCCAGAATAGGATGGCAGGATGTTGTAGTGTAAGTTCTTCAACTCATAATCCCGCTGAGCAGCATTCAATGCTATGGCTGGAGGATGTGCCCCTAAAGTGGGCAATGAGAATTCCTTCATGTAGCGTGCATCCTTCATTGATTTCACTGTAATGATTCTGCATAGAATTCAGGAAAAGTAACGAGAATCGAATGTGAAAAAGAAAGTATTATACTAAATTATGACTAAAAAGTAGGGTAATTCTTGTAAGGATTCCCATTTATTGATTGGCTTATTTCGTGGACAAACCACATATTGGGGCTTGATGTAATGGTAGCTTAGGTATTTGATGGTTGGTGTTTTGCACAACCAAGGCCCGTTCAAGACCTCAAGAGAAGAAGCACCAAAGGTATATTCTAGTGCTTTCTTGCTTTGAAGAGATCTAGTTGCACACACACACAACTCATGCATAAATCTTATTCTTGTATGTTGTGTGTTTTATATGTGTGCATGCATGTTCTTGAATATCTCTTCTTGCATGTTTTAATTGATTGTATCTAGTTTATTAAAATGCCATGACATGTTTGGGCATTAGGATGCATTCAATTCCCACACTTGCACTTCATGTTTGTTAGCTTTAAGTGTGGTGTAATTTGTTTCTCGAAGGATGTTCAAAAACGTCCGCACGTGCACGTTGGTGTGCATGGTTTAGCGCGATGATCGCCGGTGGAGATGCCCTTGGCTTCTCCTTTGGTTTCACCATTTTTGGTGAAACGGCGGTTGAGATCGGCGGCCTGGCCGCTGTTCGAAACTGCCGATCAAGACCTGATTGGAATAAATATCTCGGGTCCAAAACGACGATTATGAAACCGCCGAATGAAGTCGCCGAAGTTTCTTGATGCTCTCAGAATTCTATTCGGCAGTTCAATTCGGCGGTCCCGACCGCCGATTGAAACCGCCGATCCTGCGATTTCAGGGGCAAACTTGTCTTTTCACGTGCCCTGTTTTTGGTATCTATAAATACATCTTTATCTCTGGTTCCCAAACTAAGTCTTCTCATCCTAAGAACCCTAGAGAGATATTTAGAGAGACTTGAGAGAAAAAGCTTAAAGATTACATCTTTATTTCTCTTAACCCATTTCCACATGCATAAATAATCATCTAAGCATCATCTAGGATCATGTAGTATGTGCTAATGCATGGGTCTTTTTCAACACACATGTATGGTAAGTTGAACACTATTATCTTACATAATTTGTGTTCTTACTTGTCAATTTTATCTCATTTATTACTTGTATCTGTTTAGATTAATTTCTACATACATGATTGAGATTATGTGTTGATTAGGTTATTTGTGATAGCTAGGTTTTCATGTTTATCTAACATCTAGCTAATTGATCTCATTAATATGATTGAGATTATTTTTGATAGCTATTGTATCTAGGATTGGTTATCCTTAACATAGCTAAAGTTGTATGCCATGTCATATAGCTATTTTGATATCTATGATTGATTTTATTGTCATCATATAATCCTAGATAAGCATTTAGTGTATCCTAGCATTATTTGCATATTTGAATATCATTGCATATTCACTTAAGGTTTGATCTCTTCGGAGAAGTAAGTCTTGTGTGATGACCGGGATTAGGTCGTACACCAGGATTAGGTGGTCACATGAGCAATTGGACTATGTCCACTTTTACAGGCCTGCAGGTAGTGGTAACGGGTTATTGATCGAGATTAGATCATAAACCAGGAATAGGTTGTAAACATGATCACAATTAGTGGATTCGAGGTTCGAGTGTGGCGCACTTACCAGCCCTTGGTTTTTCCCTGTTGAGGGTTTCCACGTAAAAAATTAAGTGCCGTTTATATTTCCGCACATATTACACTTGATATATTGTTTTGTGAATTGGGGTTATATTTGTTGAAACAAATACGTGGTGTGTAATATATTAATCTGGGGGGGGGGGTGAATAGATTTTAATCATTATCACCCAATTTTCGCGTTTAGTCAAATTTATGAAAATGCCCCAAACTATACAATATAATATAGCAAGTGTAATATGGTGCGGAAATTAAATAATACTTGATATTTATGTGGAAACCGTCACGGGAAAAACCATGGGCTGGTAAGTGCGCCACACTCGAACCTCGAATCCACTAATTGTGATAACGTTTACAACCTAATCCCAGTTTACGATCTAATCCCGATCAATAACCCGTTACCACTACCAGTAGGCCTGTAAAAGTGGACCTAGTCCAATTTGCTCATGTGACCACCTAATCCCGGTGTACGACCTAATCCCGATCATCACACAAGACTTACTTCTCCGAAGAGATCAACACCCTAAGTGAATATTATGCAAATATCCAAATATGCAATAAGTTCTAGGGTACACTAAATGCTTATCTAGGATTATATGATGACAATAAAATCAATCCTTGATATCAAATATAGCTATATGACATGGCAAACAACTTTAGTTATGTTAAGGATAACCAATCCTAAATACAATAGCTATCACAAATAACCCACAAACATTCAAAAGATTAACTAGTTGATTAAAATACAATCTATCAACCTAGTTATCAATAAATCACACAAGAATGTTTATGGCATAGCTTTTAGGCAATAATGACCTAATCAATTAAGCTATCAAAAATAATCTCAATGATATAATGAGATTAATTAGCTAGATATAAAATAGGCATGAAAACCTAGCTAACATAAATAACCCAATCAACACATAATCTCAATCATGTATGTAGAAATTACTCAAAGAACATACAAGTGATAAAAGAGATAAATTGATAAGTAAAAACACTAAGATTAGATGAAATTAGTGTTTAACAAATCATACCATGTATGTTGAAGAAGACCCATACATTAGCACATACTAGATGAACCTAGATGATGCCTAGATGATGATTTGTGCATGTGGGAATGGGTTTAGAGATATAAAGATGTAATCTTTAAGCTTTTTCTCTCAAGTCTTTCTTTCTCTCTCAAGAATATGGAGCCTCTCTCTCTAGGGTTTGATTTTGTGGCTCAGCCCTCAAAATGATGAGAAAGATATGTATTTATAATGCCCAAGTGAAACTATGTCGTTTTGGAAGAAATGGAAAAATTATGGGCATTTTCGCGGTACACGCGTCAGTGCAGTGGCTCAAGATTCGAGTGTTTCGAAACATGACCAAACAATATTGAAACCTTTCGTATGATATATCGTTGGAAAGGTATGGATGTCTACTTTATACTCATTTTTACAGAATGACATTTCGATATCTTTAGAAAGCTTTATGGTCAATTGAGTGATCAAAGGTCAGAAACGGATAAAAACAGAGTTGCCCTATTTTGGTTGTAACTTTGGAGATTTTAAAACCAATCCAAACAGTCATAAAATATTATGAATAATATACCGTTGGAAATGTATGAGTGTCTAGTTTGTACAAAAATTTTCAAAACTCATTTTGAAGCTTTGTATAAAAAGTTATGGTCACAAGACCATGCAAAGGTCAGTTTTGAAAACACTTGAAACATTGAAATCCAATCTCTTGAAACTAGACACCTTACTCCAATCAACCCAACCAAATTTAACACTTATCCAAGAGAAGAATGAGACCTTCTCAAGTGGTCTATCATCATGCTAAGACATGCACACCATCGTGCAAGCGTGGACATTTCCAATCATATTTTGGGAAACGAATTACACCACACTTAAAACTAACAAACATGAAGTGCAAGTGTGGGAAGTGAATGCATCCTAATGCCTAACATGTCATGGCATTGTCATTGAACAAGATGCACTCAATAAAACATGCATGAAGAGATATTCAAGAATATGAATGCACACATATAAAAACACACAACATACAAGAATAACATTTATGCATGAGTTGTGTGTGTGTGCAACTAGATCTCTTCAAAGCACGTAAGCACTAGAAATTTACCTTTGGTGCTTATCAAGATGAGGTCTTGAAAGGGCCTTAAGCTTGAATAGCAATACCTAAGCTACCCTTACAATGAACCCCACATATGGTTTGTCCACGAAACAAGTCAATCAAAATATGAGACCTAACATTTGTAATATTGACTAATCCGAAAAATTTGGTAACAACGGATTAACAACCCATTCACAAACCCTCTAGGTTGTATTTAAAAGACATGCACGCGAATACAGGAATTTATTATTCCTTTCAATTCTCAATTAACTAACTATCCTAATTCTAACGCACTACCTCCTCGGCAACGGCACCATGAATTTTGACGCGCCCGAACCGGTTCTACAAAGATTGCTAATGCCTATGCTATTCTACCTCGGTTATTCCAAAGGGACGCGCAAGTGTTTCACCTTTCGCAAGTGCACGAGTCGTTCAACTCGTATAGGGCGCACGAGTACGGGTTATCGTTCCCACGAGAGGTATGACGCTTAGAAACTACAATTGCTAGCTAAAATGCTCCTGAAAGCAAAAGAATAACAGATTAATGCTTCAAGTCTAGTCTAATGTAATAACTAAATTGAGATTGAAGATTAATGAGAGAAAGATGCTAGGGGAAATATGAACTAAACAATGATACACCACCAAGTAACCACTCTTATATATTTTAGACCAAAATCACTAAGAATAGTTCCATAAATGATTTAAAAGTAATTTCAATAACTCACTCAAGGTATACTCTAAAGTCCTAGAGTAACATCAAGTGAGTGATTGATTGGAACTATTTTTAAGAGTGTGATTCACAAGTTTTTACCATTACTCACACACTCTACTTAATGAGTTATTGGATGACAATACACAATTCAAAAGTTAGGAAGTAAGCATGTCATCAACTCTTAGCACAAGTTACCAATACATGGTATTCAAAGGCTATGAGAAACATGCAATGAATTAGTCATTCTTAAACATTGATAAGCACAAAGTGATTATTCATAAAAGAAGAGTGATAAACAAGGTGGTTCACATCATTAATCCATAAATCCCCCAACAAAAGGGGTTTAGTTACTCATTATTGTTAGGATTATGCTCAATAGCAAGAGTGTAATGTTGTAATTAACAATCTTTTTCATATTAATAAAGTGATTTCTGGTTTAACAAATCGTATAGCATTTATAGTTTAATATTATAATTGTCAAAGTAAATAATCATAAGGTCTAAAGACTATGAGAAAAGAAGAATTGTTCGTACATCTGGATATGTATGTGGTAGACACAATTCTTTAGTTAGTCTTGAATAATGTTCACAACTTAAGTTAAAGGTTGGGCACCTTTATCTTGTTAAAGTTGTAGAATTCTTTTGCTAGCATTTGAGTGGGATCAAATGAGATATGATGAGTCTAAAATCATCGGAGTGTCTTCGAGCAAAAGGATCTAGTGCACTGGGTGTATTGAACTGGATCACAATGAAATACTTTATCTATAACCGTCAATAGATAATAGTCTTTTCATTATCATGACAATCGGAGAGTCTATCTTAATCCTGAGATAAATGATGGACTTATGGTTGCAAGTGATATCATTTGAGTTATCAATGAGTACGATTATATCACATAGTCTATCCTCGATAGTTTGGTGATATTCATTTGTTAATCGATAGAGGACTTCATTTATAGATATGGACATCGTGGCTCCATTTATTAAATGAGAGTATAATATCATCATATGGATGTTTTGAGGTAATTGGATATTAAATCTCAACGTTGAGTTTTCGATAGTGTCTATTGAAAACATGGCTTCTGGACAAGTCAAAATATCCAAGTTCAAAACGTGGTCATATGAGTAAATATGGTAACTTGGAGAGTTATAGGCGGTCTATGAAATCTTGGCGATTACTGATATTAATCACGAGGATACACTATCTCCAATATGATTGTCTAGGGTATGAATGAGGAGCATCTTCCTTTTCTATCTTTATTTAAGAGTTCAGTTTTAGCTCTTTAGTGGAATGAGTTAAAATTAATGGATCGGACCTAAGTGAATCATTTGTTGATTGTGATTAGGTTATGTCTATTGAAGCTTAAATTTAGATGGCCCGCCAAGATCCCCAATCCACACGGACTCGCATGGATCACTTGATATATTCTACCGGACCAATTTAAGGGTCCATCTAGAATTGCATTTAATATATTAAGAATATAATTTGCACATTATTTATGTAATGGGCTGCTCAATTATATTAATATATTAATGAAAGACATGTGGGCTTATTTCTTTTAGTAAGAATAGGTCTGGTTCACATGTGGGCTTTTTATTTAAAGTCCAATGGATTAAATGAAATAAGAAAATAATATTTGGCCCAATTATTTTATGTGGGGCGGCAAGGTTAAATTTTTAACCTAAGATATTATTTTGTTTTCATTGTTTAAATTAAATAAGAATTAATTAATTTATTAATTAATTGTTTAATTAAGAAACAAATCTTTTCTGATTAGGAAATATGATTCCTAATGTTATACTATTGTTGGTAGTATACTAAAAGTAAAAGACTTATTTGGTAAGAAAATAAATAATTAATTTTATTTATTTAATCAAATAAGAAGTCTTTTTATTTAGTCAAATAAAAGAATAAAAGTTTTATGAATTGAATTAGGGTTTGAAGTCTTAAATGACATGTGAATTTGGCTGCAACACAACTCCTCTTTTGTAGAGGAAAATTGCAGCAACCCTAGGAGAAACACATGAAGAATTCGGCCACCCTAAAAGAAAGAAGGAAAGAAAATTTGGCCACCTATATATTCACTCTTATAGATTTCGGCCAACCTAATGTTTGGTGCTTGAGATTATATTTTCTTCTTCTTCTCAATTCATAGAGAGATTATTTTATTCTACTAAAAACATAAAAGAGTGAATAGATTATTCTTTGATAGTACACTAATTGCTTGTTCATCAGTAAGCTTGTGTGTACAACATCGATTGAGGTTCACGCGAGTTTCGATCATAAGATTGAGAACTCAAAAGTGACCAGAATAATCTTAGTCTTCTTTTGATTGTTTTTGTGACTAACAAAGAAAAGAAAAGTTTGTTTGTCCATTCTCAGGTTTGCAATTCAAAGAAAAGGGAGACCACGCTCCTAGGTGATCCACGTTCGTGCTAGGATTGAAGATCTTGCGGATTACCATCGACGTAAGTCAATCGGATCACGCGACAAAAGGTATTCTTTTTTTGTTATATAATATATATGTTTAATTGATTAAAGGGTTTAAGGTTCATAAAAAGGAAAAATTTTAAAAAGTTACTAAATCTATTTTTAGTCTCGCTTCCTCTGCGTGTACTACGGTATTTTTCCCTACAATTGGTATCAGAGCCTAGGTTGAACCCTTTTAATTAATTAACGTATATATACATGGATCTATTTCTTTTTATTGTGATTATGCATGTTTATAAAGAGATGGCACTCTAGGTATTCGCATATATAATTACATGTGATGTATGGATTTATATATGTTTTATGTGGATTGTTTTTGCTCGATTTTGGTCCTAGATTTTCAATGTATTTTTGTTATGGAATTGTAACAAGAAGGGTGGTCTATCATCGCCATAATTCCTTCTTAGTAGTTGCTAGGTTTTATTTTTTATTTTTTTAATATGTGCAGTATTTTTTTATTATTACTGCAGCAGTTTTTTTTATTAAGTTTTAGTGCAGTATTTTATGTGTAAAAGTACTGCAGTGTATATAAAAATAAAAAATAAAAAAAAATTAATACTGCAGTATTTATTATTTTATACTGCTGTAATATGTTCAAGTATTGAAGATTCGAAGACACGAAGGAAAACGAAGCAACCGGAACCGAGAACGAGCACCGTGCGCACCCTAGGAGTGGATTGGGCTGCGCATGGCAAGCCCAAGCTTGGTGGGCTGTGCACGGCAGCCCTGGGAGTCTTCATGGGCTGCGCACAGCAGCCCCTTTGTGGGGTTGTGGGTTGTGCACGCCCATGGGGTTTGGGCCGAAGGATGAGCGTATGGTTGATGGGCCACTTGAAGATCTTGTATTCCTAAACAATTGTAATTTACTTGTTTTTCTAGGATGGGCCAAAATTGTTGCTATTTAATTTATGCTTAAATATTACAATATTTGTTATTGTATGATAACATGACATATAGAATAGGAGTGCCACTCATATATCTCTTTTGGTATAAACATGCATTGAATGATTTAGGTATCTAAATTGGCATCTAGATAACTTGGTAAATCATTCTATGGGATTTAATCACACGTGGGAGAAGGTGTTTTTGTAACACCTATGGCCTCCAAGGTTAGTTGAGCTTAATTATTTATTGGTAATCCCCCCAAGGGGCGTCCATGAATGGAATTTAGCAATAAACATCCTTACAAGGATAGACTAGACAATGGACTCAAACGAGATCTACTTCCCAAGGAGGGATTTTCGTGAGAGAAAATTGAGGGTCGATATCTTGGTAACACACTCAATGTAATTTTATTGATATCCTCCCAAGAGTTCTTGTCAATAAAATTGCAAGGCTAAAATTGAAAACGCTGGTTGTTATGTTAACAATTAGGTGGGACCTAGTCTAACTAGTAAATGGTGCGAACTCCCAAAGGAGGCGTAACATTTATGGGTGTTGGATCACCGTTGAATTTTTATGATTGAGTTATTTTTTAATTCAAGATAAATATTTAAAAGTGCTTTATCATGATTATTTACTTATATATGTTTTGTTTTATTCAGAAATCATGACCCCATCACTTATGAACATCCTGAAAGATAACACTTTAACTGGAGATAATTATGTCACATGGAAAAGGAAAATTGGGTTGTTGCTGCAAAGTGAAAAACATAAGTTTGTTCTAACTACTCCTAAACCACCTGCTCCTAATAATGAATCTAGCATAATGTATAGAGATGAGTATGAGCAGTGGAAGACTTCAGATGATATGGCCAAATGTTATATTATGGCCACTATCTCCGACGTGTTGCAACAGCAGCATGAAGGAATGGAGTCCGCTGCTGATATAATGATGTCTCTAGAGGAGATGTTTGCTATGAAGTCCAGGACGACTAAGAGAGAGGCAGTGACTGCTTTTATGAATCTTAGAATGAAACCTGGACAGGCTGTGAAAGATCACATGATGAAAGTCATAGCATATCTCAACATTGCTGAACTGCATGGCGCTGAGATAGATGGTGAGACAAAAATTGATATGGTTGTCAATTCATTGTCAGATTCCTTTGATCAGTTCAAATTGGACTACACTTTGAACAAAAAGGAATACACCTTACAAGGCCTGATGCAAGATGTTCAAAGTGCTGAAAAGATCCTTGTGAAAGGCAAGGGTCAGGAGATTCATATGGTTGGTAAAGTTGCTACTGTTAAGGCCCGTCAAAAGGTCAAGAAACAACAGAAGAAAAAGCAATTTGGGCCTACCAAGAAGGAGACCAAGAAAGTAACCAAGATCAAAGGGAAATGCTTCCTTTGTGGTGAAAAGGGACATTGGAAAAGTAATTGCCCAAAGTCCCAGAAAAAGAAGGAAGAAGGTAATGTTAATTATCTTGAAACATGTTTTTTGGCTGATTCTACAGATTCTTGGATCATAGACTCAGGAGCCACTAATCATGTTTGTTATTCCTTGTAGGGGTTCCAAGAAAGGAGAAGGTTGAGTAAGAATGAAATCAATTTGCGCTTGGGCAACGGAACGTTAGTGTCTGCAAGTGCAGTGGGAGATATTAGAGTTTATTTGGATTCTAGAAGGCATTTAGATTTAATAGACGTTTATTATGTACCTCAATTCAAGAGGAATTTAATTTCAGTTTCTTGTTTGAATAAATTTGGATATTCGGTTACTTTTAATAAAGTCTTTATTATTAGTAAGAATGACAAAATTATTTGCCAAGGTACATTGGAAAACGGTCTATACTTTTTGCATAGAAATATCTCTCACTCGTTAGACACAGAAATAACGGAACCTTATCATAAAAGAGTAAAATTATCAACTGATGAAACCTACCTTTGGCATTTACGCTTAGGTCATATTAACCTTAATAGGATTAAAAGATTGGTATGTGACGGACCTTTGAGTGACTTAAAGGTTGATGATCTACCAACTTGTGAATCTTGTTTGGAAGGTAAAATGACCAAAAGGACGTTCTCTGCCAAAGGTGCGAGAGCCACTGAATGTTTAGGATTGATACACACTGATGTATGTGGACCTATGAGCATTCAAGCTAGAGGTGGATATGAGTACTTCATCACCTTCACAGATGATTACTCGAGATTTGGTTATGTGTATCTCATGCGACATAAGTCGGATGCTTTTGACATGTTCAAAGCCTTCAAAGCTGAAGTGGAAAATCAGCTTGAGAAACACATAAAAATCTTGAGATCTGATCGTGGTGGAGAATATTTATCTGGTGAGTTTCAGCAATATCTTATTGATAATGGGATAGTTTCTTAGTTTTCTGCACCAGGTACACCTCAACAGAATGGGGTAGCAGAAAGGAGAAATAGAACTCTTTTGGATATGGTTAGGTCTATGTTGAGTTATTCAACACTTCCTATTTCTTTTTGGGGATATGCCTTACAAACTGCTATATACATTCTAAACGATGTACCATCTAAGTCTGTTCCTAAAACACCGCATGAGTTGTGGACTGGGCACAAGCCTAGTTTACAACACTTAAGGATATTTGGTTGTCCTGCGCATGTGTTAAAAGGAAAGATAGAAAAGATAGAGTCCCGTTCAGAAACATGTATATTTGTAGGGTATCCAAAAGAAACTAAAGGATATTATTTTTATAGTCCTTCAGATCTTAAAGTATTTGATTCGACAAATGCTAAATTTCTGGAAAAGGACTATATGAATGATTTTGTGCCTAGAAGTAGAATTGTCCTGAATGAGATGTCAGGAGATACAATTCCACAAGAGGTTACACAACCTAACCCAATTGTAAGTTCCGATCAAACACAAGATTAACAACCCACCATTCCTCGTCGTAGTGGGAGGGTTAGAACACAACCCGAAAGATACATCGGTCTGGGAGAATCAGTGGAGAATCTCCCGGACGACGATGATCCCTACACGTATAAGGAAGCTATGGAGGATGTTGATAGTCGCCATTGGCAAAAGGCAATGCAATCCGAGATTGAATCTATGTTCAATAACAAAGTCTGGTCCCTTGTAGACTTGCCTAAAGGGATAAAACCCATTGGGTGCAAGTGGGTATACAAGAGGAAAAGAGGTATGGATGGTAAGGTGGAAACCTTTAAAGCTAAATTGGTAGCTAAAGGGTATACACAGAAAGAAGGTATCGATTACGAGGAAACCTTCTCTCCTGTGGCCATGCTTAAATCCATTAGGATACTCTTATCCATTGCATCATCTTTAGATCTAGAGATTTGGCAAATGGACGTCAAGACAGCTTTCCTTAATGGAAGTCTTGACGAAAGCATCTACATGATGCAACCAGAGGGATTCATTGAAAAGGGCCAAATGGAAAAGGTATGCAAGTTGCAGAAATCCATATATGGATTGAAGCAAGCATCCAGATCCTGGAACATAAGGTTTGATCAAGCTGTCAAAGGTTTTGGATTTATTCAGAATCCTGACGAACCTTGTGTATACAAAAGGATTAAGGGCGACAAGTTGGTTTTCCTGATTCTTTATGTTGATGATATACTACTCATTGGAAACGATGTAGGTGTATTGACATCAGTAAAAGAATGGTTAGCAAAATAATTTGATATGAAGGACTTAGGAGAAGCAAGTTTTATTTTAGGTATCCAAGTAATAAGGGATAGAAAGAATAGAACGATTGCATTATCCCAAGCTTCATACATAGACAAGATCTTGTCTAGGATTTCCATGCAGGATTCCAAGAAAGGTATGTTACCTTTCAGACATGGAATCAAGCTTTCTAAGGAACAAGTTCCTAAGAATGAGCATGAAGAGCAATTCATGAGTAGAGTTCCATATGCCTCGGTAATTGGAAGTCTCATGTATGCAATGCTCTGTACTAGACCAGATATTTGTTTTGCTGTTGGCATAGTTAGCAGGTTTCAATCGAAACCTGGTCCTGATCACTGGACGGCAGTCAAGCATATTTTCAAGTATCTTAAGAGAACGAGAGAAAATATGCTTGTATACTCTGGAGGGGATTTGATTCCCGTTGGGTATACAGATTCTGATTTCCAATCAGATTCTGACTCCAGAAAATCCACATCAAGGGCTGTGTTTACTATTGGAGGAGGAGCAGTTATATGGAGGAGTATCAAGCAATCTTGTATTGCTGATTCCACCATGGAAGCTGAGTATGTTGCTGCATGCGAGGCTGCCAAAGAGGCTATTTGGCTCCGCCAATTCTTGATTGACTTGGAAGTGGTTCCTAGTGCGAATAAGCAGATCACTATCTACTGTGACAACAGTGGAGCAGTGGCTAATTCGAAAGAACCAAGAAGTCACAAGAGAGGTAAACACATTGAAAGAAAGTATCATCTTTTAAGGGAGATTGTTCAAAGAGGTGACGTGACGATTACCAAAATCGCGTCAGCAGAAAATCTAGCGGATCCCTTCACAAAGGCTCTACCTCAGAAGAGTTTCGATGGGCATCTAGAGAACATGGGCTTGAGAGATATGACACATTTGCTATAGTGCAAGTGGGAGATTGTTCGGATTATGCTCAATAGCAAGAGTGTAATGTTGTAATTAACAATCTTTTTCATATTAATAAAGTGATTTCTGGTTTAACAAATCGTATAGCATTTATAGTTTAATATTATAATTGTCAAAGTAAATAATCATAAGGTCTAAAGACTATGAGAAAAGAAGAATTGTTCGTACATCTGGATATGTATGTGGTAGACACAATTCTTTAGTTAGTCTTGAATAATGTTCACAACTTAAGTTAAAGGTTGGGCACCTTTATCTTGTTAAAGTTGTAGAATTCTTTTGCTAGCATTTGAGTGGGATCAAATGAGATATGATGAGTCTAAAATCATCGGAGTGTCTTCGAGCAAAAGGATCTAGTGCATTGGGTGTATTGAACTGGATCACAACGAAATACTTTATCTATAACCGTCAATAGATAATAGTCTTTTCATTATCAGGACAATCGGAGAGTCTATCTTAATCCTGAGATAAATGATGAACTTATGGTTGCAAGTGATATCATTTGAGTTATCAATGACTACGATTATATCGCATAGTCTATCCTCGATAGTTTGGTGATATTCATTTGTTAATCGATAGAGGACTTCATTTATAGATATGGACATCGTGGCTCCATTTATTAAATGAGAGTATAATATCATCATATGGATGTTTTGAGGTAATTGGATATTAAATCTCAATGTTGAGTTTTCGATAGTGTCTATTGAAAACATGACTTCTGGACAAGTCAAAATATCCAAGTTCAAAATGTGGTCATATGAGTAAATATGGTAACTTGGAGAGTTATAGGCGGTCTATGAACTCTTGGCGATTACTGATATTAATCATGAGGATACACTATCTCCAATATGATTGTCTAGGGTATGAATGAGGAGCATCTTCCTTTTCTATCTTTATTTAAGAGTTCAGTTTTAGCTCTTTAGTGGAATGAGTTAAAATTAATGGATCGGGCCTAAGTGAATCATTTGTTGATTGTGATTAGGTTATGTCTATTGAAGCTTAAATTTAGATGGCCCGCCAAGATCCCCAATCCACACGGACTTGCATGGATCACTTGATATATTCTACCGGACCAATTTAAGGGTCCATCTAGAATTGCATTTAATATATTAAGAATATAATTTGCACATTATTTATGTAATGGGCTGCTCAATTATATTAATATATTAATGAAAGACATGTGGGCTTGTTTCTTTTAGTAAGAATAGGTATGGTTCACATGTGGGCTTTTTATTTAAAGTCCAATGGATTAAATGAAATAAGAAAATAATATTTGGCCCAATTATTTTATGTGGGGCGGCAAGGTTAAATTTTTAACCTAAGATATTATTTTGTTTTCATTGTTTAAATTAAATAAGAATTAATTAATTTATTAATTAATTGTTTAATTAAGAAACAAATCTTTTCTGATTAGGAAATATGATTCCTAATGTTATACTATTGTTGGTAGTATACTAAAAGTAAAAGACTTATTTGGTAAGAAAATAAATAATTAATTTTATTTATTTAATCAAATAAGAAGTCTTTTTATTTAGTCAAATAAAAGAACAAAAGTTTTATGAATTGAATTAGGGTTTGAAGTCTTAAATGACATGTGAATTTGGGTGCAACGCAACTCCTCTTTTGTAGAGGAAAATTGCGGCAACCCTAGGAGAAACACATGAAGAATTCGGCCACCCTAAAAGAAAGAAGGAAAGAAAATTTGGCCACCTATATATTCACTCTTATAGATTTCGGCCAACCTAATGTTTGGTGCTTGAGATTCTATTTTCTTCTTCTTCTCAATTCATAGAGAGATTATTTTATTCTACTAAAAACATAAAAGAGTGAATAGATTATTCTTTGATGGTACACTAATTGCTTGTTCATCAATAAGCTTGTGTGTACAACATCGATTGAGGTTCACGCGAGTTTCGATCATAAGATTGAGAACTCAAAAGTGACCGGAATAATCTTAGTCTTCTTTTGATTGTTTTTGTGACTAACAAAGAAAAGAAAAGTTTGTTTGTCCATTCTCAGGTTTGCAATTCAAAGAAAAGGGAGACCACGCTCCTAGGTGATCCACGTTCGTGCTAGGATTGAAGATCTTGCGGATTACCATCGACGTAAGTCAATCGGATCACGCGACAAAAGGTATTCTTTTTTTGTTATATAATATATATGTTTAATTGATTAAAGGGTTTAAGGTTCATAAAAAGGAAAAATTTTAAAAAGTTACTAAATCTATTTTTAGTCTCGCTTCCGCTGCGTGTACTACGGTATTTTTCCCTACAATTATGTCTAAGCAAAGCATAATTAAGAAGAAAAGGAAAACATACAACCAATGAATTCTCGAAAGATTCCAAGGAAGAACAGCCCTTCTCCCTAGTCAATATGATCGAAGACAATCACAAGTAGCTCTGAAAAGCTGAATTAACTAATTACTTCACTAATATAAGTGTCTTTAAGCTAAAGCAATTGAAGGTGATCCAAGAACTTCTTAGAACTATTCTATGTTAAAGGGAGAGTCCAAATTATTCTTACTATCTTTCACTTGTGTTTTTTACATTAGAAAAGTGATTATTTATATCAGTACTTTGAAATTGGGCAAGGAAATGCCACAAAAGTCCTTGACGCGTCATCCGTGACTTCCTCCCGCGGTCACAACTCGCGGGGTCTTCTTCCAAAACCTCCACGGCTTTGGTTCCCCTGCTTCGCGGCTTTTTTCTCGCGAGCATGAACCCACGAGCTTCAACAAAATTCCTCAGCGGTTTCATCCCTTCTACCTGGCGGGCAATTACTCGCGGACTGAACATGTGAGCTTCAACAATTTCTCGCGAGTTCCAATCTTCAGGCTGGTGGCTTGTTTCTCTCTGGCTTCTTCCCGCGACTTTGTTCCGCAGGTTTTTTCCCACGAGGTTCTTCTCATGTTAACTCTTCGATCCTATTTTGGCCTCTTTCCTCCAACTTTGTGCAATCACTTCCCTAAATGAGTACATTACCTATACTTAACAAAAACGCACGATATATACACAAAAGTGCTCGGAAACGAATACAAAAGGTAGGAAAATGGAGCGCTAAATGTGAACATTTGGAGTGCGATCAATTTGTAGAAAGTTTATCTAGACGTATCCCCTTCTCGGGGTGGCAAGATACTTCTTGTAGTGTCTTCGTACTTCAAATAGTCTTAGCTTGGATGGAAAATTCTTCTTTGGATTCCTGCCATTTTTGGCGGTTAACAAAAGTCCCCCCTGACTTGAACACCGGTACATAGCCAGGGTTGGGGTCAGGATACCCGGATCACTTGAAGGATTTTTTTTTTTTTTTTTTTTTTATCCTGACTAGCTGGTTTCAACTGTATAGGAGGAAGTCCCCCTTTGGCAAGCCTGCATTTAATGAGCGATCCACGTGGCAGGCGAGGAATGGTTGGTTTGTTTGAATGGGCCTTTTTTTTTGGCGTGATTTTCTCAAAATCGTCACTTGCACGTCTCCAGTCATTATTACTATTTCCTTTTACGCTTCGGTAATTGCCCACTTCTTCCTATATATAACTCGCCTTTCTTCTTCGTTTACTCACACCGATTTCAAATATCAAAAGCAAACCCTAACTCTCTCTTTCTGAACATTCCTTCTTTCTAGAATTTCTGAGAATTTTCTTCTTCTTCTTCCTTAATCTCTATAATGGCCAGCCCACCTGCTCCCACTGATAGCATCGATGAGCTTTTCAACCAGGGAAAGGATGATTCGGTCGAGAGTTCCCAATCGAACAAGAAGAAGCGGGGACGTGGTGAAGACGATGCCATGGAGAGTACCATCCCAGCCCAGTGCCACCGCTCCAGCAGGAACACTGGTATTGGGTCGGGTTTCAAGAATAGACCCGAGGATCCACTCCAGATTGTTGATGAAAAGGAGGACGAGGATGTCGAAGATGAGAGGGACGATACCCCTACTGCAGACCTCACATGGGTGCTAAGTGGTCCCCTTTCCTTCTTTCATGATGGTAGGATCATTCCGGACTCAATTTGTACTGTTGATACTCTGGCGCGTCTAAAAAAAGAATACCAAATTCCCGATACTATCACTCTCTCTCTCTCCCACATCGGGGTTATGACATGTATACCCTGAAACAAATATTGCACGGTGTGTATAAAACTATCTAGAGGGGGTGAATAGATTTTAAAGATATTACCCAATTTTTCGTGTATATTCAATATTACAAAATTACCCCAAACTAGATAAAGCAATAAATCAAGTGTAAAATGCGGAAATTAAATAACACTTGATTTTTACGTGGAAACCCTCACGGGAAAAACCACGAGCTAATATGTGAGCCACACTCGAACCTCGAATCCACTAAATGTGTAAACCGATTACAACTTAATCCCAGTAAGTAATCACACATCTACCTAATCCCGGTATAAGTGGACCTAGTCCAATTGCTTGCGAATTAAGCAACCTAATCCCGGTCACAACACAAGACTTAATTCTCTAAGAAGAGATAATAGAACCTATGTGAATATGAGAAATATTCAAAATGCAATTTAGAGCTAGGTTACTCTATATGCTTATCTAGGATGGTGATTTTGCAATTAATTCAATCCTAGATGTAAGGATTCCCATTAATTGATTGGCTTATTTCGTGGACAAACCACATGTTGGGGTTTGGTTGTAAGGGAAGTCTAGGTGATTAAGGTTGAAGATCAAAGACCCTTTCCAAGACCTCAAGAGGACAAGCACCAAAGGTATATTTGTAGTGCTTACTTTGCCTCGAAGAGATATAGTTGCACACACACACAACATGCATATCTCTTATTCTTGAATGTTGTGTTTATATTTTGTGTGCATTGTGCTTTATTGATTATTCAATATCTCTTCTTGCATTAAATTGATTGCATCTTGTTCTATGAAATGCCATGACATGATAGGCTTTAGGATGCATTCAATACCCATACTTGCACTTCATGTATGTTAGCTTTTAGTGTGGAGTAATTCATTTCCCGAAGGATGTTTAGAAACGTCCGCGCGTGCACGTTGGTGTGCTCGATTTTGTGCGAAGACCGCCCACGGAGAATGCCCTTGGCTTCTCCTTGGTTTTCACCATTGTTGGTGATCGGCGGTTATGATCGGCGGCCTGGCCGCCGAATGAAACCGCCGTTTGCATCCAGAAGTGTTTAGAGCAATTCTGCGGTCACGATCGGCGGTCACGATCGGCGGTCACGACCACCGTTCGAAACCGCCATTCATACCTGATCGATTTTGATCTCTCGGGTTTGATTCGGCGATTGGATCGGCGGTCACGAAACCGCCGAATGAAACCGCCGTTATTCCCCTATTCGTCTCAGGTTCAATTCGGCGGTCTCTATCGGCGGCCTGGCCGCCGATTGAAACCGCCGATCGGTGCTTTTTAGGGGCAAAATTGTATTCTCACCTGCCCTGTTTTTGGTCTCTATAAATACATCCTTATCTCTGGTTTAAAACACAAGTCTTTAATGATAAGAACCCTAGAGAGATATTTAGAGAGACTTAAGAGAAAAACCTTAAATATTACATCTTTAATTCTCTAAACCCATTCCCACATACACAAATCATCAGCTAGGCATCATCTAGGTTCATCTAGTATGTGCTAATGCATGGGTCTTCTTCAACACACATGGTATGATTTGTTGAACACTTTTATCTTACATAATTAGTGTTTCTACTTATCAATTTTATCTCATTTATTACTTGTATGTGGTTAGATTAATTTCTACATACATGATTGAGATTATGTGTTGATTGGGTTATTTGATAGATATCTAGGTTTTTATAATCTATGATTATTTAAGCTATTTGACATGTCATTTAGCCATTAATATCTAGGATTGCTTTAATTGCAAATTCATCATCCTAGATAAGCATCTAAGGTTACCTAGCCTTTTTTTGTTATTTGAATATCATGTTATATTCACATAGGTTGTGCATAATCTCTTCATAGAGAATTAAGTCTTGAGGCTAAGGTTGCTTAGGCCTCAAGCAATTAGGACTAGAGCCACTTTTAAAGGCCCGCGTGGTAGAAGTGGGGGGTTATTGACCGGAGTGTTAGACAAGGTCTACATAGGTTGTAAACTCCATTTCAATTAGTGGATTTCGAGGTCCGAGTGTGGCGCACTAAACAGCCCGTGGTTTTTCCCAGTGGTTGGGTTTCCACGTAAACATCAAGTGTTATTTAATTTCCGCATCTTATTACACTTGTATGTATTTTTGACTTGCTAGGGGTATTTTCGTAAAATTGACATGCACGCGAAAATTGGGTAATAATTAGATAAAATCTATTCACCCCCCTTCTAGATAGTTTTATACACACCGTGCAATATTTGTTTCACTAGATATTAAAAGCTAGATGACATGTCAATTAGCTTAGCTAAACATAGATTATGAAAACCTAGATAGCTATCACAATACAACACTCAATCAAATCAACACAACAATCTCTATCTTGAATATTAGAATTTAATCTAAGAACAATCAAGTAATAAAAGAGATGCCATAATAAATAAAACACTAACTATATATGATAATAGTGAAGAACTTACCAAAGCAAGTGTGTTGATGAAAGACCCATGTAAGCAAGCATCCTAGATATGCTAGAAGATGCTAGATGAATTTTGACGCATACGAATTTTGGTTTGAGTGTTTAAATGAGCAAACTTGATTGCTTTTTCTCACAAAAATCTCTCTTTTAAAAATAGCGTTCTTGATGATTAAAGAGTCATACTCAGAATAAGAGAAAGTGATGTATTTATAGGCATGAAAAACAGAGCATGTGAAAAGACAAGTTTGCCCCTGAAATGCACCGATCGGCGGTTTCAATCTGCGGCCAGGCCACCGTTCTCAACTGTCGAATAGAGCCCGTTAAGAATAGAGCATAAACGGCGGTTTCGAAATCGCCGTTAAAACCATCGAATAAAATCGAGAGATAAATCAATCAGGTCTGAAACGGTGTTTTGTTCGGCTGTTTCGAAACCTCCGAACCAACCGCAGAATTGATCCAGAGGTCTCTGGACTCAAACAGCGGTTTCATTCGGTGGCCAGGCCGCCGATCATAACCACCGTTTAGCCAAAAGAGGTGAAACCAAAGGAGAAGCCAATGGCATTCTCCGTAGGCGATCTTCGCGTAAAACCAAGCACATACTAGTGCATGCACAGACGTTTCCGAACAATATTGGGAAATGAATTACAAGGCACAAAAGCACACAACAAAATACAACATCAAAGTGCAAGTGTGAAATGTGACATATGAAGAGTATGCACACAAATGCAAGAATGCTAAGTGTGTGTGTGCAATCTAAATCTCTTCAAAGAAAAACTAAGCACTAGAGATTATACATTTGGCGTGCTTGTCCCTTGAGGTCTTGAAAGGGCCTTTGAGCTTGAACCTCAATCACCTAAACTACCCTTACACAATAAACCCCAACATGTGGTTTGTCCACGAAATAAGCCAATCAATAAACGGGAACCTTACAATCTCCCCTTTTGGCTATTTCATGACAAAACCACCACTCACATTAATCCTCACAAACATAATTGAAGCTACGGGGATAACAAATATATTCTACATGACAAAGAGATATAGAAAAGTAAACAACTTCAAGCCTTCAATCTCTTGTAGAACTATCAACCCTTCAAAACAAAATATTACATTTCCAAAGCAAGTGTATGTGAGATGATCAAGTGAAAATCAAACAAGCATTTGCATATATAATTTTTCAATTATGAAATGAATGTGCAATGCAATGCTCCCCCTCAACGGGTTCTCCCCAACATGCACAATTACTAATTCGCTTACCACCATTCTACTCCCTTTTTTTTGTCATAATTGTTAGGATTATGCTCAATAGCAAGAGTGTAATGTTGTAATTAACAATCTTTTTCATATTAATAAAGTGATTTCTGGTTTAACAAATCTTATAGCATTTATAGTTTAATATTATAATTGTCAAAGTAAATAATCAAAAGGTCTAAAGACTATGAGAAAAGAAGAATTGTTCGTACATCTGGATATGTATGTGGTAGACACAATTCTTTAGTTAGTCTTGAATATTGTTCACAACTTAAGTTAAAGGTTGGGCACATTTATCTTGTTAAAGTTGTAGAATTCTTTTGCTAGCATTTGAGTGGGATCAAATGAGATATGATGAGTCTAAAATCATCGGAGTGTCTTCGAGCAAAAGGATCTAGTGCACTGGGTGTATTGAACTGGATCACAATGAAATACTTTATCTATAACTGTCAATAGATAATAGTCTTTTCATTATCATGACAATCGGAGAGTCTATCTTAATCCTGAGATAAATGATGGACTTATGGTTGCAAGTGATATCATTTGAGTTATCAATGAGTACGATTATATCGCATAGTCTATCCTCGATAGTTTGGTGATATTCATTTGTTAATCGATAGAGGACTTCATTTATAGATATGGACATCGTGGCTCCATTTATTAAATGAGAGTATAATATCATCATATGGATGTTTTGAGGTAATTGGATATTAAATCTCAACGTTGAGTTTTCGATAGTGTCTATTGAAAACATGGCTTCTGGACAAGTCAAAATATCCAAGTTCAAAACGTGGTCATATGAGTAAATATGGTAACTTGGAGAGTTATAGGCGGTCTATGAAATCTTGGCGATTACTGATATTAATCACGAGGATACACTATCTCCAATATGATTGTCTAGGGTATGAATGAGGAGCATCTTCCTTTTCTATCTTTATTTAAGAGTTCAGTTTTAGCTCTTTAGTGGAATGAGTTAAAATTAATGGATCGGACCTAAGTGAATCATTTGTTGATTGTGATTAGGTTATGTCTATTGAAGCTTAAATTTAGATGGCCCGCCAAGATCCCCAATCCACACGGACTTGCATGGATCACTTGATATATTCTACCGGACCAATTTAAGGGTCCATCTAGAATTGCATTTAATATATTAAGAATGTAATTTGCACATTATTTATGTAATGGGCTGCTCAATTATATTAATATATTAATGAAAGACATGTGGGCTTATTTCTTTTAGTAAGAATAGGTCTGGTTCACATGTGGGCTTTTTATTTAAAGTCCAATGGATTAAATGAAATAAGAAAATAATATTTGGCCCAATTATTTTATGTGGGGCGGCAAGGTTAAATTTTTAACCTAAGATATTATTTTGTTTTCATTGTTTAAATTAAATAAGAATTAATTAATTGTTTAATTAATAAACAAATCTTTTCTGATTAGGAAATATGATTCCTAATGTTATACTATTGTTGGTAGTATACTAAAAGTAAAAGACTTATTTGGTAAGAAAATAAATAAATAATTTTATTTATTTAATCAAATAAGAAGTCTTTTTATTTAGTCAAATAAAAGAATAAAAGTTTTATGAATTGAATTAGGGTTTGAAGTCTTAAATGACATGTGAATTTGGGTGCAACACAACTCCTCTTTTGTAGAGGAAAATTGCGGCAACCCTAGGAGAAACACATGAAGAATTCGGCCACCCTAAAAGAAAGAAGGAAAGAAAATTTGGCCACCTATATATTCACTCTTATAGATTTCGGCCAACCTAATGTTTGGTGCTTGAGATTCTATTTTCTTCTTCTTCTCAATTCATAGAGAGATTATTTTATTCTACTAAAAACATAAAAGAGTGAATAGATTATTCTTTGATGGTACACTAATTGCTTGTTCATCAATAAGCTTGTGTGTACAACATCGATTGAGGTTCACGCGAGTTTCGATCATAAGATTAAGAACTCAAAAGTGACCGGAATAATCTTAGTCTTCTTTTGATTGTTTTTGTGACTAACAAAGAAAAGAAAAGTTTGTTTGTCCATTCTCAGGTTTGCAATTCAAAGAAAAGGGAGACCACGCTCCTAGGTGATCCACGTTCGTGCTAGGATTGAAGATCTTGCGGATTACCATCGACGTAAGTTAATTGGATCACGCGACAAAAGGTATTCTTCTTTTGTTAGATAATATATATGTTTAATTGATTAAAGGGTTTAAGGTTCATAAAAAGGAACAATTTTAAAAGTTACTAAATCTATTTTTAGTCTCGCTTCCGCTGCGTGTACTACGGTATTTTTCCCTACAATAATATAGGCAAAGGAGTAGTCCTCTAAAGGGCCACTTCGTAGCAAAGAGAGATAATAGCATACAAGAGATTTGCATAATCATATAAGTCACTTTATGTATCTCAATTAATTGGAGAGAAACAAGGAGATTTATTTAATGAAAATGTGTGAATCAAAAATGCTTTGCATACAAGACATGTAGCATTCAAGTCCAAAATACAATGGTATTTGGCAAAGCAAATGACAAAGGTTTGTCATAAGAATTCAAACCAATTTCACCATTGTCATGAGAGAAGCAAGGATATAGAGATTTTATTGATTTCAATTTAAGAGTAACTATATCCAACTTTATAAGCGAAACATGGCATGAACGACTTTGCACCATATTTGATTTTTCGGGAATGATACCCATATGATAGTAGCCATGTTCAACTAATAAAGAAATAAAAACATTTGGAATTTAAATTCCTTTGAACAGATACAAGATCCTTTATTCATTTTGAGTCTCAATATGCAATCATCAATTCATGCTTTTTCATTTGAGCATGTTATATGAATTTCATGCTTTCTCATTTGACATTAGCATGTTATAAAAGAATCATCATGTCATGGAGATAACTATAGTTCATTCAAATCATACTTCCTATATAGATCTCCTAGTCCAAAAATGCATGTTTGAACATAAATATGACATGGATTGTAAATAAAGCATGGTTCACACTTATTGTATTGAAAACATATATACATATGTACAACCAAGCTTACTCAAGCAATTAAAAAGGAAACATAAGATATTTCAAATTTTTTGCAAGTGACAAGTATGCAAAATAGCTCTCTTTACTTGAGTTCCCTATATGGGGTCAAAAACCAAAACACATCACTCCACAAGACATATCCCAATAGATCTACTAAGAGTTTTAAATCGAGTAGCATCTAAGGTGTTTAGTAAATAAGTCTGCAAGTTGATCATTAGTACCTACATGTTCAAGTACTATGCATTTATTTTCAACAAGCTCTCTAATGAAATGATGGCGGATGTCAATATGCTTAGTTCTAGAATGTTGCACCGGATTCTTGGAAATATTAATGGCACTCATATTATCACAAAAGAGAGTGAGTGTACCTTGATTGAATCCGTAGTCTACTAGCATTTGCTTCATCCATAGGAGTTGTGTGCATCCACTCCCCGCAGCTATGTACTCGGCCTCCGCCGTGGACAAGGAAATCGAGTTTTGCTTCTTGCAAAACCAAGACACCAAGTTGTTGCCTAGGAAGAAGCAATCGCCCGATGTGCTTTTCCTATCATCACAATTTCCTGCCCAATCCGCATCACTAAAGCCTACAAGACTAGCATTAGTGTCAAAAGAGTACCAAATCCCATAGTTGGATGTCCCATTCACATAGCGAATGATTCTCTTTACGGAAGAGAGATGGGACTCCTTAGGATCCGCTTGGTACCTAGCACACACACGCACACTAAATGAGATATCGGGCCTACTTGCGGTCAAATAAAGCAAGCTACCAATCATGCCCCGATATAACGTTTGTTCCACACTTTTACCACTAGCATCCCTGCTTAGCTTCAAAGTGGTACTCATGGGTGTATCACAATGTTTGGCATTTTCAAGACCAAACTTCTTCACTAGGTTTTTAGCATATTTGGCTTGGGTAATAAAAATCCCATCATCTAATTGCCTAATTTGCAAACCTAGGAAGTAACTAAGCTCACCAACAAGACTCTTCTCAAATTCATGAGACATAACATCAACAAATTGTTGGACTTTGGTGTTGTTGGTAAAGCCAAATACAATGTCATCAACATAAATTTGAGCTATAAATAACTCATCTTTGTTTCTCTTGATGAACAAGGTCTTATCAACACTACCCCTTTGTGTAGTCATTGTCAACAAGAAATTGAGTGAGGCGCTCATACCAAGCCCTCGGTGCTTGTTTCAACCTATATAACGCCTTTTTGAGACGATAGACATGGTTTAGGTGTTGTGCATCCACAAATCCCTTGGGTTGTTCAACAAACACTTCCTCTTGCAAGAAGCCATTGAGGAAGGCACTCTTGACGTCCATTTGGTGTAATTTGAACTTATGAATACAAGATATGGACAAGAGAAGCCTAATGGACTCTAAACGGGCAACGGGAGCAAATGTTGTTAGGATTATGCTCAATAGCAAGAGTGTAATATTGTAATTGACAATCTTATCATATTAATAAAGTGATTTCTGTTTATTTAACAAAATCTTATAGCATTTATAATTATAATTGTCAAGGTAAATAATCATAAGGTTAAAAGACTATGAGAAAAGAAGAATTGTTCGTACATCTGGATATGTATAAGGGAGACACAATTCTTTAGTTGGTCTTGAATAAATGTTCACAACTTAAGGTAAAGGTTAGACACCTTTATCTTGTTAAAGTTGTAGAATTCTTTTACTAGCATTTGAGTGGGATCAAATGTGTTATGATGAGTCTAAAATCATCGGAGGGTCTTCAAGTAAAAGAATCTAGTGCACTGGGTGCATTGAACTGGATCACAATGAAATACTTTATCTAGAACCGTTAATAGATAATAGTCTTTTCATTATCAGAACAATCGGAGAGTCTATCTTAATCCTGAGATAAATGATGGACTTATGGTTGCAAGTGGTATCATTTGAGTTATCAATGAGTACGATTATATAGCATAGTCTATCCTCGATAGTTTGGTGATATTCATTTGTTAATCGATAGAGGACTTCATTTATAGATATGGACATCGTGGCTCCATTTATACAATGAGAGTATAATATCATCATATGGATGTTTTGAGGTAATTGGATATAAAATCTCAACGTTGAGTTTTCAATAGTGACTATTGAAAGTATGGCTTCTAGACAAGTCAAAATATCCAAAGTTCAAAATGTGGTCATATGAGTAAATATGGTAACTTGGAGAGCTATAGGCGGTCTATGAGCTCTTGGCGATTACTGATATTATTCACGAGGATTCACTATCTCCAATAAGATTTTCTAGGGTATGATTGAGAATCATTTACTTGTTCTATCTTTATTTAAGAGTGCAACTTTAGTTCTTTAGTGGAATGAACTAAAATTAATAGATCGAACCTAAGTGAATCATTTGTTGATTGTGATTGGGTTATGTCTATTGGAGCTTAAATTTAGATAGCCCACCAAGATCCCCAATCCACACAGACTTGCATGGATCACTTGATATATTTACCGGACTAATTTATGGGTCCTTCTGGAATTGTATTAAGGCATGTGGACTTGTTTCTTTTAGTAAGAATAGGCCCAGTTCACATGTGGGCATTTTATTAAGGTCCAATGGATTTAATAAAATAGAAAAACCTTATGGAAAATGGTCTTTTAATGCATTAGGTCTGATGCATTTTTCAAAGGCGATGTACGGTCGCTGTATGTACAGCACCTATCTATGACCCGAGAGGAACATAGTTGTGGCGCTATACAAAAGCACTCTATAAACAGCGCCTATTTCTTCATGTCATTCATGTTCTTCATTTTTCTAGGTGAGGCGCTGTACAAGTCGCTCTATGTACAGTGACCTGTACAGCGCCCAAGGCAAAAATAGGGCAACTTATCAAAACGATGTCACTTCATTTTGACACCCTATATATATGCCTCTTTCATCTTAGGTCATTCTAAGAGAGTTCAAAAGCATATTTTTACTTAGCATATTTTTCCAAGAGAAAAATTTCACTAAAGAACTCACCTTTCATTACTCAAACATCATTCCATGATCATCAAACATCATTCCATGATCATCAATCATCATCTAGCATCATCCTTGATCATCTAGATATCATTTTGCATGGATTTTTCAACACACTTTGCTTGGTAAGTTTTTCACTTATATCTTACATATTTTGTGTCTTTCTTTGCAAGCAATCTCATTTATCACTTGTATGTTATTCATATATATCTTAGATACAAGTTTGAGATTAGTGTTTTGAATGTTTGAGAGTTGAATTGTGATAGCTTTCTAGGTTTATTTAATCTATGTTTAGCTAAGCTTTTTGACATATCATCTAGCTATTGATATATAGGATTGCATTAATTGTCATTTATTCATCCTAGATAAGCATCTAAGGTTACCTAGCCTTGTTTGTTCTTTGAATATCATCATATATTCACTTAGGTCACTTTATCTATTCATTGAGAAGTAAGACTTGTGTAGCTTCCGGGATTAGGTTGCGTAAACCACAAGCAATCGGACTAGGTCCACTCATACCGGGATTAGGTAGTTGTGGTGATTATTGATCGGGATTAGATCATTAAACCGGGATTAGGTTGTAATCATTTCAATTAGTGGATTCGAGGTTCATGTGCAGCGCACATAATAACCTGTGGTTTTTCCCGTGAGGGTTTCCACGTAAACATCAAGTGTTATTTACATTCCGCACCATATTACACTTGTTTGTCTTTTTGACTAGTTAGGGGCTTTTTCGTAAAATTGACATGTATGCGAAAATTGGGTAATAACATTTAAAATCTATTCACTCCCCCCCCACCCCCCCCCCCCCCCCCCCCCCCCCCCCCTCTAGATTAATATTAGAACACACCATTAATTTGTTTCAAATGGTATTAAAGCAGGTTCCTAGATATACTTAGGTGATCCTTGCTCATTATTGGCGTGTTTTGCATCTTGTGTGATTGTTTGATTTCTTCATACATTTTGCATTCATCTCATTTGCATTCATCCAAACACTATGAGTGATTTTGAGATGAGCAAAGAGGGAGCGTCGAGCGTGAGGCCACCGTTGCTCACCGGTGATAATTACTCCTCATGGAAGGGAAGATGGAAGCATACTTATGCCAAATCCATGGTAGGGCATGGATGGTAGTTGAAGATGGATATGTTCCACCTTTGATGACTCCGATGGATGGAGGAGAAGAGATTCTCAAGCCTAAGGCACAGTGGAGTCCTCAAGAGTTTGTTGACTCCATGTGGAACAACAAAGCTATACATGTCATCCGATGTGCAGTGAGTGAAAATCAGTACAAACTGATCCAAATTACTAGGATTGCCAAAGAGGCATGGGACATCCTAGAAGTTGCATATGAAGGAACCGAGATAGTTACGGACTTCTAGCTCCAAGTCCTCCAAACTCGATTTGAGACCATTAGGATGGAAGAGCACGAGCAATTCAATGACTTCCAAGTGAGGCTAATGGATATTGTGAACCAAAGTCACCAACTCGGTGATCCTTACTCGGATAGAAGAATAAAGCAAAAGATCATGCGATCACTTCCTGAGAGGTTCGAACCCAAAGTGATGGCTTTAGAAGAAAATGACACCAACAAGAAAATGAAACCGAGTGAAGTTATTGGAAGACTTCTAGCCTATGAATCAAGAAAGGCTACCACCTCACCTCCTAAAAAGAAAAAGAATCTAGCCTTGAAAACTTCCAAGGTGGAAGAGGAGGAGGATGACTCAAATGAAGACATGGCACTCATTGCCAAGGGATTCAAGAAGTTCTTGAATCTACAAAAGAATGGTTATGGCTCAAAGGGGGATGACTTCAAGAAGAAGAAGATCACCATCAAGAATGTCAAGCCAAACAATGAGATGTCTTCAAGAGAGAAGATTCAATGCTACGAATGTGGAGGATTCGGGCATATCTCCAAGGAATGTGCAAACTTGGAGAATGGTAGAATAGGAAAGGAAATGGCCGCCACTTCAAATGACTCTTCAAGTGATGAAGAGGTTGTGGCCAAATTTTTGGCATTTGCTAGCTCTCACAAGCGGGACAACAAAGTGAAAATAGTTGAAGAAAGTCCCTCGAGCTTGAATGATTGTGAGAATAATTATTTTGCCTTTCCAATCTCCTACCATGAAGAAGAGGAAAAGAATCAAGAGGAAAATGACTCAAGTGATGATGACTCCTCATTTAACTCCACAAATGGAAATGTGGAGAAATTGGATCTTCAAGACTATATAGTCAAGTTTGAGAGTTCTAGATTACAGAACAAGAAAGAAATTCAAAGATTGAGATAAGAGAATCTAGACTTTTCAGCTCATATTGACCACTGAGGTGAACAAGTGGAAAGATCCAAGAAGATTGAAGACAAGCTAAGAGATGAGCTAGCTTTGTCTAAGAGGAATGAAGAGGGTTTGAAGAGAGAGCTTGATGAAGCTAAAGAGTCATTGACTAGGATGGCTTCAAGCACCAAGAAGCTTGACCACATGCTTGGTGTTGGAAAGAGCCCTTGTGACAAGAGAGGTATTGGCTTTGAAGATGACAAGGAGATTCCCACTCCTAACAAGACCATGTTTGTCAAGAGCTTAGGCAAGAAAGAAGCTTCACCGGTGCAAACTCCTAGGAAGAAGATTGATTTAGGACAATGCTCTTATAGTGCACAAGTGAAGGTAGCTCCAAGAAGACAACCTCAAGCTCAACCTACATGTATTCCTCATGCTAACTTCCTTCAAACTCAAATCCATCAAGAGAAGAGACCAATCATGCAAACTCAACTGAGGAAGCAACCAAGTCTTGGTCAACAACAAAGAAGGAGAGATCATATCCAACTACCAAGACAACCACAAAGACATGGGAGGCTTCTATGCATGCACAAGGACATGGTATGATTCATAACTTTATCCCTACATGTCATTTTTGTGGTATTGATGGTCATATTAGACCAAAGTGCTTTCATTACATTAAAATGTGTAGAGTTAAAAGCATGATTGAGAAGAAGAAGGCTAGAGCTAGAATGCATGTTCATAGGAAGGATGAGATCCATTTACATGATCCTATGACATCTAAAACTCTTGAACCTTTGACCACTAAGAAGAAAAGTGTTTCACCTAAGTGGATTAGAATAGATGAACCTGCTTGCTATGAGACAAATATGTCTCTAATAGGTTCAACTAAGTCCAATGGACTTGATAGGTCCATAGGACCTCATAACCTTCATTGATGAAGGATGGTGATTGACCCCATATGGAAAACTCAAGCAAAGAGAGCTATTTTGCTTACTTGTCACTTACAAAAATTTGAAATATCTTATGCTTCCTTTTTAATTGCTAGAGTAAGCTTGGTTGCACATATGTATATATGCTTTCAATTCAATAAGTGTGAACCATGCTTGTTTACAATCCATGTCATATTTATGTTCAAACATGCATTTTTGAATTAGGAGATTTTCATAGGAAGTATGATTTGAATGACCTATGGTTATCTCCATGACATGATGATTCTTTAATAACATGCTAATGTCAAATGAAAAAAAAAAAAAAAAACATGAAATTCATATAACATGCTCAAATGAAAAAGCATGAATTGATGATTGCATATTTTTAAATGCAAAACTTGTGTGAAAAAGCTTATGAGACTCAAAATGAATAAATGATCTTGTATCCGTTTAAAGGATTTTACAATCCAAATGTCTCTCTTTCTTTATGTAGGGAAAAACATACGTGCACGCAGTGGAAGCGAGACTAAAATAAATTTAATATATTTCAAAAAAAATTCCTTTTTAAAGATGAACCTTAACCCTCTAATTAATTAACATATAATACTAAAGATATCATACCTTTGCCATGTGATCCGATTGGCATTGTGTCGATGGTAATCCGGAAGATCTTCCAATCCAATCACGAACGTGAATCACCTAGGAGCGTGGTCTCCCTTCTCTTTGAATTGTGTACCTGAGGATGGATTAACAAAACTTTTTCTTTTTCGTTAATCACAACAAGTTCCAAGAGACAACAAAGAATGTTCCGGTCACTTTTGAATTTGTAAGGATTCCCATATATTGATTGGCTTATTTCGTGGACAAACCACTTGTTGGGGTTGATTGTGTAAGGGTAGTTTAGGTGATTGAACTTCAAGCTCGAAGGCCCTTTCAAGACCTCAAGGGACAAGTATGCCAAAGGTATAATCTCTAGTGCATAATTTTTCCTTGAAGAGATTTAGTTAGCACACACACACTTAGCATACTTGCATTTGTGTGCATACTCTTCACATGTCAATTTACACACTAGCACTTTGATTGATATCTTGTTGTGTGTATATGTGCTTAGTAATTCATTTCCCGATAGTGTTCGGAAACGTCCGCGCATGCACTAGAATGTGCTTGGTTTTGCCCGAAGACCACCCACGGAGAATGCTCTTGGCTTCTCCTTTAGATTCACCATCACTGGTGTATCGGCGGTTTGATCGGCCGCTTGGCTGCCGAATTGAAACTGTCGTTTCAGTCCAGAAAGGTCTGGAGTGAATCTGCGGTTACGATCAGCGGCCACCAACCACCGTTCGAAACTGCCGATCATACCTGATTGATTTATTTCTTGGGTTTGATTCTGCGGTTGGTTCGACGGTTTCGAAACCGCTGATTGAAACCGCCGTTGTTCCCCTGTTCTTCTCGGGTTCAATTTGGCGGTTGTAAACGGCGGCCTGGCCGTCGAATGAAACCGCCGATCGTGCGATTTCAAGGGCAAACTTGTCTTTTCACATGCTCTGTTTTTCATGCCTATAAATATCTCACTTTCTCTTATTCTGAAGATGACTCTTTGATTATCAAGAACCCTATATTTTAAAGAGAGATTTTGAGAGAAAAAGCAACCAAGTTTGCTCATTTAAACACTCAAATACATTCATTTGTGCATCAAAGTTCATCTTGCATTCATCCATGAATGGGTTTGCATCATCACAACATGCTTGGTAAGATTTTGATTAATTTCATCTTATTTTAGTACTTTACTATCAAGCATATTCTCTTTTAATTTACTTGTATGTTTTTGATCATATGATAAATACAAGAATAGAGAATTAATTGTGATGAATTGATTGAGTGTTGTATTGTGATAGCTAATTAGGTTTTTGATTAATCTTGATTAGCTAAGCTATTTGACATGTCATTTAGCAATTGATATCTAGGGTTGATTTAAATTGATTATATCATCATCCTAGATAAACATCTAAGGTTACCTAGCCTTGTTTGTTATTTGAATATTTATACATATTCACATAGGTTGCATAATCTCTTCATTGAGAATTAAGTCTTGAGGCTAAGATTGCTTAGGCCTCAAGCAATTGGACTAGAGTCACTTTTAAAGGCCCTAGTGGTAGAAGTGGGGGGTTATTGACCGGAGTGTTAGACGAGGTCTACATAGGTTGTAAACTCCATTTCAATTAGTGGATTTTGAGGTCCGAGTGTGGCGCACTAAACAGCCCGTGGTTTTTCCCAGTGGTTGGGTTTCCACGTATACATCAAGTGTTATTTAAATTCCGCACTATATTACACTTGCTTGTATTTTTGACTAGTAGGGGCATTTTCATAAAATTGACTTTGTAAGGATTCCCATTAAATTGATTGGCTTATTTCGTGGTCAAACCACATGTTGGGGTTTGGTTGTAAGGGTAGTCTAGGTGATTAAGGTTGAAGATCAAAGACCCTTTCCAAGACCTCAAGAGGACAAGCACCAAAGGTATATCTTGTGCTTACTTTGGCTTGAAGAGATATAGTTGAACACACACACAACATGCATAACTCTTTCTTGAATGTTATGTTTATATTTTGTGTGCATTGTGCTTTATTGTTTATTCAATGTCTCTTCTTGCATTAAATTGATTGCATCTTGTTTTATGAAATGCCATGACATGATAGGCATTAGGATGCATTCAATACCCACACTTGCACTTCATGTATGTTAGCTTTTAGTGTGGTGTAATTCGTTTCCCGAAGGATGTTCGGAAACGTCCGCGCGTGCACGTTGATGTGCTTTGTTTTGTGCGATGATCGCTGGTGGAGATGCCTTTGGCTTCTCCTTGGTTTCACCATTTTTGGTGAAACGGCGGTTACGTTCGGCGGCTACGTTCGGCGGCCTGGCCGCCGTTCAAAACCGCCGAATGAGACCTGATTGAAATATATCTCTCGGGTCCAAAACGGCGGTTGGGATCGGCGGTTTCGAAACCGCCGAACGAAGTCGCCGAAGTTCCCCTGTTCCGCTCGGGAGCCATTCGGCGGTTCAATTCGGCGGCCTGGCCGCCGATTGAAACCGCCGATCGATGCGTTTCAAGGGCAAAATTGTATTTTCACCTGCCCTGTTTTTGGTCTCTATAAATACATCCTTATCTCTGGTTCAGAATACAAGTCTTGCATCCCAAGAACCCTAGAGAGATATTTAGAGAGACTTGAGAGAAAATTCCTAAAAGATCACATCTTTAATTCTCTAAACCCATTCCCACATGCACAAATCATCATCTAGGCATCATCTAGGCATCATCTAGTATATGCTAATGCATGGGTCTTCTTCAACACACATGGTATGATTTGTTGAACACTTTTATCTTACATAATTAGTGTTTCTACTTATCAATTTTATCTCATATTTTACTTATATGTGTTTAGATTAATTTCTACATATAAGATTGAGATTATGTGTTGATTGGGTTATTATTTGATAGCTAGGCTTTAATGTTCATATGCCATCTAGCTAATTGATCTCATTTGTTGATTGAGATTATTTTTCATAACTTATTTGATTAGGTCATTATTGTCTAAAAGCTATGCCATGAACATTCTTGCGTGATGTATTGATAACTAGGTTGATAGATTGTTTTTTAATCAACTAGTTAATCCTTTGAATGTTTGTGGGTTTTATATGATAGCTTTGTATCTAGGATTGGTTATCCTTTACTTAGCTAAAGTTATATGCCATGACATATAGCTATATGTGATATCTAGGATTGATTATATTGTCATCTTATAATCCTAGGTAAGCATTTAGAGTACCCTAGCTCTTATTGCATTAATTGAATATTCATACATATTCACATAGGGTTGTGCATCTCTTTTGAGAGATTGAAGTCTTGGTCTAGGGTTGCTATTACAGGCCCGCTGGGTAGTAGTGGTGGGTTACAGACCAAGATTAGCCTGTAAACATCATTACAAGTAGTGACTACGAGGATCAAGCAAATTGGACTAGAGCCACTTTTAAAGGCCCGCGTGGTAGAAGTGGGGGGTTATTGACCGGAGTGTTAGACGAGGTCTACATAGGTTGTAAACTCCATTTCAATTAGTGGATTTCGAGGTCCGAGTGTGGCGCACTATACAGCCCGTGGTTTTTCCCAGTGGTTGGGTTTTCCACGTAAACATCAAGTGTCATTTATTATTTCCGCATCTTATTACACTTGTATGTATTGTTGACTTGCTAGGGGTATTTTCGTAAAATTGACATGCACGCGAAAATTGGGTAATAATTAGATAAAATCTATTCCCCCCCCCCCCCCCCCCCTCTAGCTTTATATATTAAACACACCTCGAGTATTTAATTACTTTCAGACTTGCATGCGAAAATTGGGTAATGAATCTTAAAATCTATTCACCCCCCCTCTAGATATATATCGAACACACCGTTAATTTGTTTCAGAATTCACAATCTTTAGATCGAAACTCGCGTGAACTTTATTCGAAATTGTGCACAAAACCTTTTGATGTAAAAGTAACTAGTGCACTATCGAAATAAGAACAAACTTTTCTCTCTATTCCTCTTGGCTGAAAATCACACTAGTCTAAGAGTTGGATTCTATTTTTCTCTAACAAAAGAAAAAACTCTCAAGTCCAAGACATTAGGGTTGCCGAAAATATACAAAGAACATATATATATATATATATATATATATTTAGTGGCCGCAAGTCACTTGAAAAATATATATGCTTGAATCCTACTTTATATATATCTCTGCATGCATTCATGCATATATATATATATATATATATATATATATATATATATATATATATATATATTTCCATTCCGCATGCATATATGTATATATATTTCCGCATGCATTCATGCATATATTATCTATATATTCTGCATGCATATATATTATATACAAACCCTAATCCAACTCTTTAATGTATTTGTGACTATATAAAAGACTTCCTAATTTGACTAGATAAATAAATCCATCATTTATCTACTTACCAAATAAAGTCTTTTATATTTAATATACTACTACCAATAGTATAACACTAAAAAACATATTTCCTAGTCTGAAAAAGATTTTGATTCCTAATTAAATAATTAATCAATCAATTAATTAATTCCCATTTAATTAAATAATAAAAATAAAACAATATAATATCATATATATATCTCGGCCAAGTGCCATATATATTTCATATATATCTTGGCCATGTGCCATATATAATAATTATATATCTCTATATTGTTTTTCTATTTTATTAAATCCATTGGACCTTAATAATAAGCCCACATGTGAACTAGACCCATTCTTACTAAAAGAAACAAGTCCACATGCCTTAACACAATTCTAGATGGACCCATAATTAGTCCGGTAGAATATATCAAGTGATACATGCAAGTCCGTGTGGATTGGGGACCTTGGCGGGCCTATCTAAATTTAAGCTCCAATAGACATAACCCAATCACAATCAACAAATGATTCACTTAGGTTCAATCTATTAATTTTAGTTCATTCCACTAAAGAACTAAAATTGCACTCTTAAATAAAGATGGAATAAGTAAATGATTCTCATTCATACCCTAGACAATCTTATAGGAGATAGTGAATCCTTATGAAGAATATCAGTAATAGCCAAGAGCTCATAGACCGCCTATAGCTCTCCAAGTTACCATATTTACTCATATGACCACACTTTGAACTTGGATATATATTATGACTTGTCCAGAAGTCATCTTTCAATAGTCACTATTGAAAACTCAACGTTAAGATTTAGTATCTCAAAACATCCATATGATGATATTCTACTCACATTTAATAAATTGAGCCACGATGTCCATATCTGTAAGGATTCCCGTTGTTTTTAATTGGCTTATTTCGTGATCAAACCATATGTGGGGGTTCTTTGTAAGGGTAGCCTAAGTATCGGTCTTTTTGTTCGAAGCCCTTTGAAGACCTCGTGTTGATAAGCACCGAAGGTAAATTTCTATGTGCTTACTTTTCTTTGAAGAGATTAGTTGCACACACACACTTAACATTCATTGCATATGTGTGCATTCTCTTCATTTGTCACATTTCACACTTGCACTTATTTATTATATTTTGTTGTGTGTAATTGTGTCATGTTGTTGTGTAATTCGTTTCCTGATAACTTTCGGAAACGTCCGCGCATGCACGAGAATGTGCTTGATTTAGCGCAAGGACCGCCTATGGAGAATGCCCTTGGCTTCTCCTTGGTTTTCACCTATCTAGGTGATCGGCGGTTATTATCGGCGGCCTGGCCGCCGAATGAAACCGCCGTTTCAGTCCAGATTGGTCTGAAGCATTTCTGCGGTTAAGATCGGCGGTCACGACCGCTGTTCGAAACCGCCGTTTCAAGACCTGATTGATTTATCTCTCAGTCTAATTCGGCGGTTGAAACGGCGGGCATGAAACCGCCGTTCGAAACCGCCGTTCATACCTGGTTGATTTTAATCTCTTTGTTCTGTTTCGGCGGTTGGAATCGGCGGTCACGAAACCGCCGAATGAACCGCCGTTTTTGCTCTGTTCTTCACGAGCTCATTTCGGCGGTCATGAACGGCGGCCTGGCTGCCGATTGAAACCGCCGATTGGCGCGTTTCTTTGAAACTTACTTAAACGACCTCACTTTGATTTGGCCCCCTATATATATGCCACTTTGACTTTAGGTCAATTAAGAGAGTTCATATTCAGAATTCATACTTAGGATATTTTTCAAAGAGAAGAAAAATTCCAAGAACTCCATTCTTGATTCTCAAACACTTTTTCATGATCATCAATCATCATCTAGCATCATCTTAGATCATCTAGATGTCATCTAGCATGGAATCTTCATCATACTTTGCTTGGTAAGCTTTTCACTAATATCTTACATGTTTTGTGTTTCTCTTATCTAGCAATCTCAATTAATTACTTGTTTGTTATTTTGTATGCTTTAGATACAATATTGAGATGAGTATGATGTATGTTTGAGATTTTATATTGTGCTTGCATATTAGGTTTTGTGCTTAATATTGATTAGCTAAACTAATTGACATGTCATTTAGTTTTGATATCTAGGATTGCTCTTAATTGCATATTAATCATCTTAGATAAGCATATAGGGTTTCCCTTGCTCTATGTTGCATTTTGGATATTCACATATATTCACTTAGGGTTGTATTCTCTTCATAGAGAAAGTAAGTCTTGTGTGTAGCATCCGGGATTAGGTTGCTTAGAACGCAAGCAAATTGGACTAGGTTCACTCATACCGGGATTAGGTAGGTGTGTGATTACTTCCGGGATTAGGTTGTAATCGTTTGCACATTTAGTGGATTCGAGGTTCGAGTGTGGCTTACTTACATAGCCCGTGGTTTTTCCCGTGAGGGTTTCCACGTAAAAACCAAGTGTTGTTTTAATTTCCACACCATATTACACTTGCTTGTTTATATTATCTTGAGGGTATTTTCGTAATTTTGACTAACACGAAAAATTGGGTAAAAAGCGTAAAATCTATTCACCCCCCCCCCCCTCTAGATAGCTTTATACACACCGTGCTATTATTTGTTTCAATTGGTATCAGAGCGGGTTCCTAGACATACATAGGTGATCCTTGCTTATTTTGGTGTGTTTTGCATTTTGTGTGATTTTTGATCATTCATACATTTGCATTCATTTCATTCATTCATAAACACTATGAGTGGAAACGGTGGAAATGGTGGTGGCCACGAAGGAGCTTCTAGCACAAGGCCTCCACTTCTTACCGGATTGAACTATTCCCAATGGAAAGGGAAGATGGAATCCTACATATGCCAAATTCATGACCGTGCATGGATGGCGGTGGAAGACGGATATGATCTCCCTATGATGACTCCCGAGGGTGGAGGACAAGATGTTTTGAAGCCTAAGGCGCAATGGAACGCGCAAGAGTTTGAGGCTTCTAAGTGGAATAGGAAGGCTATGCATGCCATTATGTGTGCTATGGATGAGAATCAGTACAAGCTTATTCAGAATACTCAGATTGCCAAAGTGGCATGGGACATCCTTCTAGTTGCACATGAGGGAACCGAGGTGGTGAAGGAGTCCAAGCTTCAAGTCCTCCAAACTCAGTTTGAGCTTCTAAGGATGGGAGAGGATGAATGCTTCAATGACTTCGAAATCAAATTGATGGACATTGTAAATCAAAGCCATCAACTCGGAGACCCGTATTCGGATAGGAGAGTCAAGCAAAAAATTATGAGATCTCTCCCCGATAGGTTTGAATCCAAGGTGACGGCCATAGAAGAAAATAGTGGCTACATGGATATGAAGCCAAGTGAGGTGATTGGGCGTCTCCTTGCATATGAGTCTAGGAAGGCTCCTAGCACCACTACTCCTCCTAAGAAGTCTAAAGGAATAGCTTTGAAAGCATCTAAGGATGCAAAGGAGGCAAAGCATGAATCGGATGAAGACCTTGCCTTATTTGTGAAAAGGTTCAACAAGGTTATAGGGTTCAAGAAGAAGAAGGGATTTGGGTCAAGAGGACAAGATTTGAAGAAAAAGAGTTCCTTCAAGAAGTTTGAGCCTAGACAAGAGAGGACCGAAAAGAAAGGGGTCCGATGCTTTGAATGTGGTGGGATTGGTCACTTTGCCCCCGAATGTGCTAATCACAATGAAAAGAAGAAAAGCAAAGTGATGGCCGCCACTTGGAGTGGGAGTAGTGATGACTCCAATGAGGAAGATGAGTCTTCAAGTGAAGAAGAGCTCATGGCTAACCTCCTAGCTTTTGCCTCCTCACATAAGAGCAAAAGTGGTAGTGAGAAAGAGGAAATGAGTCAAGAGGAAAATGACTCAAGTGAAGAAGAAAGTGATTCCTCGTCTAACTCCATAAGTAGTTTTGTGGAGAAAAAGGTGCTTGCTAAATGCCATGCCGAGTTTAATAATTTAGCAATCAAGAGCACAAGAAAGATCAAGATGTTGAGAGAAGAAAATCTTGAGCTTGCATCTCATAATGACCTCTTAGGTGAACAAGTTGAAAAATTCAAGAAGATAGAAGATAAGCTAAGAGAGGAGTTAGCTTTATCTAGGAGGAATGAAGAAAGTCTAAAGAGTGAGCTTGAAGAAGTTAGAAATTCTATGACTAGGATGGATTCTAGCACCAAGAAGCTTGACCATATGCTTGGTCTTGGGTATGAAGATGACAAGAAGATCTCTACCTCTAACAAGACCATGTTTGTCAAGAGCTTGAAGAGAGAAGAAACTTCATTTGTGCAAGCTCCTAGAAAGAAATTAGAAGTAGGACAATGCTCTAATGCACAAGTGAAGATGGGGCCAAGAAGGCAACCTCAAGCTCAACCCCCTAGGGTCTCTCAAGCCAACATTCCTCCTCAAATGGCTCACAAAGGAAAGAGACCTATCATGCAACCTCAAGCTAGGAAGTAACCAAGACCGGTTCAACAACGAAGAAGGATTGAACCCTTTCATCCACAAAGACAAAGACAAGGACAAGGTATGATTCCTTATTTCACTCCTATATGTCATTTTTGTGGATTTGATGGTCATATTAGACCACATTGCTTTCGATATATAAAAATGTGCAAAACTAGAAGCATGATAGAGAAGAAAAAGAAAAGAGCCATGATGCATGTTCCTAGGAATAATAATATTATTATGCATGATCCTAGGACATCTAGAGCCCATATACCAAAGACCACTAAGAAAGCTAAGATTGTTTCTAGGTGGATTAGAAAGAATGATATTGTTTGCCATGTTGCTCAAATAGCCTTGAAGGCAAATTCTTCTAATTTTTGGTATCTAGATAGTGGGTGCTCTAGGCACATGACGGGAAACAAGAGTTTCTTCGAGACTCTTGTTATGGAGGAAGGTGGATATGTCACTTTTGGTGATGGATCCAAAAAGAAAGTAGTAGGGAAAGGAACCATTTCCGTTCCCGGATTACCCTCCTTATCCGATGCTTTATTTGTTGATGGCTTGAAAGCCAATTTAATAAGCATTTCACATCTAAGTGATGAAGGATATTCCGTCTTGTTTTGTAAAGATGATTGCTCGATCCTAAAGCCCGATGGACAAACCTTATTGAAAGGTATGAGATCTAGCGACAATTGCTATTGTCTTGAAGCTAGAATAGTCTCAAACAATGTGTCCATGGATGAGCAAATTGAGTTGTGGCATGAAAGACTTGGCCACATGAACTTTAGGGATCTACGGACCCTTGGAAAGTTCGAGTGTGTGCGTGGCCTCCCTAAGCTTGGGAAGAAAGCCAATGGTGTTTGTGGACCTTGCCAACAAGGAAAGCAAACTAAAAGCATGCACAAAAAGGGTAAGTATCTCACCACCAAGGAGCCTCTTGAGCTTCTCCACATGGACCTCATGGGTCCCATGCAAACCGAAAGTTTGGGTGGAAAGAGATACATTTTTGTATGTGTTGATGATTTCTCTAGATTTACATGGACATACTTTCTTAGAGAAAAATCCGAAACTTTTGATAAGTTTAAAATGCTTTGTACTAAATTACAAAATGAAATGAAATCTAACATTAGAAGCATTAAACGGATTAGAAGTGACCATGGGAGAGAGTTTGAGAATGCCTCTTTTGAAAGCTTTTGTGATAGCTTAGGCATCTCCCATGAGTTTTCGGCTCCTAGGACACCTCAACAAAATGGAGTTGTTGAGAGGAAGAATAGGGTCCTCCAAGAGATGGCCCGAGTGATGTTGCTTAGCAACAATGTCCCTAGGAACCTATGGGCCGAAGCCATCAATACGGCTTGCTATATAGGAAATCGTGTGTTCCTAAGGCCCGGTTCTAGAAACACCTCCTATGAGCTATGGAAGGGTAGGAAGCCAAATGTTAGCTACTTCCACACATTTGGAAGCAAATGCTACATTTTAAATGACCGTGATCAACTTGGCAAGTTTGATGCTAAGAGTGATGAGGGTATCTTTATTGGCTACGCCTTGAATAGTAAAGCCTATAGAGTTTTCAACTTGAAGACTCGAACCGTCATGGAATCATCAAATGTGGTCATTGATGATACTAGGCTCAAGTCTAATAACCATGAGGAGGAGGATGTTCTAGAGGATGACTCTCCTTTGGAGAGGGTTGTGGTGACTCCCAATGTTGGGACATCTAATGAAGTCACACAACCCATTACTAGAGTTCCTAACTTGGACTCTAATGAACCCGCTCCATGGGTTAGAAGACTCCATAACAAAGAGGATGTTATTGGAGATGTAAATGAGGGTGTTAGGACTAGACGTCAACTTGCTAATCTTATTAGCTATACTTGCTACACCTCTCAAATTGAACCCAAAAAGGTTGAAGAAGCCTTACATGATGAATTTTGGGTTCTTGCCATGCAAGAAGAGCTAAACCAATTCGAAAGGAATGAGGTTTGGACTCTAGTTCCTAGGCCTAAGACCACTAATGTCATAGGCACTAAATGGATATTTAGGAACAAATCCGATGAGGATGGCAATATAGTGCGGAACAAATGTTATATCGTGGCATGATAGGTAGCTTGCTTTATTTAACCGCAAGTAGGCCCGATATCTCCTTTAGTGTGGGTGTGTGTGCTAGGTACCAAGCGGATCCTAAGGAGTCCCATCTCTCTTCCGTTAAGAGAATCATTCGCTATGTGAATGGGACATCCAACTATGGGATTTGGTACTCTTTTGACACTAATGCTAGTCTTGTAGGCTTTAGTGATGCGGATTGGGCAGGAAATTGTGATGATAGGAAGAGCACATCGGGCGGTTGCTTCTTTCTAGGCAACAACTTGGTGTCTTGGTTTTGCAAGAAGCAAAACTCGATTTCCTTGTCCACGGCTGGACCGAGTACATAGCCGCGGGGAGTGGATGCACACAACTCCTATGGATGAAGCAAATGCTAGCAGATTACGGATTCAACCAAGGTACTCTCACTCTCTTTTGTGATAACATGAGTGCTATTAATATTTCCAAGAATCCGGTGCAACATTCTAGGACTAAGCATATTGACATCCGCCATCACTTCATTAGAGAGCTTGTTGAAAATAAATGCATAGTACTTGAACATGTAGGTACAAATGATCAACTTGCGGACATATTTACTAAACCCTTAGATGCTACTCGATTTAAAACTCTTAGTAGATCTATTGGGGTATGTCTTGTGGAGTGATGTTCTATGATTGACCCCATATGGGGAACTCAAGCAAAGAGAGCTATTTTGCATTCTTGTATCTTGCAAAAAATTTGAAATATCTTATGCCTCTTCTTTTAATTGCTTGAGTAAGCTTGGTTGTACATATGTATATATGTTTTCAATTCAATAAGTGTGAACCTTGCTTGTTTACAATCCATGTCATATTTATGTTCAAACATGCATTTTTGGACTAGGAGATGTATATAGGAAGTATGATTTGAATGACCTATGATTATCTCCATGACATGATGATTCTTTAATATCATGCTAATGTCAAATGAAAAAGCATGAAATTCATAAAACATGCTCACATGAAAAGCATGAATTGATGATTGCATATTCTTAAAAATGCAAAACTTGTGTGAAAACTTATGAGACTCAAAATGAATAAAGGATCTTGTATCCATTCAAAGGAATTTACATTCCAAATGTCTCTCTTTCTTTATTAGTTGAACATGGTTACTATCATACGGAAAAATCAAATAGGGTGCAAAGTCGCTCATGCCATGTTTCGCTTATAAAGTTGGATATAGTTGCTCTTAAATTGAAATCAATAATCTCTATATCCTTGCTTTTCCCATGACATTGGTGAAATTGGTTTGAATTCTTATTAGAAACCTTTGTCATTTGCTTTGCCAAATACCATTGTATTTTGGACTTGAATGCTATATGTCTTGTATGCAAAGCATGTTGGATTCACACATTTTCTCAAAATAAATCTCCTTGTTTCTCTCAAATTAATTGAAGTGCATAAAGTGACTTATATGTATATGCAAATCTTGCATGCTTCTATCTCTCGTTGCTATGAGTGACCCGGTTGGGGACTACTCCTTTGCCTATATCATGACAAAAAGGGGGAGTAGGATATGGTAAGGGGAGGTGCAAAATGTAGACGTTATTGTACACTTTGGGGAGAACATACATTGAGGGGGAGTAACCCGTTGAGGGGGAGCATTGCATTTCTCATACATTGCATACATTTGGTAATGTTGTGCCTAAATTCTAAAAATGCAAATGCTTGGTATTGTTCTCACATGATTACTCTCATACTTTTCTTGTATTAGAAATGTTAGAAACTCTTTTCAGAGATTGATTATTCTACAAGAGGATTGAAGACTTCAAGTTGCATTAGCTTATCTCTTTGTAATGTAGAATATCATTATAGTCCCGTAGTTTCTATTCTTTTTGTGAGGAATCATTGTGAGTGATGGTTTTGTCACGAAATAGCCAAAGGGGGAGATTGTAAGGATTCCCGTTGTTTTTAATTGGCTTATTTCGTGATCAAACCATATGTGGGGGTTCTTTGTAAGGGTAGCCTAAGTATCGGTCTTTTTGTTCGAAGCCCTTTGAAGACCTCGTGTTGATAAGCACCGAAGGTAAATTTCTATGTGCTTACTTTTCTTTGAAGAGATTAGTTGCACACACACACTTAACATTCATTGCATATGTGTGCATTCTCTTCATTTGTCACATTTCACACTTGCACTTATTTATTATATTTTGTTGTGTGTAATTGTGTCATGTTGTTGTGTAATTCGTTTCCTGATAACTTTCGGAAACGTCCGCGCATGCATGAGAATGTGCTTGATTTAGCGCAAGGACCGCCTATGGAGAATGCCCTTGGCTTCTCCTTGGTTTTCACCTATCTAGGTGATCGGCGGTTATTATCGGCGGCCTGGCCGCCGAATGAAACCGCCGTTTCAGTCCAGATTGGTCTGAAGCATTTCTGCGGTTAAGATCGGCGGTCACGACCGCTGTTCGAAACCGCCGTTTCAAGACCTGATTGATTTATCTCTCAGTCTAATTCGGCGGTTGAAACGGCGGGCATGAAACCGCCGTTCGAAACCGCCGTTCATACCTGGTTGATTTTAATCTCTCTGTTCTGTTTCGGCGGTTGGAATCGGCGGTCACGAAACCGCCGAATGAACCGCCGTTTTTGCTCTGTTCTTCACGAGCTCATTTCGGCGGTCATGAACGGCGGCCTGGCTGCCGATTGAAACCGCCGATTGGCGCGTTTCTTTGAAACTTACTTAAACGACCTCACTTTGATTTGGCCCCCTATATATATGCCACTTTGACTTTAGGTCAATTAAGAGAGTTCATATTCAGAATTCATACTTAGGATATTTTTCAAAGAGAAGAAAAATTCCAAGAACTCCATTCTTGATTCTCAAACACTTTTTCATGATCATCAATCATCATCTAGCATCATCTTAGATCATCTAGATGTCATCTAGCATGGAATCTTCATCATACTTTGCTTGGTAAGCTTTTCACTAATATCTTACATGTTTTGTGTTTCTCTTATCTAGCAATCTCAATTAATTACTTGTTTGTTATTTTGTATGCTTTAGATACAATATTGAGATGAGTATGATGTATGTTTGAGATTTTATATTGTGCTTGCATATTAGGTTTTGTGCTTAATATTGATTAGCTAAACTAATTGACATGTCATTTAGTTTTGATATCTAGGATTGCTCTTAATTGCATATTAATCATCTTAGATAAGCATATAGGGTTTCCCTTGCTCTATGTTGCATTTTGGATATTCACATATATTCACTTAGGGTTGTATTCTCTTCATAGAGAAAGTAAGTCTTGTGTGTAGCATCCGGGATTAGGTTGCTTAGAACGCAAGCAAATTGGACTAGGTTCACTCATACCGGGATTAGGTAGGTGTGTGATTACTTCCGGGATTAGGTTGTAATCGTTTGCACATTTAGTGGATTCGAGGTTCGAGTGTGGCTTACTTACATAGCCCGTGGTTTTTCCCGTGAGGGTTTCCACGTAAAAACCAAGTGTTGTTTTAATTTCCACACCATATTACACTTGCTTGTTTATATTATCTTGAGGGTATTTTCGTAATTTTGACTAACACGAAAAATTGGGTAAAAAGCGTAAAATCTATTCACCCCCCCCTCTAGATAGCTTTATACACACCGTGCTATTATTTGTTTCAATATCTATAAATGAAGTCTTCTATCGATTAACAAATGAATATCACCAAACTATCGAGGATAGACTATGCTATATAATCGTACTCATTGATAACTCAAATGATACCACTTGCAACCATAAGTCCATCATTTATCTCAGGATTAAGATAGACTCTCCGATTGTCCTGATAATGAAAAGACTATTATCTATTGACGGTTCTAGATAAAGTATTTCATTGTGATCTAGTTCAATGCACCCAGTGCACTAGATTCTTTTACTCGAAGACCCTCTGATGATTTTAGACTCATCATAACACATTTGATCCCACTCAAATGCTAGTAAAAGAATTATTCAACTTTAACAAGATAAAGGTGTCTAACCTTAACTTAAGTTGTGAACATTATTCAAGACTAACTAAAGAATTGTGTCTACCTCATACATATCCAGATGTACAAACAATTCTTCTTTTCTCATAGTCTTTTGACTTTATGATTATTTACTTTTGACAATTATAATATTCAGTCTATAAATGCTATAAGATTTGTTTAAATCAGAAATCACTTTATTAATATGAAAAGATTGTCAAAAACAATATTACACTCTTGCTATTGAGCATAATCCTAACACTTTATTAGTTGAGCATGGCTACTATCATACGGATATCTTATCCGGAAAAATCAAATAGGGTGCAAAGTCGCTCATGCCATGTTTCACTTATAAAGTTGGATATAGTTCCTCTTAAATTAAAATCAATGAAATCTCTATATCCTTGCTTTTCTCATGACAATGGTGAAATTGGTTTGAATTCTTATTAGAAACCTTTGTCATTTGCTTTGCCAAATACCATTATATTTTGGACTTGAATGCTACATGTCTTGTATGCAAAGCATGTTTGATTCACACATTTTCTTTTAAATAAATTTCCTTGTTTCTCTCCAATTATTTGAGAAGCATAAAGTGTCTTATATGATTATGCAAATATCTTGCATGCTTCTATCTCTCTTTGCTAAGAGTGACCCGGTTGGGGACTACTCCTTTGCCTATATCATGAGAAAAAGGGGGAGTAGAATGTGTTAAGGGGAGTTGGAAATTGTAGTAGCAATTGTGCATATTGGGGAGAATATTCATTGAGGGGGAGTAACCCAATGAGGGGGAGCATTGCATTCACATACATTGCATGATGTTGTACTTATTTTTTTTTTAAATGCAAATGCTTATTTTAACTTCACATGATCACCTCACATACACTTGCTTTGGATGTGTAATTTTGTTTATTTTGAAGGTTTGATAATTCTACAAGAGATTGAAAACTTGAAGTTTTATTTTCTCATCTCTTTGTAATGTAGATTTTCATTGCTATCCCGTAGCTTCAATTATGTTGTGAGGATCTATGTGAGTGGTGGTTTTGTCACGAAATAGCCAAAGGGGGAGATTGTAAGGTCTCATTTATTTGATTGGCTTATTTCGTGGACAAACCACAATTGGGGTTCTTTGTAAGGGTAGCTTAGGTATTGGTGTTCAAGTTCAATGCCCTTTGAAGACCTCATCATTGATAAACACTGAAGGTAAATTTCTTGTGTTTACTTGTTTTGAAGAGATAGTTGCACACACTCACAACTCATGCATATGTTTAGTTCTTGTATGTTGTGTGTCTTATTTATGTGCATTAATGTTCATTAACATCTCTTCTTGCATGCTCTTATGATTGCATCTTGTTTATCCTTTGCCATGTCATGTTTAGGCTTAGGATTTCATGCATTGCAAAGGGCGCTGTTCAAAGCGCTCTACGAACAACGCCAATTCCACACCTGATGGAAAATGGTTTTTTAATACATCAGGTCTGATGCATTTTTCAAAGGCATTGTACGATCGCTGTACAAAAGCATTGTACGTATAGCGCCTATCTAGGACCCGAGAGGAACAGAGTTGTGGCACTGTTCAGGCGCTGTACAAAAGCGCTCTATGAACAGCGCCTATGAAGAATGTTCTTCATGTTCTTCATTTTTCCAGGTGAGGCGCTGTACAAGTCGCTCTACGTACAACGACCTGTACAGCGCCCAAGGCAAAAATAGGGCAACTTATCAAAATGATGTCACATTATTTTGACACCCTATATATATGCCTCCCTCATCTTAGGTCATTCTGAGAGAGTTCAAAAGCATATTTTTACTTAGCATATTTTTCCAAGAGAAACATTTCACTAAAGAACTTACCTTTCATTACTCAAACATCATTCCATGATCATCAATCATCATCTAGCATCATCCTTGATCATCTAGATATCATTTTGCATGGATTTTTCAACACACTTTGCTTGGTAAGTTTTTCACTTATATCTTACATATTTTGTGTCTTTCTTTGCAAGCAATCTCATTTATCACTTGTATGTTATTCATATATATCTTAGATACAAGTTTGAGATTAGTATTTTGAATGTTTGAGATTTGTATTGTGATAGCTTTCTAGGTTTATTTAATCTATGTTTAGCTAAGCTTTTTGACATGTCATCTAGCTATTGATATCTAAGATTGCATTAATTGTCATTTATTCATCCTAGATAAACATCTAAGGTTACCTAGCCTTGTTTGTTCTTTGAATATCATCATATATTCACTTAGGTCACTTTATCTCTTCATTGAGAAGTAAGACTTGTGTAGCTTCCGGGATTAGGTTATGTAAACCACAAGCAATCGGACTAGGTCCACTCATACCGGGATTAGGTAGTTGTGGTGATTATTGATCGGGATTAGGTTGTAATCATTTCAATTAGTGGATTCGAGGTTCGTGTGTGGTGCACATAACAGCCTGTGGTTTTTCCCATGAGGGTTTCCACGTAAACGTCAAGTGTTATTTACATTCCGCACCATATTACACTTGTTTGTCTTTTTGACTAGTTAGGGGTTTTTCGTAAAATTGACATGTATGCGAAAATTGGGTAATAAGGTTTAAAATCTATTCACCCCCCCTCTAAATTAATATTAGAACACATCGTTAATTTGTTTCAATAGTACTCTTCAAATATCGAGGTATCGGGGTACCGGGATACCGAGTCGATGCAGTAGCTAGGTACCAAGATAATGTAGTAGCGAAGTCCCCAAGACCTTGACTTCTCTGTTTCCTGGTACTAGATGATCTAAATGCCCCTAATCTTGACCTGGATTTGTAGAAAGTTTATCTGGGCGTATCCCCTTCTCGGGGTGGCGGGATACTTCCTGTAGTGTCTTCCTACTTCAAATAGTCTTGGTCTTGATGGAAAATTCTTCTTTGGACCCTTGCCATTTTTGGCGGTTAACAGAACTAGATTTTTCTTAGCCGTTTAATCTAGGTTCATCTATAAACACTAGAAAACCCTAAGAAGCAAATAGTGAGTGGGAGAGGGATATATAACATTATATCCCGCAGTCTCCATCATTAGTAGAACACTGTGAGATTCAAGTGGGGCCTAGAGACGACTTTGTTTTCGTCCTCCCTAAGGAAGGTCTCTATAAGAGTCAATACCAAGTTTAACTTCCTAACAGATAGGATTTCTGGATGTATTTTGGGATTGACTGACCCTAAGGCAGCAACTCTGAAGTTAAGTTTTAGGGATCTGAAATGATGGGTTACACTCACAAGGATTTTATTAAATAGTTAATTATAATCCTGACTAAAATAAACGATGATTAAATTGTATAAGAATAAAAAGTTATTCTGGAGTATCATTTAATTGAGAATGTCTCGATCCGACATACAAGCACTTGACCTACCCTAAGGCGGCACTTACTTGTGGCATGTTGGATTATCGTGGCATAGTAACATTTTTAGGGATTATTAATGTTCATTAAATATGTTTCATTCATCATGTTTAATTATATGCCGAATAATTTTATATATGATTTAAATGTATGAATGAATGAATAAATAAGTTTTTATTTATGTTTATTTCATCAATGTCTTCTGCTTTACTTTCAATACTAGCAAACGACAAATTAATCGGGGATAACTGTACTAAATGGAAAAACAACATTAATGCAATCCTGGTCACCAAACTAAAATTTGTGCTTATGGAGGAATATCCTCCACAGTGTGCAACCAACGCAGCACAAACTGTTCGTGAGGCCTACGAAAAATAGATTTCAGAAAATGAAAAGGCCCGCATTTATTTGCTAGCTAGCATGAAAGAAGTGCTTTATACAAAACATGAAGCAATGACCACAACATATGAGATGATGGAGTCATTGCAGGCCATGTTTGGGCAACCTTTTGAGCAAAAGCGGCATAAAGCTATTCGTTCCGCAATGATTGCTCGTATGAATGAAGGATCATCAGTCCGAGAACATGTCTTGGGTATGATGTCCCATTTCAATACTAATGAAGTCAATGGTGGGACCATAGATGAGGCTTGTCAGGTGAGCATCATACTGACAACTCTTCCAAAGAGCTTTGATCAGTTCAAAAGCAACTATGGGATGAACAAGTTGAAGTTCAATCTAACTCAGTTGCTTAATGAGCTCACAACTTTTTTGAGTCCATGATCAAGGACAACAAAAGTAAGACCGATGAGGCAAATGTTGCTGAACCATCTTCCTCTAGATTAAAGAAAAGGAAATGGTCTACTGGCAAGACAAAGGCTAAGCCCAACAAGAAACAAGTTCAAAATAAGAAGAAGAGCACCACGACTAACAAAGCAAAAGGGAAATGTTTCCATTGCGACAAGGTTGGTCATTGGAAGAGGAACTATCCGCAGTACCTCGAGGAGCTCTCTAAGAAAAAGAAAGAGAAAGGTAAATCTGATTTACTTGTCATTGAATCATGTTCAGTGGAAGATGAATCTTCACCTTGGATAGTTGATTCAGGGGCAACTAACCATGTTTGTTCTTCTTTACAGTGGACTAATTCTTGGACAAAGATTAAGGAGTGGGCCTTCTCAATGCACGTTGGAACAAGGAATGTCATTTCAGTAAGAGTAGTGGGAGCAGTTAGACTAGCTTTTAATAATAATTGTTTTCTTTCATTAGACAATTATTACATTCCTAGATTTACAAGGAATTTGATTTATGTATCCAAATTATTGGAACGTTTATATTCAGTTTCTTTTAATAATAAAGCAGTTATTGTTTCTAGAAACGGTTTGAATATTTGTTTTGGTTTGATTAAAAACAACTTGTATGTTTTGAAAACAAAGATCAACTCCAGAGAATGTCGCCCCTCTTGCGTCGCTAGGCACAGACCATGACTCTTTAGCCAAAAATGTATGAAACTAATTAGGCGTGTCTAAATATACCTAGATTAGGGGGGGTGGGGTGGGGGGGGGGGGGGTGTGAATAGGTTTTAATCAAGTCAATTACCGATTTTTCTTGATTAGTAAATATTCAATAAAACACCCAATCTAAGCAAAATACAATCAACTAAATCTATGTGCGGAACACAATAAATTACAAGTTGATTGATTTACGTGAGAAACCCATGACTGAGAAAAACTCACGGGCTAATATGCTAGCCACACACTGTCCTCAAATCCATTACTTGTAATGACGTTTACAACCTAGGTTGACCTCAACCATTCTCAGTCACTAACCCACCACTACTATCCAACGAGCCTTTACTAGCAATTCTAGACCTACTTGCTTGTGCACTAAGCTTCTTAATTACAAGGCTTTAGTCACAATGAAGAGAACATAACCTATGTGTAAATCAAGTGCATAAATGCTAGGTTAACACATTTGATGCTTGTCAAATCATGCATGAGCATGTCAATCAATCCTAAATATCATGTGTCTACACGTCATATAAAACTTAGCTATATAAGATTAAAAACAATCCTAGATGCAATAGCTATCACAATACAACAACTCAATCAATCAATACAAAAATCTCAATCTTGTATATAAAATCTAATCTGGAGGAATACAAGTAATAAATGAGATTTCTTGCTAAGTAAGAACACAAAAATGGATTAAAATGATGTTCAACTTACCAAGTCATATGTGTTGAAGAAGACCCATGCAAGAGTGCATCCTAGATGAAGCTAGATGATGCTAGATGATGTTTGATGCACATGGAAATGAGTTTGAATGATCAAAGATGAGTTTTTGGATGATTTTCTCTCTTGAAAAATGCTATATCTCAAAAATATGATTTTGAACTCTTTAAGACTAACCTAAAGACAAAGTGGCAATTATATATGAGGTCTACATGAAGCTACAACGTTTTGATCATTTTTTAAATCAAAAACCGTAACAACCGCTGTGTGTACCACGATACAGACAAGTGTCTGAACCGCGATACACCAAGTGTGTAAGCTTTGGAAACTTTCGCGGTGGAGGACCGCTCCAAAGGCAAGGTGTCTCCACCGCGGTATGCACAGCAAAAAAATCAGGGGTTGCACCTGACATGGACCGCAGCTCATACATGTGCACCAGTAGCGGTACCAAGAGCGGTACCAGCCGCGGTAAAGAGAAAACTTCTCTTTTCAAAATAACAAGTCACACTTAGTCCATATGCAAGATATGCAAGTGTGAAATGTGAAGAGAATGTACATAAAAAGCAATGAACACACATGCATACAAGAGAGGTGTGTGTGTGTGTGTGTGTGTGTGTGTGCAACTATTATCTTCAATGCAAGTAAGCACAAGTGATATACCTTTGAAGTGCTTATCATCTTGAGGTCTTGAGAGGGCCTTTGAGCTTGATCACCAACAATTTAGCACCTAAGCTACCCTTACATCATAACCCCAATTGTCGTTTGTCTCCGAAATAAGCCAATCAAAAATGAGGAACTTACAATGTATATCTAAGATGTCATTATCATGTCGCTAGGGTGAAGGCCGTGAATTCCAAATCACAAATCCATATAACCGTCTCGCGGCTGATGTCGCTATGACCAGACCGTGACAATCGGGCTGCAACACATGTCACGTCAGCGAATCTGGCAGTTACAAGACTGATTGTGGACCACCTATATAAACATCTCTTAGAATTCTCTCACATAACCTCTTAATATTCTGAAATCCTTCATAACCCATTCCAAACCTCTTCATATTTTCTCTCTAATCCCATCAACAACAAATCTAGATTTACTTCATCTTAATCAATCCTCTCTACCCATATTCTCCACCATATTCCTTTGTCGCTTCCCATTTGACTCCATCACACTACACATCTAAACTTTCACTCTTTACGTGCTCATTAAAGACAAGGAGCTCAAAGAGGGATAAAGCTTACAAGAGAAGAATTAGCAACAACTATGTTTACTTCTATATTTTTTACCTCTTTTCTTTTATTTTGAATATGTTTAACTAAATCCCCCTTATTGGGGATTAATCTGAAGAACTTTTGGATATTGGGTTTTGCTTATCTTTCAATAGATTATTTACACAATTATTGTTTTACTCATGATCTTAATTAGTTCTTATTCATTATGTGATTGACACTACAAAAAAAAAGTCTATTAGTGACGAACTATTTCCGACTGCGCTAATTGCCGTTGGAAATGGTACCATTTCCGATGGCCTTTCAGTGCCGTCGAAAATGAGTAAAAATATGATACCACATTTCTGACGGCCTTTAGCCGTTGGAAATAGTCAAAAAAGCCGTCAATTTTGTTCTCAATTCCGACGAATACACTATTTCCGACGGCCTCAATGCCATCGGAAATAGTCTTATTCCATTTCAAAAGAAAAAAAGGAATACACTATTTCCGACAGCTTCAACGCCGTCGGAAATAGTCTTGTTCCATTTGAAAAGAAAAAAGGGAATATACTATTTCCAATGGCCTCAATGCCGTCGGAAATAGTCTTGCTCCATTTGGAAAAAAAAAAAAAGGAATACATTATTTCCAACGCCTTCAATGCCGTCGAAAATAGTCTCGTTCCATTTGAAAATAAAAAAAGGAATACACTATTTCCGACGGCCTTAATGCCGTTGGAAATAGTCTCTTTCCATTTGAAAATAATAAAGGAATACATTATTTCCGACGGCATTTAGGCCGTCAGAAATAGTCTTTGCTTTGTTGACCTCAATTTCATGGAATAAATAAATAATTTATTATTAAAATATTATTTAATAAATTATAATGGAATGTATGTAATTTATAACACTACACAAAAAATGTGACTTGTAGGTCAATATTTTAAATGTATCACTATATGTGTTAAATATATCCAAAATTCACTGTCAACAAGAACTTTAATAATTTTAATAAAATATTATTTTTAAAAACAATATCTCAATAGTATACAAAAAAATATATTTACTGTAATTACATAGTATACAAACATATCAATAGCTTATATATAAATAATATGCAAAACATATCAGATATAAGGTTATAGCAAAATGGTAAGGGAAACCCTTACTGTCATCCAGGTCAAGGGTTCAAGCCACATGAATTTCAAGGATTTATAGTGCCACATGCTTGGTGATGTGGCAGTGATGTGGCACGTGACCGGTGACGTGGCCCGTGTCAGGGTGACGTGGCGACTATCAAGTCGAGTCACGCTATTTTTTTAATAATTCGACTATTTTCGATGGCAATAAGCCGTCGGAAATAGCAGTAAAGCCGTCGGAAATACAAATAATTTTGACCACCTTGAATCACTATTACCGATGGCATTTTCATTATTTCCAACGGCCATGGCCGTCGAAAATGGTAGTATTTGTGACAGCTCGTCAGTGAATAGTTATTTCTAACAAGCGTATTTGCGACGGCCTCCGACGACTTTTTCCCGTCGGAAAGGCGTATTTCCGACGGCAAATGGTCTTTTCCGACGGCATTTGCCATCGAAAAAGACAATTTTTTTTGTAGTGTGAATTGCACATTACTCTTTCATTGCAATATTGGTAAGATAACTTGAGATACAATTGATTGAGAATTGACACATTTAGTTGATTAGAGCTCTTAATGAATAGGATAGATTTTTGGTGGGAATACCACTCCCAGTGGCCTAGACCCATTGATCGTGACCTAACCAATCTCACATTTATCCCCTTGCTCTAAATACCATATGTAAGGAATTTTGGTGAGAAGTGATTTGGTCTTGTTTCTACAACCAAATCACATTCTAGGAAAGAGATCGTGTCCTTAATTGTGTGAATCGTGCGATAATAAAGCTATGAAAGCATTACCTATGGTCCGATTGCAACTCCATTAATTCCCTAGACTTATCTCAATTGATTTAATCCATTCTCTTATCTAGATTGTTTGATTCCATATCTCTTTATATTCTTGTTATTTACGTTTCTAGTTATTAACTACATTATCAATCTCAAACCCAAATGATTTATGTTTTCATGCACTTAGGCTAACTTAGAGTAAATTGAATTTCAATTATTCAAATCCAACCCTATGGACTATCCCTTGCTTACTTATATATGAATTTCATATTTTTAGTGTGGCTGTAAGCGATAAACAAACTGGTTTTCTTTGCAAAACATTTTTATCTTTTTGAAGTGTGTAAAACGGCCATGTCATATTGCTCTTTCCCTCTCCTTTGCCCAAGACATGCATTTATAGGGGAACTAGGTTGTGGCCCTAATCTTGTCATCCAAGCAAAATCTTGCATTGACGCACTAGGAGGATCGTATCTTGATGATCCTCTGGTCTTATATAGAGAAATTTTTCCTTGCAAAAGTCAATCCTCCAGATTTTCGAGATTGTCTCTTTCTTTTTATTATGACGATGATTGTTCCTTATTTAGGACTAATCTTCGTAAATTCCCGTATTGTTAGTGATTCCCCAAAGATATTGTATTTCACAAATATTGCTTGTGCGGCAAGTTGGTTCTGCTCTCCGTATAAAGCTGCTTTAGCAAGCTGTCACGAATTTAGACGACCTAGTTCATGTGTTGGTGAGCAGGTCTGGTGACCTAGGGTTGCATCTTCACATAGTGCTACCACATGTCTTTTGTTGACTAGTTGATGACATAGTCTAGCGACGTGGACGTCCAATTCCAGTTTGTGTTGCCGTGTTAGGCTAACTAAAATTGCCGAAATAGGGTTTTCCACATACAACTCTGGTGTTGTTTATTGTTCTTTCTTATTTTCTCATCATACATTGCTTACACATAGCAGGGAAGTGTTTTGATTATAAGCTTTTTAGCTAATCTAAGCATCAACTTGCCTATGTGTTATTGTTGATAGCTGGTTCGCCTATGGACCAAAAATCACTGTCAACAAGATATATGGTGGAATATATAAATTTATAGAGAGTAGTTGAGACAATTTATTTATTTATTTAAAAAAAGAGCAAAAAAAAAATTAGTATCAAAATATCTTTTAACAATATATATATATATATATATATATTTGCAAGTGGAGAAGTGGTACGAAACACTCTTAGATTTTTTGGGTAGATAAAATTAATTTTCAAAATAGGTCTTTTGGACTGTTGATTATTTGTTTGGAAAAGTGACGTGGAAGCGCATACCTAATACACACCATAGAACAAATAATGTCTAGTAGCAGAAAAATAAGATGAGAGAATCCAATCACACCACACAAGATTTTAAGTGGAAATCCCAAAACAGAGAAAAACCATGGATGTCAAGACGATAAGAGAAAAATATCACTATGTACAAAATTATTATAACTACACAATCCAATATTCTTTATTTAACCCCAAAATCCAAATTACAACCGAGCATTACCGAGCTCAAGCTCACAACCGAGCTTACATCATAGCCTCCAGCTCAGTGCTCTCTCCATGTCTCTCCTAAGTGCACCCCTAGATATTCCATTTATCTCCTCACGAGTCTTCCCCTAGATATCCCTTAGGTCTCCCACCCTAGATATTTCCCTAGTGTTTCCCCTCGGATTTCCCGGGGTCTTACTCCTCAGATTCAACCACTCTCTGATGTTCCAGGTGACTCTCCAAATGTATACAACCAAATAAACCTTACTATTTATAGGATCACTATTATTGGTCTCTAAGGAATCAGACTCTCATAAGCAGTTGGAAACCACCTATCAAGTAATCCCAAACATTTTCCCATGTCTTCCAGAAGTCTCAATCGGCCAATCGTACCATAAATAACCTACCCCGAATATAATATATATATATATATATATATATATATATATATATATAATAATTATTAGGTGAGAGATCCCTTACTTTAATTTCGATGAAGATCTTGATGAAATCACATCTATTTTTATGAATTTTGATCTGATTTTTTGTATAGATGATAAATTCATTGAAATTTCCCTATGAATAAAATTTGAGAATTTTTTAAATACTAGAACTATTTTATTTTAATCTTCCTATATTTCTCTCATTTTTCTAATGCCTTCATATTTGACAAAATCGAAATAAATAGTTATAATATTTGAAAAATTCTTAAATTTTATTCATAGGTAAATTTCATTAAACTTATCATCCATAAAAAATTCAGATCGAAATTCATTAAAATCGATATAATTTGATCAAGATTATTACCGAAAGTAAAGTAAAGAGATCTCTCACTTGATAATTACACTCTTCATGTATATATATATATATATATATATATATATATATATAAATATATATCTTTGCTTGAACGAAAATTAAAAAAGTGAGAAATTTCTCCACTATTCCCTCTTGTGAGAGTAGTGGCGTAAATGTGGGCCGGCACGGCCCATTTGTGCCGGGCCGAAGAAGCCCATTTTTGAAAACAGGCCGGGCCTGGCACGGCACGGCAACTTGCCGTGCCGTGCCAGGCCCGGCCCGGCCCGGCCCGTTTTCAAAAATGGGGGCCCGGCACGTGCCTCTTTGGCAGGCCGGCGGGTCGAGCCGTACCGGCCTGCGGGCTGACCCATTTTTTTTTTTAATTTTATAAATAAAATTTGTTAAAAATGACATTATAGAGTATGGACATCATAAAATATTAGGTTGTGGCCCATAACCTTTGTCCAAGTAAGTATGTTTTCCTTTGTTTTTTCCTCATTTTTATATAGGTTATGCCTCTTTTCATTTCTCTTATTTATCCGATGTGGGATGTGAGATTGAATTTCTATTTCCATTCATTGATATAACATTGAATTTCTACACTGAAAAAGGCATGTATTCTTCTAATGTTATTCATCAACTGTGTTTAATCTCGCCAACTTCATTGAATCAGAATCATGGTTTTTTTTTTTTTTTTTTTCGTTTGGGACATTTTTCTTACGTTGCTTTATTTTAAGGGTTTCCGCCTTTGTTTCTCTGTATTTGGTAAAGTTATTCTTATCAGAATTTCGATTTTAGTTTATTTGATCAATTAATGTAGAACGGTGTTTTTGTTGTTGAAGCTATAGATCCAATAAGTAGGAAATCTTTGATTAGGAAACTATTGTAATGTTTACATACCTTTTTTGGGAAGACAATTTTTTAGTAATTGAGTTGGTTGGTGGGTGTGACTTAATTTTGTGTGGTTTTATTATTATAGATTCCCTAGTTGTTGTTTGCTTTCTCCGGGTTTATGTTTTCAAAGTTAAACTGGAGTCTTTGTTTTTATTTAAGTGTGTTGTTTTCTTTATAATGTTTTATCAGAAAATCAATCCAAGAAATCATATTTTATCATTCAAATTAGTGTATTCTTCTTCCTAGTTTTATCAAGCCTCTCCTTACGAGCCGGTTTTTAAGGATGGGTTCTATCTAATGGGTTCGTATAAGAAAATATATTAATTGAATGAAATTTGTTACTGTTGAATTCGATTTTAAGTGCAAAACTTCTCTTTGTTGTTGCAATACCAGAAAGCCATTGTATCTCATTTGGTTCCAGATTAATTGAACTTATCATCTCATACCAATTTATTTAAAAGGACTCTTTCATGAATGACATAGGTTGGCTGTCTCAAGCATATCCATGCTATATTATCTTACTGGTTTTTGTAAAGTATGTTTGCTTGGTCATTCTTTTATAAAGCTTAATGTTACGTTCTGCCCGCTATCATTCATTTTGCTTTTAGTTGTTTTAATTTTAGTGTTGGTTCTATTAATTTTCTCCCTTGAGTAGCATATTATAATATCTTCAGTAATTACTGGTTTCATTACATTTGAAATGCGGCATAAAAATATGACACTTTATGTATTAAATCTGAAATGTGTATATTTTATGTTTAGCCATTTTAATAGATATTGGGATGTTGTTTTCATCTATAAACTTGCATGTTTGAAGGGATTCGCTAAGGATGATCTCTGTGCTACTAATGATCTATGTTAATGCAAAATTTCATCTAGTGCACTACTGAGTTTTTGTGCTTTCTCTTTCGAAAAAAAAAAAGTGATTGTGCTTCTGCATGTATTGATTGTTTGGGTGGGTAGTTAGTAGTTACTGTAGCCTGCTGGCAAAGGCGATACACCATCCTGGCTCTTTAGCAAAAGTGTCATTAGAGATTTGATTCTAAGAATTATATTGGATAAATCTCACATCCCACATCGGATAAATAAGAACATTGAAGAGATGTCCAACTTATATAAAAGGAGGGAAAGGCAAATGAAAACTTATTTACATAAACAGGGTTTATGGACCATGGTTCAATACTCTACGGTATTATTTTATTTTTATAAATTAAGTTTTTTTTTTTTGAATGTTTTTTAAACTAATTTGGCGGGTCCAACGTGCCGGCACGTGTGCCGCCCCAGCGTGCATGGCACGTTGGCCTGGCAGGCCGGGCCGGGCCGGCACGCCGTGCCCCGATCTAAGGCCTGGCACGTGCCATGCATGTGGGCCGTGCCTGGCCTGGCACGCCTCACATGCGGGCCGTGCCAGGCACGGCCCATATTTACAGCACTATGTGAGAGTAACCATGCAGACCACGTCAGCAATGAAATTTGAATATATCAAATTAAAGAAAATGAAGTATTTATTATACAAATTGATCAGAAATTGGAAATTTTAATTGTAAACAAGACCGACAGAGTCTGATTTCTAGCCGATATACAATAGCAACCGAATAAATTCAAAGGATCGAAGAGACAAAACATCAGAAGTTGTTGTGGGTGAAGAAAGAAAGTAACTACATCTTTCTATAAATCAATAGAAATTCTTTCCACCATTACCAGATGTTTCTTCACATCTTTGAAAGTTTTGAAATCTAGTTAAAAGCATTTGTAACAGAGTAGATGAAGTCCAAGAAACCTGTTCCTTTGAGAAGTCCTTTACCTGTCAAGAGTTCAAAATCCAACAATAAAAGGAAACCAATTACAGCAGCCTTCCCATTTATTATTTCATTCTTTCCGGTGAAACCGAACCCTCCTTGATCCTCATCGATCACCATTCTCACCTGTAAAATATCATACACAAACAAATCAGACAATGAAAAGCCAATAACTTTTATTAGTACGCATTCACACTGCCAAGCTATCAAAAATAATGTTCAATCTTTGTAGTCGTGTTAAGAGTTACTACCTCTTCCACATTAACATCAGATGCAGTTACACCCGGCTGAGCTTTCCCACTAAAGACGATCTCCGCAGATGCATCAGATCCTACAGTTCCTCTCATATTGATATAGATATTTTCCTCATCGGTTTTTACAGGATATACAAACAGTGTCCTTAAGGCAGGTGTGAGGGCTCTCAAAACAGGGTTTTTCGGGTACCATTCTTCAATGGCTCCAGTTCGGAGATCAAATGTGCTATCAGTTGTTGGGCAAACTATACAACCCTCCTAATGAAAACAAGAAATATCATCAAGCTTTTGCAAGATTACTAGAAGCGAGTGTTTAAAATATACAAGGCATGAAAACTATATCTTTACATGTCATTGTATATTACAATCTATAGGCAAAATCCTCTATCAACCACAACCTTCAGTAGATTGAAGAAAACAATTCGATCACGAACCAATGAGTGAACAACTATAATCTATCATGGTTATAATAAGTTGAGTGCGGTGTGTGTCAGATCATGACTTCAAATTGACGAGGCTTTAGAAACCCTGGATATCAGGACTGATAGTTTCAGGATTTCAAATCGCGGCAATTTATTCCATTGTCTGACTGGAGAGAGAGAGAGAGGAGCATTCTTCTCAACCTTAAATCTAAAAAACCAGAGATATCAAACCCCTCAACAAGTCACTCGTGAAGCCTCGATCGTATAATCAAAGTTTAACAAAAATAAATAAATGACGCCTATTCAACTTGAAATCCAAATAAAATTAGTTTACTTCTGATACTATTGAATATAAAATATATTAACAACCTGCACTTGGCAACAATGTTTCCAAAATTCATTTAGCATAAAATTCTAAAAACTAGTTCAAATTTTTGTTTTAAATCCCTAAATTATTCCCAAACTATGTATTCACAACACTTTAATCCATATTCTAGTTATTTCGTAATCATATTTCGAATAGCAAACCAAAGGACCCCTAAGCTCAAACCATCATCAAATTCGCACAACCAACAAACAAATGGTGATCCCACATTCCCACTAATGAGAAACCACATTAATTTACAACTAAAACTAATATAAACATTAAAAATTTGTACTATTTACCATCCATATTTTACAATTTTATTAGAAACTAATCCTCACTTCAAATAAAATGACCACTTGTAAGTTGTAAAGTGCAATGCAAAGCTTCTATGCTAAATTGCTAAATTGCAAGTCTAAAACAATAAAAATAAATAAAATAATTATATTAAATTTGATTGAAACAATAAAATTATAAATAAATAAAACCTTGGTGAGCTTGGCATTGATCAAGCCTTCAGTGTAAGCACCTTCAGCAGGAGAGCGATTTTCGATCGCGAAGACTTCATTTTTATACCACAAAAGCAGTATCGTCTCTCCGTCCTGTATTATCACGCGCCGCTCCCCCTTCGGCAGCGCCCCAAGCGGCACCACTGGCACCCAGTTTTCCCCTCCTCCTCCGGACGCCGACGGCTCCTCCGTCACCGACACCTCTGCCGCCTTGCACGTCGCCGTTCTCCTCCTGTTTCTTGTTGTTCCCCATGTGGGTGCCTTCGTCAGAGGAGTGAAACGGTGGTTTGGGGCGGGAAAGAGGTGGCGCGCCGGCGGCGGAGAGTTGCGACTGGATGGGGTAGAGTGGGGAGTGGTAAAAGTGTAATTTTGAGGGAAGGGTGAGGGTGTGGTGGCCATGGAGGTGTCAGAGAGTAGAAAGTGAGAGAAGAGAGTGAGAGAGAAGGAGATTGCATTGCCACATAAATTTCAAATGGATAATTTTGGCAGTAGAAGTGATTGTCTGTCTCCGTATTAGCCACAATTTTTAAGTTTTTTCTTTAAAAAAAAAAAAAAACTGACACTGAATGGTAATACGATTTATTTATTTATTTTTCGTCCTTAAGTTTCTATGAAACTTTTAATTCAACATATAGGGCAGGGCACGATCCGGTTTGGTCTAGTTTCGAATCGGATCAAATCAAGAATTTCAGTCTTTTAGAAAATGGGATTAGTTCAGACCAATCTCTTTTTCGGTACCCGCAAATTGGGACTCGGAATCTTCTAAGCCTTTGTGCGCAAGTATTCATGCTTCCTTGCGTAAGTATTCCTGCTTACTGGGCCACCTTCCTTGAACTTTAACTTGTTTCGCGCCCGAAAATCTTGGTTCTGAAACTCCTGATTCCAACACCTAAAACACATAAAATGCATGCATTTACTAGAATAGAGCCATTAGACCTAAGAATCTACTCTGAAACAAGTCAAAGGATATGGAATTGAGGGCCAAAATGTAACACAAATTTGGCACGATCAAATACCCCCAAACCAAACATTTGCTCGTCCTCGAGCAAACTCATAACAAAAACAAACAAGGACACAAGACACAACAAAAAGACTACAACCTAAAAATTTCCTAGACACACAAAACTTGTTGCCAAGCAACTATTAGAGAGATGAGCAAAAGAGAGTGGGAGTGAGGAATAGGCATATGCAAAATATTCTAAAATAACTCCAAGGCACTCCAATGAAAACCTGCACAACACGAATCCCATACTTAAAAGCGCCCTCACCTTGGAAACTACTCATTCTCATGCTTCGAGCATAATTTGCTTCAACTCTAGGTTCTCACATGGATTCCCTCGTATCTTTCCTCTAAGAACCTAGGTTCACACTCATGCAAGATGTTGTAAGTCGCGCAGCGGAAAGTTAGGATAAAAATCAATAGATTTAAGAACGATATGTTTCAAAAAATTTATCGTCTTATTGGGACCTTTTGTATATACACGAATATGAGGAAGAGATTTGTTTTCATACCTTTGAAGAACACTCCTTCGTTTTCTTTTCGATCCTTTACTGCTAAGCCTTCTGAGCTATGTCCCGTGATCTAGCAACTGTGTGTGTGGGCACGTCACGGATTCCGGGAGCAGTTGAATAGAGGCTTGTGAGAACCGGAAGACAACACTTGCTTCCCTTGTAGAATTCGGCCGACCCTATGAGAGAAAAATAAAAATTATTTTTTCTTTTTCCTCTCTTGTTGCCGCCCACCTTGGTTCTCCATAGGGTTCTGAATAGCTTCTTTTTCCTGATAAGTATATCTTATACACTAGGAACCTAGGGTTTAGTAATCCAAGTTAATTAGGATTCCAAATCCTTTTTTAATTATTACTTCACTAGGGTTTGAACCTTTGACCTATTTAGAGTAAATAAAAATAATCACTTATTATTTTATTGCTCTTGTCAAGGTTAGAAATTGAAACCTCCATATGACAATTAATAATTCTTAATTATTAATATGTCAATTAAATAATCATATTGTTGAATAATATTTAATTCAACAATTAAATAATATATTAATTAAATAATGACATCATTTAATTAATTTCCAAAATATATTTAATTTACTTTCGTAACACAATTAATTGGACCATCTAATTCTCCGTGAGTCTTGTCACTATCAATCGTATAGTGCTAGCAAGAGGACCTAATGGACCCACAATTTTGAGCTCCAATAATACTTAGAAAAAATAATTAAACTCCTTAATTAATATTTCACAATTATTAACCTTAGAGTTATTCCACTAAAAACCCAAGGTTGTATTCTCGTAACTGTTGATGTTTTACACAACCAACTTATCAGTATCCATTGATATAGCTATTACATATGGTACGATCCTCCACAAGTAGTTCATAATCAGAGCTAGGTCATAAAGTCCGTTATACCTCTCTAATTATATCTTCTCCTTTAAGTACCATTGATTCTCTTGAATGATTATATCCTTCATTCCTTTACAGAAGAAGGAGAGCGCTCTTAATCGTTCAAGCCCCGAATAACCCATAAAGGAACTACTTATCTACTTCTCGAAAGAATGAGTGGATTCTACTATTGTATGCATACCTTCCCAGCCACAAGCCAAATCGTGATTCCAAGATACGGAGATATTGACCGAGAATGCTATTCCGATCTCACCCATGGTAAATCAAAAACCACGATCTAACTTGAAGGAGTCAATAAGACACTTGGGATTTAGATCACCCATATATAGCCATCATTAGTCGATATATATGAATCTTTTCAACTAATGAATCTTAGTGACAGATTCATATAGATCGTGGCCCAGTCCTATATGATCACATCATATAAGGTGCCTCCATTCTCATAACACCATATGAGTAGTCTAGGATAAGACCACCATACAATACGAAATGGATCGCAGCTGTAGATTAACCACAAATAAAGTACCCAGCTTTATTTACTTTCTATGGACTTTTTAGATTGCATGTCTCGAATTGAATTCCTCTGTATATGACATTCATATACTCAGTTTGAGATTACATCTAGTAATCTTGGATGTTAGCATATATAATATAAGCGTATGAATTAATTTATTTGAATGAAATAACAACTTCTTTTATTATCGAATTTATAACATTTACAAATTATAAGCTTTAGGGCATAAATCCCAACAATCTCTCACTTGCAATATAGCATGTGAGACATGTCTCGTAATCCCAAACTTTCTAGGTGACCTTCAAAAACTTTAGCCATTAAGGTCTTTGTTAATGGATGAACATGATTATCTTGCGACACGATCTTCATCACAGTCACATCTCCTCTCTGCACTATCTCCATGATAAGATGATACTTTCTCTCTATATGCTTTCCTCTTTTGTGGCTTCTTGGTTCTTTGGAATTATCCACTGCACCACTATTATCACAATAAAGTGTCATGGGCTAATCCAAGTTTGGAACAACTTTCAGATCACTCAAGAACTTATGGAGCCATACCGCCTCTTTAGTTGCTTTGCAAGCTACTACATATTGGCTTCCATTATGGAATTAGCAATACAAGATTGCTTGATACTCCTCCACACTACGGCTCTACCACCGAGGGTGAATACTAACCCAAATGTGGATTTCCTAGAATCCCTGTCTGCCTGAAAGTCAGAATCCATATATCCCAACGGGATCAGATCCTATTCTGAATATACTAACATATAGTTTCTCATTCTCTGAAGATACTTGAGAATAAACTTCACAACCACCCAATGATCCAATCCTGGGTTAGACTTGAATCTTCTGGCTACTCCCACTGCAAAATAGATGTTAGGTCTCGTGCATCACATAGCATACATGAGACTACCTACTGTTGACGCATATGGAACTCGTCTCATATCCTCAATTTCTTGAGGTGTCTTAGGCACTGTTCCTTAGACAAGTGAACTCCATGCCTAGAAGGTAGATTACCTTTCTTGGAGTTCTCCATCGAGAATCGCACAAGAATCTTGTCGATATACGATACTTTAGACAATGCTAACAGTTTGTTTTTATGATCCCTTAATAATTAGATCCCCAGAACATAACTCGTCTCTCCCAAATCTTTCATTTGGAATTGTTAGCAAGTCAGCCCTTTACTTCTGATAATGTTCTTACATCATTCCCAATGAGTAGGATATCATCATCATAAAGGACCAGGAAAACTACTTTCTTATCAATGATTCGCTTGTAGACACAATGCTCATCGATGTTTTGCTCGAAGCCATAGGTTTTGATAGAAGTATCAAACCTGATGTTCTAAGATCTAGATGCTTGCTTTAGTCCATAAATAGACCGTTACAACTTGTAAACTTTTTGTTCTTGATCTTAGGACACGAATCCCTCTGGTTGCATCATGTAGATGCTCTCGTCAAGATTGCCATTCAAGAATGTAGTCTTGACGTCCATTTGCCAATTTTTAAAATCGAAATGGGCTGCAATGGATAAGAGTACCCTTATAGAGTTAAATATAGCTACTGGCGAGAAGGTCTCGTTAAAATCGACCCCATCCTTTTGGGTATAACCCTTTGCCGTTAGCCTTGCTTTGAAGGTCTCTACCTTCCTGTCTACTCCTCTTGTTCTCTTGTAGATCCACTTACACCCTATGGGTTTTATCTCACCAGGTAAGTCTACAAGTTCCCAGACCAAGTTAGAGTATATGGACACTATTTCAAGATTCATGGCTTTAAGTCATTCCTCTTTGTCAGAATCTTCCATTGCATATTTAAATGACAATGGATCACCCACAATATCATCAGAGACAACACCTTATGCCTCTCCGATACCTAAATAGTGATGAGGTTGTCGTACAACCCTCCCACTATGTTTAGGTGGTAGTGTGATCTGACTAGGAACCGTCTGACTACCAGACGTTAATGGAATGACAACATCATCAACAACTCTTGTTGATTGTTTACTGGTTGAACCGGCTTTTAATTCATTTAACACAATCTTACTTCGAGGCTTATGATCAAATATATAGTTTTCCTCAAGAAACGTTGTTGTTGGAGGTAAAAATGTGCCTTTGATATATTTCCCGTGAAGGGAGTGGTTAAGGGGTTACAAAGAGTGATTACAAGGAGATGTGTCTCCAATATGTATCCCCGGAGAGAGTGGCAGTACTTAGGTTACAAATGATGATTACTTAGTTGTATATTCTAGAGCGCTTCGGTCCTTCCTTGTGTAAAATCAGAGAGATCCATTCAAATGGTGAAAAGTAGGGTTATATAGGTTCTGTTCTTGACAATGAGGGTATCGTGTCACTTCATCATTGGCCATGCTTCGACACGTGCCTCTTTTTTAGCAGTAGGTGTCTGCCCACTTGCCAAGTTACTTCGGATGGTTGTCGGTGGATATATCACCTCCGAAAGCCCCTTACCGAGATGGGACTGGTAATTTCACGGTATCTTTCGGAGCTAAAGTTATACAAAGATACATCCGGGCCATATAGCTGAAGTTTGAGTCACTTCATGTTAGGATTATGCTCAATAGCAAGAGTGTAATATTGTTTTTGACAATCTTTTCATATTAATAAAGTGATTTCTGGTTTAACAAGTCTTATAGCATTTATAGTTTAATTATTATAATTGTCAAAAGTAAATAATCATAAGGTCAACAGACTATGAAAAAAGAAGAATTGTTCATACATCTGGATATATATGAGGTAGACACAATTCTTTAGTTAGTCTTGAATAATGTTCACAACTTAAGGTAAAGGTTAGGCACCTTTATCTTGTTAAAGTTGTAGATTCTTTTGCTAGCATTTGAGTGGGATCAAATGTGTTATGATGAGTCTAAAATCATCAAAGTGTCTTTGAGTAAAAGAATCTAGTGCACTAGGTGCATTGAATAGGATCACAATGAAATACTTTATCTAGAACCGTCAGTGGATAAAAGTTTTTTCATTATGAGGACAATCAGAGAGTCTATCTTAATCCTGAGATAAATGATGGACTTATGGTTACAAGTGTTATCATTTGAGCTATCAATGAGTACGATTATATAGCATAGTCTATCCTCGATAGTTTGGTGGTATTCATTTGCTAATCGATAGAGGACTTTTGAGGTATTGGATATTAAATATTAACGTTGAGTTTTCGATAGTATCTATTAAAACATGGCTTTTGGATAAGTCAAAATATCCAAGTTCAAAATGTGGTCATATGAATAAATATGTTAACTAGGAGAGCTATAGGCGGTCTATGAGCTCTTGGCAATTACTGATATTATTCACGAGGATACACTATCTCCAATAAGATTTTCTAGGGTATGAATGAGAATCATTCACTTATTCTATCTTTATTGAAGAGTACAATTTTAGTTCTTTAGTGGAATGAACTAAAATTAATAGATCGAACCCAAGTGAATCATTTATTGATTGTGATTGGGTTGTGTCTATTGAAGCTTAAATTTAGATAGCCCACCAAGATCCCCAATCCACACGGACTTGCATGGATCACTTGATATATTCTACCGGACTAATTATGGGTCCATCTAGAATTGTATTAAGGCATGTGGACTTTTTTCTTTTAGTAAGAATGAGCCTAGTTCACATAAGGTCCAATGGATTAAATAAAATGGAAAAATAATATATGGCCCATGTAGAGTACTTGGGCGGCAAGGCTAATATATTAGTCTATTGTATTATTTTATTTCATTATTTGATTAAATGGAAATTAATTAATTTATTAATTAAGAATCAAAATATTTTTCTGACTAGTAAATATGTTTCTTAAATGTTATACTATTGTTGGTAGTATAATGAGAATCAAAGACTTCATTTGATAAGAAGATAAATAAACGGATTTTATTTACCTAGTCAAATTAGGAAGTTTTTGATATAGTCACAATTTAATAATACACTAAAGAGTTGGATTAGGGTTAGGATTCTAAGGTTGATAGGTATTTTGGAGAAACACAAATCCCTTAGCAAGGAGGATTTCGGCCAACCCTAAGAGATTTAGGGGGTGGATTTCGGCCAGCTCTTTTCTTTTAAGGGAAGGATTTCGGTCACCTATATATTCCTACATGTAGAATTCGGCAAACCCTAATTGCTTTATAGAGAGTTATTTTTCTTTTGCTTGAAAATTAAAATCCAACTCTTAGACATAGTGTGATTTCGGCCGAGAGAAATATAGAGAGAAGAAATGTTTTATTTCGATAGTGCACTAGTAGCTTTTATATCAAAAGGATTTGTGCACAACTTCGAATTAAGTTCATGCGAGTTTCAATCAAAAGATTGATAATTCACAAGTGACTGAATGTTCTTCGTTTTTCTCAAGAAGGTTGAAACAAATATTGCATGGTGTATATAAAACTATCTAGAGGGGGGGGGGGGGGGGGGGGGGGGGGGGGGTGAATAGATTTTAAAGATATTACCCAATTTTTCGTGTATAGTCAATATTACGAAATTACCCCAAACTAGATAAAGCAATAAATCAAGTGTAAAATGCGGAAATTAAATAACACTTGATTTTTACGTGGAAACCCTCACGGGAAAAACCATGGGCTAATAAGTGAGCCACACTCGAACCTCGAATCCACTAATTGTGTAAACCGATTACAACCTAATCCCGGTAAGTAATCACACACCTACCTAATCCCGGTATAAGTGGACTTAGTCCAATTTCTTACGAATTAAGCAACCTAATCCCGGTCACAACACAAGACTTAATTCTCTAAGAAGAGATAATAAAACCTATGTGAATATGAGAAATATTCAAAATGCAATTTAGAGCTAGGTTACTCTGTATGCTTATCTAGGATGATGATTTTGCAATTAATTCAATCCTAGATATTAAAAGCTAAATGACATGTTAATTAGCTTAGCTAAACATAGATTATGAAAACCTAGATAGCTATCACAATACAACACTTAATCAAATCAACACAACAATCTCTATCTTGAACATTAGAATTTAATCTAAGAACAATCAAGTAATAAAAGAGATGTCATAATAAATAAAACACTAATTATATATGATAATAGTGAAGAACTTACCAAAGTAAGTGTGTTGATGAATGACCCATGCAAGTAAGCATCATAGATATGCTAGAAGATGCTAGATGAATTTTGGTTTGAGTGTTTAAATGAGCAAACTTGATTGCTTTTTCTAACAAAAATCTCTCTTTTAAAAATAGGGTTCTTGATGATTAAAGAGTCACATTCAGAACAAGAAAAAGTGATGTATTTATAGGTATGAAAAACAGAGTGTGTGAAAAGACAAGTTTGCCCCTGAAATGCACCGATCGGCGGTTTCAATCGGCGGCCGGGCCACCGATTACAACCGCCGAATTGAGCCCGAGAAGAACAGAGCATCATCGGCGGTTTCGAAACCACCGAACCAACCGCAGAATCAAACCCGAGAGATTAAATCAATCAGGTATGATCGGCGGTTTCGAACGGCAGTCATGGCAGCCGATCATAACCGCAGAATTGCTCCAAAAGCCTTTGGACACAAACGGCGGTTTCACTCGATGGCCAGGCCACTGATCATAACCGCCATTTCACAAAAAGAGGTGAAACCAAAGGAGAAGCCAAGGGCATTCTCCGTAGGCGGACTTCGCTCAAAACCAAGCACATACTAGTGCATGCGCGAATGTTTCCGAACAATATCGGGAAACGAATTACAAGGCACATAAGCACACACAAAATACAAAATCAAAGTGCAAGTGTGAAATGTGACATGTGAAGAGTATGCACACAAATGCAAGTATGCTAAGTGTGTGTGTGCAATCTAAATCTCTTCCAAGAAAAACTAAGCACTAGGGATTATACCTTTGGCGTGCTTGTCCCTTGAGGTCTTGAAAGGGCCTTTGAGATTGAACCTCAATCACCTAAACTACCCTTACACAATAAACCCTAACATGTGGTTTGTCCATGAAATAAGCCAATCAATAAACAGGAACCTGACAAAGGTTATTGTGACTAACGAAAAAGAAAAAGTTTTTTTTGTTTTCCATCCTCAGGTACACAATTCAAAGAAAGGGAGTCCACACTCTTAGGTGATTCACATTCATGATTGGATTGGAAGATCTTGTGGATTACCATCGACGCAATGTCAATCGGATCACGCGACAAAGCTGGTACAATACTTTTATATATGTTAATTAATCAAGGGTTAAGGTTCTTGTTTTTAGGAAAATTTTTAAAATATACAAATCAATTTTTTGCTTCCGCCGTGTGTATTTTCCCTACAATTGGTATCAAAGCCAGGTTGTACCCTTGATTAATTGATGTATATATACGTGAATCTATTTCTTTTATTGTGATTATGCATGTTTTAGAAAGAGATGACACTCTAGGTATTCTCATATATAATTACATTGGAAAGTATGGATTAATATATGTTATTATAATGTGATTTGTTATTGCTCGATTTTGGTCCTAGAATTTCAATGTATTTTTGTTTCGGAATTGTAACAAGAAGGGTGGTCTATTATCGCCATAATTCGTTCTTGATAGTTGCTAAGTTTTTTTTTATTTTGCTATTGCAATAAAAATTACTGCAGAAAATATAATGTATTAAAATACTGCACTATTACTATTAAAAAAAATGCAGTATATTCAATTAAATAAAAAATGACAGCAATTTATTGTTAAAAATCTACTGTAATATATTCAAGTTTCAAAGATTTGAAGAGTTGAAGAATTGGAAGCAGAAAAGAGAAGCAACGATACTACCCTAGCACCCGTGCGCAGCCTTGATGTGGTATGGGCTGCGCACGGCTTGCCCATATGGGTGAGGGTTGCGCATGCCCATGCCTGGCAGCCAAGGTGTGCGCGTGGGACAGCCACATGTGGCTTCGGGTGTGCAAGTGGATGTTGGCCGCTTGAAGACTTGTCCGCCACGTTAGGGTTTTTTGTATTCCAAACAAATGTAATTTACTTGCTTTTCTAGGTTGGACCAAAATTGTGGCTATTTATATTTCCGTAAATATTACAATATTTGTTATTGTTTGATAACATGTCATATAGAAGTGCCACTCATATATCTCTTTTGGTATGAACATGCATTGAATGATTTAGGTATCTAATTGGCATCTAGATAAATTGGTAAATCATTCTATGGAATTTAATCACACACCTTAAATAATTGAGTGGGAGAAGGTGTTTTACGGCTTCCATGGTTAGTTGAGTTTTATGTTTCATGTGATAACCCCCCAAGGGGTATCCATGAATGGAATTTAGCAAAATACTTCCTTATAAGGATAGAGTAGACAATTGACTCTAATGATATCTACTCTCAAAGAAGGGATTTTCGTGAGAGAAAATATTGAGGGTCGATATCTTGGTAACACACTCAATGTGATTTTATTGATATCCTACCAAGAGTTCTTGTCAATAAAATCGCAAGGCTAAAATTGAAAACATTGGTTGTTATGTGAAACAAATAATGCACGCTGTGTATAAAACTATCTAAAGGGGGGTGAATAGATTTTAAACAATATTCGCGATTAGTCAATTTTACGAAAATTCCCCAACTAGACAATATAAATATAACAAGTGTAATATGGTGCGGAATGTAAATAACACTTGATATTTACGTAGAAACCCTCACGGGAAAAAACCACGGGCTGTTATGTGCGCCACACACGAACCTCGAATCCACTAATTGAAATGATTTCAACCTAATCTCGGTTTAATGATCTAATCCCGATCAATAATCATCACAACTACCTAATCCCGGTATAAGTGGACCTAGTCCAATTGCTTGTGATTTAAGCTACCTAATCCCGATAGCAACACAAGACTTAATTCTCTAAGAAGAGATAATACAACCTAAGTGAATATATGAAATATCCAAAAATGCAATTAGAGCTAGGTAACCCTATTTGCTTATCTAGGATGATGATTTTGCAATAAATTCAATCCTAGATATTAAAAGCTAGATGACATGTCAAATAGCTTAGCTAAACATAGATTATAAAAACCTAGATAGCTATCAAAATATAACACTCAATCATGTCAGCACAACAATCTCTATTTTGTATCTAGAATATATTCTAAGAACATACAAATAATATAAGAGATGTCAATGATGAATAAAACACTAATTATATATGATAATATTGAAGAACTTACCAAAGAATGTGTGTTGACCAAAACCCATGCAAGCAAGCATCCTAACTATGCTAGAAAATGCTAGATGATAATTTGATGCATATAAGAATGGTTTTTAAGTGTTAAAAATGTGTTCTTGATTCGATTTTCTCTCAAATATCTCTCCTTGAAGTTTAGGGTTCTTAGAGTTAAAGAACATTTTTTCAGAAAATGAGAAAGTGTGATATTTATAGACATCAAGAACAGAGCATGTGAAAAGACAAGTATGCCCCTGAAACGTACCGATCGGTGGTTTCAATCGGCGGCCAGGCCGCCGATCATAACCGCCGAATTAAGCCCGAGACGAACAGAGCATCAACGGTGGTTTGATTCTGTGGTTTCGTAACCGCTGATCCAACCGCCGAATCAAACCCGATAGAATAAATCGATCAGGTATCAACAGCGATTTCGAACGGCGATCGTGGTCGCTGATCGTAACCGTAGAAATGCTCCAGACACTTCTGGATGAAAATGGTGGTTTCATTTGGCAGCCAGGCCATCGATCATAACCGCCGATCACCAACAGAGGTGAAAACCAAGGAGAAGCCAAGGGCATTCTCTGTAGGTGATCTTCACGCAAAACCAAGCACATTCTAGTGCATGTGCGGACGTTTCTGAAAACTATCGGGAAATGAATTACATGACACAAAGACACACAACAAGATACAACATTAAAGTGCAAGTGTGAAATGTGACATGTGTGAAATGTGACATGTGTGAAATGTGACATGTGAAGAGTATGCACACAAATGCAAGAATGCTAAGTGTGTGTTTGCAATCTAAATCTCTTCAAAGAAAACCAAGCACTAGAGATTATACATTTGGCGTGTTTGTCCCTTAAGGTCTTGAAAGGGCCTTCGAGCTTGAAGTTCAATCACCTAAACTACCCTTACATAATAAACCTCAACACGTGGTTTGTCCACAAAATAAGCCAATCAAAGAATGAGAATCCTTACAATCTCCCCCTTTGGCTATTTCGTGACAAAACTACCACTTACATTGATCATCACAAACATAATTGAATCTACGGGATAACAAAGATATTCTACATTACAAAGAGATATAAGAATATAAAAAACTTCAAGTCTTCAATCTCTTGTAGAACTATTGATGAGGTCGTTTTGTACTCAACAAAATACGTTTTGATGTGATCGTTTTGAAAACCGAGTTTGACCACTTAAAAATCCACTTAGATAGAAAATTAGTAAAGTGGCAAGTAAGGATTCGTTCCACAGGGAATTAGAGTAATTAGTTAAATTATTTAACTAATCTAAAATGCAATTAATAAATCATGGTAGTTTGGAAGGTGTCAAGTAAGTATAACAAAAATATAAAGAGAATATGAATAGATAGGAATCCAATATAACAACTTAGATAAGAAGGTGATTAAACAATTAATAGGAATTCTAGAGGAATGATAGAATAGCTAATGGACCATTGAGAAATTCATACAAAGCTTCATTAATGCACTATTCACACAATCAAGGACCGATCTCATTCGATGATGTGTTTGGACCGTCACTACGAATCCTAAACAACTTTCCACCAAAATGCCTAACCGATTAAGGAAAGGGGGTCAAGGTGGGATCGATTAGTGACGATCGAATGGCCTAGGCAATCGTGGTAGGCCTACCCTCCAAAAGCCTATCCTATTCACTATGTGCTACAATTAATCAAGTGTGTCAATAACTTAATCAATTTTATCGCAAATAATCCTACAACATATTGTAATCAACTAAGTGTGTCAATACCCAATCAATCACATAAGTGCAAGACATAATTATAAAGTGAATAAAACTATAATTGCATAAACATAATATTTCAAGCTTAAATAAATACACAATATCCAAATAGTCTATCAAACCATCCCTTACAAAGGGGGTTTTAATTACACATAATCACAAACAAAGAAAGGAAGTAAAAAGGAGAGAAATCACCCTTAGGTCTCTCTTGTAAGCTTGATCCTTCCTTGAGCTTCCTTGCTTGAATCTTGTGCAAAGATTGGGTGTTGAGGATGTGTCTAGATAGGTGAAGTCATATGGAAAGTGACAGAGGAAAGGGGTGTAGAAAATGGATTGAGAGGAGTGATCTAGGTGGAGTAGTCTAAGTGTTTTTTGGAGAGGAAAAATGGTGGGATTAGGAATGGTGGAAGAAAGGAGGTTTCTTGATTCACAAGAGATGTCAAGAGAGACTATTCAAAGGAGAAAATAGGATGAATTTATAGTATTTCCAAAATAGGTCATGAATGGATAATTACCAAAAGATCCCCTAAGTTTTCACTATTGCCATTTTAGCCCCTCTAGGGGTGTATTGTGTAATTTTCACACCCAATCAAATGAGCACAGAGGAGAGGTCGCAGTTTGGCGTAAATGGCGACACTAAGGCAACTTTGGGGCGATCCAACTTGAGCCAAAAACCACTCCCTGTCGCCGTGGCGACATCGATAGGCCAAATGGCGAAAAAATGGCAACAAATGGCGACCTTAAGCGTGGAGGAGGCATGACTTTGGTGGCCATTATTCCGGTTGATTGGGGGACCGAAAATGGACCGACCGGTGAGCCGGTCGGTTCACCGTTCGATTGGGCTGGAAACCAGCCAGAGATAGGTTCGTTTCCAGCGTCGTTGATGTGGCGGCGTTTTAGGGTTTAGGGCTGCCATGGTCGACCAGCTCGTAAGGAAGAAGAGTGAGGTTGAAGAAGATAAGGTGCATTTAGCATGGTAGGGGGGTGCGCTCAGCTGCTTCACTTTTGCCTTGAATTGGGGTGCATACAGCTTACCTCCTTTGTCTCATATGGAGGTGCACTTGGCAATGAAATTGGGTGCGTTTGGAGGCCCAAGCTTGCCTCAAAATGCACCGCAAGTTGCAGGCGTGGGCTGCTAATTGGGCTAGTGTGACTTGGGCTGGCAATTTGGGCGTGTAAAGCATTGGTCGTGGGTGCGCTAAGAAGCCCATGACCTTCTTTCACCAAAACGCACCGTGTCATTTGCTGACGTAGCGCTCTTTGCTGATTTGCCTGGTAAATTGCACAATGCTCCCCTGTTCTCTTCTATTGTTGCACAATCTTCAATCTTCCCCCAATAATTACAGTTTTACCCCTAATTCTCCAATATTACCTCAATGCCCCTGAACTCTATAAATACTTGAAAACACTTAATTTATACTATTAAGGGATAATGCCCAAGAATCAAGCATAAAAAGAGGGAAGTGAGGGCCAAAATCGTACCAATTTTGGTCCGATCAATTATCAACCCTTCAAAACAAAAGATTATACTTTCCAAAGCAAGAGTATGTGAGATGATCAAGTGAGAATAAAACAAGCATTTGCATTTAAGAATTTAAGCACAACATCATGCAATGTATGTGTATGCAATGCCCCCCCTCAACGGGTTACTCCCCCTTAATGTATATTCTCCCCAACATGCACAATTGCTACTACAATTAGCAACTCCCTTTACCACCATTCTACTCCCCCTTTTTGTCATGATATAGGCAAAGGAGTAGTCCCCAACCGGGTCACTTTTAGCAAAGAGGGATAGTAGCATACAAGATATTTGCATAATCATATAAGTCACTTTATGCATCTCAATTAATTGGAGAGAAACAAGGAGATTTATTTAAAGAAACATGTGTGAATCAAACATGCTTTGCATACAAGACATGTAGCATTCAAGTCCAAAATACAATGGTATTTGGCAAAGCAAATGACAAAGGTTTCAAAAAAAAATTCAAACCAATTTCACCATTGTCATGAGTAAAGCAAAGATATAGGGATTTCATTGATTTCAATTTAAGAACAACTATATTCAACTTTATAAGCGAAACATGGCATGAGCGACTTTGCACCCTATTTGATTTTTCCGGGAATGATACCCGTATGATAGTAACCATGTTCCACAAGTAAAGAAAGAGAGACATTTGGAATTTAAATTCCTTTGAACGGATACAAGATCCTTTATTCATTTTGAGTCTCATAAACTTTTTCACACAAGTTTTGCATTTTAAGAATATGCAATCATCAATTCATGCTTTTTCATTTGAGCATGTTATATGAATTTCATGCTTTTTCATTTGACATTAGCATGTTATAAAAGAATCATCATGTCATGGAGATAACTATAGGTCATTCAAATCATACTTCCTATGTAGATCTCTTAGTCCAAAAATGCATGTTTGAACATAAATATGACATGGATTGTAAACAAGCATGGTTCACATTTATTGAACTGAAAACATATATACATATGTGCAACCAAGCTTACTCAAACAATTAAAAGAAGAAGCATAAGATATTTCAAATTTTTTGCAAGTGACAAGAATGCAAAATAGCTCTCTTTGCTTGAGTTCCCCATATGGGGTCAATCACAATCCTTCGTCAATAAAGGTCATGAGGTCCTATGGACTAAGTTGAACCTATTAGAGACAAATTTGTCTCGTAGCAAGAGGGTTCATCTTTTCTAATCCACATAGATATAACATTTTTCTTTCTAGTGGTTAAAGTTTCAAGAGTTCTAGATGTCATAGGATCATGTAAATGAATATCATCCTTCCTATGAACATGCATTCTAGCTCTAGCTTTCTTCTTCTCAATCATGTTTTTAACTCTACACATTTTAATGTAACGAAAGCACTTTGGTCTAATATGACCATCAACACCACAAAAATGACATGTTGGGACAAAGTTAGGAATCATACCATGTCCTTGTGCTTGCATATGAGCCTTCCCATGTCTTTGTGGTTGTCTTGGTTGTTGACTAAGACTTGGTTGCTTCCTTGGTTGAGTTTGCATGATTGGTCTCTTCCCTTGATGGAGTTGAGTTTGAGGGAAGTTAGCATGAAGAACTCTTGTAGGTTGAGCTTGAGGTTGTCTTCTTGGAGCTACCTTCACTTGTACACTATGAAAGCATTGTCCTAGATCAATCTTCTTCCTAGGAGTTTGCATCGGTGAAGCTTCTTTGTAGCTCAAGCTCTTGACAAACACGGTCTTGTTAGGAGTGGAGGACTCCTTGCCATCTTCAAACCCAAGATCTCTCTTGTCACAAGGACTCTTTCCAACACTTAACATGTGGTCAAGTTTTTCGGTGCTAGAAACTATCCTAGTCCTTGACCTTTTGGCTTCTTCAAGCTCTCTCTTCAATCCTTCTTCATTTCTCTTAGATAAGTCTAACTCATTTCTTAGCTTATCTTCAATTTTCTTAGATCTTTCCACTTGTTCACTTAAGTGGTCAACATGAGCTAAAAGGTCAAGATTCTCTTCTCTCAATTTTTGAGTCTTTTCCTTGGTCTTCATTGCTAAGCTTTTAAACTCAATGAGATATTCATCTAGAACCTTTTTCTCCACATATCCATGTGTGGAGTTAGATGAAGAGTCATCTTTATTAGAGTCACTTTCTTCTTGACTCTCATTCTCTTCTTCATTGTAGGAGATCAGAAAGGCAAAATAATTATTCTCATAATCATTCAAGCTCGAGGGACTTTCTTTAACAATTTTCACTTTGTTGTCCCACTTGTGAGAGCAACCTAATGCCACAAATTTTGCCACAACCTCTTCATCACTATCACTTGAAGTGGCAGCCTCCTTTCTTTTATCTTCCAAGTTAGCACATTCCTTGGAGATATGCCCGAATCCTCCACATTCGTAGCATTGAATCTTCTCTCTTGAAGACATCTTATGATATGGCTTGACATTCTTGATTGTGGTCTTCTTCTTCTTGAAGTCATTCCCCTTTGAGCCATAACCACTCTTTTGTAGATTCAAGAATTTCTTGAATCCTTTGGCAATGAGTGCCATGTCTTCATATGAGTCATCCTCTTCCTCTTCCATCTTGGATGTCTTCAAGGCAATATCCTTTTTCTTCTTAGGAGGTGATGTGGTAGCCTTTCTTGATTCATAGGCTAGAAGTCTTCCAATGACTTCGCTCGGCTTCATTTCTTTGTAGGTGTCATTTTCTTCTAAAGCCGTTACTTTGGGCTCGAACCTCTCGGGAAGTGATCGCATGATCTTTTGCTTGATTCTTCTATCCGAGTAAGGATCACCAAGTTGGTGACTTTGGTTCATAATGTCCATTAGTCTCAATTAGAAGTCATTGAAGTTCTCGTGCTCTTCCATCCTAATGGTCTCAAACCGAGTTTGGAGAACTTGGAGCTTGGAGTCCCTAACTACCTCAGTTCCTTCATGAGCAACTTCTATGATGTCCCATGCCTCTTTGGCTATCCTAGTAATTTGAATCAAGTTATATTGATTCTCATCAACTGCGCAACGGATGGCATGTATGGCTTTGTTGTTCCACATGGAATCAACAAATTCTTGCGCGTCCCACTGTGCCTTAGGCTTAAGCACTTCTTCTCCTCCATCCAACAGAGTCATCATAGGTAGAGCATATCCATCTTCAACCGCCATCCACGCCCTATCATGGATTTGGCATATGTATGCTTCCATCTTCCCCTTCCATGAGGAGTAATTATCGTCGGTGAGCAACGGTGGCCTCACGCTCGACACTCCCTTTTTGCTCATCCCGAAACCACTCATAGTGTTTGGATGAATACAAATGAGATGAATGCAAAATATATGAATAAATCAAAAAATCACACAAGATGCAAAACACACCAAAATGAGCAAGGATCACCTATGTATGTCTAGGAACCCGCTCTGATACCAATTGAAACAAATAATACAGGTGTGTATAAAACTATCTAGAGGGGGGGTGAATAGATTTTAAACGATATTACCCAATTTTCGCGATTAGTCAATTTTACGAAAATTCCCCAACTAGACAATATAAATATAACAAGTGTAATATGGTGCGGAATGTAAATAACACTTGATGTTTACGTGGAAACCCTCACGGGAAACAACTACGGGCTGTTATGTGCGCCACACACGAACCTCGAATCCAATAATTGAAATGATTACAACCTAATCCCGGTTTAATGATCTAATCCCGATCAATAATCATCACAACTACCTAATCCCGGTATAAGTGGACCTAGTGTAGGGAAAAATACGTTTACACGCAGCGGAAGCGAGACTAAAAATAGAGTTTTAGTATAGTTTAAAATTTTTCCATAATTTGAACCTTAACCCTCTAATTAATTAACATATAATACTAAAGATATCATACCTTTGTCGCGTGATCCGATTGACATTGCATCGATGGTAATCCGCAAGATCTTCCAATCCAATCACGAACGTGAATCACCTAGGAGCGTGGTCTCCCTTCTCTTTGAATTGTGTACCTGAGGATGGATTAACAAAACTTTTTCTTTTTCGTTAGTCACAACAAGTTCCAAGAGACAACAAAGAATGTTCCGGTCACTTTTGAATTCACAATCTTTAGATCGAAATTCGCGTGAACCTTATTCGAAATTGTGCACAAAACCTTTTGATGTAAAAGTAACTAGTGCACTATCGAAATAAGAACAAACTTTTCTCTCTATTCCTCTTGGCCGAAAATCACACTAGTTTAAGAGTTGGATTCTATTTTTCTCTAGCAAAAGAAAAAACTCTCAAGTCCAAGACATTAGGGTTAACTCAATTCCTCTTGACCAATAAAGTATTAGTACCGAAAACTAATCACGCCTTGCAAGAAGCATATATCTATATAAGTGCCATATATATTTATATTATATATTCCGGCTAAGTATATCTATAATATATATTCTGGCCAAGTGCCATATAAATATATATATGTCTATTTATATTTCCGAATTCTTTGCTGCCATGTATATTATATATATATATTTATATTAGCTATATATATATATATCATGTGGCCAAAAATCCTCTGCCATGTAGGCTTTGTGTCTTTTGACCTAAATCCTAACCCTAGGTAGATTTCCTTAGAATTTCAAACCCTAATCCAACTCTTTAGTGTATTTGTGACTATATAAAAGACTTCCTAGATAAATAAATCCCTTATTTGACTAGATAAATAAATCCCTTATTTATCTACTTACCAAATAAAGTCTTTTATTTTATTTATACTACCACAATAGTATACTACTAAGAAACATATTTCCTAGTCAGAAAAAGATTTTGATTTTTAATTAAATAATTAATTAATCAATTAATTAATTTCCATTTAATCAAATAATAAAAATAAAACAATATAATATCATATATATATCTCGGCCATGTGCCATATATATTAATATATCTATATATTGTTTTTCTATTTTGTTAAATCCATTGGACCTTAATAAAAGGCCCACATGTGAACCAGACCCATTCTTACTAAAAGAAACAAGCCCACATGCCTTTCATTAATATATTAATATAATTGATCAGCCCATTAAATAAATAATGTGCAAATTATATTCTTAATATATTAAATACAATTCTAGATGGACCCATAAATTGGTCCGGTAGAATATATCAAGTGATCCATGCAAGTCCGTGTGGATTGGGGATCTTGGCGGGCTATCTAAATTTAAGCTTCAATAGACATAACCTAATCACAATCAACAAATGATTCACTTAGGTCCGATCTATTAATTTTAACTCATTCCACTAAAGAGCTAAAATTGAACTCTTAAATAAAGATAGAATAAGTAAATATTTCTCATTCGTACCCTAGACAATCTTATTGGAGATGGTGTATCCTCGTGAAGAATATCAGTAATCGCCAAGAGCTCATAGACCGCCTATAGCTCTCCAAGTTACCATATTTACTCATATGACCACATTTTGAACTTAGATATTTTGACTTGTCCAGAAGCCATGTTTCAATAGACTCTATCGAAAACTTAACGTTAAGATTCAATATCCAATATCCAATACCTCCAAACATCCATATGATGATATTCTACTCTCATTTAATAAATGGAGCCACGATGTCCATATCTATAAATGAAGTCCTCTATCGATTAACAAATGAATATCACCAAACTATCGAGGATAGACTATACTATATAATCGTACTCATTGATAACTCAAATGATGCCACTTGCAACCATAAGTCCATCATTTATCTCAGGATTAAGATAGACTCTCCGATTGTCCTGATAATGAAAAGACTATTATCTATTGACGGTTCTAGATAAAGTATTTCATTGTGATCCAGTTCAATGCACCCAGTGCACTAGATTCTTTTACTCGAAGACCCTCCGATGATTTCAGACTCATCATAACTCATTTGATCCCACTCAAATGCTAACAAAAGAATTCTACAACTTTAACAAGGTAAAGGTGCCCAACCTTTAACTTAAGTTGTGAACATTGTTCAAGACTAACTAAAGAATTGTGTCTACCTCATACATATCCAGATGTACGAACAATTCTTCTTTTCTCATAATCTTTTGACATTATGATTATTTACTTTTGACAATTATAATAATTAAACTATAAATGCTATAAGATTTGTTAAACCAGAAATCACATTATGAATATGAATAGATTGTCAAAAATACTATTACACTCTTGCTATTGAGCATAATCCTAACACCTAGTTCAATTGCTTGTGATTTAAGCTACCTAATCCCGATAGCAACACAAGACTTAATTCTCTAAGAAGAGATAATATAACCTAAGTGAATATATGAAATATCCAAAAATGCAATTAGAGCTAGGTAACCCTATATGCTTATCTAGGATGATGATTTTGCAATAAATTCAATTCTAGATATTAAAAGCTAGATGACATGTCAAATAGCTTAGCTAAACATAGATTATAAAAACCTAGACAGCTATCAAAATACAACACTCAATCATGTCAACACAAAAATATCTCTTTTGTATCTAGAATATATTCTAAGAACATACAAATAATATAAGAGATGTCAATGATAAATAAAACACTAATTATATATGATAATATTGAAGAACTTACCAAAGAATGTGTGTTGACCAAAACCCATGCAAGCAAGCATCCTAACTATGCTAGAAAATGCTAGATGATAATTTGATGCATATGAGAATGGTTTTTGAGTGTTAAAAATGTGTTCTTGATTTGATTTTCTCTCAAATGTCTCTCTTTGAAGTTTAGGGTTCTTAGGGTTAAAGAATATTTTTTTTTCAGAAAATGAGAAAGTGTGATATTTATAGACATCAAGAACAGGGCATATGAAAAGACAAGTATGCCCCTGAAACGTACCGATCGGTGGTTTCAATCGGCGACCAGGCCGCCGATCATAACCGCCGAATTAAGCCCGAGACGAACAGAGCATCAACGGCGGTTTCGTAACCGCCGATCCAACCACCGAATCAAACACGAGAGAATAAATCGATCAGGTATAAATGGCGGTTTCGAACGGCGATCGTGGCCACCGATCGTAACTGTAGAATTGCTCCAGACACTTCTGGATGCAAACGGTGGTTTCATTCGGTGGCCAGGCCGCCGATCATAACCGCCGATCACCAATAAAGGTGAAAACCAAGGAGAAGCCAAGGGCATTCTCTGTAGGCGGTCTTCACGTAAAACCAAGCACATTCTAGTGCATGCGCGGAGGTTTCTGAAAATTATCGGGAAACGAATTACAAGATACAAATACACACAACAAGATACAACATCAAAGTGCAAGTGTGAAATGTGACATGTGAAGAGTATGCACACAAATGCAAGAATGCTAAGTGTGTGTGTGCAATCTAAATCTCTTCATAGAAAACCAAGCACTAGAGGTTATACCTTTGGCGTGCTTGTCTCTTGAGGTCTTGAAAGGGCCTTCGAGCTTGAAGTTCAATCACCTAAACTACCCTTACACAATAAACCCCAACACGTGGCTTGTCCACGAAATAAGCCAATCAAAGAATGGAAATCCTTACATTATGTTAACAATTGGGTGGGACCCAGTCCAACTAGTAAATGGTGTGAACTCCCGAAGGAGGCGTGACATATTATGCGTGTTGGATCACTGTTGAATTTTTATGATTGAATTATTTATTTAATTCAAGATAAATATTCAAAAGAGCTTTATCATGATTATTTACTTATATATATTTTTTGTTTTATTTAGAAATCATGACCCCATCCCTAATAAACATCCTGAAAGATAATACTTTAACTGGTGATAATTATGTCACTTGGAAAAGGAAAATTAGGATGTTGCTGCAAGCTGAAAAACATAAGTTCGTTCTAACTACTCCTAAACCACTTGCTCTTACTAATGAATCTAACATACTGCAAAGAGACGAGTATGAGCAGTGGAAGACCTCTGATGAGATGGCAAAATGCTGCATTATGGCCACCATCTTTGACGTGTTGTAACAGCAGCATGAAGTAATGGGGACTGCTGCTGATATAATGATGTCTCAAGAAGAGATGTTTGCTATAAGGTCTAGGTCAACTAAGAGAGAGGCAGTGACTGCTTTTATGAATCTTAGGATGAAACCTAGACAGGCTGTGAAAGATTACATGATGAAAGTTATAGCACATCTCAACATTGCAGAACTCAATGGTACTGAGATAGACGGTGAGACAAAAATTGACATGATTGTCAACTCACTGTCAAATTCCTTTGATCAGTTCAAGTTGGACTACACCTTAAACAATAAGGAATACACCTTGTAAGGCTTGATGTAAGATGTTCAAAGCGCTGAAAAGATCCTTGTGAAAAGCAAAGGTCAAGAGATTCATATGGTTAGTAAAAGTTGCTACTGTTAAGATCCGTCAGAAGGTCAAGAAACAACAGAAGAAAGTGAAACTTGGGCCTACCAAGAAAGAGACCAAGAAAGTAACCAAGAACAAAGGGAAGTGCTTCCTTTGTGGTGAAAAAGGACATTGGAAAAGTAATTACCCAAAGTCTTAGAAAAAGAAGGAACACGGTAATATTAATTATCTTGAAACATGTTTTCTGGCAGATTCTACAAATTCATGGATCATAGACTCTGGAGCCACTAATCATGTTTGTTATTCCTTGCAGGGGTTCCAGGAAAGGAGAAAGATGAGTAAGAATGAAATCAACTTGCGCTTGGGCAACGGAGCGTTGGTGTCTGCCAATGCAGTTGGAGATATTAAAGTTAATCTAGATTATAGTAGGCATTTAGATTTGATAAACGTTTATTATGTACCTCAATTCAAGAGGAATTTAATTTCAATTTCTTGTTTAAATAAATTTGGATATTCGGTTACTTTGAATAAAGATTTTATTATTAGTATGAATAACAAATTTGTTTGCAAAGGTACATTGGAAAATGGCTTATTCTTTTTGCGTAGAAATATCTCTCACTTGTTAGACACATAATTAATGCAACCTAATCATAAAAGAGTAAAATTATCAAAAGATGAAACCAACCTATGGCATTTGCGCCTAGGTCATATTAATCTTAATAGGATTAAAAGATTGGTTAGTGATGGACCTTTAAGTGACTTAAAGGTTAATGATCTACCAACTTGTGAATCTTGTCTAGAAGGTAAGATGACCAAAAGATCGTTTACGACCAAAGGCACAAGAGCACTGAATGTTTAGGATTAATACACACTGATGTATGTGGTCCTCTGAGCATTCAAGCTAGAGGTGGATATGAGTACTTCATCACTTTCACAGATGATTACTCGAGATTTGGCTATATGTATCTCATGAGACATAAGTCGGATGCTTTTGTTATGTTCAAAGCATTCAAAACTGAAGTAGAAAATTAGCTTGAGAAACACATGAAAATCTTGAGATCTGATCGTGGTGGAGAATATCTATCTAGTGAGTTTCAACAATATCTTATTGATAATAGGATAATTTCTCAATTTTCTGCACCAGGTACACCTCAACAAAATGGGGTGGCAGAAAGGAGAAATATAACTCTTTTGAACATGGTTAGGTCTATGTTGAGTTATTCAACGCTTCCTATTTCTTTTTAGGGATATGCTTTACAAACTGTAATATATATTCTAAATGATGTACCATCTAAGTCGACTCCTCAAGCATCGCATGAGTTGTGGACTAGGTGAAAACCTAGTTTACATCACTTTAGAATATTTGGTTATCCTGCGCATGTGTTAAAAGGAAAGACAGAAAAGATGGAGTTCCGTTAAAAAACATGCATATTTGTAGGATATCCAAAAGGAACTAAATGATATTATTTCTGTAGTCCTTCAGATATTAAAGTATTTGTTTCAAGAAATGCTAAATTTATGGAAAAGGACTATATGAATGATTTTGTACCTAAAAGTAGAATTCTCCTGAATGAGATGTCAGGAGATACAATTCCACAGGAGGTTACACAACCTAGCCCAATTGTAAGTTCCGCACCATCACAAGATCGACAACCTACCATTCCTTGTTGTAGTGGGAGGGTTAGTAGACAACTCGAGAGATACATCGGTCTGGGAGAATTAGTGGAGAATCTCCCGGACGACGATGATCCCTACACGTATAAGGAAGCAATTGAGGATGTTGATTGTCGCCGTTGGCAAAAGGCAATGTAATCTGAGATTGATTCTATGTTCAATAACAAAGTCTGGTCCCTTGTAGACTTGCCTAAAGGGATAAAACCCATTGGGTGCAAGTGGGTATACAAGAGGAAAAGAGGTATGGATGGAAATGTGGAAACCTTTCAAGCTAGAATAGTAGCTAAAGGTTACACATAGAAGAAAGGTATCAATTACGAGGAAACATTCTCTCCTATGGCCATGCTTAAATCCATAAGGATACTCTTATCCATTGAAGCATCTTTAGACCTTGAGATTTGACAAATGGACGTCAAGACAGCTTTCCTTAACAGAAGTCTTGACGAAAGCATCTATATGACAAAACCAAAAGGATTCATTGAAAAAGGCCAAGCATAAAGGGTATGCAAGTTGCAAAAATCCATATATGGATTAAAGCAAGCATCCAGATCCTGGAACATAAGGTTCGATCAAGATGTGAAAAGTTTTGGATTTATTCAAAACCTTGATGAACCCTGTGTGTATAAAAGGATTAAAGGCGACAAGTTGGTTTTCCTAATTCTTTATGGTGATGATATACTACTCATCGGAAACGATGTAGGTGTATTGACATCAGTAAAAGAATGGTTAGCAAAACAATTTGATATGAATGACTTAGGAGAAGCAAGTTATATTCTTGGTATCCAAGTAATAAGGGATAGAAAGAATAGAATGATTGCATTATCCCAAGCTTCATACATAGATAAAATCTTGTCTAGGTTCTCCATGCAAGATTCCAAGAAAGGTATGTTACCTTTCAGACATGGAATCAAACTTTCTAAGGAACAAGTTTCTAAGAATGAGCATGAAGAGCAATTCATGAGTAGAGTTCCATATGCCTCGGCAGTTGGAAGTCTCATGTATGCAATGCTCTGCACTAGACCAGATATTTGTTTTGTTGTTAGCATAGTTAGCAGGTTTCAATCAAAACCTGGTCCTGATCACTAGACGACAGTCAAACATATTTTCAAGTATCTCAAGAGAACGAGAGATAATATTCTTGTATACTTTTGAGGGGATTTGATTCTCACTGGGTATACAGATTCTGATTTCCAGTCAGATTCTAACTCTAGAAAATCCACATCAGGAACTGTGTTTACTCTTGGAGGAGGAGCAGTCATATGGAGGAGTATCAAGCAATCATGTATTGTTGATTCCACCATGGAAGCAGAGTATGTTGCTGCATGCGAAGCTGCCAAAGAGGCTGTTTGGCTCCGCCAATTCTTGATTGACTTGGAAGTGGTTCCCAGTGTGAATAAGCAGATCACTATCTACTGTGACAACAATGGAGCAGTGGCTAATTCGAGAGAACCAAGAAGTCATAAGAGAGGAAAACACATTGAAAGAAAGTATCATTTTTTAAGGGAAATTGTGCATAGGGTTGACGTGACGATTACCAAAATTGCGTCAGCAGAAAATCTAGCAGATCCCTTCACAAAGGCTCTACCACAAAAGAGTTTCGATGGGCACCTAGAGAACATGGGAATGAGAGATATGACACATTTGCTATAGCGCAAGTGGGAGATTGTTAGGATTATGCTCAATAGCAAGAGTGTAATATTGGCTTTGACAATCTTTTCATATTAATAAAGTAATTTCTTGTTTAATAAGTCTTATAGCATTTATAGTTTAATTATTATAATTGTCAAAAGTAAATAATCATAAGGTCAAAAGTAAAGAAGAATTGTTCGTGCATCTGAATATGTATGAGGTAGACACAATTCTTTAGTTAATCTTGAATAATGTTCACAACTTAATGTAAAGGTTGGGCACCTTTATCTTGTTAAAGTTGTAGATTCTTTTGCAAGCATTTGAGTGGGATCAAATGTGTTATGATGAGTCTAAAATCATCAAAGTGCCTTTGAGTAAAAGAATCTAGGGCACTAGGTGCATTGAATAGGATCACAATGAAATACTTTATCTAGAACCGTTAATGGATAAAAGTTTTTTCATTATGAGGACAATCGGAGAGTCTATCTTAATCCTGAGATAAATGATGGACATAGGTTACAAGTGTTATCATTTGAGCTATCAATAAGTACGATTATATAACATAGTCTATCCTTAATAGTTTGGTGGTATTCATTTGCTAATCGATAGAGGACTTCATTTATAGATATGGACATTGTGGCTCCATTTATGAAATGAGAGTATATTATTATCATATGGATATTTTGAGGCATTGGATATTGAATCTTAATGTTGAGTTTTCGATAGTGTCTATTGAAACTTGGCTTCTGGACAAGTCAAAATATCCAAGTTCAAAATGTGGTCATATGAATAAATATGGTAACTAGGAGAGCTATAGGCAGTCTATGAGCTCTTGGCGATTACTGATATTATTCATGAGGATACACTATCTCCAATAAGATTGTCTAGGGTATGAATGAGAATCATTTACTTATTCTATCTTTATTTAAGAGTGCAATTTTAGTTCTTTAGTGGAATGAACTAAGATTAATAGATCGAACCTAAGTGAATCATTTGTTGATTGTGATTGGGTTGTGTCTATTGAAGCTTAAATTTAAATAGCCCGCCAAGATCCCCAATCCACACGGACTTGCATGGATTACTTGATATATTCTACCGGACTAATCATGGGTCCATCTAGAATTGTATTAAGGCATGTGGACTTGTTTCTTTTAGTAAGAATGAGCCTGGTTCACATGTGGACCTTTTTATTATGGTCCAATGGATTAAATAAAATGGAAAAATAATATATGGCCCATGTAGGGTACTTGGGCGGCAAGGCTAATTAATTAGTCAATTGTGTTATTTTATTTTATTATTTGATTAAATGGAAATTAATTAATTATTTATTTAATTAAGAATCAAAATCTTTTTCTGACTAGGAAATATGTTTTTTAAATGTTATACTATTGTTGGTAGTATAATGAGAATCAAAGACTTCATTTGATAAGAAGATAAATAAAAGGATTTTATTTATCTAGTCAAATTAGGAAGTTGTTGATACAGTCACAATTTAATAATACACTAAAGAGTTGGATTAGGGTTAGGATTCTAAGGTTGATAGGTATTTTGGTGAAACACAAATCCCTTAGCAAGGAGGATTTCGGCCATCCCTAAGAGATTTAGGGGGTGGATTTCGGCCAGAAGGGAAGGATTTCGGTCACCTATATATTCCTACATAGAGAATTCGCCCAACCCTAATTGCTTCATAGATAGTTATTTTTCTTTTGCTTGAAAATTAAAATCCAACTCTTAGACATAGTGTGATTTCGGCCAAGAGAAATATAGAGAGAAGAAACGTTTTATTTCGATAGTGCACTAGTAGCTTTTACATCAAAAGGCTTTGTGCACAACTTCGAATTAGGTTCACTCGAGTTTCAATCAAAAGATTGATAATTCATAAGTGACCGAACGTTCTTCGTTTTTCTCAAGAAGGTTATTATGACTAACGAAAAAGAATAAGTTTTTTGTTATCCATCCTTAGGTACACAATTCAAAGAAAGGGAGCCCGCACTCCTAGGTGATTCACGTTCGTGATTGGATTGGAAGATCTTGCGGATTACCATCGACGCAACGTCAATCGGATCACGCGACAAAGGTATGATACTTTTATATATGTTAATTAATCAAGGGTTAAGAATCTTCTTTTTAAGAAAATTTTTAAAATATACAAATCAAATTTTCTCTTCCGCCACGTGTATTTTCCCTACACTTCCAACAATTCCCCCTCAAGTTCTCAATTGGAGCGGAGGAGGCCTCGCAGCAGAGCGATCGGTTGAGGGATTGAAGTGTAGGCCCTGTCGGGTTGGGCCCATGTGACTCGCCAAATGGAGACTTGCCAAGTGGCTCGTGGTGAATGCGACACTTGGGTAGCTGTCATCTTGGGAAGGTAACCGCCTTGTCATTTCATTTTTGCCTAAAGATTGACCCAAGGGCTATAAATAGGGGAACATTGGCCTCAATCTTTCATTTGTGATTTTCAAACATTTCAAAGCAACTTCAGTGTTGATTATCTTGGTAAGGTTAGATTTTGACTGAAATCTCTTCTTCTCCCTTTTTTCTCTGTGTTTGTTATTTCGTTTCCTTCTGCTCTTGTCTGAGTTCAGTGATGGTTAGAAAAGGTAGGGCCTTCAAAGGTTGAGGATTCTTCTAATTCCTCGGAGTCGTTGGGAAGCTCATCCAAGGGGGAGAGTACTCGAAGTCTTTTTGAAGCGAGGAGTTCTCTGGATAGTGACAAGCCAGATGTTATCCATCTGGGCTACGCGGACAACGAAGCGGGTGGGTTACCGGATGCTGATGACCTAGAAGATTTACAACCGAGCCGCGTGGGTTATGAAGAGGGGTATAACTCTGAGGAATATTATAGGCATGAAATGGATCACACCCGATTTGCGATAAATCATGTGGCGGAGAACAAGATGACCGAGATGAGGAATTGTCAGATCTTAGTGGATTTTTTGATCCTAGAATCGGTAGGCATGAGGAAGTCGTTAGCGAGAGAGAGGGTGAGCAACCCGGATGATGTATCGATGGTTTTTCATCTAGCATTTTTGGAGATTGGAGCAAGGTTACCTCTACAACCATACATCCATAGAGTTCTCAGGGAATTCATGATCGCTTCGGCCCAGTTAAATCTGAATGGATGGAGGATTGTGATTGGGATGTTGATCGAACCAAAATTGGTACGATTACGGCCTTCATTCCCGTTTCTTTATGCTTAATTCTCGGGTATTTCCCCGTGTTTTAATGTTGTTATTTAAGTATTTTCAGGTAATTACAAAGTTCAAGGGCATTGAATTAATTTAGAGAATTAGGGGTAAAAGTATAAAGTATGAAGAAGGTTTGCAGTTATCATGAATTCGGAAGACTATAGGGGTTGAATTGCAATTGACCAGAAGTGCGTGCTGTTAGGATTATGCTGAATAGCAAGAGTGTAATATTGTAATTGACAATCTTTTCATATTAATAAAGTGATTTCTGGTTTAACAAATCTTATAGCATTTATAGTTTAATATTATAATTGTCAGAGTAAATAATCATAAGGTCTAAAGACTATGAGAAAAGAAGAAGTGTTCGTACATCTGGATATGTATGAGGTAGACACAATTCTTTAGTTAGTCTTGAATAATGTTCACAACTTAAGTTAAAGGTTGGACACCTTTATCTTGTTAAAGTTGTAGAATTCTTTTGCTAGCATTTGAGTGGGATCAAATGAGTTATGATGAGTCTGAAATCATCGGAGGGTCTTCGAGTAAAAGAATCTAGTGCACTGGGTGCATTGAACTGGATCACAATGAAATACTTTATTATCAGGACAATCAGAGAGTCTATCTTAATCCTGAGATAAATGATGGACTTATGGTTGCAAGTGGTATCATTTGAGTTATCAATGAGTACGATTATATAGCACAGTCTATCCTCGATAGTTTGGTGATATTCATTTGTTAATCGATAGAGGACTTCATTTATAGATATGGACATCGTGGCTCCATTTTTTAAATGAGAGTAGAATATCATCATATGGATGTTTTGAGGTATAGGATATTGAATCTTAACGTTAAGTTTTCGATAGAGTCTATTAAAACATGGCTTCTGGACAAGTCAAAATATCCAAGTTCAAAATGTGGTCATATGAGTAAATATGGTAACTTGGAGAGCTATATGCAGTCTATGAGCTCTTGGCGATTACTGATATTCTTCACGAGGATACACCATCTCTAATAAGATTGTCTAGGGTACGAATGAGAAATATTTCCTTATTATATCTTTATTTAAGAGTTCAATTTTAGCTCTTTAGTGGAATGAGTTAAAATTAATAGATCGGACCTAAGTGAATCATTTGTTGATTGTGATTAGGTTATGTCTATTGAAGCTTAAATTGAGATAGCCCGCCAAGATCCCCAATCCACATGGACTTGCATAGATCACTTGATATATTCTACCAGACCAATTTATGGGTCCATCTAGAATTGTATTTAATATATTAAGAACATAATTTGCACATTATTTATTTAATGGGCTGATCAATTATATTAATATATTAATGAAAGGCATGTGGGCTTGTTTCTTTTAGTAAGAATGAGCATAATTCACATGTGGACCTTTTAGTAAGGTCCAATGGATTTAATAAAATAGAAAAACAATATATAGATATATTAATATATATGGCAAATGGCCGAGATATATACAATATTATATTGTTTTATTTTTATTAATTGATTAAATGGAAATTAATTGATTGATTGATTAATTATTTAATTAAAAATCAAAATCTTTTTCTGACTAGGAAATATGTTTCTTAGTAGTATACTATTGTGGTAGTATAATTAAAATAAAAGACTTTATTTGGTAAGTAGATAAATAAAGGATTTATTTATCTAGTCAAATAAGGAAGTCTTTTATATAGTCACAAATACACTAAAGAGTTGGATTAGGGTTTGGAATTCTAAGGAAGTCTACCTAGGGTTAGGATTTAAGTCAAAAGACAAATCTTACATAGTAAAGGATTTCGGCCACAATATATGAGATATATATATGTCAATTGGCCGGATATATATATTGACTTATATAGATATATATTTGGCATGCAGTACCGAAATATAGATATTGATATAGAGCATGCAGAATTATATATATATATATATATATATATTAAGAGGCTTGCAGTATTGATGCAAAAGAATATATATATGGCAAGTGCAGCAGATATATAAAATATATATATTATTTCGGGCACTAGAATATATATAGTGGTAGCAAGAATTCGGTCACTTAATATATTAGAGGAAGGAGAGAATTTGGCTAACCCTAATTGAAAAGCTTGAGAGTTTTTTCTTTTGCTAGAGAAAAATAGAATCCAACTCTTAGATTAGTGTGATTTTCAGCCAAGAGAGAAAAGTAGGAAGAATTGTTCTTATTTCGATAGTGCACTAATAGCTTAGGCATCAATAGGCTTTGTGCACAATTTCGAATATGGTTCACGCGAGTTTCGATCATTAGATTGAGAATTCAAAAGTGACCGGAACATTCTTCATTGTCTCTTGAAAGTTTTGTGACTAACGAAAAAGAAAAGGTTTTGTTATCCATCCTCAGGTACACAATTCAAAGAGAAGGGAGACCACGCTCCTAGGTGATTCACGTTCGTGATTGGATTGGAAGATCTTACGGATTACCATCGACGCAATGTCAATCGGATCACGCGACAAAGGTATGATATCTTTAGTATTATATGTTAATTAATTAAAGGGTTAAGGTTCAAATATGGAAAAATTTTAAACTGTACTAAAACTCGTTTTTTAGTCTCGCTTCCGCTGCGTTGACCGAATTTTTCCCTACAATTGGTATCAGAGCCTGGTTGTACCCTTTAATTAATTAACGTATATATACATTAATCTATTTCTTTTTATTTGTGATTATGCATGTTTTAGAAAGAGATGGCACTCTAAGTATTCTCATATATAATTACATGTGGAATGTATGGATTTATATATGTTGTTATAAAGTGAATTGTTGTTGCTCGATTTTGGTCATAGAATTTCAATGTATTTTTTGTTTCGGAATTGTAACAAGAAGGGTGGTCTATTATCGCCATAATTCCTTCTTGATAGTTGCTAAGTTTTTTATTTTATTTTTCTATTGTAATAAAAATTCTGCAGTAGAAATTGTATTAAAAAATACTGCACTATTTATTGTTAAAAATACTGCAGTAGGTTTAATTTAAAAAAAAAAATTACTGCAGTGATTAAAAAAAAAAAAAAAAAAAATTCTGCAGTAGTTTATTTTGTTAAATAAAGTTCTAATACGTTCAAGCATCGAAGATTCGAAGACTTGAAGAAAAAGGAAGCAACTGGAACCTAGAACGAGCACCGTGCGCACCCTTGGAGTGGATTGGGCTGCGCATGGCAAGCCCATATCATGGTGGGCTGTGCACGGCAGCCCTAATGGTCTCATGGGCTACGCACGGCAGCCCCTTTGTGGGGTTGTGGGGTGTGCACGCCTATGGGAGGCAGCCGAGGGATGCACGGATGGTCGATGGCCACTTGAAGACTTGTTCGTCAAGAAGGAAGATCTTGTATTCCTAACAAATTGTAATTTACTTGCTTTTCTAGGATGGACCAAAATTGTGGCTATTTATTTTTGCATAAGTATTACAATATTTGTTATTGTATGATAACATGTCATATAGAATAGGAGTGCCACTCATATATCTCTTTTGGTATGAACATGCATTGAATGATTTAGGTATCTAAATTGGCATCTAGATAACTTGGTAAATCATTCTATGGGATTTAATCACACGCCTTAAATAATTGAGTGGGAGAAGGTGTTTTGTAACACCTATGGCCTCCAAGGTTAGTTGAGCTTTATTATTTATTGGTAATCCCCCCAAGGGGCGTCCATGAATGGAATTTGGCAAAATACTTCCTTACAAGGATAGACTAGACAATTGACTCAAACGAGATCTACTCCCTAAGGAGGGATTTTCGTGAGAGAAAACATTGAGGGTCGATATCTTGGTAACACACTCAATGTAATTTTATTGATATCCTCCCAAGAGTTCTTGTCAGTAAAATTGCAAGGCTAAAATTGAAAACGTTGGTTGTTATGTTAACAATTAGGTAGGACCTAGTCTAACTAGTAAATGGTGCGAACTTCCAAAGGAGGCGTAACATTTATGGGTGTTAGATCACCATTGAATTTTTACGATTGAGTTATTTATTTAATTCAAGATAAATATTTAAAAGTGTTTTATCATGATTATTTACTTATATATGTTTTGTTTTATTCATAAATCATGACCCCATCACTTATGAACATCCTAAAAGATAAAACTTTAACTGGTAATAATTATGTCACATGAAAAAGGAAAATTGGGTTGTTGCTGCAAGCTGAAAAACATAAATTTATTCTATCTATTCCTAAGCCACTTGCTCATACTTGTGAATCTAATGGCACAAGTCAAGAGATTCATTTGGTTGGTAAAGTTGCTACTGTTAAGACCCGTAAGTAGGTCAAGAAACAACAGAAGAAAAAGCAACTTGGGCCTACCAAGATAGTAACCAAGATCAAAGGGAAGTACTCTCTTTGTGGTGAAAAGGGACATTGGAAAAGTAATTGCCCAAAGTCTCAGAACAAGAAGGAACAAGGTAATGTTAATTATCTTGAAACATGTTTTTTGGCAGATTCTACAAATTCTTGGATCATAGACTCTGGGGCCACTAATCATGTTTGTTATTCCTTGCAAGGGTTCAAGGAAAGGAAAAGACTGAATAAAAATGAAATCAACTTGCGTTTGGGCAACAGAACGTTAGTGTCTGCAAGTGCAGTGGGAGATATTAGAGTTAATATTGATTCTAGTAGGCATTTAGAATTGATAGACGTTTATTATGTACCTTAATTCAAGAGGAATTTAATTTCAGTTTCTTGTTTAAATAAATTTGGATATTCGGTTACTTTTAATAAAGTTTTTATTATTAGTGAGAATGACAAAATTATTTACAAAGGTACATTGGAAAACGGTCTGTTCTTTTTGCATAGAAATATCTCTCACTCGTTAGACACAGTATTAACGGAACCTAATCATAAAAGAGTAAAATTATCAATAGATGAAACCTACCTATGGCATTTACGCCTAGGTCATATTAACCTTAATAGGATTATTAGATTGGATAGTGACAGACCTTTAAGTGACTTAAAGGTTGATGATCTACCAACTTGTGAATCTTGTTTGGAAGGTAAAATGACCAAAAGGTCGTTCTCGGCCAAAGGCGCAAGAGCCACTGAATGTTTAGGACTAATACACACTGATGTATGTGGTTCTATGAGCATTCAAGCTAGAGGTGGATATGAGTACTTCATCACCTTCACAGATGATTACTCGAGATTTGGCTATGTGTATCTCATGAGACATAAGTCGGATGCTTTTGACATGTTCAAAGCATTCAAAGCTGAAGTAGAAAATCAGCTTGAGAAACACATAAAAATCTTGAGATTTGATCGTGGTGGAGAATATCTATCTGGTGAGTTTCAGCAATATCTTATTGATAATGGGATAGTTTCTCAGTTTTCTGCACCAGGTACACCTCAACAGAATGGGGTAGCAGAAAGGAGAAATAGAACTCTTTTGGATATGGTTAGGTCTATGTTAAGTTATTCAACGCTCCCTTTCCTTTTGAGGATATGCTCTACAAACTGCAATATACATTCTAAACGTTGTATCATCTAAGTCGGTTCCTGAAAACACCTCATGAGTTGTGGACTGGGCGAAAGCCTAGTTTACAACACTGAAGGATATTTGGTTGTCCTGCACATATGTTAAAAGGAAAGATAGAAAAGATGGAGTCCCATTCGGAAACATGTATATTTGTGGGGTATCCAAAAGGAACTAAAGGATATTATTTCTATAGTCCTTCAAATCTAAAAGTATTTGTTTCGACAAATGCTAAATTTTTGGAAAAGGACTATATGAATGATTTTGTGCCCAAAAGTAGAATTGTCCTGAATGAGATGTCAGGAGATACAATTCCATAAGAGGTTTTACAACCTAGCCCAATTGTAAGTTCCACTCGAACATAAAATCAACAACCTACCATTCCTCATCGTAGTGGGAGGGTTAGAACACAACCCGAGAGATACATCGGTCTGGGAGAATCAGTGGAGAATCTCTCGAACGACGATGATCCCTACACGTATAAGGAAGCAATGGAGGATGTCGATTGTCGCCATTGGCAAAAGGCAATGCAAGTTGTAAAAATCCAAATATGGATTAAAGCAAGCATCCTGATCCTGGAACATAAGGTTCGATCAAGTTGTGACGAACCTTGTGTATGCAAAAGGATTAATGGGGACATGTTGGTTTTCCTAAATTCTTTATATTGATGATATACTACTCATCGGAAACGATGTAGGCGTATTGACATTAGTAAAAGAATGGTTAGCAAAACAATTTGATATGAAGGACCTAGGAGAAGCAAGTTATATTCTTGGTATCCAAGTAATAAGGGATAGAAAGAATAGAACGATTGCACTATCCCAAGCTTCATACATAGATAAAATCTTGTCTAGATTTTCCATGCAAGATTCCAAGAAAGGTATGTTACTTTTCAGACATGGAATCAAATTTTCTAAGGAACAAGTTCCTAAGAATGAGCATGAAGAGCAATTCATGAGTAGGATTCCAAATGCCTCGGCAGTTGGAAGTCTCATGTATGCAATGCTCTGCATTAGACCAGATATTTGTTTTGATGTGGGCATAGTTAACAGGTTTCAATCGAAACTTGGTCCTGATCACTGGACGGCAGTCAAGCATATTTTCAAGTATCTCAAGAGAACGAGAGATAATATGCTTGTATACTTTGAAGGGGATTTGATTCCTGTTGGGTGTACAGATTCTGATTTCCAGTCAGATTTTGACTACCAGAAAATCCACATCAGGATCTATGTTTACTATTGGAAGAGGAACAGTCATATGGAGGAGTATCAAGCAATCTTGTATTGCTGATTCCACCATGGAAGCTAAGTATGTTGCTGCATGCAAAGCTGCCAAAGAGGCTGTTTGGCTCTGCCAATTCCTGATTGACTTGGAAGTGGTTCCCAGTGCGAATAAGCAGATCACTATCTATTGTGATAACAGTGGAGCAGTGGCTAATTCGAGAGAACCAAGAAGCCGTAAGAGAGGAAAAAACAATGAAAGAAAGTATCATCTTCTTAGGGAGATTGTGCATAGGGGTGACGTGACGATTACTAAAATCGCGTCAGCAGAAAATCTAGCGGATCCCTTCACAAAGGCTCTACCACAAAAGAGTTTTTGATGGGCACCTAGAGAACATGAGCATGAGAGATATGACACATTTGCTATAGCGCAAGTGGGAGATTGTTAGGATTATGCTCAATAGCAAGAGTGTAATATTGTAATTGACAATCTTTTCATATTAATAAAGTGATTTCTGGTTTAACAAATCTTATAGCATTTATAGTTTAATATTATAATTGTCAAAGTAAATAATCATAAGGTCTAAAGACTATGAGAAAAGAAGAAGTGTTCGTACATCTGGATATGTATGAGGTAGACACAATTCTTTAATTAGTCTTGAATAATGTTCATAACTTAAGTTAAAGGTTGGGCACCTTTATCTTGTTAAAGTTGTAAAATTCTTTTGCTAGCATTTGAGTGGGATCAAATGAGTTATGATGAGTCTGAAATCATTGGAGGGTCTTCGAGTAAAAGAATCTAGTGCACTGGGTGCATTGAACTGGATCACAATGAAATACTTTATCTAGAACCGTCAATAGATAATAGTCTTTTCATTATCAGGACAATCGGAGAGTCTATCTTAATCCTGAGATAAATGATGGACTTATGGTTGCAAGTGGTATCATTTGAGTTATCAATGAGTACGATTATATAGCATAGTCTATCCTCGATAGTTTGGTGATATTCATTTGTTAATCGATAGAGGACTTCATTTATAGATATGGACATCGTGGCTCCATTTTTTAAATGAGAGTAGAATATCATCATATGGATGTTTTGAGGTATAGGATATTGAATCTTAACGTTAAGTTTTCGATAGAGTCTATTGAAACATGGCTTCTGGACAAGTCAAAATATCCAAGTTCAAAATGTGGTCATATGAGTAAATATGGTATGCAGTCTATGAGCTCTTGGCGATTACTGATATTCTTCACGAGGATACACCATCTCTAATAAGATTGTCTAGGGTACGAATGAGAAATATTTCCTTATTCTATCTTTATTTAAGAGTTCAATTTTAGCTCTTTAGTGGAATGAGTTAAAATTAATAGATCGGACCTAAGTGAATCATTTGTTGATTGTGATTAGGTTATGTCTATTGAAGCTTAAATTTAGATAGCCTGCCAAGATCCCCAATCCACATGGACTTGCATTGATCACTTGATATATTCTACCGGACCAATTTATGGGTCCATCTAGAATTGTATTTAATATATTAAGAATATAATTTGCACATTATTTATTTAATGGGCTGATCAATTATATTAATATATTAATGAAAGGCATGTGGGCTTGTTTCTTTTAGTAAGAATGGGCCTAGTTCACATGTGGACCTTTTAGTAAGGTCCAATGGATTTAATAAAATAGAAAAACAATATATAGATATATTAATATATATGGCAAATGGCCGAGATATATACAATATTATATTGTTTTATTTTTATTAATTGATTAAATGGAAATTAATTGATTGATTGATTGATTATTTAATTAAAAATCAAAATCTTTTTCTGACTAGGAAATATGTTTCTTAGTAGTATACTATTGTGGTAGTATAATTAAAATAAAAGACTTTATTTGGTAAGTAGATAAATAAAGGATTTATTTATCTAGTCAAATAAGGAAGTCTTTTATATAGTCACAAATACACTAAAGAGTTGGATTAGAGTTTGGAATTCTAAGGAAGTCTACCTAGGGTTAGGATTTAAGTCAAAAGACAAATCCTACATGGTAAAGGATTTCGGCCACAATATATGAGATATATATATGTCAATTGGCCGGATATATATATTGACTTATATAGATATATATTTGGCATGCAGTATCGAAATATAGATATTGATATAGAGCATGCAGAATTATATATATATATATATATTAAGAGGCGTGCAGTATTGATGCAAAAGAATATATATATGGCAAGTGCAGCAGATATATAAAGAATATATAAATATATATATATGGCAAGTGTTTCGCATATAACAATAAATATATATATATATTTTATTTCGGGCACTAGAATATATATAGTGGTAGCAAGAATTCGGTCACTTAATATATTAGAGGAAGGAGAGAATTTGGCTAACCCTAATTGAAAAGCTTGAGAGTTTTTTCTTTTGCTAGAGAAAAATAGAATCCAACTCTTAGATTAGTGTGATTTTCAGCCAAGAGAGAAAAGTAGGAAGAATTGTTCTTATTTCGATAGTGCACTAGTAGCTTAGAGATCAATAGGCTTTGTGCACAATTTCGAATACGGTTCACGCGAGTTTCGATCATTAGATTGAGAATTCAAAAGTGACCGGAACATTCTTCATTGTCTCTTGGAAGTTTTGTGACTAACGAAAAAGAAAAGGTTTTGTTATCCATCCTCAGGTACACAATTCAAAGAGAAGGGAGACCACGCTCCTAGGTGATTCACGTTCGTGATTGGATTTGAAGATCTTGCGGATTACCATCGACGCAATGTCAATCGGATCACGCGACAAAGGTATGATATCTTTAGTATTATATGTTAATTAATTAAAGGGTTAATGTTCAAATATGGAAAATTTTAAACTGTACTAAAACTCGTTTTTTAGTCTTGCTTCCGCTGCGTTGACCGAATTTTTCCCTACACGTGCCACGTCATTAAATGACACGGTCCGTTTTGATAAGTCGTTTGGGTTTCTAAATACACCCTAGGCCACTTCTAAACGCACCTCAAATGAGACAAAATGATCAACGTCTAAGCGCACCCCAGTCACCTACTGAGTGCACCCCATATTCACCAAAGATCATCTTCTTCCTCACGAAGCTGTCGCCATTGATGCCCAAACCCTTATGAAGCCGCCGCCGCTGGAAGTTGACCATAACTGACCTACCTCCGGCCGATATCGGTGCCAAATCAACGGCGAGGTCAACGCAAGTCCGGTCGGCCCTTTTTCAGTCCTCCAATCGCCACTGTGCTCGAGCCACCATTTGGTCCAGCCTTCCTATGTCGCCTCCACTGTCGCCCTTTCCAAATAACGATACAACTGCGAAATCGGTCCTTCGATTGTCGCGGTTTGCTCGTTCGATGTCGCCACGACGACAAGGAGCTGTTTCTAGACTAGATCATGTCGCCCTAGTGTCGCCCATAGTGTCACCATTGAAACGCAAACAACGACCTCTACTGTGTCACTTGTGATTGGTCTAAAAATTACCAAAAGCCCCTCATGAGGGGCCAAAATGGTAATTCGTAAACTCTGGGGGGTGTTTTGGTAATTATCTACTTGTGACCTGATTTGAATTCACTATAAATTCATCCTATTTTCTCCTTTGAAAATACACTTGTTCAAGCAAGAAATTCTTTCTTCCACCATTCCTAATCCACCAATTTCTCCTCTCCAATCTTATCAACAAATAACTAGACTACCTCACCTAAATCATTCCTCTCTTCCCATCTTCTCCACCTATTTCCTTTGTCACTCTCCATATGACTCCACCTATCTAGACACATCATCTTCTCCCACTCTTTGCACTAAGAGCTTCAAAGGAAAGCAAGGATTAAGCATTAAAGAAGGAGGCCCAATGGTGATTTCCTTATTTATTACTTTCTTTTATTTGATTGTAACTATGTGTAATTAAATCCCTAATATCTATCATTAATTGTTAAGACCATTATCTTATCTAGTATTGTTGATGTTGAATTTCTATCTATTCAATTTCTTTATATTATTGTTATTTACTTTTCTAGTTTATTATATCTTAATCAATCAAAAACAAAAAATATGATTTATGTTTTATGCACCTAGATTAGACTAACTTAGATTATATCACAAATTGATTAATCTAACATAATCCCTATGGAACGAATCCTTACTTACCGTTTTACTAATCTTTACATCCTAAAAGGATTTTCTAGTGGTAAAATTGGTTTTCTAAATGAACATATAAAAACATCATTTTGTTTTGCACAATCGGACACATCAAAATTGGCGCCACTGCTGGAGATTGGTGTTTAAAGTAGTTGATTTGTGTAACTTTCCTTATTGTTAGATTTTCTAGGTAGTGTGTCATTTTGTTAATTTTAGATTTTCTAGTGTTATTTTCTTTTGTGTCTTGTGTCGTTTTTCTTTTTTGTTTTCTTTGCAGGAACAATGGATTCTTTGGACTTGCAATTGGCCAACTTCTATCGGGAAATGGAATTGTTTGCCTCAAGGCACTCGAGGGAAGAAAGAGCTCATGACTCGAATTCTTCCAATACGGGGCCGAAGAAGGGGAATCCCGAGGAAGAGATGCTAGAGGCCATCGGAGCATCACAAATGTCATACAAGCATACGTTGAATGGATGTTTGGAGGCAAGTGCACTTTGGTTTTCAGGACTAGAAGCTTCGTTGAGAAGAATAGAAGTTCATGAAACAAATAATGCACGGTGTGTATAAAACTATCTAGAGGGGGGGGGGGGGGGGGGAATAGATTTTAAATGTTATTACCCACTTTTCGTGTATAGACAATATTACAAAATTACCTCAAACTAGATAAAACAATAAATCAAGTGTAAAGTGCGGAAATTAAATAACACTTGATTGTTTACGTGGAAACCCTCACGGGAAAAACCACGGGCTAGTAAATGCGCCACACTCTAACCTCGAATCCACTAAATGTGTTAAGATTACAACCTAATCCCAGTATATAATCACACACCTACCTAATCTTGGTATGAGTGAACCTAGTCCAATTGCTTACGAATTAAGCAACCTAATCCCGGTCACAACACAAAACTTAGTTCTCTAAGAAGAGATAATACAATCTATGTGAATATATATGAATATCCAAAATGCAAAATAGAGCTAGGGAACCCTATATGCTTGTCTAAGATAATGATATGTTAATTAAAAATAATCCTAGACATCAAGAGCTAAATGACATGTCAAAAAGCTTAGCTAATCAAGATTAATCAAAACCTAGATAGCTATCACAATACAACACTCAAACATACAACACATAATCTCAATCTTGTAATTAGAATTAATTCTAAGAACATATAAGAAATCAAAGAGATAAATAGATAAATAAAAACACTAAGATTAGATGAAATTAGTGTTCAACTTACCATAGCATGTGTGTTGAAAAAGACCTATGCACTAGAACATCCTAGATATCATGGATGATGCTTAGATGATGATTGATGCATATGAATTTTGATTTGATATGAATTTTGGATATTCATAATCTTGGTATGAGTGAACCTAGTCCAATTGCTTACGAATTAAGCAACCTAATCCCGGTCACAACACAAAACTTAGTTCTCTAAGAAGAGATAATACAATCTATGTGAATATATATGAATATCCAAAATGCAAAATAGAGCTAGGGAACCCTATATGCTTGTCTAAGATAATGATATGTTAATTAAAAATAATCCTAGACATCAAGAGCTAAATGACATGTCAAAAAGCTTAGCTAATCAAGATTAATCAAAACCTAGATAGCTATCACAATACAACACTCAAACATACAACACATAATCTCAATCTTGTAATTAGAATTAATTCTAAGAACATATAAGAAATCAAAGAGATAAATAGATAAATAAAAACACTAAGATTAGATGAAATTAGTGTTCAACTTACCATAGCATGTGTGTTGAAAAAGACCTATGCACTAGAACATCCTAGATATCATGGATGATGCTTAGATGATGATTGATGCATATGAATTTTGATTTGAGTGATCAAGGATGATCAAAGATGAGTTCTTGATGAAAAAGCTCTCTTTGAAAATGCTCTCAATTAAAAATATGATATTTGAGTCATTGTGGACGACCTAAAGTTGAAGCAATGTTTATATAGGTGTCCTATTTGATGCAACGCCATTTTGAAAAATATAAGGGCAAACCGCTGCGGGTACCATTGCCAAAGCCATAGCGGTATCCACAACGGTGCATTTAAAATGCATCAGGTATGAAACCGTTGTGGCTTCCATAGCGGTTATCACAGCGGTACGCACTATGCGCGAAACTGTTGTCCCAACCGCTGCGAAAACCCACAGTGGTCAGGAGTGATGCAAACAGAGCATCTTACAGCTGTGGCTACCGCTACTGATTCCGACAGCGGTAACGGCAGCAGTCTCCTGACCTAAGCAAAGCTTATGCAAGGCTTTGCAACCTAATGCCTAAATGTCATGGCATTTCAATGTACAAGATGTAATCATTTAAGAACATGCATGAAAAGGTATAAATGATCATTAATGTGCACATAACAAAAACACACACAACATACAAGAATAGGAATTATGCATGAGATGTGAGTGTGTGCAACTAACCTCTTCAAAGAAGAAAGCACTAATAAATTTACCTTTGGTGCTTATCAATCTTGAGGACTTGAAAGGGACAATAAGCTTGATCACCCTTACCTAAGCTACCCTTACAATTCAAACCCCAATATGTGGTTTGTCCACTAAATAAGCCAATCAATTGATGGGAATCCTTACAATCTCTCCCTTTGGCTATTTCGTGACAAAACCACCACTCACATTGATCCTCACAATTACATTGAAGCTAACGGGATAACAATGATATTCTACATTACAAAGAGATATAAAAATGTAAAAATCTTCAAGACTTCAATCTCTTGTAGAACTATCAACCCTTCAAAACAAAATATTACACTTCCAAAGCAAGTGTATGTGAGATGATCAAGTGAAAATAAAACAAGCATTTGCATTTAAGAATTTAAGCACAACATCATGCAATGTATGTGAATGCAATGCTCCCCCTCAACGGGTTACTCCCCCTCAATGTATATTCTCCCCAATATGCACAATTGCCATTACAATTTGCAACTCCCTTTACCACATTCTACTCTCCTTTTTTGTCATGATATAGGCAAAGAAGTAGTCTCCAACCGGGTCACTAATAGCAAAAAGAGATAGCAGCATACTAGAAATTTGCATAATCAAATAAGTCACTTTATGCATCTCAATTAATTGGAGAGAAACAAGGAGATTTATTTATAGAAAATGTGTGAATCAAAAATGCTTTGCACATAAGACATGTAGCATTCAAGTCCAAAATACAATGGTATTTGGCAAAGCAAATGACAAAGGTTTCTAAAAAAAATTAAAACCAATTTCACCATTGTCATGGGAAAAGCAAGGATATAGAGAATTTATTGATTTCAATATGAGAGCAACTATATCCAACTTTATAAGCGAAGCATGGCATGAGCGACTTTTTGCACTCTATTTGATTTTTCCGGGTGAGATACCCGTAATATGGTAGTCATGCTTAACTGCTAAAGAAAGAGAGACATTTGGATTTTAAAATCCTTTGAACGGATACAAGATCATTTATTCATTTGAAGTCTCATAAGCTTTTCACACATAGTTTTGCATTTTAGGAATATGCAATCTTCAATTCATGCCTTTTCATTTGACATTAGCATGTTATATGAATTTCATGCTTTTTTTCATTTGACATTAGCATGTTATTGAAGAATCATCATGTCATGGAGATAACTATAGGTCATTCAAATCATACTTCCTATGTAAATCTCCTAGTCCAAAAATGCATGTTTGAACATAAATATGACATGGATTGTAAACAAACATGGTTCACACTTATTGAATTGAAAACATATATACATATGTGCACCCAAGCTTACTCAAGCAATTAAAAACGAAGCATAAGATAGTTCAAATTTTTACATGTGACAAGTATGCAAAATAGCTCTCTTTGCTTGAGTTCCCCATATGGGGTCAATTACCAAAACTCATCACTCCACGAGACAAATCCCAATAGATCTACTAAGTGTTTTAAAATGAGTAGCATCTAAGGGTTTAGTAAATAAGTCCGCTAGTTGATCATTAGTACCTACATGTTCAAGTACTATGCATTTATTTTCAACAAGCTCTCTAATGAAATGATGGCGGATGTCAATATGCTTAGTTCTAGAATGTTGAACCGGATTCTTGGAAATATTAATAGCACTCATGTTATCACAAAAGAGAGTGAGTGTACCTTGGTTGATTCCGTAGTCTACTAGCATTTGCTTTATCCAAAGGAGTTGTGTGCATCTACTCCCCGCGGCTATGTACTTGGCCTCGGCCGTGGACAAGGAAATTGAGTTTTACTTATTGCAAAACCAAGACACCAAGTTGTTGCCTAGGAAGAAGCAACCGCCCGATGTGCTTTTCCTATCATCACAATTTCCTGCCCAATCCGCATCACTAAAGCCTACAAGACTAGCATTAGTGTCAAAAGAGTACCAAATCCCATAGCTAGATGTCCCATTCACATAGCGAATGATTCTCTTTATGGAAGAGAGATGGGACTCCTTAGGATCCGCTTGGTACCTAGCACACACACACACCCACACTAAAGGATATATCGAGCCTACTTGCTGTCAAATAAAGCAAGCTACTGACGCGCCCGAACCGGTTCTACAAATGTCACTACAAATTAACCTATTCTACCTCGGTTATACTAGAGGGATGCACGAGTCTGGTGACCCTATTGCAAGTGCACAAGTCATTAGACTAGTGTAGTGAGCAAGTAAGGGTATCGTTCCCACGAGGATTAGCAATGTTTTTACGCCAAAGTAGAAACTCTCTACAATCTCCAAACTAAGCTAATAAAGGTCTAATTAAATTATCTAAATGTTTAACACATTAATTATGCTAAGATTGAAATTGGCTAAGTAACAATTACAACTAATTGATTTAAACTCTAGATTAAAGGTTGCTAGGGGATAGATTCATTCAAGTGTTAACCTAAATACTAATCAATCACTCATTAAATTCAATCACAATTCCTTAACATGCATCTATTCATATGAAATATAAGCACTGAATCTCAACTCTAATCATAATCTAAGGCTAGAAAAGTGATTAGAGGAAATTATTCAAAGTGTTAGTAGAGAATTACAAGTTAGACATCTCTACAACATAGATGACATAAGAGGGACATGCAATAAATGGTCTTAAGCATACAAATTCATCAAGTTATTGTGCATTAATGAAGGATTGGTAGTTGCAACTACCACACATACATGAATTGAAAGGCACATGCATAACTTGAGAAGGTGATATCAATGAGATTGATTATATAGCAAGGTTAATACAAGAATTATATCTAATCCCCTAACAAGGAGGATTTAGTTACACATAGAATTGAAGTTGCTAAGAAATACAAACAAAGGAAACATCATTAATTAGATTTTTGTGAAATGGAAATGATCCTCCTTGCAATCTAAGAACAATCTCTTCTAAAGCAACTTGAAGCAATTACAAAAGGGAACCAAAATATGGGTGTTTGGTTGCCTAGAAAGTAACCAAGAAAGCTATCTTGACTTTTTTACAACTATCTAATAAACCTCTCTATTGATTTCCAAAAACTCACTGTAACCTACTACAAAAACTCTCTATATTCTCTTCTAACTAATAATGTCTATATTCTCTATCTATCTTCTAAGTGTGATCCCCCTTGAGAGAATTCATCGACCCCCTCTTTGGTTGTGCATTCCCGGTGATGTAGCCTCACAAGGACATTAGGTGGCAAAAAGCCTTCATTTGATTGGCTTCGGAATGAATTTCAATCAATTTGCAGCTCGACAGTGTGCTCGGCGGGTATGTGCGGCGGCTTTGTTCCCGCGGCATGAACCCGCCAGGCTTGCATCTTTAACCTTCGCGGAATTATTCCGCAGGACTTGTCTCTCCATGAAGCATGCCTGAACTCACTAGAGTTACCGCGGCTTCATGCGACGGTTTCTTTCCCGCCGGGCAGGAAGCATAAACTCGTCGACGTGTTTGGATGGTCCTTCCCGTTGCTTTGTGCAGCTGGACATATCCAGCTGAAAGGTGTGTCTGAACTCGCTAGGATTGCTCGAGTGACTTCACGCTGCTTTGTGCGGTGGCTTCTTTCCAGCCAGGTAGAAGGTGAGAACTCGCCAGGCTGAGGTTGCTTGCACTGCGGCTTCAGGCGGCAAGACAGGTCCCGCCGAGAAGGCTGTATGAACCCGATGGGCCTTGTTCTCCTTTTGTTTTCTGCCTTATTTGCTCTTCTTCATCACTATGGACCAAATTGCCCTTGAAATGCCTAAGTTACTTGAAAAGACTTATTTACAATGTTAAAAACAATAAATGCTCGAAAAACGGTTACAAAAACCAAGTAAAGGGGCGCTTAAATGTGAACATTTAGAGCGTGATCAGCTACCAATCATACCCCGATAAAACGTTTGTTCCACCCTTTTACCACTAGCATCCTTGCTTAGTTTCAAAGTGGTAATCATGGGTGTATCACAATGTTTGGCATTTTCAAGACCAAACTTCTTCACTAGGTTCTTAACATATTTGGCTTGGGTAATAAAAATCCCATCATCTAATTGCTAATTTGCAAACCTAGGAAGTAACTAAGCTCACCAACAAGACTCATCTCCAATTCATGAGACATAACATCAATAAATTGTTAGACCTTGGTGTTGTTGGTGGAGCCAAACACTCTATCATCAATATATATTTGAGCTATAAAGAGCTCATCATTGACTTTCTTGATGAATAGAGTGTTGTCAACACTACCCCTTGTGTAGTCATTGTTAACAAGAAATTGAGTGAGGCGCCCATACCAAGCCCTCGATGCTTGTTTCAACCCATATAGAGCCTTTTTGAGGTGATTGACATGGTTGGGGTGGTGTGCATCCACAAACCCCTTGGGTTGTTCAACAAACACTTCCTCTTGCAATAAGCCATTGAGGAAGGCATTCTTGTCGTCTATTTGGTGTAGTTTGAACTTGTGAATACACGAGATGGACAAAAGAAGCCTAATGGACTCTAAACGGGCAACGGGAGAAAATGTCTCCTTAAAGTCAATACCCTCAATTTGAGAGTACCCTTGTGCTACAAGTCTAGCCTTGTTCTGCACTATGTTGCCATCCTCATCGGATTTGTTACTATAAATCCACTTAGTGCCTATGACATGTGTGCTTTAAGGCCTAGGAACTAGAATCCAAACATCATTCCTTTCGAATTGGTTTAGCTTTTCTTGCATAGCAAGAACCCAAAATTCATCATTCAAGGCTTCATCAACCTTTTTGGGTTCAATTTGAGAGGTGTAGCAAGTAAAGCTAATGAGATTAGCAATTTGAAGCCTAGTCCTTACACATTCTTTCACATCTCCAATAACATCATCTTTGTTATGGAGTCTTCTAACCTAAAGGTGTGGAAGTAGTTAACATTTGGCTTCCTACCTTTTCACAACTCATAGAAGGTATTCCTAGATTCAGGCCTTAGGAAAACTCTATTTCCTATATAGCAAGCCGTATTGACGGCTTTGGCCCATAGGTTCCTAAGGACATTGTTGCTAAGCAACATCACACGGACCATCTTTTGAAGGACCCTATTTTTCCTCTCAACAACTCCATTTTGTTGAGGTGTCCTAGGAGCCGAAAACTCATGGGAGATACCTATACTATCACAATAGGTTTCAAACGAGGCATTCTCAAATTCTCTCCCATGGTCACTTCTAATCCATTTTATGCTTTTAATGTTTGATTTCATTTCATTTTGAATTTTAGTACAAAGCATTTTAAACTTATCAAAAGTTTCAGATTTTTCTCTAAGAAAATATGTCCATGTGAACCTAGAGAAATCATCTACACAAACAAAAATGTATCTCTTTCCACCTAAACTCTCAGTTTGTATGAGACCTATAAGATCCATGTGGAGAAGCTCTAGGGGCTCCTTGGTGGAGAGATACTTGCCCTTTTTATGCATGCTTTTAGTTTGTTTTCCTTATTGGCAAGGTCCACAAACACCATTGGCTTTCTTCTGAAGCTTAGGGAGGCCACACACACAATTGAACTTTTCAAGGGTTCGTAAATCCCTAAAGTTCATATGGCCAAGTCTTTCATGCCACAACTCAATTTGCTCATCCATGGACACATTGTTTGAGACTATTCTAGCTTCAAGACAAGCTTCAAGACAATAGCAATTGTCGCTAGAACTCATAGCTTTCAACAAGGTTTGTCCATCGGGCTTAAGGATAGAGCAATTATTTTTGCTAAACAGGATGGAATATCCTTCATCACTAAGATTAGAAATGCTTATCAAATTAGCTTTCAAGCCATCAACAAATAAAGCATTGGATAATGAGAGTAAACCGGGAACGAAAATGGTTCTTTTCCCTGCAACTCTCTTCTTGGATCCATCACCAAAGGTGACATATCCTCCTTCCTCTATGACAAGAGTCTCAAAGAAACTCTTGTTTCCCGTCATGTGCCTAAAGCACCTACTATCTAAATACCAAAAATTAGAAGAATTAGCTTTTAAGGCAATTTGTGCAATATGGCAAACATTTTTATTCTTTCTAATCCACTTAGGTAAAACATTTTCTTTCCTAGTGGTCTTTGTTACATGGGCTCTAGATGTCCTAGGATCATACAAATCAATCTTATTATTCAACATGCATCATGGCTCTTTTCTTTTTCTTCTCAATCCTGCTTCTAGTTTTACACATTTTAATATAACAAAAGCATCTTGGTCTAATATAACCATCAAAACCACAAAAATGACATGTAGGGATAAAATAGGGAATCATACCTTATCCTTGTGCGTACATAGGAGCTTTCCCAAGTCTTTGTGGTTGAGTAGGTTCAATTCATCTTTGTTGTTAAACCGGTCTAGCTTGCTTCCGAGGTATAGCTTGCACGATTGGTCCCTTTCCTTTGTGAGCCATTGGTTAAGAAATGTTAGCTTGAAGAGCTCTTGTAGGTTGAGCTTGAGGTAGCCTTCTTGGAGCCACCTTCACTTGTGCACTATTTGAACATTGTCCTAGATCAATTTTCTTCCTAGGAGTTTGCACCGGTGAAGCTTCTTTGTAGCCCAAGCTCTTGACAAACACGGTCTTGATAGAGGTTGAGATATCCTTACTGTAAGGTTCCCATTTGTTGATTGGCTTATTTCGTGGACAAACCACATGTTGGGGGTTCTTTGTAAGGGTAGCTTAGGTGTTGGTATTATTGTTCGAAGCCCTTTGAAGACCTTGTGTTGATAAGCACCGAAGGTAAATTTCTATGTGCTCACTTGTCTTGAAGAGATAGTTGCACACACTTACAACTCATGCATATGTTTAATCTTTGTATGTTGTGTTTCTTATTGTTGTGCATTAATGCTTATTTTCATCTCTTCTTGCATGTTAGTTTGATTGCTCATTGCATTGTCCATTGCCTTGTCATGCATAGCCTTGGATTTCTTGCATTGCAAAGGGCGCTGTTCTGAACAGCGCCCACAAGACCTGATGCAAAAATGGTCATTTAAATGCATCAGGTCTGATGCATTTTGGATAGGCGCCCCCAAAAGAGCTCTACAGAGGCGCTGTACAAACAGCGCTGTACAAACAGCGCCCATTGAGCGCTGTTCATACCTGATCGATTTAATTCGGTCGCTGTTGGGTCGCTGTTGGGGCACTATACAAAGCGCTCTACGTACAGCGCCACTCTGTTTTCCCGAGAGAACAGAGTTGGGGCGCTGTACAGGCGCTGTACATAAGTGCTCTACGTACAGCGCCCAAGGCAATTTCAGGCCAACTTATTCAAAACGACCACACTTTGTTTTGGGCTCCTATATATATGCCACTTTGACTTTAGGTCAATTATGAGAGTTCATATTCAGATTTCATACTTAGGATATTTTTTTTTAAGAGAAGAAAATACTCCAAGAACTCATTTTCTATTTACTCAAACACTTTTTCATGATCATCAATCATCATCTAGCATCATCTTAGATCATCTAGATGTCTCTTTGCATGGATTCTTCATCACACTTTGCTTGGTAAGCTTTTCACTAATATCTTACATATTTTGTGTTTTTCTTAAAAAGCAATCTCAATTAATTTCTTGTATGTTATTTATATATCTTTTGATACAAGATTGAGATTAGTGTGTTGTATGTTTGAGAAGTTGTATTGTGATAGCTAATTAGGTTTTGTGCTTAATCTTGATTAGCTAAACTATTTGATTGAACATGTCATTTAGTTTTTAATATCTATGATTGTTCTAATTGCATATTAATCATCTTAGATAAGCATATAGGGTTTCCCTTGCTCTATGTTGCATTTGGATATTCATATATTCACTTAGGGTGTTATTCTCTTCATTGAGAAAGTAAGTCTTGTGTGTAGTTTCCGGGATTAGGTTGCTTAGATCGCAAGCAAATTGGACTAGGTTCACTCATACCGGGATTAGGTAGGTGTGTGATTACTTCCGGGATTAGGTTGTAATCGTTTTACACATTTAGTGGATTCGAGATTCGAGGTTCGAGTGTGGCTTACTGACTAGCCCGTGGTTTTTCCCGTGAGGGTTTCCACGTAAAAATCAAGTGTTATTTTATTTCCACATTTTATACTTGATTTATTGCTTTATCTATTTAGGGGTAATTTCGTAATTTTGACTAAACACGAAATATTGAGTAATAAGCTTAAAATATATTCACCCCCCTCTAGATAGTTTTATACACACCGTGCTATAATTTGTTTCAATTGGTATCAGAGCGGGTTCCTAGATATACATAGGTGATCCTTGCTTATTTTGGTGTGTTTTGCATTTTTTGTGATTTTTTGATCATTCATACATTTACATTCATTTCATTCATTCATTCATTCAGTTTTCCCGAGAGAACAGAGTTGGGGCGCTATATAGGCGCTGTACATAAGTGCTCTACGTACAGCGCCCAAGGCAATTTCAAGCCAACTTATTCAAAATGACCACACTTTGTTTTGAGCTCCTATATATATGCCACTTTGACTTTAGGTCAATTATGAGAGTTCATATTTAGATTTCATACTTAGGATTTTTTTTTTTAAGAGAAGAAAATACTCCAAGAACTCATTTTCTATTTACTCAAACACTTTTTCATGATCATCAATCATCATCTAGCATCATCTTAGATCATCTAGATGTCTCTTTGCATGAATTCTTCATCACACTTTGCTTGGTAAGCTTTTCACTAATATCTTACATATTTTGTGTTTTTCTTAACAAGCAATCTCAATTAATTTCTTGTATGTTATTTATATATCTTTTGATACAAGATTGAGATTAGTGTGTTGTATGTTTGAGAAGTTGCATTGTGATAGCTAATTAGGTTTTGTGCTTAATCTTGATTAGCTAAACTATTTGATTGAACATGTCATTTAGTTTTTAATATCTAGGATTGTTCTAATTGCATATTAATCATCTTAGATAAGCATATAGGGTTTCCCTTGCTCTATGTTGCATTTGGATATTCATATATTCACTTAGGGTGTTATTCTCTTCACTGATAAAGTAAGTCTTGTGTGTAGTTTCCGGGATTAGGTTGCTTAGATCGCAAGCAAATCGGACTAGGTTCACTCATATCGGGATTAGGTAGGTGTGTGATTACTTCCGGGATTAGGTTGTAATCGTTTTACACATTTAGTGGATTCGAGGTTCAAGTGTGGCTTACTGACTAGCCCGTGGTTTTTCCCGTGAGGGTTTCCACGTAAAAATCAAGTGTTATTTTATTTCCACATTTTATACTTGATTTATTGCTTTATCTATTTATGAGTCGTAATTTCGTAATTTTGACTAAACACGAAATATTGGGTAATAAGCTTAAAATCTATTCACCCCCCCTCTAGATAGTTTTATACACACCGTGCTATAATTTGTTTCAATTGGTATCAGAGCGGGTTCCTAGATATACATAGGTGATCCTTGTTTATTTTGGTGTGTTTTGCATTTTGTGTGATTTTTTGATCATTCATACATTTGCATTCATTTCATTCATTCATAAACACTATGAGTGGAAACGGTGGAAATGGTGGTGGCAACGAGGGTGCTTTTAGCACAAGGCCTCCACTTCTTACCGGGTTGAACTATTCCCAATGGAAAGCAAAGATGGAATCCTACATATGTCAAATTCACGACCGTGCATGGATGGCGGTTGAAGATGGATATGATCTACCCAAGATAACTCCCGCGGGTGGAGGAGAAGAAGTATTAAAGCCTAAGGCGCAATGTAACGCGCAAGAGTTTGAGGCTTCAAAGTGGAATAGGAAGGCGATGCATGCCATCCTATGTGCAATGGACAAAAATCAATATAAATTGATTCAAATACTAGGATAGCTAAGGAGGCATGGGACATCCTAGAGATTGCACATGAGGGAACCGAAGTGGTGAAGGACTCTAAGCTTCAAGTCCTCCAAACTCAATTCGAGATGCTTAAGATGGAGGAGAATGAGTGCTTCAACGACTTCGAGATCAAGTTGATGGACATAGTCAACCAAAGTCATCAACTTGGTGATCCATATTCGGATAGGAGAATCAAGCAAAAGATTATGAGATCTCTCCCAGATAGGTTTGAATCAAAAGTAACGGCTTTAGAAGAAAATAGTGGATATAAGGATATGAAGCCGAGTGAGGTGATTAGGAGACTTCTAGCTTATGAGTCTAGGAAGGGTCCTATCTCCACACCTCCTAAAAAGCAAAAAAGAATTGCTTTGAAAACCTCTAAGGATGAAAATGAGGCAAAGAAGAATGACTCGGACGAAGACCTTACATTATTTGTGAAGAGATTCAAGAGGGTTATGAAGTTCGGGAAAAAGGACTTTGGTTCAAAAGGTCAAAACTACAAGAAAAAGGGTTCCTACAACAAGTTTGAGCCTAGGAAAGTGAAGACTGAAAGGAAAGGGGTCCGATGCTTCAAATATGGTGGCATAGGTCATTTTGCCCCCGAATGTGCAAATCACAATGAGAAGAAAAAGGGAAAAGTGATGGCCGCCACTTAGAGTGGAAGTAGTGATGACTCCATTAAGGGAGATGAGTCTTCGGATGATGAAGAGCTCATGGCTAATCTCCTAGCTTTTGCCTCCTCCCATAAAAGCAAAAGTGCTAGTGAAAGAGAGGAAATGAGTCAAGAGGAAAATGACTCAAGTGAAGAAGAAAGTGATTCCTCTTCTAACTCCATAAATGGATTTGTGGAGAAAAAGGTGCTTTCTAAATACCATGCTGAGTTTAATAATTTAGCAATCAAGAGCACTGATAGTCACTTTTTCCGTCGTTAAGAAATCGCAAGGATCAAAAGATTTGTTTATATTTAAAATAGGGGTTTCCTACGCAATGTGCTCTAAACTAGCAAAAGACTAGTAAAGCGGCAAGCAAGGGTTTCGTTCCACAAGGAGGTATGATTCATCAACCGTATCAAGTTCTAGAGTTTATTGTAAGCATGTAAATAGAAAGTGGAAAGGTAAGAATGATGTGTGTGAAATGTATGTACAATGCGATGTGTGTGTGTGTGTAGAGAATAAAAATGAAAATAAATAAAAACAAAGAGAATATGGAAGGGTGAGAATGGTGGTTAAAGTGATAAATAAAATGATGGATAGGAGAGATGCATGAAAATGGTCACACAAGGTTCAACAAGTTCACCATACCTAAGTGCACAAATAGTTGGTTGTTAGACATTACGGACATCCAATTTTAGTTAAGGGTTCGTTCTTGCCTCAATCCGATTTATACCCATTCATAGAGCTAACGGTTGAAGAGTGTGCCGAGAACCTCTCAAACACGAAACCGCAACCAACATATGTGAACCGATTCTACAAACAAAACTACATTGAGCCCCAATAATAGATTCGTAATGTAAAATGGCAACGTGAAAGTCTAATGAATGTGGAAAGAGTGATTGTATCTCCGACCATAACTCACCTAGAGCCCCTAGAGTGAGAAATAGCTAAAGTCCAATTGTTTACAAGAACAATGAACCAAACCCTTCTAATATGACAATTTATAGGTTCACCCACTCTTCCTAGCTAATTAGCCAAAACTATGCCCGGAGAGCCCCTCCAAAAGCACAATCCTAACTCTAATTCACTCAAACCAATTCGTGACATGCAATTTCGACCTTCCAAAGACATACATACATAAATGGGATATTTGATTACAACTACTCCTACAATTAAGTTAATCTACTCCTAATCCCATCCATGAACACATATCAATTTCCAATCATCCATAAACATGCATTTCAAGATAAGAGATATATTCAATAACAATCAAGAATGAATCAAAACACAAATTGAATATAAAAACAACCATATATATATTGAGCACAAAATAGGTTTACAAATATTCCCAAGTGGGGATTACACATTTAAGAAAATAAGAAATACAAAGAGATGAGTTAAAAGAGACAACCCTTGAAGAAAACCTCCTCCAAGTCCTCCATGAAACCCTAGCTCGAAATTGGTCCAAAGACCCTCCTTTCTCCTTGCAATCTACTCCTAAATGGGTGGATGATGGGTAGAAGATGAAGTGGGGAGCATCCATGGAGGAAAAACCTCCATGGATGCTCTAGAAAGCTTCTCTCTCTCTTATTAGGTGAAGAAGATGAAGATGAAGAAGAAGAGGAAGTGGTGGGAAGTGTGGATTCTGAAAGAATGAGGCAAAAAGGGTGTTTATATAGTGTTGGGAGTTTTAGGGCTGAAATGGGGATGAATTGACGAGTTTGCCCCTCTCATTTCGCCCAAAATCGGCCTCTCGCTGGGCGATCGGCGGTTTAATCGGCGGCCTGGCCGCAGATTCCAACCGCAGAATGGAAAAGTAACATTCTGGAATTGATCGGCGGTTGAATCGGCGGTTGAATCGTGGCCGCCGAATTTGCTTCTGGACTCACTGATGTTGATCGGCGGTTTCAATTCTGCGGCCTGGCCGCAGATGTTGACCGCCGAATTTGGATTTTTCTACCCTTCATCCGTAAGCTGCTGGAATGCCGAGGGGGTTCTGCCGCAGTCTCGTTGTCGCATTCTATCTCGACGACGGATCAACCGTGGGTACGGCTAGGCTTAGATCACGTCGTTGTCTGTGTCGACGGAGAGGCACGACACTCAACATATACTCCATTTGATCCATTTTTGGCTCATTTTGCTTCCCTAACGTTCATTTATGCTCAAACACCTATTGTAGGGAATATGTACCTACACATAGCTCAAACAAAACATTATATACAAAAATACGCTCAAAAACGAGACAAACGATCGGAAATGGGGGACCTCAAATAGGTATAAAATAGTTCGATCAAGCACTAGAAAGATCAAGATGTTGAGAGAAGAGAATCTTGAGCTTTTATCTCATAATGATCACTTAAGTGAACAAGTGGAAAAATTCAAGAAGATGGAAGATAAGCTAAGTAAGGAGTTAGTCTTTTCTAGGAGAAATGAAGAAAGTCTAAAGAGGGAGCTTGAAGAAGAAGTGAGAGAGTCTATGACTAGGATGGATTCTAGCACCAAGAAGCTTGACCATATGCTTGGTGTTGGAAAGAGTCCATGTGACAAGAGGGGTCTTGGGTATGAAGATGGCAAGAAGATCTCAACCTCTAACAAGACCGTGTTTGTCAAGAGTTTGAGGAACGAAGAAACTTCATTTGTGCAAATTCCTAGGAAGAAGTTAGAAATAAGACAATGTTCAAATGCACAAGTGAAGATGGGGCCAAGAAGGCAACCTTAAGCTCAAACCTCTAGGGTCCCTCAAGCCAACATTCCTCCACAAGTGGCTCACAAAGGAAAGAGACCAATCATGCAACCTCAAGCTAGAAAGCAATCTAGACCGGTTCAACAACGAAGACCAATTGAACCCATTCATCCACAAAGACAAGGACAAGGTATGATTCCTTATTTTACTCCTATATGTCACTTTTGTGGATTTGATGGTCATATTAGACCACATTGCTTTCGATATATTAAAATGTGCAAAACTAGAAGCATGATTGAGAAGAAAAAGAAAAGAGCCATGATGCATGTTCCTATGAATGATAATATTGTTATGCATGATCCTAGAACATCTAGAGCCCATGTACCAAAGACCACTAAGAAAGCTAAGATTGTTTCTAGGTGGATTAGAAAGAATAAAAATGTTTACCATGTTGCTCAAATAGCCTTGAAGGCAAATTCTTCTAATTTTTGGTATTTAGATAGTGGGTGCTCTAGGCACATGACGGGAAACAAGAGTTTCTTCGAGACTCTTATTATGGAGGAAGGAGGATATGTCACTTTTGGTGATGGATCCAAAACGAAAGCTGTAGGGAAATGAACCATTTCCGTTCCCGGATTACCCTCCTTATCCGATGCTTTATTTGTTGATGGCTTGAAAGCCAATTTAATAAGCATTTCACATCTAAGTGATGAAGGATATTCTGTCTTGTTTTGTAAAAATGATTGCTCTATCCTAAAGCCCGATGGACAAACCTTGTTGAAAAAGTATGAGATCTAGTGACAATTGCTATTGTCTTGAAGCTAGAATAGTCTCAAACAATGTGTCTATGGATGAGCAAACTGAGTTGTGGCATGAAAGACTTGGCCACATGAACTTTAAGGATTTACGAACCCTTGGAAAGTTCAATTGTGTGCGTGGCCTCCTTAAGCTTAGGAAGAAAGCCAATGGTATTTGTGGACCTTGCCAACAAGGAAAACAAACCAAAAGCATGCACAAAAAGGGCAAGTATCTCTCCACCAAGGAGCCCCTAGAGCTTCTCCACATGGATCTCATGGGTCCTATGCAAACCGAGAGTTTAGGTGGAAAGAGATACATTTTTGTTTGTGTTGATGATTTCTCTAGATTTACATGGACATATTTTCTTAGAGAAAAATCCAAAGCTTTTGATATGTTTAAGATGCTTTGTACTAAAATACAAAATTAAATGAATTCTATCATTAATGGCCAAGGCATGCTAGTCCCTCGCGTGCTCCTCTCACTTTCTTTAGTCGTATTCGGGCCTCTGAACTTCGATTTTGAATCTATTTTTGGATTTCGAATCGTGACTCCCTCATGCACAACGAAGACTATAAAACTTTGACAAATGGTTGAGAATTCATCTCGGAAAATGACGACGAAGACAACTCAATGAATGAGAATGCAAAGTAGTGTAGCTACATCGTTTGGACTCGAAACCTAATGAATGAGTAACCAAAATGACCGAAACTCAATAAGAAATCATATAAGAACATGTTCAAGTCCAAAATATAAGAAACACAAACATATAAACATAATGTCACACAAGTATGCCATATCTACGCGATAGTCATAAAACATTCAATTCTACAATGTTTGTATATAAGAGACCAATGCATATGCATACTTAAATGTGTGTGAATGTGTTATACCAAATGTTTGCATAATAATGAAGGGAAACACATGTATGAGTTGTGTGTGTGTGCGTTAACGCCTTGCAAGAGGATAGAAGTCTAAGTATACATTTGACGCTTTCACCTTTTAAAGACGATATTTACACTAGACATTGCTCTTCACCTTCGAAGCTTCTTTTCTTCCAAGAACATCCTAAGCAACAACTATTACAAATATAGAGCGTTTTGCAATGGAATCAAGCCAATACAAATCATGAACCTTACAATCTCCCCCTTTGGCTATTCCATGGCAAAACCTCATCCTCACCATACAATGTTTCACTCCAATAAACTCAAGTTGATAGCATACTCTCATCCTTACATTACAAAGAGATTCCTAAACTAAAAAAAAGTCTTCAAGTCTTCATGAGTCTTCAAGAATTCCTCTTTGGTCTTCAAAGTACCTATGAGAGAAAATAGCAAACCAAATAAGAGATCTTCTCTAAAGAAGAATGGTGAGTTATTTTACCAAAATAAACAAACATACCAAAAACAAACAAGAGTTTCCCTTATCTCAAACACAAATGCCTTATCTCTCAAGTAAAAAGAATGTTCACATTAAAGCACTTCCTTAGTCTCCCCAAGGACCGACCTTCCTTAACAATATCAAGAAAGAATTTTTTTTCTCCCCCTTAAGACAAAGTCTCAATTAAGCATAAAGAGGAACATGACTCACACATTTGGAACATTTTTTCCACACAAGGTGTGAGGTATACATTTTTCTCCCCTATATCAAACATGGATTCCTCCATATCAAACATGGTGAGATATACAATTTCTCCCTATTTTTGTCAAGGAATAAACAAAGGACACAAGAGATAAAGAATAAGATATTTAGCAAACAAATTGTATAGAAAGCGAAGTTGAATAAACTAAAGCTCCCCCTTAACATATGCTCCACATATTGTCACCAAGTAGATTTGTTCACAAGGGATCCACACATTCACACATTCAAGCAATAAGAGAAAATATTTCATCACTTTTCAAAGTCCTAGAGAGAATCATATATTTTCATTAATCTCTTAAAAATATTCTCACATTGCTAATGAATCAAGTACATAAGCAAAATGTGTGTGTGTGAATGCTTCTCACATATTTAGTAGGAGTAATTATGATATCAACATGCAAACAATTTCCACACCTATCCATCTAAAGCATTTCCAAAAATAGGTCAAACCGATATTCATCCGGGTTTTTGCTTTAAAAGAATAGATATCAACATGTGAGCATGTGTGTGCATGTGGCTCGTTTAGTCGTTTCTATTTGACAACCCGAGCTTTTCATAATTCTCAACTATACACCATTAAGCCTTTTATTTTTCATTTCTTTTAGGCATAGAATCAAAAAAAAAAAAAATTTAATGATTCTTTTCAACACTTCTTTGATTTTTCTAACAAAAACATATACACCTCATGGTGGCTTTCACTCATCACAATGGCGTAGCCCTTTCTTACATTGGATGGCTTCACAACCAAGGTGTGTAGCCCTTTTCATGAGGGTGCTCGTTGAATACTATGTAGTGCCGAAGCAAAATGGATACATACCAAAGGTCATCTATCATGTACTAAGCAATAGGCTTCTAGATGCATCCATAATCTACACATTTCAACCACATATACTCAAAAACTAAAACGTACAAGAGAAGCATTAGTGCACTTTTCAAAAAATAAGATTTTTCAAGCTCAAGTGCATGATCTAGAAACAATAGGAGTTATTTGTTCAAGATCACTACTTCTCAAGTGAATAGCTCTCAAAGATAATGATATTCAAATAAAGGTTTGAAACAAATTAGAGGCGTGTTCTATATAAAGCTAGAGGGGGGGTGAATAGATTTTATCAAATATTACCCAATTTTCGCATGCAAGTCAATTTTACGAAAATGCCCCTACTAGTCAAAAATACAAGCAAGTGTAATATAGTGCGGAATTTAAATAACACTTGATGTATACGTGGAAACCCAACCACTGGGAAAAACCACGGGCTGTTTAGTGCTCCACACTCGGACCTCAAAATCCACTAATCGAAATGGAGTTTACAACCTATGTAGACCTCGTCTAACACTCCGGTCAATAACCCCCCACTTCTACCACTCGGGCCTTTAAAAGTGGCTCTAGTCCAATTGCTTGAGGCCTAAGCAACCTTAGCCTCAAGACTTAATTCTCTAAGAAGAGATTATGCAACCTATGTGAATATGTATGAATATTCAAATAACAAACAAGGCTAGGTAACCTTAGATGCTTATCTAGGATAATGATATAATCAATTTAATCAACCCTAGATATCAATTGCTAAATGACATGTCAAATAGCTTAGCTAATCAAGATTAAGCAAAAACCTAATTAGCTATCACAAACAACACTCAATCAATTCATCACAATTAATTCTCTAATCTTGTATTTATCATATGATCAAAACATACAAGTAAATTAAAGAGAATAGCTTGATAATAAAAATACTCAAATAAGATGAACTTAATCAAAATCTTACCAAGCAAGTTGTGATGATGCAAACCCAATCATGGATGCTTTCTATCTAGACATAGAAGATGCAATATGAAATTTGATGCAAAAAGGATTTGATTTTAGTGGTTAAAAATGAGTTATTGATTTGATTTTTTTCTCAAAAATCTCTCTTGAAAGTTTAGGGTTCTAATATGCTTAAGAACTTATTCAGATCATGAGAAAGTGAGATATTTATAGACATCAAGAATTGGGCATGTGAAAAGACAAGTTTGCCCTTTGAAATCGCCGATCGGCGGTTTCATTCGGCGGCCAGGCCGCAGAACTCAACCGCAGAATGGAGTCCCGAGAGAATAGGGGAACTTCGGCGGTTTCATTCGGCGGTTTCGTGACCGCCAATCATAACCGCCGAATCAGACCCGAGAGATCGAAATCGATCAGGTATGAACGGCGGTTTCGAACGGCGGTCGTGACCGCCGATCTTGACCGCAGATTTGCTCCTGGAAGCAAACGGCGGTTTCATTCGGCGGCCTAGCCGCCGATCATAACCGCCGATCACCAACAGAGGTGAAAACCAAGGAGAAGCCAAGGGCATTCTCCGTGGGCGGTCTTCGCGCAAAACCAAGCACATTCTAGTGCATGCGCGGACGTTTCCGAACACTATCGGGAAATGAATTACAAGACACATGAATACACAACAAGATATAACAATCAAAGTGCTAGTGTGTAATGTGACATATGAAGAGAATGTACACAGATGAAAGAATGCAAAGGTGTGTGTGCTTCTAAATCTCTTCAAAGAAAGTTAAGCACTAGAAGTATACCTTTGGAGTGCTCGTCCCTTGAGGTCTTGAAAGGGCCTTTGAGAATGATTCTCAATCATCTAAACTACCCTTACATACAAACCCCAACACGTGGTTTGTCCACGAAATAAGCCAATTAAAGAATGGGAATCCTTACAATCTCCCCCTTTGGCTATTTCGTGACAAAACCACCACTCACATTGATTCCTCACAACAAAATAAACCTATGGGTCAATGATGATTTTCTACAATACAAAGAGATATATAAAAATAAATCTTGAAGTCTTCAATCTCTTGTAGAACAATCATTCCCTGAAACAAGGTTTCTAAACTTTCCAAAACAAGAAAAGGTGAGATGAATCAAGTGAGATTAAAAACAAGCATTTGCATATTAAAAAATTAAGCACAACATCATGCAATGTTTGTGTATGCAATGCTCCCCCTCAAAGGGTTACTCCCCCTCAATGTGTTGTCTCCCCAACATGCATATTTGCAACTCCCCTTACCACCATTCTATTCCCCCTTTTTGTCATGATATAGGCAAAGGAGTAGTCCCCAACCGGGTCACTTAGCAAAGAGAGATGATAGCATTCAAGTCATTTGTATAATCATAAAATGCACTTTATGCAACTCTATCAAATGGAGAGAAACAAGGAGATTTATTTTGAAATAAATGTGTGAAACAAAACATGCTTTGCATACAAGACATGTAGCATTCAAGTCCAAAATACAATGGTATTTGGCAAAGCAAATGACAAAGGTTTCTAATAAGAATTCAAACCAATTTCACCAATGTCATGAGATTTTTCATTGTTTTTAATTTATGAGCAACTATATCCAACTTTATAAGCCAAACATGTCATGAGCAACTTTGCACTCTATTAGATTTTTCCGGGAATGAAACCCGTATGATAGTAGACATGTTCAACAAATAAAGAAAGAGAGACAATTTGGAATATAAATTCCTTTGAACGGATACAAGATCCTTTATTCATTTTGAGTCTCATAAGCTTTTTCACACAAGTTTTGCATTTATAAATTGCAATCATCAATTCATGCTTTTTCATTTGAGCATGTCATTTGAATTTCATGCTTTTCATATTTTTTAGCATGTCATTAAGAATCATCATGTCATGGAGATAACTATAGGTCATTCATATCATACTTCCTATGAAAATCTCCTAGTCCAAAAATGCATGTTTGAACATAAATATGACATGGATTGTAAACAAGCATGGTTCACACTTATTGAATTGAAAACATATATACATATGTGCAACCAAGCTTACTCAAGCAATTTAACAAAGAAGCATAAGATTTTTCAAATATTTGCATGCAACAAGAATGCAAAAATAGCTCTCTTTGCTTGAGTTCCCCATATGGGGTTAGTATCATCCTTCATCAATGAAGGTCATGAGGTCCTATGGATCTCCCAAGTCCATTTGACTTGGATGAACCTATTTGAGACTTGTTAGTCTCGTAGCAAGCGGGTTCATTTTTCCTTATCCACATAGATATGACATTTTTCTTCCTAGTGGACAATGGTTCAAGAGTACTAGAATTAATAGGATCATGAATATGAATGTTTTCCTTCCTATTAGCATGCATTCTAGCTCTTATCATTCTCTTTTCAATCATGCTTTTGATTCTACATAATTTAATGAAATGAAAGCAATTTGGTCTAATGTGACCATTAATACCACAAAAGTGACATGTAGGGATAAATTTAGAATTCATACCATGTCCTTGTGCATGCATAGGAGCCATCCCATGACTTTGTGGTTGAGCGGGTTCAAATCTTCTTTGTTGTTGAACCGGTCTAGCTTGCTTCCTTGTTTCTTTTTGCATGATTGGCCTCTTCCCTTGATGAATATAAGCTTGAGGGAAGTTAGGTTGAGGAACTTTTTGAGCTTGAGGTTGTCTCTTTGGAGCTACCTTCACTTGTGCACTTCTTGAACATTGTCCTAGATCAATTTTCTTCCTAGGAGTGTGCACCGGTGAGGCTTCTATCTTGCCCAAACTCTTGACAAAGATGGTCTTGGTTGGAGTAGTGATCTCCTTGCTTACTTCATACCCAATACCTCTCTTGTCACAAGGGTTCTTTCCACTACCAAGAATGTGGTCAAGTTTCTTGGTGCTTGTAGTCATCCTAGACAATGACTCTATGGCTTCAACAAGCTCTCTCTTCAACCCTTCTTCATTCCTCTTAGACATAGCTAGCTCATCCCTTAGCTTGTCTTCAATCTTCTTGGATGCCTCCACTTGTTTACTTAAGTGGTCATTGTGTGTTGAAAGTTCTAGATTTTCATCCTCTAAAATCTTCAACTTTATATTTTTCTTCTCCAATGAACTTTCACACTTGACTATAAAGTCATTTACATCCATTTTCTCTACACCTCCATTTGTAGAGTTAGATGAGGAGTCTTCTTCACTTAAGTTATCTCCTCCACTCTCATTCTCACTAATGGAGTCATTTCCCTCATTTAGACCTCCACCTTGGTCTCTTGAGTCAATGAGAGTCATATCCCAATCAGTAGCTACATTTATCTTCTCTAGAGCTACTTCTTCATCCTTTTCTTCTATGGGATCACTAGTCAAGTCATTCTTACCAACAACTTTATCTTCTACACAAGTGGCCCCAAATGCCGTGTAGTTGATGGTAAGCTCATCATCACTTGATGACTTATCTCCCTCTCCGGAGTCATCACTTTCACTCCATGTGGCGGTCATCACTTTTGCCATCTTGTTCTTCAAGTTCCCACAATCCGGTGAGATGTGACCTATACCACCACACTCATAGCATTGGACCCCTTTCTTCTCACTATGCTCTTGCCTAGGCTCAAAACTCTTGAAGGGAGCTTTTTTCTTCAAGTCTTGGCCTTTGGATCCAAAGCCTTTCTTCTAGAACTTGACGAATTTCTTGAATCTTCTTAGCAACAATGCCATGTCTTCGTCCGAGTCACCTTTTTTCTCCTTCACAACCTTGGAAGCATTCAAAGCAATTCCTTTTTGCTTTTTAGGAGGTGAAATGCTAGGAGCCTTCCTAGATTCATAGGCGAGGAGTCTTCCAATCACCTCGCTCGGCTTCATATCCTTGTATGTGCTATTTTCCTCTAAAGCCGTCACTTTTGATTCGAACCTAGCGGGGAGAGACCTCATAATTTTCTGCTTAACTCTCCTATCCGAATAAGGATCACCGAGTTGATGGCTTTGATTCACAATATCCATCAACTTGACTTCAAAGTCATTGAAGCACTCGTCCTCCTCCATTTTAAGCAACTCAAATTGCGTTTGAAGGACTTGTAGCTTGGAATCCTTAACGACATCGGTTCCCTCATGTGCAACCTGTAGGATATCCCATGCCTCCTTGGCTATCCTAGTGTTCTGAATCAGTTTGTACTGATTTTCATCCACTGCACATAGAAGAGCATGCCATGCCTTCCTATTCCATTTTGAAGTCTCAAACTCTTCAGGTGACCACTGGGCCTTTGGCTTGAGTACTTCTTCTCCACCACTCGTGGGAGTCATCATAGGAGGTGCATACCCATCTTCAATTGCCATCCATGCCCTATCATGGATTTGGCACACATATGCCTCCATCTTGCCTTTCCATGAGGCATAATTCACACCGGTGAGGAGAGGAGGCCGTGTGCTTGAAGCACCCTCATGGTTGCCACCGAATCCACTCATTGTATCAAATGAATGAATGAAATGTATGCAAAATGTATGAATGAGCAAAAATCACACAAATGCACAACACACCTAAAATGAGCTAGGATCACCTAAGTATATCTAGGAACCCGCTCTGATACCAATTGAAACAAATTAGAGGCGTGTTCTATATAAAGCTAGAGGGGGGTGAATAGATTTTATCAAATATTACCCAATTTTCGCATGCAAGTCAATTTTACGAAAATGCCCCTACTAGTCAAAAATACAAGCAAGTGTAATATAGTGCGGAATTTAAATAACACTTGATGTATACGTGGAAACCCAACCACTGGGAAAAACCACGGGCTGTTTAGTGCGCCACACTCGGACCTCAAAATCCACTAATTGAAATGGAGTTTACAACCTATGTAGACCTCGTCTAACACTCCGGTCAATAACCCCCCACTTCTACCACTCGAGCCTTTAAAAGTGGCTCTAGTCCAATTGCTTGAGGCCTAAGCAACCTTAGCCTCAAGACTTAATTCTCTAAGAAGAGATTATGCAACCTATGTGAATATGTATAAATATTCAAATAACAAACAAGGCTAGGTAACCTTAGATGCTTATCTAGGATGATGATATAATCAATTTAATCAACCCTAGATATCAATTGCTAAATAACATGTCAAATAGCTTAGCTAATCAAGATTAAGCAAAAACCTAATTAGCTATCACAAACAACACTCAATCAATTCATCACAATTAATTCTCTAATCTTGTATTTATCATATGATCAAAACATACAAGTAAATTAAAGAGAATAGCTTGATAATAAAAATACTCAAATAAGATGAACTTAATCAAAATCTTACCAAGCAAGTTGTGATGATGCAAACCCAATCATGGATGCTTTCTATCTAGACATAGAAGATGCAATATGAAATTTGATGCAAAAAGGATTTGATTTGAGTGGTTAAAAATGAGTTATTGATTTGATTTTTTTCTCAAAAATCTCTCTTGAAAGTTTAGGGTTCTAATATGCTTAAGAACTTATTCAGATCATGAGAAAGTGAGATATTTATAGACATCAAGAATTGGGCATGTGAAAAGACAAGTTTGCCCTTTGAAATCGCCGATCGGCGGTTTCATTCGGCGGCCAGGCCGCAGAACTCAACCGCAGAATGGAGTCCCGAGAGAACAGGGGAACTTCGGCGGTTTCATTCGGCGGTTTCGTGACCGCCGATCATAACCGCCGAATCAGACCCGAGAGATCGAAATCGATCAGGTATGAACGGCGGTCGTGACAGCCGATCTTGACCGCAGATTTGCTCCTGGAAGCAAACGGCGGTTTCATTCGGCGGCCTAGCCGCCGATCATAACCGCCGATCACCAACAGAGGTGAAAACCAAGTAGAAGCCAAGGGCATTCTCCATGGGCGGTCTTCGCGCAAAACCAAGCACATTCTAGTGCATGCGCGGACGTTTCCGAACACTATCGGGAAACGAATTACAAGACACATGAATACACAACAAGATATAACAATCAAAGTGCTAGTGTGTAATGTGACATATGAAGAGAATGTACACAGATGAAAGAATGCAAAGGTGTGTGTGCTTCTAAATCTCTTCAAAGAAAGTTAAGCACTAGAAGTATACCTTTGGAGTGCTCGTCCCTTGAGGTCTTGAAAGGGCCTTTGAGAATGATTCTCAATCATCTAAACTACCCTTACATACAAACCCCAACACGTGGTTTGTCCACGAAATAAGCCAATTAAAGAATGGGAATCCTTACAAGGTTTACTCATCAAGCCACTCATAATCACACAAAGACATCAATCAACACAAATCATGCCAATGGACATTCTAAGAGTTTTAAACCTCTATTTCTCCAAGGGCTTGGTGAACAAGTCCGCAAGTTGATTTTTAGTAGGCATATGCTCTAGAGTAATAATAGAATGTTCAACTAGGTCTCTACTGAAATGATGTCTAATGTCTAATGTCTATGTGCTTTGTGCGGGAGTGTTGAACCGGATTTTTAGAGATGTTAATGGCACTTAAGTTATCACAATAAAGTGTCATTTTTCCTTGTTCTATCTCATAATCCTTAAGGATTTGTTTCATCCAAAGTAATTGTGTGCATGCACTTCCAGCTGCAATGTACTCGACTTCGGAAGAAGAAAGGGAAACAGAATTTTGTTTCTTACTTGACCAAGAAACTAAGTTATTCCCAACATAAGCAACCGCCGGATGCGCTTTTACGATCATCTATGTTTCCCGCCCAATCGGCATCATAATAGCCTACAAGGATGTCATTGGTGTCAAATGAATAGAATAGACCAAGACTATGAGTCCCTTTGACATACCTAATGATCCTCTTGACGGCTTTTAAGTGAGATTCCTTAGGATTAGCTTGGAATCTAGCACACAAGCCAACACTAAAGCATATGTCCGGTCTACTAGCCGTTAGGTAATGTAGACTACCAATCATGCTTCTATAAAGGCTTTGGTCAACACTTTTCTCTTTTTCATCTTTGTCAAGTTTTAGAGTAGTACTCGTGGGTGTTTCAAAATCTTTTCCATTTTCTAGGCCAAACCTCTTAACTAGGTTTTTAGCATATTTAGATTGATTCAACATTATGCCAATGCTAGTTTGCTTCACTTGCATTCCTAGAAAATAATTCAACTCACCCACCATACTCATTTCAAATTCACTTGACATAACACTTACAAATTCATCAACCTTGGCTTTATTAGTAGACCCAAAAACAATGTCATCAACATATATTTGTGCAAAAAAAATATCATTATCATGATGTTTGATAAACAACGTTCTATCAATGCCACCCCTCCTATAATGGTTGTCAACAAGATATTGAGTCAACAAAAATATCATTAGCATATGAATTTTGAGCAAAACTTAGGAATCAATGAGAAGAAAAGAGAGATTTCGGTAAGGATTAGATATCAAGGCAAATTACATTCTAAACCGAATAGCACCTTTGCTTTGAAGCTTTAGCATTTTGAATGTAAGGTCGCATTGCGTACAATCATATCTAGAGTGGCATGCTCTTAATCTTTACTTAACATTTTCTTACATATATAAGTCTTCACTAGTGCATCATTGTGTTAATCTCTTCATTTTTGTTTCGCATGTTAATCATTGGATAGTAGATCCTTGCTAGAGTGAGTTAGGGCTTTATTGAAAATCTTAGAAATATCTTGATGCATGTCTTTGGGGTTGATTTTTGATTGTTTTGCTCGAGGACGAGCAAAAGATAGTGTTAACCGAAAAAATGGGCAATTGATTCAAGGAAGAGCTTTTCCAATTAAAGAGCCTCACCACCCCTTGGTACCAGCCACAGAAGCAACCCCGATCCCCCTAGAGCACCTAACGAGAAGAATGACTCGGTCATTCGTGTACCGCACCACCCTGGAACACCTGATCTTATCGCAATCCATCGAGGACCCAATCTCACCAAGAACGCCAATCGAGAAAGGGAACCTAGCCCACCAAGGACCCCGCCTCCCCGGGCGCGGTCCGTTAAGGACCCAGCTCCCTAAGAGCGCCTAATGAGAGGAAAGACATGGTTCACCAGAGAACCCGCTCCCAGCTCACGGCACGACCAGGGACCATCCTAAGCAGTGCCTACCTAGTCAGGCATAACCCACTCCTTCAACAAAAAACAACCCCCTTTGAGGAAAATTCTTAGGAACACTCTAATGACCACTGCGCCAAAGGCGGAAGCTGACCATAGCAGCCAACAAGTCGCAACCTTTCCAAGGGCTGACGCTAGCCCTCACGCCAGCTCACATAGGGGAAAGAGGGGACTAGAGGCAACCTGCAAAGCCCTAGCTCCAGCTCATTAATACGAAGCAGCACACATAAATGGGGAAAGATAAGCAGCCTACGGTTGGGATCATCTGTTGGCCATGCTACATCAACGGTTGAGCCTCTCTCTCTCTCAGCCTTAGTTGGAGGGATACTGTATTTCCCCAGTAAAATGTTCACAGGAACCCAGCAAGCATGAAGATGGAAATGGTGGAGGAAGGTGCCTGATAGTGTGTAGCAGGACAAGCGCTGACATTGTCCCCTACCAAGCCAGATTTTGATAGCGACCTCCCATCACTGTAATGACCCTATCCGACCAATCAAAACCCCCGGAAACACCACATGTTCGCCATATCAGCCCTACAGAAAGGCTTATATGGACCTAAGGCCTAGCTGGAATGATCAAGGCCCTCTAAGGCATGTGGCTGCCACAGCCCCCTCAAAAGTAGGGCCTAGGATCAACCCCACCAATTCTGCCCTAGGGACTAGGGCTCCCACCTACCAAAACCAAGGCCCCAACAGGAGAGGAGCCCTGGTGGCACGATCCTAACCCTCGATTCTTCACCATCGCGATCATTGGCTGGAGGGAACGGTGGAGATGGAGTCAAGGATTCCTGCCTAAATAAGCTACCTCCATCTGCCTCTCTAGAAAAGACACTATAAATACCCCTGCATTCCAAGAATAGGGGGTTGGCACCTGAAAATCTAGACTTTTACTACCCCGCCTAATCCAAGCTCCTATGAGATTATCATACTTGGCTACTACCCCGCCTAGTCCAAGCTCCTATGAGATTATGCTAGTTGGCTACTACCCCGCCTGGTCCAAGCTCCTATGTGATTATCCTACTTGGCTACTACCACGCCTAATGCAAGCTCCATTGCATTTACTCCACCTAGCTATCCTCCCCCTTAAGTTAAAACTCCCATGTATGATAACGTACATGGCATTTTGTTCTACTTTCTTTCGTTTCGATAGCTGACCATAGCATGGGAAGTGGCCTTATAATGTATCCCATCGTTAAATAATAAAAAGACCCCTTCTTTACTACAGTAAGCCACCCCTATCACGCTCCACAAATACACTATCTTGACCTCACTCCTCCTTGCAGGACCGGTCCTACTGCATTGCATCGGTCATTGGTAACCGGACCAAGGGCCTCCCTCGATATCTATCCCGGGAGGAGTGGAGCCACCCCCTACCCGGTCCGGACCAGCCGTGGTGCACCTATACGTCGTGGTCCAGGTTGTCCTAGGAAACTCCCGATGGATTTTTTAGGATAACAGTTTAGCACAGTCTATGGGAAGCTCACACATAGTGTGTTTTTCATCCCAAAACCGGGCTGACCCTTCCGGGCCCCGCTCCTACCTTGCTACCCACGGAGCGGAATCCTCGAAGTGCACCCCAGGGTAAGGCCAGCCACCGAAGATGGAAGGTCAGGCCCCAGCCAATACGGCCGCGACCAAAGCTCTCCCCTCACCCAGACCACTCCAGCAAAGCACCTTCAACCGCCACGTCACCAATTTCCTAGAGGGACTGCGACAAGAGATACTTGGTTCGCATCATGATGGAGCAGGTCCCAGCAATCGAGTGTTGGGGTTTTTGCCCTAAAGCTTGTAATTTGTAAATGTGAATTGAACATAAATAAAAGAAGTAGTTTATTCATTCAAATTGTCTCATACATTTATATATAACATGTGTACTTAACATCCAAGATTGCCGGATGTAATTTCAAACTGAGTATATGAGTGTCATATATATAGATGGATTCAGTTTGAAACGAGCAATCTAAAGAGTCCGTAGATAGCAAATAAAGCTGGGTACTTTATTTGTGGTTAATCTACAGCTGCGGTATATTTCGTAGTGTACGGTGATTCTATCCTGGATCATTCATATGGAGATACGAGAATGGAGGCACCTTGTATGATGTGATCATAAAAGACTGGGCCATGATCTATATGAATCTCTCACTAAGATCCGTTTTACGATGAGATTCATATATATCAACTAATGATGGCTATATGTGGGTGATCTTAATCCTAAGTGTCTTATCGACTCCTTTAGGTTAGATCGTGGTATTTGATATACCAAGGGTGAGGTCGGAGTTGCATTCCCGATCAAGGGTAATTGGGGAGCCACTGTGCGCTATGGCCGTTGGGAACAACCAGTCCCTATTTCTTTTGGGCTGCAGCCAGAGTGGGTGAAGGAGGAGGACAGTGAGGCAGTTATTAGCTTTTTGGCTTCGATAAATCAGGTGGGTTACAGTCATGCTAGTCTTGATGGCTTTCCTTGGGAGCGGGCCAGGGTGGAGCGCTCCCTTTTGGCGATCGATGCAATCCTAGGTGATTCATTCTTTTTCTTGTGTCCTCCATTCATTTTTTTTTTTTTTTTTTTTACCGCTGTCATTCTATTTAGCATTTGAGAGCTATCATTGCCACTGTGGCTATTGTTGGAAGAGTGGCACGGATTCTGATGGTCCCTCAATTGGTAGTTTCCTTCGCAGGTGTCTAACAAAAGGAGGCTCCTCTCAGCGAATCAGGCGCGGCTCAGGTAGGGGTGGGCTCCCCTATTGGCAAGGAGGCTGTAAGGTTCATTATTTGTATGAGTTTGATTCCATTGCAAAACACTCTATATTTGTATTAGTTGTTGCTTAGGATGTTCTTGGAAGAAAAGAAGCTTAAAAGTTGAAGAGCAACGTCTAGTGCAAATGTCGTCTTCAAGAGGTGAAAGCGTCAAAGGTATATCTTGACTTCTATCCTCTTGCAAGGCATTAGTGCACACACACACAATTCATACATATGTGTCCCTGCATTGTAGTTCAAACATTTTGTATAACACATTCACACACTTCTTAGTATGCACATGCATTGGTCTCTTATCGACAATTATTGTAGAATTGCATGCTTTGTGACTATCTCTTTGATATGGCATGCTTGTGTGAATTTGTGTTTGTTTGTTTGTGTGTTTTGTATTTTGGACTTGAATATGTTCTTATTTGATTCCTCATTGAGTCCCGGTCATTTCGGTTACTCATTCATAAGGTTTCGAGTCCAAACGATGTAGCTACGCTACTTTTCGTTCTCATTCATTGAGTTGACTTCATCGTCGTTTTCTGAGATGATTTCTCAACCATTTTTCAAAGTTGTGTAGTCGTCGTCGTGCATGATGGAGTTACGGTTTGTAATCCGAAAACGGATTCAAAATCAGAGTTCGGATGCCCAAGTTACGGCTAAAGAACGTGAGAGTGCGAGAGAGAGGTGAGAGTGGCCAAGAGGCCACGTGGGTCACGCCGTGAGGGAGGCCAGAGACCCTCTCTGGCCCCGTGAGGCCCACGCGCCCCCCACGGGGTGGGTAACGTGGCCCTTGCTGATTGGCCCGAAAATCTCTTCTCTCTCTTCTTTTTAAACACTTCTCCTTCCCTCCACATGTGTTGAAGAACTTTTCACGAAATTCTGCAGATTTTCTTCAATTTTTAGTTTTAGCATTTTGATCATATCTTTCTCATACGAACTCGAAATCAATCGATTCAAAAGCCAAATTTGTTGGTATTGAGGAGAGCTACAAACCCCAAGCATTTCCAGAGGGAGCGGACTTCGCCATTGTTCTCAGCAGCCTGATCTTCAGTACGTGGTCAAGGTTGTTTGTTCAACTTCTTCTTTTTCAATTTCATCTTTGATCATCTCTTGATTCTTACTATTTGATTGATGAAATTTGTTGAGAAGTATGTTAGATCATATGCTAGGGGTGTTTGATTATTTGTCAATTGAGTTTTAGCTTTGTGATTTCTCTTGAACATATTTGTGCTAAACTTGATTCAACATGAAATTGATTCTAGAAAATGTATATATGATGTGCTTCATGTTATTTTCTATGTCTAATTTCATGATCTAAGAACTAGGTTTTTAGTGTGATATATTGAATATTCATACCTTGTTCTTATTGATTTACATGTCTTGATTTCTAGATAAGTTTGTGATTGTGTGTTGAAAGCATTTTCTAGATTATCATTGAACATGTACATTTTGCTTGATTGATCATCTAGCTAAATTTGATTGTGTTTGCATCATTTGCATCACTTAGATCATAGCCTTGCATTAGGTTGAAGTCTCTAGCAAAGTGAGTGAAGCTTTGTGGATAGAGCAAGGGAGTCTTGATTAGAGTCGGGAGGACTCGGATAATCAAGTAAGGGAGACGTGTCTAGGGTCGGGAGGATCCGGATAGGCAAGCAAGAAATCTTCCTAGAGACGTGAGCGTCTTGGATAGGAAGTTGCTTTCTAGAGGTGTAGGACACATCTCGGATAGGAAGTAGGCTTGATAGTTCACTTGCCCGAGGGTAGATTAAGAGGTGATAGCTTGAGCGGATATCATGTGTTGATAGCTTGAGTGTGTAAGTCCTTTTCATATAGTGAATTGCTTTGCCGGTGGTTGTGGTATCAACCCGTGGATGTTTCCTCTTTGAGGTTTTACCACGTAAAAATACTTGTGTCAAGTGTCATTTTCACATTTCTTTATCTTCCATATCTTACATTGATTGCATATCTTGTAAATTGATTAACTCTTGTATTAGTGAAATCAATCCATTTGCTAAATCTTATCAAGTGTGCATTTTCTTTGTTATATTCCGCATCATTTTTAATATTGAGAGAATTTTAGTAAATACCTATTCACTCCCCCTCTAGGTATATTTTACACTATATTGCTTAAGGGAATTTCAGAGGCTTCTTCGCACATCCCGCTCAAACAGGCGACACTACTGAAGATCAAGAAGGAGAAGGGGGGTACTTCAGGCTTAGCCTCTCCTCCCCCGTTAAAGGTGCACTCTCCATCCTCCAGGTTAGAGGAGTTGGAGGCTCACCTGGGTCGGAGCCGCGGTCTACCTAGTTCTTCTGCTTCTAAACTTCCCCCAGTGGTTCCTTCTGGTTCTTCCACTTCTACTCCTTCCAGGTCATCTGTGCCTCCTCCCTGGCCTTCCTCCGTCAAAGGGAAGGGTGTGTTAATTGCGAAGAAGGCACCCCCCATTCCTCCCAAAGCAAGGAAAGACTCCCATTCTGGCTCCAATAACATTCTCCATGCGTTCAGAGAGGCATGCTCCCAAGCGGATTCTCCCCAACTTATTGTACCCCCTGCGAGCAAACTGGCCTCTAAGGGTTCTGTAATTGCAACTGAGGTAACTTCAATCGCTTCCTTGTATTTATTGTTCGATTTGGATGGCCATGCTGAGTGTCCGGCCTGCACTTTTTGTGGTCCTCTCCTCTCTTTGTTTTGCAGGTGTTCCGGTACATCTTGGCCCTGGGGGAGCAGGCTGTTTCGCTCCAGGAGGAACATCGTATGGCGGAGGCGGGTCATGTTAAGGCGGAAAAGCTTAGGGTGGAGGCGGAGAAGACCATTATCAGGCTTGTAAAGGAGAGGAAAGAACTGGATGCCAAGGCTTTCCAAGTGAAGAAGGACCTCGAGTGGGTACAGAAGGAGTTGGAGGTAGAGGTCACCCGGTCCACTCACCGGACTCTGGAGCGGAACGAATTAAAGATCGAGCTGGCTACGGCAGAGAACCGTGCCGTAGCGGCAATTGCCATGGCGGCGGAGGCGGAGGCGGAGGCGGAAGCTGGGGCTGACAAATCCTTCGGGGAAGGTTATTTTCTTGCCCAACTGCACGTGGCTTAACATACCCCTCCTGACTTCAATCTTCATCAAATTCACGGCTGGAACAGGGAGGAGATCATGGCAGGGGCTGATAGTGTTCCCAAGGTGCTGCCAGAGCAATCAGTGCCTCCTAGAGGAGGGGATGCAGCAAGCAGCAGTGACCCGGCTGGGAGTGACAAAAGGGAACCTGGCACAACCGGGAATATGCTAGGATCACCGCCTGTGGAGTCCGGGAAGTTACCAACAAAGGCCCAAAAGGAGCGCTGCCAGGAGGACGTATCCCAGGATCCCCTACCGAGCCAGCAGCCAATCGAACCCGCCTTGCCATCGATGAGTCCACCAACCCCATGCAAGACCAGTGAACAATGCTTCTTTTATCATCGTTTAGTTTGCACCTGCTTCTGGTTTTTGCTATTATCTCTTTTTTTTTGTTTGATAATTTGGAGAGGACCAGGCCAGCTGTGCCTTGGTTCTCCTTTGGTATGTAATTCTGAACTGATGCCTATGCACCCTTGAATTTCTCTTTGCCTTGGTATTTTTTCTATTTGTGGGGAGGTTGGGCCTTCTGAGTTCCAATCCTTATCGCGGTATGTAATGATGAACTAGTGCCTCTTGCACTTTACTGCTTTTTTTTTTTTTTTTTTTTTTTTTTTTGTATATATGCATGTTTAGCTTATGTGGTTTGGCTAGGTGCCATGGCCCTCCATGGTTCTCTTGTGACTTTTGTTGATGAAGTAAAGATCCTCACTTTCCATCCTTACTTTGTCTTGATATTATTCTGTGTGCCTCATATATGCATGGAACTCTTTCGTAAAAACTAGCTCTGATCTCATGTAAGTAGGAGTAGTGTGCTTGGTGACGGTGCAGCATATCGGGCATAAACCAGTTGGTTTCTTGCTGAGCTTGGTACTGACTTAGGACTTTCTTCCTAACAACCCGTGCTCTCCAAGAGGGAGGTTCTTGCTTGAACGTTTGTTAAGGCATAATTATAATCATGTTTACGGCGTGGAGATAGCATTTATGCAATCTTAACCACCCTAGTCAAGGTACCTGGAGCGGGAGGCGGACCACACCCCCCCCCCCCCCCCCCCTCCAACGTCAAAAGCCGCCACGTGAATAGGGAGATGACCAGGAGGAGGTGCGTAGGCATCATAATCCTCCGTGGGAAGGAGAAGCTCTATGTCGTCTGGAATGTTGAAATCACGCCTGAACCGGGATAACACACCCACGGTACACACCAATGGGGAACACACTCAAAAAGCTAAGGGGGAACCCCTCCCTCTCCAGCCACCATCACTCGATAGGATCCCCCCAAATCCACATGCTCCAGGTCCCGGTCTCCTTCACCAGAAAGCACCTCTGGGCTGGTCCCCTCTCCCCCATCAGAAACATGCACTAGGGAAGAATGAGAGTTGACAAACCCGGTCTCGATCGAAGAGTGTCGCTCGGAGCGATAAGGACGGGGGCGAGCCCAGCTCCCCCACGTGGTGGAGTCACCACCAGGCTGCCATCTCTTAAAAGAAAGTCCAGATTTCTCCGGGGAACTGTCTTCCCCACCATAATCGAAATCCCCTTCTGCGTTGGAATCCTCAGACGCCATTTTTAGTGAAGTAACTAGAAGCAAAAGTGAGAAAATAGAGGAAGTGAGAAGTGAAGAAGAAGAAGTGGAAACTAAAAAAGCGGGAGAAAATGGAGAGACTTCGGTCAAACCACCCTTAAATAGAGAAAGAGAGTAACTGTTTGAATTTTAAACGAGAAGATCTCAACCCTCCAAGGGATTGGACGGCTTGGGAAAACTAGACGAAAAGGCAGATGGGCCAAGTAAGCCACTCCATGCGCGCCACGTGGAACGAGGTGCAGCAAACGTCCCATTGCTGACGCTCGTGTCCCGAGAAACGTGCTGAATTCAAAAAGGCCATCATTACCGCATTTAATGCTAGAAGAGACACAAACACTAAAGCAAATTCCAATAAATTCAGGAGAGGAAACCAGAAAAATCCAAGCAGGAAAAGCCATTCATGCTACCAGGTACCCCGCCGCCAATGTTCAGCGATACCATTAACATTCAAGGCGGGAGGGACTTCTGTTAACCGGAAAAATGGGCAATTAATTCAAGGAAGAGCTTTTCCAATTAAAGAGCCTCACCACCCTTTAGTACCAGCCACGAAAGCAACCCCAATCCCCTTAGAGCACCTAACGAGAAGAATGACCCGGTTCATCATGTACTGCACCGCCCTGGAACACCTGATCTTATCGCAATCCATCGATGACCCAGTCTCCCCAAGAACGCCAATCGAGAAAGGGAACCTATACCACCAAGGACCTGGCTTCCCTAGAGCACCTAACGAGAGGAATGACATGGTTCACTAGAGAACCCGCTCGCAGCTCACGGCTCGCGGCACGGCCAGGGACCATCCTAAGCAGTGCCTACCTAGTCAGGCATAACCTACTCCTTCAACAAAAAATAACCCCCTTTGAGGAACATTCTTAGGAATACTCTAATGACCACCGTTCCAAAGGCTGAGGCTGACCATAGTAGCTAACAAGTCGCAACCCTTCCAAGGGCTGACGCTAGCCCTCACGCCAGCTCACATGGGGGCAAAAAGGGACCGGAGGCAACCTGCAAAGCCCCAGCTCCAGCTCATTAATACGAAGCAGCACACATAAATGGGAAAAGATAAGCAGCCTACGGTTAGGATCATCTGTTGGCCACGCTATATCAACAGTTGAGCCTCTCTCCATCTCAGCCCTCACGCCAGCTCACATAGGGGAAAGAGGGGACTGAAGGCAACCTACAAAGCCCTAGCTCCAGCTAATTAATACGAAGCAGCACACATAAATGGGGAAAGATAAGCAGCCTACGGTTGGGATCATCTGTTGGCCACACTACATCAATGGTTGAGCCTCTCTCCATCTCAGCCCTAGTTGGAGGTCAACTATCTCATACATGAAGAAAGATACTATATTTCCCCAGTAAAATGTTCACAGGAACCCAGCAAGGATGAAGAAGGAAATGGTGGAGGAAGGTGATTGACAGTGTGCAGCAGGATAGGCGCTGACACTGTCCCCCACCAACCTAGATTTTGATAGCGACCTCCCACCACTGCAATGACCCCATCCCACCAATCAAAACCCCCGAAACACCATCTATTCGCTATATCAGCCCTATAGAAAGGCCTATATGGACCTAAGGTCTAGCTGGAACGATCAAGGCCCTCCAAGGCATATGGCTGCCATGGCCCCGCTAAAAAGTAGGGGCTAGGATTAACCCCACCGATTTCGCCCTAGGGACTAGGGCTCCCACCTACCAAAACCAAGGCCCCAACATGGGAGGAGCCCCGGTGGCACGATTCTGACCCTCGATTCTTCACCATCGCGATCATTGGCTGGAGGGAACGGTGGAGATGGAGTCAAGGATTCCCACCTAAATAAGCTACCTCCATCTGCCTCTATAGAAAAGACACTATAAATACCCCTGCATTACAAGAATAGGGGTTGGCACTTGAAAATCTAGACTTCTACTACCCCGCCTGGTCCAAGCTCCTATGAGATTATCCTACTTGGCTACTACCCTGCCTGGTCCAAGCTCCTATGTGATTATCCTACTTGGCTACTACCCCACCTAATGCAAGCTCCATTGCGTTTACTCCACCTAGCTATCGTCCCCCTCTAATTGAAACTCCCATGTATGACAACGTACCTAGCATTTTGTTCTACTTTCTTTCGTTGTGATAGCTGGCCATAGCATGGGAAGTGGCCCATAATGTATCCCATCGTTAAATAATAATAAAAAACCCCTCCTTTACTATAGTAAGCCACCCCTATCACGCTCCCAAAATACACTATCTCGACCTCACTTTTCTTTGCAGGACCGGTCCTACTGTATTGCATCGGTCCTTGATAACTGGACCAAGGGCCTCCCTCGATATCTACCCCGGGAGGAGAGGAGCCACCCCCTACCCGGTCCGGCCAGCCGTGGCGCACCTGTACGTCATGGTACAGGTTGTCCCTGGAAACTCCCGACGGATTTTTTAGGATAACAGATAGGTTTTAGGGGTATTTGATCGAACCAAAATTGGTACGATTACGGCCTTCATTCCCATCTCTTTATGCTTGATTCTCAGGTATTTCCCCATGTTTTAATGTTGTTATTTAAATATTTTCAGGTATTTACAAAGCTCAAGGGCATTGATGTAATTTAGAGAATTAGGGGTAAAAGTATAAAATATGAAGAAGGTTTGCAGTTATCATGAATTTGGAAGACTACAGGGGCTGAATTGCAATTGACTAGAAGTGTGTGCCACGTCATTAAATGACACGGTACATTTTGATAAGTGGTTTGGGCTTCTAAATACACCCCAGGCCACTTCTAAACACACCCCAAATGAGATAAAATGATCAATTTCTAAGCGCACCCCAGTCACCTACTGAGTGTACCCCATCTTCACCAAAGATCATCTTCTTCCTCACGAAGCTATCGCCATTGATGCCCGAACCCTAGTGCAGTCACCGCCACTAGAAGTCGACCATAACTGACCTACCTCCAGCCGATATCGGTGCCAAATCAACAGCGAGGTCAAAGCGAGTTCGGTCAGCCCTTTTTTAGTCCTCCAACGCCACCGTGCTCGAGCCACCATTTCCGGTTTAGCCTTCCTATGTCGCCTCCACTGTCGCCCTTTCCAAACAGTGACATAATCACGAAATTGGTCCTTCAATTGTCGCGGTTTGCTCGTTCGATGTCGCCACGTCGATAGGGAGCTATTTCTAGACCAGATCATGTCGCCCTAGTGTCGCTCCTAGTGTCACCATTGAAACGCAAACAACAACCTCTACTGTGTCACTTGTGATTGGTCTGAAAATTACCAAAAGCCCCCTTGAGGGGCCAAAATGGTAATTTGCAAACTCAAGGGGGTGTTTTGGTAATTATCCACTCGTGACCTGATTTGAGTTCAATATAAATTCATCCTATTTTCTCCTTTGAAAATACACTTGTTCAAGCAAGAAATTCCTTCTTCCACCATTCCTAATCCACCAATTTCTTCTCTTCAATCTTATCAACAAACAACTAAACTACATCACCTAAATCATTCCTCTCTTCCCATCTTCTCCACCCATTTCCTTTGTCACTCTCCATATGACTCCACCTATCTAGACACATCCTCTTCTCCCACTCCTTGCACTAGGAGCTTCAAACAAAAGTAAGGATTAAGCATTAAAGAAGGAGGCCCAATGGAGATTTCCTTATTTATTACTTTCTTTTATTTGATTGTAACTATGTGTAATTAAATCCCTAATATCTATCATTAATTGCTAAAACCATTAGCTTATCTAGTATTGTTGATGTTGGATTTCTATCTATTCAATTTCTTTATATTATTGTTATTTACTTTTCTAGTTTATTATATCTTAATCAATCAAAAACCAAAAATATGATTTATGTTTTATGCACCTAGATTAGACTAACTTAGATTATATCACAAATTGATTAATCTAACCTAATCCCGGTGGAACGAATCCTTACTTACTGTTTTACTAATCTTTACATCCTAAAAGGATTTTCTAGTGGTAAAATTGGTTTTCTAAATGAACACATAAAAACATCATTTTGTTGTGCACAAACGGCCACATCAGATGTATGCTCTATGGCGTAGCATGAACTTTCTCACTCCGACACTTCGAGAGATTGCACACTGCTACAGCTTTCGTCCCCACGAATTGGGGGGTGATGGTTAGTGGACTTTTGCTTATTGTGATAATCAAGATGGCAAACCTCTGATCACCGGGCTACCGTCTTCCCACAAAAAATGGAATAAGAGTTGGTTCGTTGCTACGGGAGATTGGGGAAAAAACCTCCAGCTCAGTGGCCACCGACAGAGTTTTAGTTCGGTGTTCAATCTCTCAGGTGTCTGAGAACTTTTTTTTTTTTTTGTTTATTTCAGTAGTCTGTTCATTGCTTACATTCTTTTATTTATTTTTTTATCTAATTATGATGTGTAAGGATTCCCATATCTTGATTGGCTTATTTCGTAGACAAACCACATATTGGGGATTGAATGTAAGGGTAGCTTAGGTGATTCATGATCAAGCTCAATGACCCTCTCAAGTTCTCAAAGTTGACAAGCACTCCAAAGGTATTTCTCTAGTGCTTAGTTTTCGTTGAAGAGATTTAGATTGCACACACACACTTAGCATACTTGCATTTGTGTGCATACTCTTCACATGTCACTTTCCACACTAGCACTTTGATTGATATATTTTGTTATGTGTTTTTGTGTCTTGTAATTCGTTTCCTGAATATGTTCGGAAACGTCAGCGCTTGCACAAATGTGTGCTTGGTTTAGCGTGAAGACCGCCTACGGAGAATGCCCTTGGCTTCTCCTTTGGTTTCACCATTTTTGGTGAATCGGCGGTTTGATCGGCGGCCTGGCCGCCGAACAAAGCCGTCGAACAAAACCGCCGTTTCATACCTGATTGATTTTTATCTCGGGTTTATTTCTACGGTTTAATCGGCGGTTTTGAAACCGCCGAATGAAACCGTCGTTGATGCTTTGTGCTTCTCGGGCTCAATTCGGCGGTTGTGAATGGCGGCTTGGCTGCCGATTGAAACCGCTGATCATGCGTTTTCAAGGGCAAACTTGTCTTTTCACATGCTCTGTTCTTGGTGTCTATAAATATCATACTTTCTTATTCTCTGAATTATGTTCTTTAACTCTAAGAACCCTAATCTTCAAATAGAGACATCTGAGAGAAAATCAAATCAAGAACACATTTTTAATACTCAAAAACCATTCTCATATGCATCAAAATATCATCTAGCATTTTCTAGCGTAGTTAGGATTCTTGCTTGCATGGGTTTTGGTCAACACACATTCTTTGGTAAGTTCTTCACTATTATCATATATAATTAGTGTTTTATTTATCATTGACATCTCTTATATTATTTGTATGTTCTTAGAATATATTCTAGATACAAAATAGAGATTGTTGTGTTGACATGATTGAGTGTTGTATTTTGATAGCTATATCTAGGTTGTTTAATCTATAATTAGCTAAGTTTTATGACATGTCATTTAGCTCTTGATAACTATGATTATTTTTATTGACATATTATTATCCTAGATAAGCATATAGGGTTCCCTAGCTCTACTTTGCATTTTTGGATATTCACATAGGTTGTATTATCTCTTCTTAGAGAATTAAGTCTTGTGTTATGACCGGGATTAGGTTACTTAATTCACAAGCAATTGGACTAGGTCCACTTATACCAGGATTAGGTAGTTGTGATGATTATTGATCGGGATTAGATCATTAAACCGGGATTAGGTTGTAATAATTTCAATTAGTGGATTCGAGATTTGTGTGTGGCGCACATAACAGCCCGTGGTTTTTCCCGTGATGGTTTCCACGTAAATATCAAGTGTTATTTACATTCCAGACCATATTACACTTGTTATATTATTGTGACTAGTTAGGGGCATTTTCGTAAAATTGACATACATGCGAAAATTGGGTAATACCAATTAAAATCTATTCACCCCCCCCCCCCCCTCCCTCTAGATAGTTTTATACACACCGTGCATTATTTGTTTCATGATGTTTTGGCAAAGCCGTGGGAGCACGTTTCTTGGGAGGAGCTTTCGAAGACAGAGCAGGAGGCATATTGACTTCCTGCTGAGCGATCGGAATCTTCATGACATCGGGTTCATTCCAGTCTTATCAAAGGATAGGAGGAGGATCTCAGAGACCAATCTCGAGAAGAAAAGTAAGTAAAAAAATTTCCATCTTTGGTTCTTTAGAGGTTAACTGCTTTTTCGGTGTGTTAGCAAATTTCATCTTTTCCTTCCTCTCTTATCCATTTCAGGGAAATTGACGACGGTGGCTAAGAAGAGGATAGAAGGCAAGGCAAAAGGCACTGATGATGCTTCGAAAAAGAAGCACCGGATTCTATGGATGGTTTCGATGCTACCGGGAGGGAGTTCCGGGACGGAGCAAGCACCAAAGAGGCCTCGGATCGCTGAGTCATCCGGTGGGGTGACCGTTTTGGAGGTTGGACGCAGCCCCCTAATGCTATCCCCTTGAATCTTTCGGTGGTGGAAAAGCCATCTGTGCCTGTGGTTTAACTGAGGTCGAGGGATTCCGAGAGTAAAGTCCCGAACTATTATGGGGATCCCCCGACATTGGACTTTGATCCACACCAGAGCCCTATCACTTCTGAGAACGGTGTTGAGTTCATGTGCTTCTACGGCAAGAATATGCTGAGGAGTCGGGAGTCATCTCTTTTCGAAAAGATGTCAATCATTGACCGGATCCGGCAGTCCAGTGGCAACCTCTGGCAGATAACTCGATTTTCTAGGTCATGCGTTGTTCTTATCCAAGTAATGTGTCTTTGGTGTTTAATGTTTCTTGGTTTATGAAGTCAGGCTTTAGGGAACCTCCTGGATATGGAGAAGAGGTACGAGGAGGTGAAAGGGAAGTATGATAAAGCCAAAGAGGTAAACTCCAACCTCCGCGATAAGATCAAGCATGATCAGGGGGTTATTGAGGCTTTGAAGGAAATATTTGGGGAGGCCTCATCCTCGTACCAGAGATGTAAGGCCGAGTGCCAAAAGAAGCATGCCAAGTTGCTTTACTACCGTCAGCGCTAGGGGAGCGCGAACCAGATCATCGGCACTCTGAAGCACGATCTTAGAGAGAATGTTGTGGATATGTTCCCCATCTCGGATGAGTGTTGAGAGCATTAGAAGAAGATTTTTGATCGTGTTGTGGCGAAGCTGAAGGTGATGCTAGTCAAGTCATACCCCAACTTTGAATTCTCCGAGTTTGACAAGGAGGTTGCTGCTACTCTCAAGGCAAGAGTTAATCCAGTAAGTAATCCGATGGAGGATACCTCGCTGAAGTTTGGTGAGGTTTCCCTTTTGGACGAAGATCTGATAGATGTTTCCTCAAATGACGAAAGGTTTTCTGAGGATCCTTGGAAGGGGAAAAGCAGCGACGGATGATTAGCCTGTGTTATTGACTAATCTCTTAGTGACACTCACAATCGTACGAGGTCGGAGAGTAGTACAATGGTAAAGTAAAGTTTGTTCCCAACAAGGATCAAGTGACTGATTACTGAAATTGATTAGCCTACGTGCTACTCAAACAAGCAATACAGAAGGTTTTCATACATGAATACTTAAAGCAAACTAAATTAAACTAATAACAAGGATACATGCTACTGTGAAAGAGAAATAACAAGTAATAAACTCGAATGTAATATTGAAGAATATGATGCTAGGACTTGACTACACCCCACCCTCTTCTAACTTCCTCTCTAGACTCAATTGCACACCCAAAATATGCTCATGCAATTCATAGATTCATGCACCCAAATGTTAACTTATAATCTCGGTCGAGTAGAATATGTTACACCCAAAATCATACCCAAACCTATCTCTCGATTACTTAGAATATATGAATGAGTTTAGTAAGAACAATGGCACACTAAGGAATCATATACGCTAGCCTAAGTAGGTCTACTTTTCTAGACATACATAGAAGAGATTTCATCGAACACGATATGTGCGTGTCTCTAATCGATTCATAACACACAATCGAAAATCATTCAATAGACGATCAACATATTGAAAGCATTAAGTACTCTAAAACATCCATACAAACTACAATTGCACATAATGGATAAACAAAGGTCAATATAAATATATAGTCATGGGTGAGGTTTCATCAAATCCTAGCACTAGATATTTAGCTCATATTGCAAAGGGTAGCCATACAATATATAATATCAAATGAATACATGGCTAAATATAGAAAATGAAAGAGAATAAAGTATAGAGAAAACTATGTAGATCTTCTCTTCTTCCTTTGCTCCTCTCATCTTCTAAACTCCTTCAATCTCTTATCTTCCAAGAACAACAAAAGATCATGGATTGATGTCAAGTGTCTTGTGGATTGTGTAGGAATTTAGGAAAGGTTGAGTCTTGGTGAATATTTTTGGGTAGAGAGTTCTTCTTTTGGTCTAAAAAAATCAAAGGTTATATAGGAGAATGAATTAGGTCAAAGTCAAAGAGGTAAATTCTTGAATTTTAACATTTATTTTGGGTAAAAAGGTGACCTTGTGGCGACTTGGATGTCTTTGGTCAAAGAAAACTGTTGAAAACCCGAGAGGAAAGCGACCTTGAGGGGCGAGCTTGGTGAGCTCGCCCTGAGATCGCGTCTCTCTCTCGGGTGAAGTGTTTCAGCTTCGCGCACCGTTACAAAACAGCCATAACTTCATCTAGATAACTCGGAATCACAATCCGTAAAAGCGTTGGAAAGTTGACTCATGGGGCTTTCTAGAAATTGGTTACACGAAATATATTTTGAACTAAGAAGGGAGATATGGCCCTCGAAAGTTGAATGTTCTGCACGAAGATTTCCAATTTCAACCCTTTAACCTCTAAAACTCTTCAATTATGTTTAACACCTTATTTTAGGGCATATAACCTACACAATGCTCACAAAACGTATTATATACAAAAACACGCTCGAAAACGAGTACAAAATCTAGGAAATAGGGACCTTAAATAGGTATGTAAATCATCCAATCAAATACCCCCAAACCTATCTTCTGCTCGCCCTCAAGCAAAACTGATCGTGCCTAAATTGTTGTATATTTCGACCCCCAAATCCGTGTCCTTTGCCTCGTTCTTGTGTGTTTTTTCATGTATTTCGTGTCTAACAGGCTCGTTTATGGTAACTGTAGGCAATTAACGTAATTCAGATGTTTGATATGAAAAGTGTGAATTTCAGTCGCGATACAAGCTAGAAAAGCAAGAAAAGAAGCTTCAATGTGCGGGTACGGTGCTGGTCAACATACCCGTGCACTTCCAGCCTATTTCTAGCATAGGGATTCCCACGTAGGACCCACGCACAACCCGCACACCAAAGGATAGAAGAAGACATCAGAAAGCCATCAAGTGCGGGTCCTAACCGCACTCTACACTTGCCAGCGTGGAAATTCCTGCGTTGGAGTGCGGGTCCTTGAACCACACTCCACCCGTACTTTACGGGAAACCCAGGTAAAAGTATACAAACGTAGTTAAATTGCTTAAGGCATTCTGTAAGGTTCCCATTTGTTGATTGGCTCATTTCGTGGACAAACCACATGTTGGGGTTCTTTGTAAGGGTAGCCTAAGTATGGGTCTTATTGTTCGAAGCCCTTTGAAGACCTCGTGTTGATAAGCACCGAAGGTAAATTTCTATGTGCTTACTTTTCTTTGAAGAGATTAGTTGCACACACACACTTAACATTCATTGCATATGTGTGCATTCTCTTCACTTGTCACATTTCACACTTGCACTTATTTATTATATTTTGTTGTGTGTAATTGTGTCTTGTTGTCGTGTAATTCGTTTCCCGATAACTTTCAGAAACGTCCACGCATGCACTAGAATGTGCTTGGTTTAGCGCGAGGACCGCCTATGGAGAATGCCCTTGGCTTCTCCTTGGTTTTCACCTATCTAGGTGATCGGCGGTTATGATCGGCGGCCTGGCCGCCGAATGAAAACGCCGTTTCAGCCCAGATTGGTCTGAAGCATTTCTACGGTTAAAATCGGCGGTCACGACCGCCGTTCGAAACCGCCGATTCAAGACCTGATTGATTTATCTCTCAGTCTAATTCGGCGGTTGAATCGGCGATCACGAAACCACCGTTCGAAACCGCCGTTCATACCTGATTGATTTTAATCTCTCTGTTTTGATTCGGCGGTCACGAAACCACCGAATGAACCGCCGTTTATGCTCTGTTCTTCACGAGCTCAATTCGGCGGTCATGATCGGCGGCCTGGCCGCCGATTGAAACCGCCGATCGGCGCGTTTCTTTGAAACTTACTTAAATGACCACACTTTGATTTGGCCCCCTATATATATGCCATTTTGTCTTTAGGTCAATTAAGAGAGTTCATATTCAGAATTCATACTTAGGATATTTTTCAAAGAGAAGAAAAATTCCAAGAACTCATTTTTTATTACTCAAACACTTTTTCATGATCATCAATCATCATCTAGCATCATCCTTGATCTTCTAGATGTCATCTTGCATGGATTCTTCATCATACTTTGCTTGGTAAGCTTTTCACTAATATCCTACATATTTTGTGTTTCTCTTAGCTAGCAATCTCAATTAATTACTTGTGTGTTATTTTATATACTTTGACTACAAGTTTGAGATTAGTATGATGTATGTTTGAGAAGTGTTTTTGTGATAGTTAATTAAGTTTTGTGCTTAATCTTGATTAGCTAAACTATTTGACATGTCATTTAGTTTTGATATCTAGGATTGTTCTAATTGCATATTAATCATCTTAGATAAGCATATAGGGTTTCCCTTGCTCTATGTTGCATTTGGATATTCATATATATTCACTTAGGGTTGTATTCTCTTCATAGAGAAAGTAAGTCTTGTGTATAGCATCCGGGATTAGGTTGCTTAGAACGCAAGCAAATTGGACTAGGTTCACTCATACCGGGATTAGGTAGGTGTGTGATTACTTCCGGGATTAGGTTGTAATCGTTTTACACATTTAGTGGATTCGAGGTTCGAGTGTGGCTTACTTACTAGCCCATGGTTTTTCCCGTGAGGGTTTCCACGTAAAAATCAATTGTTATTTAATTTTCGCATATTATACTTGATTTATTGCTTTATCTATTTAGGGGTAATTTCGTAATTTTGACTATCACGAAAAATTGGGTAAAAAGCTTAAAATCTATTCACCCCCCTCTAGATAGTTTTATACACACCGTGCTATAATTTGTTTCAATTGGTATCAGAGCGGGTTCCTAGACATACATAGGTGATCCTTGCTTTTTTGGTGTGTTTTGCATTTTGTGTGATTTTTGATCATTCATACATTTGCATTCATTTCATTCATTCATAAACACTATGAGTGGAAACGGTGGAAATGGTGGTGGCCACGAAGGTGCTTCTAGCACAAGGCCTCCACTTCTTACCAGTTTAAATTATTCCCAATGGAAAGGGAAGATGGAATCCTACATATGCCAAATTCATGACCGTGCATGGATGGCGGTGGAAGACGGATATGATCTACCCATGATGACTCCCGGTGGTGGAGGAGAAGAAGTTTTGAAGCCTAAGGCGCAATGGAACGCGCAAGAGTTTGAGGCTTCCAAGTGGAATAGGAAGGCTATGCATGCCATCATGTGTGCAATGGATGAGAATCAATACAAGCTTATTCAGAATACTCAGATTGCAAAAGTGGCATGGGACATCCTTCAAGTTGCACATGAGGGAACCGAGGTGGTAAAGGAGTCCAAGCTTCAAGTCCTCCAAACTCAATTTGAGCTACTTAGGATGGGAGAGGATGAATGCTTCAATGACTTCGAAATCAAATTGATGGACATCGTAAATCAAAGCCATCAACTCGGAGACCTGTATTCGGATAGGAGAGTCAAGCAAAAAATTATGAGATCTCTCCCCGATAGGTTTGAATCAAAGGTGACGGCCATAGAAGAAAATAGTGGCTACATGGATATGAAGCCAAGTGAGGTGATTGGACGTCTCCTTGCATATGAGTCTAGGAAGGCTCCTAGCCCCACTACTCCTCCTAAGAAGTCTAAAGGAATAACTTTGAAGGCATCTAAGGATGCAAAGGAGGCAAAGCATGACTCGGATGAAGACCTTGCCTTATTCGTGAAAAGGTTTAATAAGGTTATGGGGTTCAAGAAGAAGAAGGGATTTGGGTCAAGAGGACAAGACTTGAAGAAAAAAGGTTCCTTCAAGAAGTTTGAGCCTAGACAAGAGAGGACCGAAAGGAAAGGGGTCCGATGCTTTGAATGTGGTGGGATTGGTCACTTTGCCCCCGAATGTGCTAATCACAATGAAAAGAAGAAGAGCAAAGTGATGGCCGCCACTTGGAGTGGGAGTAGTGATGACTCCAATGAGGAAGATGAGTCTTCAAGTGAAGAAGAGCTCATGGCTAACTTCCTAGCTTTTGCCTCATCTCACAAGAGCAAAAGTGCTAGTGAGAGAGAGGAAATGAGTCAAGAGGAAATTGACTCTAGTGAAGTAGAAAGTGACTCCTCTTCTAAGTCCACAAATAAATTTGTGGAGCAAAAGGTGCTTGCTAAATACCATGCCGAGTTCAATGATTTAGCAATTAAAAGCACAAGAAAGATTGAGAGGTTGAGAGAAGAGAACCTTGAACTTTCGGCTCACAATTACCACTTAAGTGAACAAGTGGAAAGATTGAAGAAGAGAGAGGATAAGTTAATTGAGGAGTCAGACTTATCCAAGAGAAGTGAAGAAGGCTTGAAGAGGGAACTTGTAGAAGTTAAAGGGTCATTGGCTAGGATAGATTCTAGCACCAAGAAGCTTGACCATATGCTTGGTGTTGGAAAGAGTCCATGTGACAAGAGGGGTCTTGGGTATGAAGATGACAAGAAGATCTCTACCTCTAACAAGACCGTGTTTGTCAAGAGCTTGAAGAAAGAAGAAACTTCATTTGTGCAAGCTCCTAGGAAGAAATTAGAAGTAGGACAATGCTCTAATGAACAAGTGAAGATGGGGCCAAGAAGGCAACCTCAAGCTCAACCCCCTAGGGTCCCTCAAGCCAACATTCCTCAACAATTGGCTCACAAAGGAAAGAGACCAATCATGCAACCTCAAGCTTGGAAGCAACCTAGACCGGTTCAACAACGAAGATGGATTGAACCCACTTATCCACAAAGACATGGACGAGCTCCCATACGTGCACAAAGACAAGGTACGATTCCTTTTTTCATCCCTATTTGTCACTTTTGTGGTTGTGATGGTCATATTAGACCAAATTGCTTTCAATATATTAAAATGTGTAGAACACGAAGCATGATTGAAAAGAGAAAGAATATAGCCAAGATGCATGTTCCTAGGAATGATAATTTTATTTTGCATGATCCTAGGACATCTAGAGCCCATGTACCAAAGACCACTAAGAAAGCTAAAATTGTTGCTAAGTGGATTAGAAAGAATGAAAATGTTTGCCATGTTGCACAAATAGCCTTGAAGGCAAATTCTTCTAATTTTTGGTATTTGGATAGTGGGTGCTCTAGGCACATGACGGGAAACAAGAGTTTCTTCGAGACTCTTGTTATGGAGGAAGGTGGAAATGTCACTTTTGGTGATGGATCCAAAAGAAATGTTGTAGGGAAAGGAACCATTTCCGTTCCCGGATTACCCTCCTTATCCAATGCTTTATTTGTTGATGGCTTGAAAGCCAATTTAATAAGCATTTCACATCTTAGTGATGAAGGATATTCCGTCTTGTTTTCTAAAGATTATTGCTCTATCCTAAAACCCGATGGACAAACCTTGTTGAAGGGCATGAGATCTAGTGACAATTGTTATTGTCTTGAAGCTAGTATTGTATCTAATCATGTGTCCATGGATGAGCAAATTGAGTTGTGGCATGAAAGACTTGGCCACATGAACTTTAGGGATCTACGGACCCTTGGAAAGTTCAATTGTGTGCGTGGCCTCCCTAAGCTTGGGAAGAAAGCCAATGGTGTTTGTGGACCTTGCCAACAAGGAAAGCAAACTAAAAGCATGCACAAAAAGGGTAAGTATCTCACCACCAAGGAGCCTCTTGAGCTTCTCCACATGGACCTCATGGGTCCTATGCAAACCGAAAGTTTGGGTGGAAAGAGATATATTTTTGTATGTGTTGATGATTTCTCTAGGTTCACATGGACATATTTTCTTAGAGAAAAATCCGAAACTTTTGATAAGTTTAAAATGCTTTGTAATAAAATACAAAATGAAATGAATTCTAATATTAAAAGCATAAAACGGATTAGAAGTGACCATGGGAGGGAATTTGAGAATGCTACTTTTGAAACCTTTTGTAATGGTTTAGGCATCTCCCATGAGTTTTCGGCTCCTAGGACACCTCAACAAAATGGAGTTGTTGAGAGGAAGAATAGGGTCCTTCAAGAAATGGCCCGTGTGATGTTGCTTAGCAACAATGTCCCTAGGAACCTATGGGCCGAAGCCGTCAATACGGCTTGCTATATAGGGAATCGTGTTTTCCTAAGGCCCGGTACTAGAAATACCTCCTATGAGTTATGGAAAGGCAATAGGCCAAATGTTAGCTACTTCCACACTTTTGGAAGCAAATGCTACATTTTGAATGACCGTGATCAACTTGGCAAATTCGATGCTAAGAGTGATGAGGGTATTTTTATTGGCTATGCCTTGAATAGTAGAGCCTATAGAGTTTTCAATTTAAAGACTCTAAGTGTTATGTAATCATCCAATGTCGTATTTGATGACACTAGGCTCAAGTCTAATGATCATGAGGATGAGGTTATTTTTAGTGATGGTTCTCCTTTGGAGAGGGTTGTGGTGACTCCCAATGTTGGGACATCTAATGAAAATGATGAAGTCACACAACCCACTACTAGAGTCCCTCTCTTAGACTCTAATGAACCCGCTCCATGGGTTAGAAGACTCTATAACAAAGAGGATGTTATTGGAGATGTTAATGAGGGTGTTAGGACTAGACGTCAACTTGCTAATCTTATTAGCTACACATGCTACACCTCTTAAATTGAACCCAAAAAGGTTGAAGAAGCCTTAAATGATGAATTTTGGGTTTTTGCCATGCAAGAAGAGCTAAACCAATTCGAAAGAAATGAGGTTTGGACTCTAGTTCCTAGGCCTAAGACCACTAATGTCATAGGCACTAAATGGATATTTAGGAACAAATCCGATAAGGATGGCAACATAGTGCGGAACAAGGCTAGACTTGTAGCACAAGGGTACTCTCAAATTGAGGGTATCGACTTTGAGGAGACATTTGCTCCCGTTGCCCGTTTAGAGTCTATTAGGCTTCTCTTGTCCATTTCTTGTGTGCACAAGTTCAAATTGCACCAAATGGATGTCAAGAGTGCCTTCCTCAATGGCTTCTTGCAAGAGGAAGTGTTTGTTGAACAACCCAAGGGGTTTGTGGATGCTCACCACCCCAACCATGTCTATCGCCTCAAGAAGGCACTATATGAGTTGAAACAAGCACCGAGGGCTTGGTATGAGCGCCTCACTCAATTTCTTGTTGACAATAACTACACAAGAGGTAGTGTTGATAAGACACTATTCATCAAGAGAGACAATGATGAGCTTTTCATAGCTCAAATATATATCGATGACATAGTGTTTGGCTCCACCAACAACACCAAGGTCCAACAATTTGTTGATGTTATGTCTCATGAATTTGAGATGAATCTTGTTGGTGAGCTTAATTACTTCCTAGGTTTGCAAATTAGGCAACTAGATAATGGGATTTTCATAACCCAAGCCAAATATGCCAAAAACCTTGTGAAGAAGTTTGGTCTTGAAAAAGCCAAACATTGTGACACTCCTATGAGCACCACTTTGAAGCTAAGCAAGGATGCTAGCGGTAAAAGTGTGGACCAAACCTTATATCGTGCCATGATAGGGAGCTTGCTCTATTTGACCGCAAATAGGCCCGATATATCATTTAGTGTAGGAGTTTGTGCTAGGTACCAATCCGATCCCAAGGAGTCCCATCTCTCTTCGGTTAAGAGAGTCATTCGCTTTGTGAATGGGACTTCCAACTATGGGATTTGGTACTCATTTGACACTAATCCTAGTCTTATAGGATATAGTGATGCGGATTGGGCAGGAAATTATGATGATAGGAAGAGCACATCGGGCGGTTGCTTCTTTCTAGGCAACAACTTGGTGTCTTGGTTTTGCAAGAAGCAAAACTCGATTTCCTTGTCCACGGCGGAAGCCGAGTACATAGCCGCGGGGAGTGGATGCACTCAACTTATATGGACGAAGCAAATGCTAGTAGATTACGGATTCAACCAAGGTACTCTCACTCTCTTTTGTGATAACATGAGTGCCATTAATATTTCCAAGAATCCGGTGCAACATTCTAGAACTAAGCATATTGACATCCGCCATCACTTCATTAGAGAGCTTGTTGAAAATAAATGCATAGTACTTGAACATGTAGGTACTAATGATCAACTTGCAGACCTATTTACTAAACCCTTAGATGCTACTCGATTTAAAATTCTTAGTAGATCTATTGGGATATGTCTTGTGGAGTGATATTCTATGATTGACCCCATATGGGGAACTCAAGCAAAGAGAGCTAGTTTGCATTCTTGTCACTTGCAAAAAATTTGAAATATCTTATGCCTCTTCTTTTAATTGCTTGAGTAAGCTTGGTTGCACATATGTATATATGTTTTCAATTCAATAAGTGTGAACCTTGCTTGTTTACAATCCATGTCATATTTATGTTCAAACATGCATTTTTGGACTAGGAGATGTATACAGGAAGTATGATTTGAATGACCTATGATTATCTCCATGACATGATGATTCTTTAATAACATGCTAATGTCAAATGAAAAAGCATGAAATTCATATAACATGCTCACATGAAAAGCATGAATTGATGATTGCATATTCTTAAAAATGCAAAACTTGTGTGAAAGCTTATGAGACTCAAAATGAATAAAGGATCTTGTATCCGTTCAAAGGAATTTATATTCCAAATGTCTCTCTTTCTTTATTGGTTGAACATGGCTACTATCATACGGATATCTTATCCGGAAAAATCAAAAAGGGTGCAAAGTTGCTCATGCCATGTTTCGCTTATAACGTTGGATATAGTTACTCTTATATTGAAATCAATGTATTCTATATCCTTGCTTTTCTCATGACATTGGTGAAATTGGTTTGAATTCCTATTAGAAACCTTTGTCATTTGCTTTGCCAAATACCATTGTATTTTGGACTTGAATGCTACATGTCTTGTATGCAAAGCATGTTTGATTCACACATTTTCTCTCAAATAAATCTCCTTGTTTCTCTTCGATTAAATTGAGATGCATATAGTGACTTATATTAATTATGCAAATCTTGCATGCTACTATCTCTCGCTACTATCTCTCGTTACTATGAGTGACCCGGTTGGGGACTACTCCTTTGCCTATATCATGACAAAAAGGGGGAGTAGTATATGGTAAGGGGAGATGCAAATTGGTGTTGCAATTGTGCACATTGGGGAGATAACACATTGAGGGGGAGTAACCCTTTGAGGGGGAGCATTGCATTTATCATACATTGCATATATTTTGTAATGTTGTGCCTAAATTCTAAAAATGCAAATGCTTGTTTTGATATCACTTGATTAATCTCACATTTCACTTGTATTGGAAAACATAGAAATCTTATTTACAGGGCTTGATTATTCTACAAGAGATTGAAGACTTAAAGTTTTATTTTCTTATCTCTTTGTGTTGTAGAATATCATAGTTGTCCCGTAGTTTCTATTTCTTTGTGAGGAATCAATGTGAGTGGTGGTTTTGTCACGAAATAGCCAAAGGGGGAGATTGTAAGGTTCCCATTTGTTGATTGGCTCATTTCGTGGACAAACCACATGTTGGGGTTCTTTGTAAGGGTAGCCTAAGTATGGGTCTTATTGTTCGAAGCCCTTTGAAGACCTCGTGTTGATAAGCACCGAAGGTAAATTTCTATGTGCTTACTTTTCTTTGAAGAGATTAGTTGCACACACACACTTAACATTCATTGCATATGTGTGCATTCTCTTCACTTGTCACATTTCACACTTGCACTTATTTATTATATTTTGTTGTGTGTAATTGTGTCTTGTTGTCGTGTAATTCGTTTCCCGATAACTTTCGGAAACGTCCGCGCATGCACTAGAATGTGCTTGGTTTAGCGCAAGGACCGCCTATGGAGAATGCCCTTGGCTTCTCCTTGGTTTTCACCTATCTAGGTGATCGGCGGTTATGATCGGCGGCCTGGCCGCCGAATGAAACCGCCGTTTCAGTCCAGATTGGTCTGAAGCATTTCTGCGGTTAAGATCGGCGGTCACGACCGCCGTTCGAAACCGCCGATTCAAGACCTGATTGATTTATCTCTCAGTCTAATTCGGCGGTTGAATCGGCGGTCATGAAACCGCCGTTCAAAACCGCCGTTCATACCTGATTGATTTTAATCTCTCTGTTTTGATTCGGCGGTTGGGTTCAGCGGTCACGAAACCGCCGAATGAACCGCCGTTTATGCTCTGTTCTTCACGAGCTCAATTCGGCGGTCATGATCGGCGGCCTGGCCGCCGATTGAAACCGCCGATCGGCGCGTTTCTTTGAAACTTACTTAAACGACCACACTTTGATTTGGCCCCCTATATATATGCCATTTTGTCTTTAGGTCAATTAAGAGAGTTCATATTCAGAATTCATACTTAGGATATTTTTCAAAGAGAAGAAAAATTCCAAGAACTCATTTTTTATTACTCAAACACTTTTTCATGATCATCAATCATCATCTAGCATCATCCTTGATCTTCTAGATGTCATCTTGCATGGATTCTTCATCATACTTTGCTTGGTAAGCTTTTCACTAATATCCTACATATTTTGTGTTTCTCTTAGCTAGCAATCTCAATTAATTACTTGTATGTTATTTTATATACTTTGAATACAAGTTTGAGATTAGTATGATGTATGTTTGAGAAGTTTTTTTGTGATAGCTAATTAAGTTTTGTGCTTAATCTTGATTAGCTAAACTATTTGACATGTCATTTAGTTTTGATATCTAGGATTGTTCTAATTGCATATTAATCATCTTAGATAAGCATATAGGGTTTCCCTTGCTCTATGTTGCATTTGGATATTCATATATATTCACTTAGGGTTGTATTCTCTTCATAGAGAAAGTAAGTCTTGTGTGTAGCATCCGGGATTAGGTTGCTTAGAACGCAAGCAAATTGGACTAGGTTCACTCATACCGGGATTAGGTAGGTGTGTGATTACTTCCGGGATTAGGTTGTAATCGTTTTACACATTTAGTGGATTCGAGGTTCGAGTGTGGCTTACTTACTAGCCCGTGGTTTTTCCCATGAGGGTTTCCATGTAAAAATCAAGTGTTATTTAATTTCCGCATATTATACTTGATTTATTGCTTTATCTATTTAGGGGTAATTTCGTAATTTTGACTATCACGAAAAATTGGGTAAAAAGGTTAAAATCTATTCACCCCCCCCTCTAGATAGTTTTATACACACCGTGCTATAATTTGTTTCACATACCTAGAGGGGGGTGAATAGGTTTTTACACCTTTTTTCAATCCCTTGAGCAAACTTTTGTTTGTCCCTCAATGTAGCCTTACACACAACAAAATAAACCAAGAAAGACATACATAGACAATATGAGAATATAATCATGTGAACAAGGTCAATGTATATCATCTAGTTGTGTGAGGTATAAGAACAAATAAACACAACAACAAAGAGTACTTGTATTTCAATAGATGTTTAATGAGTTACACACAACAAAATAAACCAAGAAAGACATACATAGACAATATGAGAATATAATCATGTGAACAGGGTCAATGTATATCATCTAGTTGTGTGAGGTATAAGAACAAATAAACACAACAACAACGAATACTTGTATTTCAATAGATGTTCAATGAGTTACAAGAGTAATCAAATATCACTATACAAAAAAATTACAATATACAAAAGAATCATATATACAAAAATGATCAAAAGAATGAATCCACAAATCACACTTTACAAATACTTGCTTCACTATATATCACAAGTGAATAATATGAAACAAGATAATAACATACACAAATAAAATATAAATGATAGAGATAGGAAGAATTAACACAAGAGATTTTTTTAATGTGGTAAAACCTCCAAGGAGGAAACATCCACGGGTTGAAATACAACCATTAGGGTACTATATATATTGGAATCCACAAAGTGACCAATCTTTAGTTCACCCAACCTAGTGGAGTCTAAGTCTACCCAACCCTATTGGAAAGTATGAAATCCCTCAATGATGCGGAACCACCATATATTGGACAACACATAAAACCAACATCAATGGAAGATTAGAAATTCCTCAAGAGTGCATACACCTCCCGTGTACCCCGCTCTTTTGGAGTCTATGTCTAACCATACGCCTAGGCCTACCAATATAATAGCCAACTCCCTATCCAAGGCACTCATGCCTCTAGGGAGCCTCCCATGCATGACTATCCGAGTCCTCCCGACTCTAGCCATGACTTCTTGCTTGCCTATCCGAGTCATCCCGACTCTAGACAAGTCTTCTTGCTTGGCTATCTGAGTCATCCCGACTCTAACCAAGACTTCATACCTTTTACAAGGACTTCCTAGTGTAATCATGTGAATGCAAATGATGCAAACAACCAATTCAACATAGAACATGTGATCAATACATTCCATGGTACAAATAGACCTAAACATGTGATATCACAAGTAATAAAAGTCTAGATGCAAAATACAAGAATAAAACCTAAAGCATGTGTAAACACCTAACACATAAGCTCAAAGTCTCATTCACACATACAACACTTGAACAAAATATATTCATGAAGTACAAGTTCAAGATGCTATCAACATACAATAAAATGCTAGATACATGAGATTAAATCAATCAATATTCCAGCCAAAAATATAGAGCAAGGATTTAAGATGTAAATCAATTAAACCCTAGATTGCTCTAAAACACATACAAATACAATAATCCTAGATTTCATCAATCAAAGGATCAAATCAAATCTCAAGGTCATTTATCACAAAATTGATTCAATCAAGTCACAAAAAACTTAAGATATCAACCTAATCACAATACAACTCACAATCATGTGAAAAACCTAGAATCATGGAAACTAGTTCACAAATGTCTCTAAATAGACTTTTGATTAGGATTGATTGTGAAGCTATCTTTCTTAATAGCATTCACCATACATACAAGTATATATAGAAGAAGAAACCCCAAGCAAATTGAAGGTTATAAAAGAAGAAATCCCCAAGATTAGACCAATACCTTGGATTCACTAGCTGGTTCGGTTTTCTGTGTAGAACCACCAGAAACTCGATCCACCAGCTGCCAAACCACTTGGAAAAGGTAGAGGACTCGATTACGAATGATCTCCAACTTGAATCACTCAATTCCGACTCCATATGAAGAAGTTATGGTGTTTGGAAGGTGAGAAATTTGGGAGAAAAAATCTGACGGGAATTCAAAGTTTTTCTTCTAGAAAACAAAATGGAGGGAATGGAGGGAATTGAAAAGAAGGAGAGAGAAGGAAAAAATGGACCAATCAAGAGTGGCCACATCACCCCAGCCCGTGGGGGGCACGTGGGCCACACGAGACCAGAGAGGCTCTCTGGCCGTGGGGCCCACGGCTCCCACACGGCTTGGGCCACGTGGCCTCTTGGCCACTTTCGCCTCTCGCGTGCTCCCTCATGTTCTTTAGCCGTATCTTGGGCATCCGAACTCTGATTTTGAATCCGTTTTCGGATTACAAACCATGACTCCCTCACGCACGACAATGACTACACAAATTTGAAAAATGGTTGAGAAATCATCTCGGAAAACGACGATGAAGTCAACTCAATGAATGAGAACGAAAAATAGCATAGCTACATCGTTTGGACTCGAAATTAAATGAATGAGTAACCGAAACGACCGGAACTCAATAAGAAATCATAATAGAGCATATTCAAGTCTAAATACCAAAATATGGAAACATACAAACACAAAGACACACACATATGCTATTTCCTAGACATAGTCCTAGAACATGCAATAAGCAAAGTTTGTCAAGATAGTATAAATGCATGAGCATATATTATCAAGTGTGTGAAAGTGATATATAAATGATGTTTAACCGTGAAGGAACACACAAGGATGCCATGTGTGTGTGTGTGTGTGCCTAGCCTTGTAAGAGATATGAGGACTTATATTACCTTTGATGATCAATGAAGCACATATCTCTTTGAAGCTGGCATTTTTCATGAATTGTGGCCAAGACTTTCTTCATCTTCATAAATCTTCAACATATGGACCACTAAAAATTACAAAAGAAACACGTTTTGATATGGAATACATGCCAACACAAACTAGAAACCTAACACCAGGAGCTGCAGTTGTGAAGAATTGATAAAGTGCGGGTCCCAACCGCACTCTACACTTTCCAGCGTGGGAATTCCCATGTTGGAGTGCGGGTGAGTGCGGGTCCCTGAACCGCACTCCACCCGTACTACGCGCGCATCAGACTCGTTTTTTAAGCATTTGTGACCTATTTTTGCATCCCCTATAAATATAACCTTATATGTTTCAACCAAATATAATCCTCTACACCTCCCACACTTAGATAATTTCTTTCTTTACTTGTTTTCTAGCCTAGGAATACTTTCTCTCACATCCATACCCATTTCTACTCATCCAAAGGCAACTAAGGAGATTTGGATTCAAGCTTCAAGGAAGGAGAGCTCTTCAAAGGTTTCCTCTCAATCTCTTCTCTTAGTTTTGTATTTGTTATTAAGAACCATGAGTAGCTAAATCCCCCACTAAGGGGTTGATGTGATTAGTTGATAGATATTGGGTTTTGTAAATAAACTCTATTGTTTTATTTTCATATCTATCTCTATGTTCTATTCTATTGCTTTGAATGATTTCCACTATTAATTTGTCTTGGATACACCCTCTTAGCATGTTGATTTGGAGTCTTTATTGCTTTGTTGAATGGAATGGATTTCTGGAATCCTGGCTTAACAACCGCGGTCTTAATCTAACCTCGATCGAGTGACCTTCACTATACACCCTAGGTCGGCCTTATGAGAGGATTAGAAGCCTTCGCTATACACCCTAGATTGGCTATAAAAAATAAATACTCACGTGTGTCTAAACAACCTAGAAGGGGGGTGAATGGGTTGTTAATCGATTATTACCAATTTTTTGATTAATTAAAATTAATCACTATTAACCCAAATCAACAAACAATAAAAATCAAGTAAAAGTGCGGAAATTAAAGAATACTTAATTTTTACGTGGAAACCCTCAATAGGGAAAAACCACAGACTGTTATGTGCACCACACACGAACCTTGAATCCACTAATTGCAATGGTGTTTACAACCTAGGTTGACCTCAACCTCTAACGATCTATAACCTACCACTGCTACCCGCAGGCCTTTAAAAGTGAACCTAGTCCAATTTGCTTGAGCACTACACACCGGTAGTCACAAGACTCAACTCTCAATGAAGAGATCAATAACCTATGTGAATATATGGCAATATCCAAAATTAAAATAATGCTAGGCTACACTAAATACTTAACTAGATGTTATAATGCAAATCAATACTGTAAGGATTCCCATATATTGATTGGCTTATTTCGTGGACAAACCACTTGTTGGGGTTGATTGTGTAAGGGTAGTTTAGGTGATTGAACTTCAAGCTCAAAGGCCCTTTCAAGACCTCAAGGGACAAGCACGCTAAAGGTATAATTTCTAGTGCTTAGTTTTTTATTTGAAGAGATTTAGTTAGCACACACACACTTAGCATACTTGTACTTGTGTGTATTCTCTTCACATGACATATTGCACTCTTGCACTTTGTTTGATGTATCTTGTTGTGTTTGTCTGTTATGTAATCCATTTCCCAAATATGTTCAGAAACGTCCGCGCTTGCACTAATGGGTGCTTGGTTTTACGCGAAGACCGCTTAAGGGGAATGGTTTTGGCTTCTCCTTTAGATTCACCATTACTAGGGAATCGACGGTTTGATCGACGGCCTGGCCACCGAATTGAAACCACCGTTTCAGTCCAGAAAGGTCTGGAGTGATTCTACGGTTACGATCGGCGGCCGTCGACCGCCGTTCGAAACCACCGATCATACCTGATTGATTTATTTCTCGGGTTTGATTCTGCAGTTAGTTCAGTGGTTTCGAAACCTCCGATTGAAACCGCCATTGTTCCCCTGTTCTTCTCGGGTTCAATTCAACGGTTGAAAACGGTGGCCTGGCCGCCGAATGAAACCGCCGATCGTGCATTTTCAAGGGCAAACTTGTCTTTTCACATGCTTTATTTTTCATGCCTATAAATATCTCACTTTCTCTTGTTCTGCATGATGACTCTTTAATCATCAAGAACCCTATATTTTAAAGAGAGATTTTTGAGAGAAAAAGCAACCAAGTTTGCTCATTTAAACACTCAAATACATTCCTTTGTGCATCAAAGTTCATCTTGCATTCATCCATGAATGGGTTTGCATCATCACAACTTGCTTGGTAAGATTTTGATTAAGTTCATCTTATTTTAGTATTTTACTATCAAGCTATTCTCTTTTAATTTACTTGTATGTTTTTGATCATATGATAAATACAAGAATAGAGAATTAATTGTGATGAATTGATTGAGTGTTGTATTGTGATAGCTAATTAGGTTTTTGATTAATCTTGATTAGCTAAGCTATTTGACATGTCATTTAGCTATTGATATCTAGGGTTGATTTAATTGATTATATCATCATCCTAGATAAGTATCTAAGGTTCCCTAGCCTTGTTTGTTATTTGAATATTTATACATATTCACATATGTTGCATAATCTCTTCATTGAGAATTAAGTCTTGAGGCTAAGATTGCTTAAGCCTCAAGCAATTGGACTAGAGCCACTTTTAAAGGCCCGAGTGGTAGAAGTGGGGGGTTATTGATCGGAGTGTTAGACGAGGTCTACATAGGTTGTAAACTCCATTTCAATTAGTGGATTTCGAGGTTCGAGTGTGGCGCACTAAACAGCCCGTGGTTTTTTCCAATGGTTGGGTTTCCACGTATACATCAAGTGTTATTTAAATTCCACACTATATTACACTTGCTTGTATTTTTGACTAGTAGGGGCATTTTCGTAAAATTGACCTGCATGTGAAAATTGGGTAATAATAGTTAAAATCTATTCACCCTCCCCTCTAGATATATTTATCATTCACATCGAGCGTTTATTCGTATTACTTTCAATTGGTATTAGAGCGGGTTCCTAGATATACTTTGGAGATCCAAGCTCATTTTTGGTATGTTTTGCATTTGTGTGATTTTTGCTCATTCATACATTTTGCATTCACTCATTTATTCATTATATACTGTAAGTGCCTCACTTTTGATTGGCTTATTTCGTTGGCAAAATCACAATGGGGTTCTATTTGTAAGAGTAGCTTAGAATGGAAGAAAACCTCATTGTGTGATCAAGAGCTTCAAGGAAGGTAGCTCTCTTGACTTAACTCTATTTTGAAGAGATGTAGTTGCACACACTCACATTATTTGCATGCTTTGTTGATTGCATTTTGTATTCCCAAAGCCTTGTCATGCATTAGGTCTAGGAGTACATTTGTTGCAAAGGGCGCTGTTCAAAGCGCTCTACCAGGCGCTGTTCGAACAGCGCCCCTTCAGACCTGATGAGAATGGGTCATTTTTTTGCATCAGACCTGATGCATTTTTGTGTAGGCGCTGTACGAGCGCTGTACGAAAGCGCTGTACGGACAGCGCCCTTCCTTGGCTGAGCAGATCAGAATTCTGGCGCTGTTCAGGCGCTGTTCAAAAGCGCCGTTCTGAACAGCGCCCATGAAGAAGACCTTTCATCTTCTTCTGAAGGCGCTGTTCAAGTCGCTCTACGTACAGCGACCTGTATAGCGCCCAAGGCATTTTCAGGCCATTTTTTCAAAACGATGTCACTTCACTTAGATCCCATTTATATATGTCTTGATAGTCTTGGCTCGTTTTTTAGAGCAAAAATTACACTTTTGAGAGCATGATTGAGTATCTTCAAGCTAAGGTATCAAGACTTCATCTTTAAGCTTCCAAATCACAAAACCCTTCATCTTGCATCTTTCATTCATCATCTAGCATAATTTTAGGTTGATTTCATTTAGGGTTTTTAGTTTTGCTCACATGACTTGTATCTAGAACATCATTCTCATATCTATATGTTCTTGCTTTACAAGATAGCTTCTTTATCACTTGAATTGATTCAAGATTGCATCTTTATGACTTGACTTAGTTTCAAGATTGTTTTATTATCGTTTGTGAGTTGTTTTGTGATAGATTATGCATATAGGATTTTGGTTGCTTATTTAGTGTTGTTATATGCATGTCATCTAGTGATATGATATCTAGGAATGTCTAACATGTTCATCCATCCCTGGATAAGCTTGAATGTCTAACCTTGCATTTTTAAGCATCTTGAGTATTTCACATATTCACCTTAGGTTGTGCTATCTCTTCACTTTAGAGACAAGTCTTGTATTTACCTCTTAGGTAGTTTGCAAGCAAGGGACTAGAGTCACTATTAAAGGCCCGCGGGTAGCAAAGACGGATTAGTAATTTTAGGTGTGATGTGGTCAACCTAAATTGTAATCGTATTTGCAAATAGTGGATTCGAGGTTCTCGTGTGGCGCACATAACAGCCCGTGGTTATTCCCCGTGTGGGTTTCCACGTAAATATTGTGTGTCCTTTAATTTCCGCTCTTATATGCTTGTTTTGTATATTGACTAGATTGGGGCATTTTCGTAAATTTGACCAATCTCGAAAATTTGGTAAAAATGTTTAAAATCTATTCACCCCCCCCCCCTCTAGATTACTTTAGGACACGTTTATATATATTTTCATATACAATGAGTGGATACGGTGGCAATCAAGAGGGTGCGTCAAGTACACGACCTCCTCTCCTCACCGATGTGAATTATGCCTTATGGAAAGGCAAGATGGAGGCATACTTGTGTCAAATCCATGATAAGGCATGGATGGCAATTGAAGATGGGTACGTGGCTTATAAGATGACTCCCACGGGTGGTGGAGAAGAAGTACTCAAGCCTAAGGCTCAGTGGTCAACTGAAGAGTTTGAGACTTCAAAATGGAATAGGAAGGCTTGGCACGCTCTTCTATGTACAGTGGATGAAAATCAGTACAAACTGATTCAAAACACTAGGATAGCCAATGAGGCATGTGATATCCTAGAGGTTGCACATGAAGGAACCGATGTTGTCAAGGATTCCAAGCTTCAAGTCCTTCAAACGCAATTTGAGTTGCTCAAGATGGAGGAGGACGAATGCTTCAATGACTTTGAAGTCAAGTTGATGGATATTGTAAATCAAAGCCATCAACTCGGTGACCCTTATACTGATAGGAGAGTCAAGCAAAAAATTATGAGGTCTCTCCCCACTAGGTTTGAAGCAAAAATGACGGCTTTAGAAGAAAACAGTGGATATCAGGATATGAAGCCGAGTGAGGTAATTGGAAGAGTCCTTGCTTATGAATCTAGGAAGGCTCCTAGTATTTCACCTCCTAAAAAGCAAAAAGGGATTGCTTTGAAAGCTTCCAAGGTTGAGAAGGAGGAAAAAGGTGACTCGGATGAAGACATGGCCTTGATGCTTAGAAAATTCAAGAAATTTGTCAAATTCGAGAAGAAAGGATTTAGATCCAAAGGCCAAGACTTGAAGAAAAAGGCTCCCTTCAAGATTTTTGAGCCTAGGCAAGAGAAGAGTGAAAAGAAAGGGGTCCAATGCTATGAGTGTGGCGGTATAGGACACATCTCACCCGATTGTGGGAATTTGAAAAATAAGATGGCAAAAGTGATGACCGCCACTTAGAGTGAAAGTGATGACTCCAGAAAGGGAAACAAGTCATCAAGTGATGATGAGCTTACCATTGACTACACGGCATTTGGGGTCACTTGTGTAGAAGATAAAGTTGTTGGTAAGAAAGCCTTGTCTAATGATCCCATAGAAGAAAAAGATGAAGAAGTAGCTCTAGAGGTGATAGGTGTAGCTACTCATTGGGACATGGCTCTCATTAACTCAAGAGACCAAGGTGAAGGTCTTAATGAGGGAAATGACTCCATAAGTGAGAAGAAGAGTGGAGGAGATAACTCAAGTGAAGATGACTCCTCATCTAACTCTACAAATGGAAGTGTAGAGAAAATGGATGTTCATGACTTTATAGTCAAGTGTGAAAATTCTTTGAAGAAGAACAATAGAAAGTTGAATATTTTAGAGGATGAAAATCTAGAGATTTCAACACACAATGACCACTTGAGTAAGCAAGTGGAAACATCCAAGATGATTGAAGACAAGCTAAGGGATGAGCTAGCTATGTCTAAGAGGAATGAAGAAGGGTTGAAGAGAGAGCTTGATGAAGCTATAGAGTCATTGACTAGGATGACTACAAGCACCAAGAAACTTGACCACATTCTTGGTAGTGGAAAGAACCCTTGTGACAAGAGAGGTATTGGGTATGAAGAAAGCAAGGAGATCACTACTCCAACCAAGACCGTCTTTGTCAAGAGTTTGGGCAAGATAGAAGCCTCGCCGGTGCACACTCCTAGGAAGAAAATTGATCTAGGACAATGTTCAAGAAGTGCACAAGTGAAGGAAGCTCCAAGGAGACAACCTCAAGCTCAAAAAGTTCCTCAATATAACTTCCCTCAAGCTCAAATTCATCAAGGGAAGAGGCCAATCATGCAAAATGAACCAAGGAAGCAAGCTAAACCGGTTCAACAACAAAGTAGATTTGAACCCACTCAACCACAAAGTCATAAGAAGGCTCATATGCATGCTCAAGGACATGGTATGATTTCTAAATTCATCCTTACATGTCACTTTTGTGGTATTGATGGTCACATTAGACCAAATTGCTTTCATTTCATTAAATTTTGTAGATTCAAAAGCATGAATGAAAAGAGAATGACAAGAGCTAGAATGCATGTTAATAGGAAAGAAAAAATTCATACTCATGATCCTATTATTTCTAGAACTCTTGAACCATTGACCACTAAGAAGAAAAATGTCATATCTATGTGGATAAGGAAAAATGAACCCGCTTGCTACGAGACTAACAAGTCTCAAATAGGTTCAACCAAGTCAAATGAACTTGGGAGGTCTATAAGACCTCATGACCTTCTTTAATGAAGGATGGTGATGACCCCATATGGGGAACTCAAGCAAAGAGAGCTTATGCATACTTGTTGCATGCAAAAATTTAAAAAATCTTATGCTTCTTTGTTGATTGCTTGAGTAAGCTTGGTTGCACATATGTATATATGTTTTCAATTCAGTAAGTGTGAACCATGCTTGTTTACAATCCATGTCATATTTATGTTCAAACATGCATTTTTGGACTAGGAGATTTACATAGGAAGTATGATTTGAATGACCTATAGTTATCTCCATGACATGATGATTCTTATTAACATGCTTAAAAATTGAAAAGCATGAGTTCTTATAACATGCTAATGAATGTTGAAAAGCATGAAATTCATATAACATGCTCAAATAAAAAAGCATGAATTGATGATTGCATATTCTAAAATGCAAAACTTGTGTGAAAAAACTTATGAGACTCAAATTGAATAAAGGATCTTGTATCCATTTCAAAGGATTTTAAAATCCAAATGTCTCTCTTTCTTTATTTGTTGAACATGTCTACTATCATACGGGTTTCATTCCCGGAAAAATCAAATAAAGTGCAAAGTTGCTCATGACATGTTTGGCTTATAAAGATGGATATAGTTGCTCATAAATTAAAATCAATGAAAAATCTATATCCTTGCTTCTCTCATGACATTGGTGAAATTGGTTTGAATTCTTATTAGAAACCTTTGTTATTTTCTTTGCCAAATACCATTGTATTTTGGACTTGAATGCTACATGTCTTGTATGCAAAGCATGTTTTGTTTCACACATTTATTTTAAATAAATCTCCTTGTTTCTCTCCAATTGATTGAGTTGCATAAAGTGGATTATATGATTATACCAGTATATAGTATGCTACTATCTCTCTTTGCTAACTGACCTGGTTGGGGACTACTCATTTGCCTATATCATGACAAAAAGGGGGAGTAGAATGGTGGTAAGGGGAGTTGTAAATTGTGGTAGCAATTGTGCATGTTGGGGAGACAATACATTGAGGAGGAGTAACCCTTTGAGGGAGAGCATTGCATTCATCAAACATTGCATGATGTTATTGTTGTACTTAAATTTCAAGAATGCAAATGCTTGTTTATGCTCTCACTTGATTAATCTCACATTTTACTTGAATTGGAAAGTATAGAAACTTTACTTTCAAGGATTGATTGTTCTACAAGAGATTGAAGACTTCAAGATTATTTTTATATATCTCTTTGTAAAGTAGAAAATCATTGTAGACCCGTAGTTTCTATTATATTGTGAGGAATCAATGTGAGTGGTCGTTTTGTCACGAAATAGCCAAAGGGGGAGATTGTAAGGATTCCCATATATTGATTGGCTTATTTCGTGGACAAACCACTTGTTGAGGTTGATTGTGTAAGGGTAGTTTAGGTGATTGAACTTCAAGCTCAAAAGCCTTTTCAAGACCTCAAAGAACAAGCACGCCAAAGGTATAATATCTAGTGCTTAGTTTTTTCTTTGAAGAGATTTAGTTAGCACACACACACTTAGCATACTTGTACTTGTGTGTATTCTCTTCACATGACACATTGCACTCTTGCACTTTGTTTGATGTATCTTGTTGTGTTTGTGTGTTGTGTAATCCGTTTCCCAAATATGTTCGGAAACGTCCACGCTTGCACTAATGTGTGCTTGGTTTTGCGTGAAGACCGCTTAAGGGGAATGCTCTTGGCTTCTCCTTTAGATTCACCATTACTGGTGAATCGGCGGTTTGATCGGTGGCCTGGCCACCGAATTGAAACCACCGTTTTAGTCCAGAAAGGTCTGGAGTGATTAGGATCGGCGGCCGTCGACCGCCGTTCGAAACCGCCGATCATACCTGATTGATTTATTTCTCGGGTTTGATTCTGCGGTTAGTTCGGCGGTTTCGAAACCGCCGATTCAAACCGCCGTTGTTCCCCTGTTCTTCTCGAGTTCAATTCGGCGGTTGAAAACGGTGGCCTGGCCGCCGAATGAAACCGCCGATCGTGCATTTTCAGGGGCAAACATGTCTTTTCACATGCTCTGTTTTTCATGCCTATAAATATCTCACTTTCTCTTGTTCTGCATGATGACTCTTTAATCATCAAGAACCCTATATTTTAAAGAGAGATTTTTGAGAGAAAAAGCAACCAAGTTTGCTCATTTAAACACTCAAATACATTTCTTTTGTGCATCAAAGTTCATCTTGCATTCATCCATGAATGGGTTTGCATCATCACAACTTGCTTGGTAAGATTTTGATTAAGTTCATATTATTTTAGTATTTTACTATCAAGCTATTCTCTTTTAATTTACTTGTATGTTTTTGATCATATGAAAAATACAAGAATAGAGAATTAATTGTGATGAATTGATTGAGTGTTGTATTGTGATAGCTAATTAGGTTTTTGATTAATCTTGATTAGCTAAGCTATTTGACATGTCATTTAGCTATTGATATCTAGGGTTGATTTAATTGATTATATCATCATCCTAGATAAGCATCTAAGGTTCCCTAGTCTTGTTTGTTATTTGAATATTTATACATATTCACATAGGTTGCATAATCTCTTCATTGAGAATTAAGTCTTGAGGCTAAGATTGCTTAGGCCTCAAGCAATTGGACTAGAGCCACTTTAAAAGGCCCGAGTGGTAGAAGTGGGGGGTTATTGACCGGAGTGTTAGACGAGGTCTACATAGGTTGTAAACTCCATTTCAATTAGTGGATTTCGAGGTTCGAGTGTGGCGCACTAAACAGCCCATGGTTTTTCCCAATGGTTGGGTTTCCACGTATACATCAAGTGTTATTTAAATTCCACACTATATTACACTTGCTTGTATTTTTGACTAGTAGGGGCATTTTCGTAAAATTGACTTGCATGCGAAAATTAGGTAATAATAGTTAAAATCTATTCACCCTCCCCTCTAGATATATTTATCATTCACACCGAGCGTTTATTCGTATTACTTTCAAACACTCTAGTTATCAACAATGCCTACATGCTCAAACATGAGGACTCAATTAGATGTAAAGAGACTCTAGCAACCTAATTGTCAACAAACAAAGCCAATTCAACACAAGTTGTCAATAATCATGGCAAGGACTAAAAACATGCAATTTAACTAATGCAATCAAAGAATTGTTAATCAAAAGCCAATCAACACAAGTTGTCAATGAACATGGAAAGGACAATAAATATGCAATCAACAAATGCAATTAAGAAGTCCTACACATCAATGTCTAAATGAAAATCATATAGCTTAGCTAGAGGGCAAAATGGTCCTAAATGCTAGCTATCAACAAACAACTCATCTCAACCAAAAATCAAAGTCTCAAACATGCTAGGAATAACATTAAGCAAGGAGACATGCATTTAATTAACAAATAAATGCTAAACCTAGGCAAACATGTCATAAGAATGAAATAAGAAGTTCTAGGACATGTAGAAGTTACATTGTCAAAGAAAACAAGAAAGCCCTTGCTTGGATGATGCTAGGAAGATGCTAGATGCTCATGGGAAGGTGTTTGGTTGAGTAAAGGTGAGTACTTGGGAGCTTCTCTCTCTAGGGTTTGAGTTTCTCTCACTATATTATGATTTTGAGCTCACAAAAACGAGCTAGGAAGAAGATGGTACTTATATAGGAGCCCTAGATGAAGTGGTGTCGTTTTGATAAGAAAACAGCCTAGATCCCGTCAAGTGCGCTGGTGTGTGCGCTGGTCAAGTAGCGCACGACCAGCGCACAGCCTTTGATCTAACAGGCGCATGACGGGACTAGCGTAGACAACCAGCGCAAGACTAGCGGTGATCCTCTGCCCGAGTTGCGCTGGTGTGGCGCATGACGACCAGCGTAGATGACCAGCGCAATGCGCGGGTGATGCGCGGGTTAGAGGACCAGCGCACACCACAACAATGCACATAGAACAATAAAAAAAATGTGCAAGTGTGAAGAGTGAAAATAACATGTATGGAAATAGATGGAATCATGAAAATTTACCAACCATGTGACACACAACAAATATGCAAGATATGAAAATGCATAAGTGATGATAAAGCATATAAACACACAATTAAGATAAACACAAATGCAATATGAAAGTGTGTGTGTGCAACTAATCTCTTCAATAAGGGTTAAGCACAAGTGATTATACCTTCAATGAGCTCTTGTGCTTGAGGGCTTAAACTCCAAATAAGCTTGATCACGAGCAAGGAAGCCCTAAACTACCCTTACATTTTAAACCCCCAAAATGTGGTTTGTCATGAAATAAACCAATCAAAATTAAGGAACTTACAGCTACTTTAGTGGTTTTACAAGAACTAACCTTCGAGTAGAACCCAATTGAATAACCTCGAGCTTCATCCAATCTTAAACTGGTGGCCTCCGCTATACACCCTAGGGCGGCCACTTGTGAGGGAATTAGAAGTCATCACTATACACCCTAGAATGGCTACGTTAGAAATAGGTTGAGTCATAGTTAGATAGATGAGCTTTCATGGTTAGAATCCCAATTAAGCAACTAGCCATAGTTGGTTGCTTAAAAAGGATTAATCACTAGTGGGAGGTATAAGGTTCTCATTTATTGATTGGCTTATTTCGTGGATAAACCACATGCTGGGGTTTGATTGTAAGGGTAGTTTAGGTGATTAATGATCAAGCTCAAAGGCCCTTTCAAGACCTCAAAGTGATAAGCACGCCAAAGGTATAATCTCTAGTGCTTAGTTTTCATTGAAGAGATTTAGTTGCACACACCCACTTGTAATGTTTGCATATGTATGCTTTTCTCTTGTGTGCATCCTCTTCACATGTCACATTTCACACTTGCACTTTGTTGTTGTATATTGTTGTGTGTTTATGTGTCTTGTAATTTGTTTCCCGATATTGTTTGGAAACGTCCGCACATGCACTAATGTGTGCTTGGTTTAGCGAGAGGACCACCTACGGAGAATGCCCTTAGCTTCTCCTTTGGTTTCAACACTTTTGGTGAATCGATGGTTTGATTGGCGGCCATGACAGTTGAATGAAACCGCTGTTTGAGTCCAAAAGTTTCTGGAGCAATTCTACGGTTATGATCGGCGGCCACGACCGCCGTTCGAAACCGCCGATCAGACCTAGTTAATTTATTCTCTCGAGTTTGATTCTACGGTTGAATCGATGGTTTGGTAACCGCCAAATGAAACCGTCGATGTACCCCAGTTCTTATCGGGTTCAATTCGACGGTTGTGATTGACAGCCTGGCCACCGAATAAAACCACCGATCGTGCATTTGTAGGGGCAAACTTGTCTTTTCACATGCTCTGTTTTTGATGTCTATAAATACATCACTTTCTCATCTCTCTGAATCTAACTCTTTCAATACAAGAACCCTAAAGTCTATAGAGAGATTTGTGAGAGAAAAGGCAATAGAAGACACTAAGGAATCCTATATACTAGCCTAAGTAGATCTACTTTTCTAGACATGCATAGAAGACATTTCATCAAACACGATATGTGCGTGTCTCCGATCGGTTCATAACACACAATCAAAAATCATTCAATAAACGATCAACCTATTGAAAGCATTAAGTACTCTAAAACATCCATACAAACTACAATTGCACATAATGGATAAACAAAGGTCAATATAAATATATAGTCATGGGTGAGGTTTCATCAAATCCTAGCACTAGATATTTAGCTCATAATGCAAAGGGTAGCCATACAATATATAATATAAAATGAATATATGGCTAAATATAGAAAATGAAAGAGAATAAAGTATAGAGAAAACTAAGTAGATCTTTTGTTCTTCCTTTGCTCCTCTCCTCTTCCAAGCTCCTTCAATCTCCTATCTCCTATCTCCCAATAACAACAAAAGATCGTGGATTGATGTCAAGTGTCTTGTGGATTGTGTAGGAATTTAGGAAAGGTGGAGTCTTGGTGAATATTTTTTGGTAGAGAGTTCTTCTTTTGGTCTAAAAATATCAAAGGTTATATAGGAGAATGAATTAGGTCAAGGTCAAGGAGGTAAATTCTTGAATTTTAACATTTTTTTGGGTTAAACGGTGACCTTAGGGTGACCTGGGGGTGACTTGGATGCTCTTTGGTTGAAGAAAACTGTTGAAAACCCGAGAGGAGAAAGCGACCTTGAAGGGCGAGCTTGGTGAGCTCGCCCTGAGGTCGCATCTCTCTCGGGTGAAGTTTTTCAGCTTCGCGCACAGTTATAAAAACAGCCATAACTTCCTATAGAGAATCGAAATCACGATCCATAAGAAGCGTTGGAAATTAGACTCATGGGGCTTTCCAGATATAGGTTATACGAAACGTAATTCGATCGGAGGAGGGAGATATGGCCCTCAAAAGTTGAATTTTCTACACAAAGATTTCCAATTTCAACCCTTTAACCTCTGAAACTCTTCAATTATGCTCAACACCTTATTTTAGGGCTGCACAATGCTCAGAAAATGTATTATATACAAAAACATGCTCGAAAACGAGTATAAAATCTAGGAAATGGGGACCTCAAATAGGTATGTAAATCATCCAATCAGTTACCTCTCGAAGTTTCCTTTATTTGCATTTTCTGTTGCCTTTCATTTATTTTTAATTGGTGTAAACTTTCCCGGGGTACATCCCGGTATTTTGTATTGATATTCGGATGATGATATATTGTAAGGTCCTTGATTTGTATTGGCTTGATTCCATTGTAAAACTCTCTATATTTGTAATAGTTGTTGCTTAGGTGGTTCTTAGTGAAAAAGAAGCTTCAAAGGTGAAGAAGCAACATCTTGTGCAAATATCGTCTTCAAGTGGAACATCGCATACTTGGAAGCTAAGGTATGAAGTTTCTTCTTCCTCTTGTAAGGCATAAGCACACACACACATAACTCATATATGTGTGTCCCTGCATCATTGTGCAACATTTGGTATAACACATTCACACTCATTTAAGTATGCACATGCATTGGTCTCACATAGACAAACATTGTAGAATTGCATGTTTTATGACTATCGCTTGGATATGGCATGCTTGTGATCTTGTGTTTATTTGTTTGTGTGTAAGTGTTTTGGACTTGAATATGTTCTCAAATGATTCCTTGTTAAGTTCCGGTCGTTTCGGCTACTCACTCATTTGTTTTTGAGTTTCGAGTTGAAAGTTACGAAACTTTCCGTACATTTATCGTATATGGTTTTCATCTTTTCGATTTCCATATTTTTTCATGAAAGTTTTGTTGATGTCCATGTCCATGTCCATGTCCATATCCATGAGGGAGTTATGGTTCGTAATCCAAAAACGGATTTGAATTCGGAGTTCGGAGTTCGAAAAACGGTCAAAGAACGTGAGAGGTGCGCGAAAGTGAAAAAGGGAAAAAGAAGGCAAATCGCCATTTGCCCCCTTAGCCATGGAGTGCATGTGTGGCACACGCCAAATCATACTCTCTGTCCCCGTATAGCACACGGAAAAGAAGAGCTGAATTCATATTTTGAGTTTTAAAGGGTTTTTATTAAGTACATTGCATGTACATGAGCTTTGGTGTGCATGGTCAATTAAATGCATGAGGTGTGGTCTCCTATTGGTCATATGACATGTTTCTCACGTGAGCTGACCTCACCTGATCACACTCTCTCTCAATATATTCCCTCTCTCACGGCAATTCAAAATTAGAGAAAAAGAAGAACAAAATTTGTTTTGTGCAGAATTTTTTCTCACAATATTTTTAATCTTAATTTCATCATAACTCTCTCATACGAACTCGAAATCGAGTGATCTAAAAGCCAAAAATGTTGGTCTTCGAGAGTACTACAATCCCCAAGCATTTTTAGAGTCAAATGATTTCGTGATTGTTCACAGCAAGCTGATTTCAGTCCGAGATTATACATTTGTAGGTGAAACATTTTCTTATCAGTTTCTCTTTTGGTCATCTCATTCGATCTTCTTATTTGATAGATGAAATGTGTTAAGAATGATATTAGTTCACATTATAGGTTTTTTTGATCTATTGACTGTTGAGTTTTAGTCATGTGATCTCATTTGAACATATTTTGCTAAACTTGACTTATCTTGAAATTGATTCTAGAATTGATATATATGATGTGCCTCATGATATTTTCTAGGTTTAATTTCATGATCTAAGAACTAAGATTTTTATGTGATATATTGAATATTCTAATCTTGTTCTTATTGATTCACATGCTTTAATTTCTAGATAGATTTGTGATTGTGTGTTGAAAACATATTCTAGATCATCACTAAGCATGTTCATAGAGCTTGATTGATCATCTAGCTTTATTTGATTGTGATTTGCATCATTTGCATCACTTAAATCATTGCCTTGTGAAAGGTTGAAGTCTCTTACAAAGTGAGTGAATCTTTGTGGAAAGAGCAAGAAGTCTTGGTTAGGAAAGTGTTCCGGATAACCAAGCAAGAAGACTTAGCTAGGAGTAGGAAACTCCAGATAGCTAAGTAAGAAATCATCCTAGAAGCTTAAGAGCTTTGGATAGGATGTTACTATCTAGAGGTGTAGGACACACCTTAGATAGGTAGTAGGCGTTGTGGTTCACTAGCTTGAAGTGGATATCATGTGTTGATAGCTTGAAGTGGATATCATGTGTTGATAGCTTTGAGTGTGTAAGTCATTTTTCATATAGTGGATTGCTCTGCCGGTGGTTATGGTATTAACCTGTGGATGTTTCCTCTTAGGAGATTTTACCACGTAAAAATCACTTGTGTTGATTTTAATGCTTTTTGTTTCTTTACTTGATTTATATTGTATTGCTTATAACTCTTGTTTAATTGAACTCATATCATCTTGTTTAAGCAATTATATTGTAAAGATCTCTAAGTGTGTGTATATTGGTTGTGTGGAAAAGAAGTGCGATTATTTGGGCATACACATATTCACCTTCCCTCTAAGTATATTTTACACTATAAGTGGTTAAGGGAATTTCATATATATCAACTTATAGCTATTTTATTGTGCATTAATTTTTGTAAAGTGAATGCTTTCGGATGACATGTTCTGGTTAAACTATCTCGTGGTGATCCCGTAGAGACCCATGTGCTCTGAAAGTCCATGTGAACGGAGGTTTTATTGCTTTTGTATGTTGAATTTTGTCAAGTTGCAATCCCTAGATGTTTTATTGCTTTTGTATGTTCAATTTTGTCAAGTTGCAATCCCCGGGGGTTTTATGTTATATTTTAACTGATTGCTTACTCCGGTAGGGAGAGATTTAGCTTCCCCGGTAGGTGGAGATTTTAGCGCTCCCGTAGTAGACTTGTTTTCTCTGGTAGGTGGAGACTTTTGTGCTCCGGTAGGTGTAGGCTTTCGTGCTCTCATAGGAGACTTGCTTGCTCTGGTAGGTGGAGGCTTTCGTGCTCTCATAGGAGACTTGCTTGCTCCGGTAGGTGGAGGCTTTTGTGCTCCTGTAGGAGACTTTTGTGCTTCGATAGTTGGAGACTTTTCTACTCCCGTAGGAGGCTTTCTTGCTCTGGTAGGTGGAGACATGTGTGCTCCATATCAAAGACTCTTCTGCTCCCATAGAAGACTTTCTTAAATAAACCGGACTTGGTAATTTGTGAGTAAATCTGAAAGGAAGTTGATACAAAAAGTTTCTTTACAAATATCCGAAAAGTATTTCGAATCTACAATTTTATAGTAGTTGTACATAACCGATTGTGTTACATTACAAGGTTTTACAATTTTCCAAAAATGTTGCATAGGTGAGGTGTGGAGGCGCTATTGGTAGTACTTCTTGATGTGCTCGATGTTCCATGGGTTTTTCAGAGGAACTCCATCCTTTGTTTTCAGTTCATATACACCCCTCATGGACACGGAGTCAAGGATGTATGGACCCTTCCAGCTGTCTCCCAGGCTCCCGAAAGAGGACTTCTTGGTGCTAGGGATCACCTTTTTCAAGACTAGATCTTCGGGGTTGAATCTCCGAGTCTGAACCTTTGCATTATAGTGCTTTGCTAATTTGCTTTGGTGGTAAGTGGTCCAGATTCTAGCCTGGTCTGGTCGTTCTTCAATCTCTTCGAGGCATCCCCATAGTTCGGCCTCATTGTCCTTGGGGTTATAGTAGGTAACTCTCCTAGTTGGTATGTTCAGTTCCATGGGGATAACGGCCTCCGAGCCGAATGCCAAGGAATAAGGGGTTTCCCCCATTGCTGATTAGGGTGTCGTTCGGATGGCCCATAGTACCTCTAGGAGCTTTTAAACCTAAGCTCCTTTTTGGGCCTGTAGTTTTCTTTTTATGAGGATCTTGATCACTTTGTTTACAGCCTCTACTTGCCCGTTACTCTGAGGGTGGGATGGCAAGGCAAAACTTAGTATGATATGGAAATCCAAACATACTTTTCGGAAGTTAAAGTTATCGAATTGGGTGCCATAGTCTGCAACGATGGTGCCGGGTGTTATGAATCTGAAGATGACTAAGTTCTTGATGAAGTTTATCGTGTTAGCTTCAATGATGTGCTTTAAGGCCTCCACCTCAACCCACTTGGTGAAATAGTCAATGGCGACTATGACAAATCTTTTGTCGGAGGTTCCTCTCGGTAGTGGTCCTATTATGTCTACTCCGAACCTAGAGAAAGGCCACGGGGATGCCATTGGGGTGAGGTTCTCCACATGTAGGTGCGGCATGGGTGCAGTCCTTTGACATCAGTCATACGCATTGGCATGCTCCTTGGAGTCTCTAAATAAAGTGGGCCAATAGTACCCTTGCTCTGTTATTCGATGGCCCAAGTTTACGTCGGCGAAGTGGCAACTGCAGGTTCCCCCATGCATTTTCTAAAGGACCAGTTCGATCTACGGGGAGGCGATGCATCGGAGGTAGGGTAATGAAAAACCTCGTCGGTATAGGGCACCATTGATTAGGAGATATCTGGGGGACTATCTCTGGATCCTAAGTAAGGCATTCCTTTATAGGAGTAGAGTCCCGTCAGGTAGGAATCTCATAATCGGGGTCATCCATGTTTCGGGATCCGGTCTATATTCGGGAATGATGACATGGGCTGTTGGTTCTACCGCGACGCTAGACTCGGGTAGGTGAAAAATGGTTACTATTCTTTGGAGTCTCAAATCTGAGGTGGATGCAAGCTTAGCTAGTGCATCCGCTTAGGAGTTATGGTCCCTAGATATTAGGAGGATGGTGCAACGAACGAACTTTGTCATGAAGGATTTCACTTGACTTAGATACTTGATCATTTCATTGTCTTTGGCTTGGTAGTCTTCGTTGACCTGGTTGACGATCAACTGGGAGTCACTGTTTACGATCACGTGCTCGGTCCCCATGTTCAGGATTATTTTGAGCTCGGTGGTCAGCGCTTCGTACTCCACGACATTGTTGGTTACTCTAAAGTGGAAATGGAGTGCAGTTTGTGTTATGCTTCCATCGAGGGTTTTGATGACTATGCCTACCCCACTGTCGTGTCGGTTGGAGAAGCCGTCTACAAACATTTCCCATTGCGGGATACCTTCGACCAAAACAGTCATCGTTTCGAGGTCTAAAAATTCAGCCAAGAAATCAGCTATGGCTTGGCCTTTGATAGATGCTTATAGTTTGAAGTGGATCTCAAATTCGTTGAGTTCCATCGCCCATTTGATGAGCCTCCCTGCCGAATCAGGTTTCTGAAGTACTTGCCTCAAAGGTTGATTGTTTAACACGGTGATAGGGTGTGATTGAAAGTAAGGTCGGAGCTTTCTTGATGTAACCATCAAGCTGAGTGCTAGTTTCTCAATCTCCGGGTAATGTGTTTCCGGGCTTGTCATGCTTTTACTGACGTAGTAAACTGGTTTCTGAGAGGACCCTTCTTGCTTGATCAAGACCGAACTAACTGTGACTTTTGATACGGCTATGTATAAGAAAAGCATTTCTCCGGTCACGGGTTTTGCCAGCATCGGTGGCGTCTGTAGATAAGTCTTCAATCCCTGGAAAGCAGTTTGGCACTCAACGGTCTAGCTGAAGTCCCCCTTCTTTTTCAGATCCTTGAAGAAGGGTATACATCGATCGATGAGTTTCGATATGAAACAGGAGAGATAAACGATCATGCGGTTGAGCTTATGAATTTCCTTGATTCATCTCGGTAGAAGAAGGTTTATCACTGCTTGAATCTTGTCCGGGTTAGCCTCTATCCCTCTTTGATGAACCATGAATCCGAGGAATTTTTTCACTTTGTTGGGTTTATGCGCATACAGTATTGGTTGAGTATGGTGAATGTCTCTCGGAGGTCATGCGTATGCTCCGCTAAGGTCACGGATTTAGTGAGCATGTCATCTATATATACCTTCATGGTCTTCCCGAGTTGATTGGAGAACATTCGGTTGACTAGCCTCTGGTATGTCGCTCTGGCATTCTTTAATCCGAAAGGCATCACTTGGTAGCAATAAACACCGCGATCGATGATGAACGTAGTCTTAGGCTCATCCTCCTCATTCATTCGGATCTAATTATATCCGGAATATGCATCCATGAAGCTAAGTAATTCGTGACCAGAGGTAGAGTCTACCAGCTGGTCGATTCTCGAGAGAGGGAAAATTGTTAGGATTATGCTCAATAGCAAGAGTGTAATGTTATAATTAACAATCTTTTTCATATTAATAAAGTGATTTCTGGTTTAACAAATCGTATAGCATTTATAGTTTAATATTATAATTGTCAAACGGTCTATACTTTTTGCATAGAAATATCTCTCACTTGTTAGACACAGAATTAACGGAACCTAATCATAAAAGAGTAAAATTATCAACAGATGAAACCTACCTTTGGCATTTACGCTTAGGTCATATTAACCTTAATAGGATTAAAAGATTGGTATGTGACGGACCTTAGAGTGACTTAAAGGTTGATGATCTACCAACTTGTGAATCTTGTTTGGAAGGTAAAATGACCAAAAGGACGTTCTCTGCCAAAGGTGCAAGAGCCACTGAATGTTTAGGATTGATACACACTGATGTATGTGGACCTATGAGCATTCAAGCTAGAGGTGGATATGAGTACTTCATCACCTTCACGGATGATTACTCGAGATTTGGTTATGTGTATCTCATGAGACATAAGTCGGATGCTTTTGACATGTTCAAAGCATTCAAAGCTGAAGTGGAAAATCAGCTTGAGAAACACATAAAAATCTTGAGATCTGATCGTGGTGGAGAATATCTATCTGGTGAGTTTCAGCAATATCTTATTGATAATGGGATAGTTTCTCAGTTTTCTGCACCAGGTACACCTCAACAGAATGGGGTAGCAGAAAGGAGAAATAGAACTCTTTTGGATATGGTTAGGTCTATGTTGAGTTATTCAACACTTCCTATTTCTTTTTGGGGATATGCTTTACAAACTGCTATATACATTCTAAACGATGTACCATCTAAGTCTGTTCCTAAAACACCGCATGAGTTGTGGACTGGGCGCAAGCCTAGTTTACAACACTTAAGGATATTTGGTTGTCCTGCGCATGTGTTAAAAGGAAAGACAGAAAAGATGGAGTCCCGTTCGGAAACATGTATATTTGTAGGGTATCCAAAAGAAACTAAAGGATATTATTTCTATAGTCCTTCAGATCTTAAAGTATTTGTTTCGACAAATGCTAAATTTCTGGAAAAGGACTATATGAATGATTTTGTGCCTAGAAGTAGAATTGTCCTGAATGAGATGTCAGGAGATACAATTCCACAAGAGGTTACACAACCTAACCCAATTGTAAGTTCCGATCCAACACAAGATCAACAGCCTACCATTCCTCGTCGTAGTGGGAGGGTTAGAACACAACCCGAAAGATACATCGGTCTGGGAGAATCAATGGAGAATCTCCCGGACGACGATGATCCCTATACGCACAAGGAAGCTATGGAGGATGTTGATAGTCGCCATTGGCAAAAGGCAATGCAATCTGAGATTGAATCTATGTTCGATAACAAAGTCTGGTCCCTTGTAGACTTGCCTAAGGGGATAAAACCCATTGGGTGCAAGTGGGTATACAAGAGGAAAAGAGGTATGGATGGAAAGGTGGAAACCTTTAAAACTAGATTGGTAGCTAAAGGGTATACACAGAAAGAAGGTATCGATTACGAGGAAACCTTCTCTCCTGTGGCCATACTTAAATCCATTAGGATACTCTTATCCATTGCAGCATCTTTAGATCTAGAGATTTGGCAAATGGACATCAAGACAGCTTTCCTTAATGGAAGTCTTGACGAAAGCATCTACATGATGCAACCAGAGGGATTCATTGAAAAGGGCCAAATGGAAAAGGTATGCAAGTTGCAGAAATCCATATATGGATTGAAGCAAGCATCCAGATCTTGGAACATAAGGTTTGATCAAGCTGTCAAAGGTTTTGGATTTATTCAGAATCCTGACGAACCTTGTGTATACAAAAGGATTAAGGGCGACAAGTTGGTTTTCCTGATTCTTTATGTTGATGATATACTACTCATTGGAAACGATGTAGGTGTATTGACATCAGTAAAAGAATGGTTAGCAAAACAATTTGATATGAAGGACTTAGGAGAAGCAAGTTTTATTCTAGGTATCCAAGTAATAAGGGATAGAAAGAATAAAACGATTGCATTATCCCAAGCTTCATACACAGACAAGATCTTGTCTAGGTTTTCCATGCAGGATTCCAAGAAAGGTATGTTACCTTTCAGACATGGAATCAAGCTTTCTATGGAACAAGTTCCTAAGAATGAGCATGAAGAGCAACTCATGAGTAGAGTTCCATATGCCTCGGCAGTTGGAAGTCTCATGTATGCAATGCTCTGTATTAGACCAAATATTTGTTTTGTTGTTGGCATAGTTAGCAGGTTTCAATCGAAACCTGGTCCTGATCACTGGACAGTAGTCAAGCATATTTTCAAGTATCTCAAGAGAACGAGAGATAATATGCTTGTATACTCTGGAGGGGATTTGATTCCCGTTGGGTATACAGATTCTGATTTCCAATCAGATTTTGACTCCAGAAAATCCACATCAGGGGTTGTGTTTACTATTGGAGGAGGAGCAGTTATATGGAGGAGTATCAAGCAATCTTGTATTGCTGATTCCACCATGGAAGCTGAGTATGTTGCTGCATGCGAGGCTGCCAAAGAGGCTGTTTGGCTCCGCGAATTCTTGATTGACTTAGAAGTGGTTCCTAGTGCGAATAAGCAAATCACTATCTACTGTGACAACAGTGGAGCAGTGGCTAATTCGAAAGAACCAAGAAGTCACAAGAGAGGTAAACACATTGAAAGAAAGTATCATCTTTTAAGGGAGATTGTTCAAAGAGGTGACGTGACGATTACCAAAATCGCGTCAGCAGAAAATCTAGCGGATCCCTTCACAAAGGCTCTACCTCAGAAGAGTTTCGATGGGCATCTAGAGAACATGGGCTTGAGAGATATGACACATTTTCTATAGTGCAAGTGGGAGATTGTTAGGATTATGCTCAATAGCAAGAGTGTAATGTTGTAATTAACAATCTTTTTCATATTAATAAAGTGATTTCTGGTTTAACAAATCGTATAGCATTTATAGTTTAATATTATAATTGTCAAAGTAAATAATCATAAGGTCTAAAGACTATGAGAAAAGAAGAATTGTTCGTACATCTGGATATGTATGTGGTAGACACAATTCTTTAGTTAGTCTTGAATAATGTTCACAACTTAAGTTAAAGGTTGGGCACTTTTATCTTGTTAAAGTTGTAGAATTCTTTTGCTAGCATTTGAGTGGGATCAAATGAGATATGATGAGTCTAAAATCATCGGAGTGTCTTCGAGCAAAAGGATCTAGTGCACTGGGTGCATTGAACTGGATCACAATGAAAAACTTTATCTAGAACCGTCAATAGATAATAGTCTTTTCATTATCAGGGCAATCGGAGAGTCTATCTTAATCCTGAGATAAATGATGGACTTATGGTTGCAAATGATATCATTTGAGTTATCAATGAGTACGATTATAATGCATAGTCTATCCTCGATAGTTTGGTGATATTCATTTGTTAATCGATAGAGGACTTCATTTATAGATATGGACATCGTGGCTCCATTTATTAAATGAGAGTATAATATCATCATATGGATGTTTTGAGGTAATTGGATATTAAATCTCAACGTTGAGTTTTCAATAGTGTCTATTGAAAACATGGCTTCTGGACAAGTCAAAATATCCAAGTTCAAAACGTGGTCATATGAGTAAATATGGTAACTTGGAGAGTTATAGGCGGTCTATGAACTCTTGGCGATTACTGATATTAATCACGATGATACACTATCTCCAACATGATTGTCTAGGGTATGAATGAGGAACATCTTCCTTTTCTATCTTTATTTAAGAGTTCAATTTTAGCTCTTTAGTGGAATGAGTTAAAATTAATGGATCGGACCTAAGTGAATCATTTGTTGATTGTGATTAGGTTATGTCTATCGAAGCTTAAATTTAGATGGCCTGCCAAGATCCCCAATCCACACGGACTTGCATGGATCACTTGATATATTCTACCGGACCAATTTAAGGGTCCATCTAGAATTGCATTTAATATATTAAGAATATAATTTGCACATTATTTAAGTAATGGGCTGGTCAATTATATTAATATATTAATAAAAGACATGTGGGCTTGTTTCTTTTAGTAAGAATGGTTCTGGTTCACATGTGGGCTTTTATTTAAAGTCCAATGGATTAAATGAAATAAGAAAATAATATTAGGCCCAATTTTATTCAAGTGGGGCGGCAAGGTTAATATTTTAACCTAAGATATTATTTTGTTTTCATTGTTTTAATTAAATAAGAATTAATTAATTTATTAATTAATTGTTTAATTAAGAAACAAATCTTTTCTGATTAGGAAATATGATTCCTAGTCTTATACTATTGTTGGTAGTATACTAAAAGTAAAAGACTTATTTGGTAAGAAAATAAATAATTAATTTTATTTATTTAATCAAATAAGAAGTCTTTTATTTTAGTCAATAAAAAGAATAAAATATCTATGACTTGGATTAGGGTTTGAAGTCTATTCTTTTATGGAAATTAGGGTGCAACACAAACTCCTTTTAGGAGTGTGATTTGCGGAAACCCTAGTAGAAAAAGAGAGCAAGATTTCGGCAACCCTAATAGGAAAAGAGAAGAAAATTTAGGCCACCTATATATTCATATGTATAGAATTCGGCCACCCAATGCTTGGGGCTTGAGAGACAATTTTTCTTCTTCTTCTTAATTCATAGAGAGCATTAATTTTATTCTACTAAAAACATAAAAGAGTGAATAAATTATTCTTTGATGGTACACTATTTGCTTGTTCATCAATAAGCTTGTGTGTACAACATCGATTTAGGTTCACGCGAGTTTCGATCATTAGATTGAGAACTCAAAAGTGACCGGAATAATTTTAGTCTTCTTTTGATTGTTTTTGTGACTAACAAAGAAAAGAAAAGTTTATTTGTCCATTCACAGGTTTGCAATTCAAAGAAAAGGGAGACCATGCTCCTAGGTGATCCACGTTCGTGCTAGGATTGAAGATCTTGCGGATTACCATCGACGTAAGTCAATCGGATCACGCGACAAAAGGTATTATTCTTTTGTTAGATAATATATGTGTTTAATTGATTAAAGGGTTTAAGGTTCATAAAAGAAATTTTTTTTTAAAAGTTACTAAATCAATTTTTAGTCTCGCTTCCGCTGCGTGTATTACGGTATTTTTCCCTACAAAACTGTCATTGGGGCAGGCTTTGTTCAGATTCGTAAAGTCGATACACATCCTCCACCTCCCATCCTTCTTTTTAACCAGAACCACATTCGACAACCACTCATTATAGTCAAGGCTTCTGATGAACCCCGCATTGAGTGTAAGGATCTCAGTTATTAGTTGGCTTATTTCGTGAGCAAACCACGTTTGGGGTTTGAATTGTAAGGGTAGTTTAGATGATTGAGGATCAAGCTCAAAGACCCTTTCAAGACATCAAGGTGACAAGCACTCCAAATGTATAATCTCTAGTGCTTAGTTTTTCTTTGAAGAGATTTAATTGCACACTCACACTTAGCATACTTGCATATGTGTGCATTCTCTTCACATGTCACATTTCACACTTGCACTTTGATGTTGTATATTATTGTCTGTTTATGTGTCTTGTAATTCATTTTTCGATATTGTTCGGAAACGTCCCTGCATGCACGAATGTGTGCATGGTTCAGCGCGAAGATCGCCTTCGGAGAATGCCCTTGGCTTCTCCTTTGATTTTACCACTCATTGTGGAAAACAGGGCATTATCACCATTTGACATTGTTGCCATTTGATTGATGTCGCCATGGCGACAAAGAGATTTTCTCTTGAAAATCTATCAGGTATGGTGTCGCCATGACAAATGGCGACATAGAAGAAAATCTGGTGTCGCCACTTTGTGTCACCATGACAAATGACGATAGTAAATGGCGACAACTGATTTTGTCCAAAACGACATAGCTTAAATTTGACCTCCTATAAATATGTCTCTTTATTCTTAGCTCAATCTAATGACTCAAAAATCATATTTTTAATTGAGAGCATTTTCAAATAGAGCATTTTATTCAAGAAATCATCTTTGAACATCTTTGATCACCCAAATCATTTTCCATATCCTACAAACAGGCATACTTGTAAACGAGGTTCCAACTTTCCAGATTTGTTCTTCAGTACATATACTAGACACCCGATATGCAAAAATGTCGCAAACTAGTTTTACGACTATTCCACAACTCTAGAGGAGTCTTAGGAACATATTTAGATGGAACTACATTCAATATGTAGGTCGCGGTTTGTAGTGCATATCCCTAAAAAGAGTTTGCTAATGATGAGAAACTAAACATAGATCTCACCATTTCCATCAGGGTTCTATTTCTCCTATCCGTTACACCATTCTGTTGTGGTGTTCCTGGAGCTGTGAGTTGGGATACAATCTCATGCTCAACCAAATAGTCCTCGAACTCTTAGTCAAGATACTCACCTCTACAATCTGATTGTAGAGCTTTGATAGTTTTGCCCAATTGGTTCTCAACTTCAGCTCAGAATTCTTTGAACTTTTCAAATGTTTTCGACTTATGTTGCATTAGGTAAACATATACGTATCTTGAATAATCATCACTAAAAGTGACATAATACTCATAACCACCCCTAACTTTAACATTCATAGGTCCGCAGGCTATATATACGTATAATAAATATTTCTAAGAGAAAACAAAATATACGTATAATAAGTTGTTATATAAAAGATGTTAATATATATTTAAAAGGAATTTTTATCCTTAACTTCAGGAGATATTTATATTTTCATGGCTATATATTAGGAGGCCTTTTAATTTAATATTATCTATAAGTAAAAATTGAAAGATAAAAATAAAAATGAGGCCCTTAAATTTTGGAGAAATTTCGGAGGCCCTAGGCAACCGCCTAGTGCTACAGCCGGCTCTGCCCATGTGATGGGATCCTCCTTGCTACTGTAACGCGGAAAGTCTAGCTTAACTGTTTTAGGGAGAAAATAGAACTATGAGCATATTTCCCTTGGTGTTTCGATTCTAGGGAAGAGGTTTCACCCATTTCTGGGCTGGCTGAGCCTTTCTAGCCTATTAGTAACATGGCAAAGAAGTTTTGAAAGTGCCTCAATGCTCTTCTCAAGTTTGTCGACTCGATCTTTATTTTTTTATTTTTTGGTATCGAGGATCCCTGACTTCGTCCAGGCACCCATCCGTCTGTTCATAAGAAACCTCGGTCCACACCCCCAACCACATAAAGATACAAGCGGGTAAATCAGAACTCGCCTTCGCCTGGGTAGGATTCAAACCGCTAACCTAAGAGTTACCCCTGCCCTAAACCCCGTCTTTCCACCAGCTGAGCTAGCGCCCTGATAGCTGGCCACAATGTAATTGCCAAGAGTAGAATCAAGGACTAGAGATTTTCATCCCAAGCCTTGGATCACCACGGCAACCACCTCGTGGTTTGTCGACTCGATCTTGCTGCTTCATTTAGCTTGCCTCGGATACCAAGATGAATTAAAACAAGTGTTTTGTAGACGCTTCGAGCGGTCAACTCCTCCTAAAATAACTCAAAGTTGTGAGAAAAATATATCTGAAGATTTTATTCATTACTAGCTAGACTTAAACACAAAGTTTGAGCCGTACCTCACCTACAAAATAGGAATGAAATCAGCAACAACTAGCTGCACGTTGTATAACAACAAATTGACCAATTCAAATTAGAAACATGCAGAAAATAAAGGAAATATGGAACCCAAATAATGCAGTAGTGCAAGCCCAACAGCTGAACTGAGCAAATGTAACAATTTAATGAGAAAAATATGTTTAAATTTACTAATAATGCTTTTTTTTTTTTTTTTTTTTTATATTACACTATAACATAAATTTACTAATAATAATTTATTTATTTTTTAATATTACACTATAACATAAATTCAGGGTTTTTTTCAAGAAGGAGAGATGACTCGAACCCGCAACCTCGTGGTGCAGGTGTGAGACAGTGATGGATTTTACCAACGGACCAATCTCATTTACTAATAATATTTAAAGGATAGTTTTAGTATTTTAGATGGTGTAGGGAGTAAAAATAATAATTTTTACATTTTTAATATGGGTTTAGGAAAATATTTTTTTGGGTTGGTTAATGTTTTGACTCGGACACACACAACTCATGAGTCAACAGAAAAAAAAAAATCTAGATGTCTCAATAATTATCTATAAATAAATAAATAAAACCTATCCAATAATAGCACTACAAAATAACAAAAATAACAATCTTAAATTTATCGTATTAAAATCTTACTTAAAAAAAGCAATAAATAAAACCCGATATATATTTATAAACACACATTTCTTCTTCATCCTTGCTCATATTTCTCTTCTTCATCTTCTTCCAAGAGCCATTGATTTTCTAATTCTTCTTGCTCTATTACAAGCTGTTTTCTTGTCCTCTCTTTTTCCTTCTCTCTTTCTTTGTTCATATGTTCTTTTTGAGAGAAGAACTGAAGATGGGTAAGCTTCTTCATGAAGAGAAGGCTTTTGGAAGTAGTAATAATCAACAGAATAAATGTTTTGATAAGTGCAAGGACTTCAACCTTGAAGAAAAAGTGCTTTCTGCTTTTTACGTTCAAGATCATTTCGAAGAAGCCAATCGCGGGTTCAAAAGCGCTTCTGGAGATGATTATGAAGATGATGAATCCGATAGCAGGCCAAAGGAGAGAGCTTTCTACTGGGAATCTCAACAGGCCTTGCTTCAGGTTTTTGTTCTTTCTCCGTAATTTTATTTTATTTTTACTTATTAATTGGTATGATCACATGATTTGAATAAATAAATAAATAAGTTTTTATGTCAAAAAGTTCTGAAGAATTTTGGTTTGGATAATTCATTGTTCCTCATGAAAATCAAGTTTTTTTAAGTAAAAATTATGGAAATATAATTGAAAATTTTAAGTGATGAGAGAATTATATTAAAAAGAAAAGGTTAATTAATTAGCTCAAGAGAGTTAGAATCAAATTCAATTTATGTTTTATAGGTGAGCGAGGCAAAGAAGATTAATTAATATAAAAACATGTTTTTTTTTTTTAAAAGAAAAAAAAAATGTTTGATTCCAATAATCCATGGTGCAAAGAAGATTTTAGCATTGAATGTAAATATATAAAGATAATCCAGCATCATACTTGTTTTCAGGAAATTGAAGAGAGGTATAGCTTAACAGCTCAAAAGTTGAGGCAAGAGGTTAGAAGAATATTAGAGGAGGCAAGAGAGAGAGAGTTTTGCAGGTGCACCAAGCCAAGCTCAAATGCCTGTTTGAGAAGAATACTAGTAGATTTGCTTTCTAAAAAGGGCTTCAATGCCTCTCTTTGTACTTCCAAGTGGAAGCGCACCAAAAAGTTTCCTGGAGGTATCACTTCTTTAATACAATATTGTTTATCCATTTTATTATGCTTCTGCTTCATCAACCACCTATTTTGCAGGGACACATGAATACATTGAAGTGATGGCAAATTCACTTGGACGGAAGAAGCAAATTTTGTTACTAATAGAATTGGAATTCCGAGACCAATTTAAGATAGCAAAATCATGTCAAGAGTACACCAATCTTGTAGCTCAGTTACCGGAAATCTACGTAGGAAAACTAGATTTCCTAAATGCCATTGTTCGAATTCTCTGCAATGCAGCGAAGAAGTCGATGAAGGACAAGAAGATCTATATGGGTCCATGGAGGAAGAAAAGCTTCATGGAAATGAAATGGTCTTCTTCTCTTGAGAGGAAGCCTTTTGAACAATAAGTCTACTAATTTGCAATTGCATCCATCTTCAAAACAACTATCTCATCATTCTTCTTCTTCTCTTTGAATATTTCCTGTGGTTGTCACTTGATGTTTTGGTTTTTTCTTCTTTGAGGTTTGAGCACATTTTAGAGAGGCGTTTCGTCATTCATATATGATTTTCTGTCTTCCAAAACAAAAGGATACATCTATTTTGATACAAAAAGAAGAAGAGAGAGATATATATATTTTATTAAGAGCTTGATCAAGAGTTGAAAGTTTTTGTTAGCTGAAATTCTGGAAATTAAAGAGATGATAGCAAAGAAAAGACCCCAGAGCAGTGCTTCCTTTTGGGATGCTAATTGTAACTTGTGGGTCAAGCAACTACGTAGAAATTTTTGGGTTTTATATATATATTATTAAGAGCTTGCAATGTAATCCATATTATAGAGAGTAGTTTGTTTACAATTGTAAGTTTTGAGGATATCCGTATTATAGATGTTTTTTTTTTTTTTGGAAGTCATTTATTATTTTTTAATATAATAAATACGTTAATGAAATATGATTTGACTTGTAAAATGATTTGTAGCTTTAAGAAACCAATGTTGTATTAGTTTGTTTCCTGGTGGATTGCAAAAATCTTTGTCTATTGATGTTGAGAATTCTGACTAAGCATAAAAGCTCATTTTCCATCTACGAGTAAAATTCGAATTTATCTGATAAACTCTTTTTGAACTTTTAAAAACAATCAAATTGACTCAATTTTCATCACAATATTTTAATCCTCACAATAAGAAAATAAAACAAGTAAATTTGTTCAATTTGATATATTGGCACATATTAAAGCTCTCTCTAGTGAATATCAAATTATATATATATATATATATAATTTGGGATATACTAATCCAAAGTGGGAGCAACGAAAATCATCTTACACATTTTGCTAATTTGTGACTCACATAATTTTTATCCAAAAAAATCCCATCTAAAATTAAAAATATATATATATATATATATATATATATAAAATGAAACTCTTTTTTTTTTTTTTTAGATATAGTTCAACTAGAAAAAGTAACTTAAATTTTTTTTTTAAAAAAATAACTGGTAAAGCATAATGTATTAATTATATATATATATATATAATAGGTTAAAAATTTTGAAGTTTTTTTGTAAAAAAAAAAAAAAAGGTTGGATTCAATATTATTTAAATTATATTTATTTATTAAATATAAAAATATATAATATATTTAAACTATAATGTAAAGGTAAAATAGTAAAATTGATAAAGAATTTTTTCATCCTTTGTCTTTTCCTCAATAATACCAAACAAAGGAGAGGAAAGAACTCTTTTTTCTTTCCTATTTATCAAACAACTCAAGGGAAAATTATTTTCCTTTTTTTTCCCTCATATTTTCTATCTCTCCAAATCTTTCTTTCCTTCCTACCGAACACAATCTAAGGCAAATAAGAGCCGGTGTAATATGCCTATATATATGGCTTTTAATTGTAAATGTAAGGGGTTTGTATCAGGGCTCTGAAAATCAATACAAAGACACTATCCTCTCTCTCTCTCTCTCTCTCTCTCTCTCTCTCTCTCTCTCTCTTCATCTGTTACTGATACAATGATATCTCTCCACTCTCTCTCATATCTCTTTATTTATTCATTTATTTTATTTCGTTTACAACACTCCCAAGATTCTAATTTTTTTTTTTTTTGAAGTAACCCAGAGATTCTATTTGATAAGTTATTTCAAAGCTCTAAAATCAGAAAATCCTTTGTTTATTGTTAGCTATATACACTACATTTGAATAACATTGCATTTGAATTTCAACTGGCATTTGAGCTAACATTATATTCAATACAACCCAAAAGGGAACGATTCATTTAGGGTTGACAGGGAAAAGATTTCTACCAAAACAAACCATCAAGGAGCAAAATATAGATGATGAATATATTTTCAGTATATTATTGATCATTGTTTTGTAGAGATATATATACAGGGGATGACTTGTAGAAGTCTTGCACAAGTAAAAGTGTATAACCAACAGAATAGGAGAATTTAAACTAAGAGATCAATGTGATAATTACATAGTTGAGATAAATACAAAATATTGAAACAAATTATAGCACAGTGTGTATTAAACTATCTAGAGGGGGTGAATAGATTTTAAGCTTATTACCCAATTTTTCGTATAAGTCAAAATTACGAAATTACCCCTAACTAGATAAAGCAATAAATCAAGTATAAAATACGGAAATTAAATAACACTTGATTTTTACGTGGAAACCCTCACGGGAAAAACCACGGGCTAGTAAGTAAGCCACACTCGAACCTCGAATCCACTAAATGTGTAAAGGATTACAACCTAATCCCGGAAGTAATCACACACCTATCTAATCCCGATATGAGTGAACCTAGTCCAATTTGCTTGCGATCTAAGCAACCTAATCCCGGAAGCTACACACAAGACTTACTTTCTCTATGAAGAGAATACAACCCTAAGTGAATATATGAATATCCAAATGCAACATAGAGCAAGGGAAACCCTATATGCTTATCTAAGATGATGAATTTGCAATTAAAGCAATCCTAGATATTACAAACTAAATGACATGTCAATTAGTTTAGCTAATCAAGATTAAGCACAAAACCTAATTTGCTAGCACAAAACAACTTCTCAAACATACATCACACTAATCTCAATCTTGTATCCAAAGTATATAAAATAACATACAAGTAATTAATTGAGATTGCTTGTTAAGAGAAACACAAAATATGTAAGATATTAGTGAAAAGCTTACCAAGCAAAGTATGATGAAAAATCCATGCAAGATGACATCTAGATGATCAAAGATGATGCTAGATGATGATTAATGATCATGAAAAAGTGTTTGAGTAATTAAAAATGAGTTCTTTGTGTATTTTTCTTCTCTTGAAAAATATCCTAAGTATAGAATATGAATATGAACTCTCTTGGCTGACCTAAAGTCAAAGTGGCATATATATAAGGGCCATAAGTGAAGTGTGGTCGTTTTGAAAAACGCACCAGAAATTGCTCTGTGCACTGGTGGCCTTGCGCTGGACAACAAGCGCACGACCAGCGCAAAGGCAAAAATTGCACAGGCGCTTGACGACCAGCGCTCAGACAGGCGCACGACCAGCGGCACACCACTGGGCGTTTTGCGCTGGTCTGGACCAGCGCACGACCAGCGACAGACCACTGGGCGATCTGCGTCGGTGAGCTGCGCTGGTCTGGACCAGCGCACGACCAGCGACAGACCACTGGGCGATCTGCGCTGGTGAGCTGCACTGGTCTGGCGCTTGATGACCAGCGCACAGCCCACTCCTTTGAACCCCACAAGAAAACATGCAAGGGGTAAAAAAGGTAAAACTAAATGCATCCTAAAGGCCTAACATGATATGACATATAATCACAAGATGCAATCAAAAAAACATGCAAGAAGAGATGAAAATAGGCATTAATGCACAACAAAAATAAACACAACATACAAAGATAAGTCATATGCATGAGTTGTGAGTGTGTGCAACTATCTCTTCAAGACAAGTAAGTACAAAGAAAATTACCTTCAGTGCTTATCAACACGAGGTCTCCAAAGGGCTTCGAACAATAAAACCAATACATAAGCTACCCATACAAAGTACCCCAACATGTGGTTTGTCCACGAAATGAGCCAATCAACAAATGGGAACCTTACAAATATAAATATATAGCTAAACAGGATTATCCTTAACACACCCTCGCAAGATGGTGGGCATATCAGAGACACCAATCTTGGAATGTAATAGAGAAAATCCGGTCCTTAACAGTGGTTTGGTAAGAGAATCAGCCAATTGATTTGATAAAGCAACGTGTGATACCCGAAGCTGATTACTTTGAACTTTCTCTCGAACAAAATGGAAGTCAATGGCTATATGTTTCATTCGAGAGTGAAAGACCGGATTAGAGCAAAGGTAGGTCGCACCAATGATGTCGTAATAAATTGTCGGCGGAGCGGAAGCAGTGATCGGCAACTCATGCAGAAAAGATGAGAGCCAGATGATCGGACTTTTACAAGTACCAAAATTCCACACTTGGAATACACAAATCGAATGAGATGTATAATGGCAAGCAGGATCGTTCCTCAGGGAAAGGGAGGATATTTGGCTATAACTAAAATATGTACACTAATCTAAACTACGTGCGGAAAAGTAAAATTCATTTTTGGTTTTGGAATTTGTTTTAACAATTAAACTAAACGAAATTAATCAATCTACAACAAGTAATTGAAATGAAAGGTGTGATATATGATGATGGATATTGGGGAATTGAGTTGACAACTAAAAGATTTCCTAATGTAATGAACTAGTCCAATTAAGCACTTTCATCCTACTCAAGGGTTGTTCTTTAATTGATTTGACTCATTAATGTGCAAATTCAAACCTTGACTCAAGTAAGCCCTACTATGAGTCTTGGTGGAAATAGATTCAAGCTCTTACCCAAGTGAACCCCACTATGAGTAATTGCCCAAATAATATTCTTAAGAACAAATTAAAGGTCTTGTACCAAATAACACATGCATGCATCAATTTTCAATTTCATATATGCTAAAGATTAGAGAATGAGTTGAAAGCCATTCAAACCCTAAACCACAACCTTCACATGTGAACCATTTTTACCACAAGCTAAATTGAACCCCAATATTAACAAGTAAAGTAAAAATGGCAACTTCAAAGCAATGAAATGAAAATATACCAAGAGAGAATTTGATAAATATATGACTAGTTCAAATACATGGAACTATCACATTAGTTGTCTCATCAATTCCCAAATAAAAGGGTTTAGTTACACATAATGAAAATAGAAATGAAAAGAGAAAGATTGTAGAGAAAACCCACAAAAATCTTCATAAGTCTTCTTGTTCCTTGATAAGCTTGGAATCTCCTTGACCTTGGTGACTCCTTTCTTCTCTCTTCAATTAATCTTCAAAATGAGATGGAAAGAATGTTGTTAGAAGGAATTAATAGAGCTTTGGAGTGATGGAAGTTAGAGAGAGGTTAGAGAGTTTTAGAGAGAGGATAGGGTTTCATGAAAATGGTGGAGAGTGATGAGAGAAGGAGAAAAGAGGGATATTTATATGTGGTCCCATGAGGTAGGGTTGAAATCCTGGTGCTGCTGACGTGGCACGTGATCGGCGGTTTCAAACGGCGGCCAGGCCGCCGAATGGAAACCGCCGAATTGAAAATGGACACACTGGAATTGATCGGCGGTTGAACTATGGCCGCCGAATGCACCTGACACTTTTGGAATGAAACGGCGGTTTCAAACGGCGGCCAGACCACCGAATGGAACCGCCGAATTCTTCTTTTCTTGCCAAATGACCGTTTTGCCCCAAAATGCTCTCCTTTTGCCACTTTAAGCCCAAAATCACCGGATTTCATCGTTCTTCAACCCAGAATATAAAAAGTACCTGTACAATCAACATCGAGCCATAAACTTCATGAATTTACTCGAAAGTCAATCAAAAGTATCGGAAATAGGGGGTGTATTTCTATTTATGTAATGGCTCGATCAAATACCCCCAAACCTAGCTTTTGCTCGTCCCCGAGCAAGTTCAGAAACAAAACTAGGGAAATCCGATAAACCAAAAGAACATAACTAAGAACTATAACTAAAGCCGCCGATATACACAATTATGAAAACAACCAAAAAGAGTGCGATTGCCAAATGTGATGAGATACCATGAGAGTTGTGCTAAAGTTGAAAGAACGCAAAATCAATCCAATGAGTGCAATGCTAGCCATGAATCCCACACTAAATTGTCCTAGCTTTGGCGACCACCCGCACAAGCGCTTTGGCCATATTTCGCCTCGACTCTAGGTCCTTACAAGATTCACTCTTATTTTTCCTCTCAGAACCTAGGTTTACACTCATACAAGCGTATGCGAATGAGTTTATGCAATGGGAGCAAATTAAGACGCATACATGCATTTCAAAAATTGAACGCTCTTTAAGTGAATAAGTCTCATGAAAGGAACCAAAAACCATGAACGTGGTAAAGCATGACGAGAGTTTGCATTCTCAAGTGGGAGACCTACAAGATCAAATTGACTTTTCCTACTAAGTGATAGGGCTAGGGTGTTATGTGGTGAATGGTGGATACGGGAAATGTGGGGAATTTCCGATCAAGCTTACGACTCTAGAGCAATGAGCTAAGTTTGAGCTCAAAAACTACAAAAATTCCAACTAAGCTCATTTTGAGCAACTTGCAACAACTTTTGTTACTCAATGAGAGCAACACACAATTTAGACACATACAAGGCTCAATTTATTTATTCTTCTTTCTTTTCTTTTTCTTTTTTTTTTTTTTTTTTTTTTTTTTAATTGCCTTGAACACAATATTTTCTAAATACATATTACAAAAGCTTGAAAAAGCAAGATCGGAAAGATTGGGTATGGTTTGTGTTTAGGTTCGTTGGTGTTTGGGAAAGTGTTTGGCTTTGGTGCTTGGCCACCATTATTGGACCCTTGAGCACAAATTGGGTAGGAATTGGATGAAAGTGTTTAGGCATATTTTATAAAAGTCCTATCATCCCTTCAAGTAGGCAAACCACAAGAAATTGCAAACAAATGACATGATATCCACAATTGATGAATGTTCTATGGCCAGTGGTGCAAGTGATGTGATGAGACTTCAATGATGCACAACAAAATGTGAGATGTGTTTAGGAATACAAAAAGAGAAACATAACCCTCATAGATTCGCTTTTTAAGGCACGTGAACTTAGGGTAGTCTCCACTAATAGACCTACACACTCACACAAATGGCCACCTCAACTTAGATCAAGAAAGTATGGGACTAACTCATGACATGCATGCAATCTTAGATTGTCGATGAGCACATGACAAAGGTATCAAACCAAGCAAAATATGCTCATTCATGGCCTATATCGCACAAGTTTGGCAAAAATTTTGTTCCAAAAATTTTATTTTTACAAAAGAAATAAAGTCAAGTAAAGTCAAGTCATTCACATCCACACCCCCAAACCTAAATCCAACATTGTCCCCAATGTTGACAATGAGGACCTGGCAAGGAAGGCGCCCAAAACATTCTATGGACAAAAAGTCATGCATAAAGTCATGTGCAAAATATCAAATGAAGCACAATAAAATTCCCAAAAGTAGATAAGAAAAATGCATAAGCAACTAAAACTAAGTCTGAAAAGTTAAACTAAAATCCGACTAAAAGTAAAGTGCTAAAATGCCCAAAAGTAAGTGCGAAACTAAAACTGAAATAAGTCATGGAAAACGGATGAACAAATCTCAATGTGCATCATCATCATGCTTTGGATGTGTCTGCTCCTGGGGCTCTGAGCTGGGGCCTGCTCCAGGATCCTCCTCATCATCATTGTCTTCACCTCCCCCCTCTTGCTGCTGTAGCATCCTCTATCTCTTCCTCGATCCCAATGGTAGGAGGCGCTCCACATCCTGAGGCTCTGTCAAGTCCCTAAAGGTCCTGGAGTTGCAGGGATCCCCCATAGTGAGCAAGTCATCTCCACGTAGCTCCGGGACACCTGCATTCCTGCATAGATCAGCAATCAAGCATGGAAAAGGAATAACCGACTTTTTCGTCTCTCCAGCTCTGCATATGGCCAAACGGATCAGCCGCCCCACATCTATCTGCAACTGGTTCTTGATGCAGTACAAAATCTGAGTGATATCCAGAACAATTTTCATCCTTTGCTGTGTCGGCTTCAGGGAGTGGGACACAAAAACAGACCAAAAAGCTATGTCTCTCTATAGTTCGGATTGGCGAAGGTGATGGTCTGCGTCCCACAAACTGCTGTCATTCATTTCTCTCCTAAGAGACGCGGCAAGTGTAGAATCGTATAACCGGAAGGTGCCTTCCCTCGGGATCCCATTCGGAAGGTCATCATGTGAAGTGGTCCCATAGTACTCATTTATGTCCTGGGGGCGAATGAACACATCTACATCTCAAACCCTCACAGACTTTCCCTCCAGGAATTCATCAGGGATCATTGAGGCATAGAACTCCCGAACAATGCTCACATTGGCCCTTTCACGGGGTTCAGTGACAAATTGGCGCCACCCCATTCCTTCCACCTGACGCACAATATCCGTTCCGCCCACATCATCCAAATCTATGGCCCTGTCATGGTATACGGTTCTGGTGCAAATGTTCTGGAGGTGACCCAGATATAATGCGTTGCGTCGGCTGTACTCATCAACCCTTGGGTTGCGGGAACCAGAAGCTTTGCCCTTGCCCTTCTTTGGTGCCATTAGGGAAGTGGAAAATTCTACACAGCACAGACAAAAACCAAAATACATATTTCAAACCACATCATGCCACATTTTCAATTAATCCGCAACATAGGCATAATACAATACCAACATAGCAACTAGCTAATCATTTTGTCACCAAAAACCAATTTCATGCCCACATTTATTCACAACAAGAATCTCTAGCATAATAGGCATGGCAAACCAGCAAAATTTGGCAATCAATTGATTCACACTCACACAATTGAGAATTTTCGTCCACTTTCGCACCAAAACAAAAAATGTACAAGTTAAAGCATATTCAAGCATCAATTAGCAACCTAGGAGCCTTTTATTACTACCACAAACAAAACCCAAGCATGCATTACAATCAATTCGGCCTCTAATCATAAAATCCCCAAATGTTTCGAACTAAACCTAACCCTAGCACTATCATGCAAAATTTCGGTCAATAGAGAGATAGGAGAAGTTAAATTCATGCAAAAACAAGTTAGAGGGGAGAATAACATACCTTGAAGCCTTGAGAGGGAAGAGAAGGAGAAGAATGCACCTTGGAAGAGTTTTTGGAGAGTTTTGAGTGAGAAAATTGTGTGGGGCTCGTGAAAGAGACAACCCTTTTACGACCTGATATCGCGCATTCTGCGGTTTCATTCGGCGGCCAGGCCGTCGAATTTGACCGCAGAATTCCCCTTTTGGCCCAAAACGCTGCCGTTTCGATAAGTGCTTCAATTTGGCGGTCGATGAATTATGCGGCCAGGCCGCCGATTCAAAACTGTAAGGATTCCCTTTTGTTGATTGGTTTATTTCGTGGTCAAACCACATGTTGGGGTTTGGTTGTAAGGGTAGTCTAGGTCATTAAGGTTGAAGATCAAAGACCCTTTCCAAGACCTCAAGAGGACAAGCACCAAAGGTATATCTTGTGCTTACTTTCGCTTGAAGAGATATAGTTGCACACACACACAACATGCATAACTCTTATTCTTGAATGTTGTGTTTATATTTTGTGTGCTAGTTGCACACACACACAACATGCATAACTCTTATTCTTGAATGTTGTGTTTATATTTTGTGTGCATTGTGCTTCATTGTTTATTCAATGTCTCTTCTTGCATTAAATTGATTGCATCTTGTTTTATGAAATGCCATGACATGATAGGCATTAGGATGCATTCAATACCCACACTTGCACTTCATGTATGTTAGCTTTTAGTGTGGTGTAATTCGTTTCCCGAAGGATGTTCGGAAACGTCCGCGCGTGCACGTTGATGTGCTTTGTTTTGCGCGATGATCGCCGGTGGAGATGCCTTTGGCTTCTCCTTGGTTTCACCATTTTTGGTGAAACGGCGGTTACGTTCGGCGGCCTGGCCACCGTTCAAAACCGCCGAATGAGACCTGATTGAAATATTTCTCTCGGGTCCAAAACGGCGGTTGGGATCGGCGGTTTAGAAACTGCCGAACGAAGTCGCCGAAGTTCCCCTGTTTCGCTCGGGAGCCATTCGGCGGTTCAATTCGGCGGCCTGGCCGCCGATTGAAACCGCCGATCGGTGCGTTTCAAGGGCAAAATTGTATTTTCACCTGCCCTGTTTTTGGTCTCTATAAATACATCCTTATCTCTAGTTCAGAATACAAGTCTTGCATCCCAAGAACCCTAGAGAGATAATTAGAGAGACTTGAGAGAAAAAGCTTAAAGATCACATCTTTAATTCTCTAAACCCATTCCCACATGCACAAATCATCATCTAGGCATCATCTAGGTTCATCTAACATATGCTAATGCATGGGTCTTCTTCAACACACATGGTATGATTTGTTGAACACTTTTATCTTACATAATTAGTGTTTCTACTTATCAATTTTATCTCATATTTTACTTATATGTGTTTAGATTAATTTCTACATATAAGATTGAGATTATGTGTTGATTGGGTTATTATTTGTCAGCTAGGCTTTAATGTTCATATGCCATCTAGCTAATTGATCTCATTTATTGATTGAGATTATTTTTCATAGCTTATTTGATTAGGTCATTATTGCCTAAAAGCTATGCCATGAACATTCTTGTGTGATGTATTGATAACTAGGTTGATAGATTGTTTTTTAATCAACTAGTTAATCCTTTGAATGTTTGTGGGTTTTATATGATAGCTTTGTATCTAGGATTGGTTATCCTTTACTTAGCTAAAGTTATATGCCATGTCATATAGCTATATGTGATATCTAGGATTGATTATATTGTCATCTTATAATCCTAGGTAAGCATTTAGAGTACCCTAGCTCTTATTGCATTAATTGAATATTCATACATATTCACATAGGGTTGTGCATCTCTTTTGAGAGATTGAAATCTTGGTCTAGGGTTGCTATTATAGGCCCGCTGGGTAGTGGTGGTGGGTTACAGACCGGGATTGGCTGTAAACATCATTACAAGTAGTGACTTCGAGGATCAAGCAAATTGGACTAGAGCCGCTATAAAAGGCCCGCGTGGTAGATTAGAGGGTGCTCACGCCAAGAGTAGTGTATCAGGGGATATCACTAGGGATTGAACCAAGAGTGGCGAGTGGTAGTGTCCATAGCCTGAGGTTATCTAGGGTGAGGGTCCGAGAATCACTTGAGGGTGTAACCGTCTTTTCATATAGTGAATTTCGAGGTTCGAGTGTGGCGCACTTACCAGCCCGTGGTTTTTCCCTGTTGAGGGTTTCCACGTAAACATCAAGTGTCATTTACTATTTCCGCATCTTATTACACTTGTATGTATTGTTGACTTGCTAGGGGTATTTTCGTAAAATTGACATGCACGCGAAAATTGGGTAATAATTAGATAAAATCTATTCACCCCCCCTCTAGCTTTATATATAGAACACACCTCGAATATTTAATATTCCTTTCAAAAACCACCGTTTTGTGATTAGGAGACCTGATTCAATCGGCGGTCGATTTATGGCCACCATTATAACCACCGTTCGTTGGCAGAAACTTCTATTTTTGATCGGCGGTTTCATTCGGCGGCCAGGCCGCCGAATTCAACCGCCGATTGCTGAAAATTTGTCAATCTTCATTCTACCCTCCTTCATCTCAACTGCACACTACACAACATTCATCAAGCAAAAAGAAACCCCCAAACCTGCCTTGGACATGGTACTCAACACATTAGTTCAATAAGTTTTCATGAACCAATATCCAAAACAAACTTGGGGAAAACTTCGCAAAATCAACACACTTAACACTTTACAAAACTCGAATATATACAATTAAATCTACCTAAGTGGGGTGCTTTTTGCTAAGCTCACCTAGAGGTGTTGTTCAATGGATCACTCTCATCCTTTCGAACCCAGACTTGTTTCACTACCCTCACCTTCCTCCAAGTCAAGTTATTGTGCCTTGTGTAACTCTTGAAGTATTCATCACATTGGGACCTTTTGTGTCCACTTCTAGAGCAAAAATAGCAAGTTGGTAAAGGGATAGAAAATTTACCTCTTAGGAAGGTGTTTCTTGGCACAAAGGATTGTCTATTCCGTTCTTCCCCGCTCTCTCTCTTCCTTGTTGGAGTATACCTTGAAGGCATTTTAGGTTGTGGTTGATTATTCCCTTTAGATACATTTTTCTTTGTTGATGTTGCATGTGGGTTCCCACCCCCATGGGTTTTGTTGAGCAAGGTTGGTTTGTTGGTTAAGGCCTTGATTGCTTGTTCGGATTTGTCGAGCTTCACAAGGTAATCACATTCTTTTACCCTCATAATTTTCAAGGCATTGTCTTTTCCTTCCAACTCATCCTTCATGACCCGCATTTTCCTCTCAAAATCTTCCCTCATTGCTTCCTTTTCTTGCACAGTTTCCGTCACCTTTTTCTGAAGCAAAATCTTCTCTTTCTTAAGTAAATCCCTCTCTAACATCAACTCCATCTTTTGACTCCTCAATTCATCAACTTCCTTAGCCTCTTTAACATGGACCTCCTCTTCTTCATCCAAGATTGCAAGGAGCTCGTCCAAACAATCGTTTGGGGAATTCGGAAGTTTCCCCGATTCAATCACATCTACAGTGAAACAATCAACCGCACCAAGAAGTTCTGAAGAGTTGAAAATGTTGATGTTGATGACTTCCCCAAGCACCTTCATGGACAATCTTCCATTTTTCACATCAATGACCGCTTCAGTAGTAGCCATAAAAGGTCTCCCCAAGCAAAATTGGCAGCTCATTGTCTCTCTTATTCTCACCATCCATTACTAACACAACAAAATCTGCTGAGACACTCAATTTACCAACCTTAATTAGCACATCTTCCACAATTCCTTTTGGATGTCTAACCGATTGGTCCGCCAAGACTAATGACACTTGTTGTATATATATATAATTTCGCCAAGCAGCCACGTCATCAAAGGAATCAATAAATGTTGAAGAACAGGTTGCCACGTCACTCATCGACCAGGTCAAAGGAGAAAACGTGGACCAGTCAGTATGTAAACGTCAAGTCAATAAAGTCAAAGGTATGGTCGCCAGAGCAAGATATGTACTCGCCAAAGATAGAAACATGGTAGCCGAAGGTTAATACCCAGGAAGGGAGGTGTTCAACGCATCAGCATACTAGGTACAAACCAACTCGGCAGAAACACGAAAATAAACCCTAAAACTCCCAGAAGACCCACGATAACCAGGAGTCATAGGAAAGAGCGGAGAGAAGAAGTCCTAATCCAATACAACATGGGACTCCCAATACAAATCCAAGAGGAAGTCCTACTACCAACACGACAAGGATCAAGGGAAAAACCCTAATTAACATGTATAAATAGAACCATCTATCCCATGAGGAAGGGGTTCGAAAACCAAAAGAGAGAGAAGCAATAATTCGAGAGATTTGAGTGTGTAACCGAAATAAAGGAACTATAGTGATATTTTCTTGTCCTCCAGGACGCCGTGGTTTTTTCCCATTCAAGGGTTTTCCACGTAAATTGGTCTCTTGCATGCATTGATTTTCTTTCTCAATTGACGATTGTTTTGATTTAATTGTTGGTCGCGTGGTAATCCAAATTTCACCATCAACAATTGGCGCTAGAATGAGGGGGTGATTGAACAGAAACTTCGAAGAACCCTTGCGACTTGAAAACATGAACAGCGACAAGAATGGCAACTCCAGCGGAGATTAGATTGTTGAGGCAACTGCACCAACAGGCGATGAGGCGACGACAATCGGGGAACAATCGGCGACAACACCAAGAGCTAGGGCAACCGACCCAGGAACTCTGCAGCACTTCCAAACTGCGTTGATGAATTTGATCAACGAAGCTAACAAAATAGGACTCTCACTTCCCATAGGCCCGGGAATCTCTTCTCCCTGCGAATTAGCCACACCTGGAATCCAGCCGCTCGGGAGATTATGGTCAGAAATCCACATTGCAACCCCTGATGCTCAAGTGAGGCAGACCCTCGAAGAAACTCCGCAGGATCACCCAGAAGGTTTCGAGGAAAGAAGATATGGAAAGAGAAAAGGTGTGGCGAATGACGAAACCCCAGAGATGCAAGATCACGGACAGATACATGGGACAAATTCCAATAACACACACCAAAGGAGACGGCGGAGACACCGCTCAATCTCATCTGAAGACAGAAGTCCCCGACAAAGAAGAGAATTACCATCCAAAAAGGTACGGCGAAGAAGGTCTGAGAGCACGGAAGATCAGATTGGTAGGAATTCGAATGATAAGGATAACTATGGGAGAATGACAATCAAGAGCAGACTCGATCCAGCCGGAGAACCAACTGGCCATCGAGATATCGTTTTGCAAGAGCTGTCGAGAAAGGTTTCAGCAATGGCACGGAGATATGGTCGCAACGTGTCTTCAGATGATAAGTCAGAGAGTCCATTCGTTGATCACATTGCTCGCACCCAGTTTCCAGATAGATTCAGAATGCCAACCATTAAACAGTATAAGGAAAGCAGAGATCCAAATGAGCATGTTCGCCGATTCCGTAATATTATGGCCCAGTATTCATCCAATGACGGACTGTTATGCCTTACCTTCCCGTAAACATTCGGCGACCTCGCCTCCAGGTGGTTTGGAAGACTTCCACCCAGAAGTATAAGCAATTTCTCAAACCTCAGCAAAGCGTTCATAAGACAATTCATGGGGAGCGTACAGAGAAAAAAGTCACTCGCCCATCTATTAAATCTAAAGCAGGAGCGCAATGAGTCGATCAAGAAGTATCTAGCAAGATTCGGGAAGGAGGTTGCCCAAATTGAGGACGCCAGTGATGTAGCTGTTATCGCCGCTTTCACCAATGGGTTGCAAAGTGGGCGACTATCCTTTGATCTACGAATGGAAAGGCCAAAAACTTATGAGGAGATGATGGAAATAGCTGGCGATTATGCATTGGCAGAAGAGGAAGAAGTAGCGCAAGGGGGTAGCTACGTACATGGCCACAAGCCTGACTCAAAATCAAAGCATAAGGATAACAAGAAGACGCAGTCGCGTGATCGCCAGAGAGACGAAAAGGGCCAAAAGGGACATCCAAGGGAAAACAAGGGAAATAACCGAGCCAGTAGGTTTCAAGGAAGGTACAACCATTACACCCCCTTAGCTGGCGATCAAGAGGAAATACTTTCTGTGGTAGAAGGCAAAGGACTTGCCAAATACCCTCGGCAACAATCAGCTAATGCCAGGAGAGATACAACCAAATACTGCCGATTTCATAAAGATCATGGGCATGAAACTTCAAAGTGTTTCCAGTTGCGTGACCATATTGAGAGCTTGATCAGAGATGGACATCTAAAAGATTTTACTTTGAAAGGTGACAAGCAAGGTGGTCGTCAATACAACCGTCAAGGGAACGGGCAGGAAAGGAGGAGTCCGAGGAGAAACAGCCCTATCGCCACTATAAACACCATCTTTGGCGGGCCCCATACTGGGAAAAGCAATCGAGAAAGGATGTCAGAAGTCCAGGAGGTAATGCAAGACAGTAGAAACATGGAGATTAATTCTGTGCAAAGGAACCCCAAGAAAAGAAGAGAAGGACATGACCCCATAACATTCACAGCGGAAAACACCGACGGAATTGATGTAAAACCTAACGATGCAATCGTAGTGGGAGTTCAAATTGCACACAGGGATGTCCTTCGGGTAATGATTGACAACGGAAGTTCAGCAGATATTTTAAGTGCTAGAGTGTACGATGAGCTGCGACTGGATAGGAAAGATCTAGAACCCTTTCATGTACCACTAAAAGGTTTCGAGGGCGCAGAAGTGAGATCTTTGGGAACTGTGAAACTGCCAGTGAGGTTTGGTACAGCACCATGTCGACGAACAATCCTCTTGGATTTTGTTGTAGTCGACATCCACAATTGGCCGTATAATGCTTTGCTTGGCCGACCGTTTCTTAACAAAGCCCGAGCTGTCACTTCAACCCACGCGTTGAAGGTAAAATTCCCCACAGAATTTGGAGTAGGAGAACTGAAAGGATCACAGGAGATGGCTCGCCGCGCCAACCTTTCAATCTTTAAAGATAAGGTAGGGATGGAGACCTTAAATATATTCAAGGTAAATAAAGAAGTACAGGAAGAAAACCCGAAAGCATTCGAATTGGACCCAAGGGACAAAGCGAGCAGAGAGAAAGAAGAGTCAACTGAGTCAATTGTTCTAAATGAAGCAGAATCGGATAAAACAGTCAGGATCGGAGCAAGGTTGGCTGAACGAGTCAAGAGAGATATGATAAGCTTGCTAAAAGAGTACAAGGGGATTTTCGCTTGGAGCCATGAGGACATGTCGGGGATTGATAGAGGCGTTATTTTACACAACCTGGCTGTGAACGAAAAATGCAAACCGGTGGTGCAAAAAAGAAGAAGCTTCAACCCAGAGAGAAGTGCGGCGATAAAAGAGGAGGTGTCCAAGCTGCTCGCCGCAGGGTCAATCAGAGAAGTTAAGTACTCGGAATGGGTGGCGAATGTAGTTCTAGTGAAGAAGAAGAATGGCCAATGGAGGATGTGCGTCGACTTTACCAAACTAAACAAGGCCTGCCCCAAGGATAGCTTCCCGCTACCAAGAATTGACCAATTGGTCGATGCAACAGCCGAACATGAGACATTGAGCTTCATGGATGCTTACTCAGGTTATAACCAGATAAAAATGCATAAGCCAGATGAGGAGAAGACAGCATTCACCACTGACCAAGGGTTATACTGTTACACAGTCATGCCGTTCGGCTTGAAAAATGCTAGAGCGACTTACCAGCGCTTAGTCAACAAGATGTTCACCAGACAGATAGGAAGAAATATGGAGGTTTACGTTGACGACATGCTGACAAAAAGCGTCACAGCATATAAACATATAGATGACTTGAGGGAGACATTTGATGTGTTGGTGAAATTTGGAATGAAGTTGAATCCAGCAAAATGCTTGTTCGGCGTACTATCAGGAAGATTTCTCGGATATCAAGTACATCAAAGAGGAATTGAGGTGAACCCCAAAAAAATCCAAGCATTGGCAAAAATGGTCTCGCCAAAAACTTTGAAGGATGTCTGGCATCGCTGAGCAGGTTCATAGCTAAATCGACGGATCGATGCCTACCATTCTTCAAAGCTCTAAAGAAGGGTAAGGGAGTCGAGTGGAGCGAAGACTGTGAAAGGGCTTTTCAGGCCTTAAAAGATTACCTCAGGCAAGCACCACTGCTATCAAAACCAGAAATGGGAGAAACACTGTACATGTACTTATCCGTTTCTGAAGCGGCCACAAGTTCTGTGCTGGTAAGACAAGAGGGTGGGGTCCAGAAACCAATATACTACACCAGCAAAGCACTGTTACCAGCTGAGACCAGATACTCGCCAGCCGAAAAAATGGCACTCGCTCTAATAACGGCAGCAAGGAAGCTAAGGCTATATTTCCAGGCTCATAAAATCGGAGTATACACCAACTGCCCGTTAAAATTAATTCTGCAGAAACCAGAAGTATCCGGCCGATTAACAAAATGGGCAATCGAGTTAAGTGAATTCGATGTAGAGTATCTTCCAAGGACAGCAATTAAAGCCCAGGCAGTGGCAGACTTTGTAGCAGAGTTCACCGAGCCAAGTGTAGAAGTGGAGAGAATGATGGTGGAGCAAAATAAGAAAGTATTCAAATGGCAAATCCGCGTTGACGGATCGTCAAACACGCACGGCAGCGGGGCAGAGATAATGGTGTCAATCCCAGAAGGAGATTCAGTCGAATGTGCCTTGCGTTTTGACTTCAAAGCTACTAACAACCAAGCTGAATACGAGGCACTCATAGCAGGAGTAAAGGTTTGCACAATTCTAGGAGCAGATGAGGTGGAAATCTTCAGCGACTCTCAAGTTGTTGTCAATCAGGTGCTAGATGAGTACCAGGCGAGAGATGAAAACATGATTGCCTACCTAGAATTAGCAAAGGAGCTGCTGGGAAGATTTAAAGAATACAGAATTGTCCAGGTCCCCAGAGAAGAAAACGAGCAGGCCGATGCCTTGGCCAAATTGGCATGCGCCACAATCAACATCTGGCCCAGAACTATTTCTATGATCCACCTACTACAACCGAGTATAGTCAGATTAAAAAAAGTCGGGGCAATCTTTGGCGATAAAGGTTGCTGGATTACACCAATCAAAGAATACCTCGTCAATGATGTACTCCCAAGTGATCCGTTAGAGGCAAAACGATTAAAGTACAGAGCTACAAAATATTCAGTACTCAATGGAGAACTGTACAAAAGGGGGTACTCAAGGGCATTGCAGAGATGTGTCGGACCAGAAGAAGCCGAAGGTATCCTAAGGAGTATACATAGTGGAAATTGTGGGAATCACGCTGGGGGTGCCAGCCTAGCCCACAAAACATTAAGGCAGGGTTTCTACTGGCCAACACTGTTCGCCGATGCTAAAAGGGTGGTAGCAAGGTGTGAGGCGTGTCAAAAAATTACAAACAACATCCGCCAACCACCTGAATTCTTACAAAACATTACCTCGCCTTGGCCATTCGCCATGTGGGGAATTGACTTGATCGGCCCAATGCCAACAGCATCCGGAGGAGCAAAACACGCTATTGTAGCAGTGGATTATTTTACCAAGTGGGTAGAAGCCGAACCATTGGTGCACATAACGGAAGCAAACACTATAAACTCTGTGAAGAAAAATATTCTGTACAGATTCGGGATACCAAACACCATCATCACCGACAATGGGACCCAATTCGATGGTAATAAATTCAGGGAGTTATGGGACAAGTATGGTATCAACAACTACTATGCCTCCCCAGCACATCCGCAGACAAATGGCCAAACTGAAGCGGTGAACAAGATCATAAAACACAACCTGAAAGCCAAATTGGCAGTGAATAAGGGTAGTTGGGCAGAAAAATTACCACAGGTACTTTAGGCATATCGAACCACAGAAAGAGGTTTGACAGGTGAGACCCCATATTCCATGGCTTACGGAGCTGAAGCTATCATTCTCGTGGAAACATCTTTCTCTTCACCAAGAGTACAACTCTTTCAACCGGAACTCAATGTTGATAAGTTAAAATACGGTCTGGATGAGTTAGAAAAAAGAAGAGAATGCACATAGATAAGAAACACTGCATACCAACAGAGGGTAGCCAGGTATTACAATTCGCATATGCGTGAAAGGAGGATCGCACTCGGCGACTTGGTGCTGAAAAGGGTGAACCCAGGAACCAGAGACAAAGCTGCAGGATCACTCGCAGACAAATGGGAAGGGCCTTATCAAATCATAGGCATAGCTGGTCACAGGGCATATCGCATCACTCGAGAGGGTTTTGGCGAACTACCTCGGCCATGCAATGCGCAGTACCTTAAAATATATTACCCTTGACATTTTTTCATTGCTTCTAGGATTTAGTTCAATGTTTTTATTCTTAGGCAGTTTCCGTTTTAGCATTTTTTTCTGTGTTGCTGTTTTGATAAAAGTTACAGGAAGTATCCAATAAAGAGTAATTTATTACTAAGAATTCGTAACTTGACTCGCTAGTTACAAAGGGCATTCGCCGTCGTATATCACAAAATACCATTGCGTAAAGACAAGTTTCATACTCACAGCAATAAGAATGAGCAGCGACCCTCGAAATCAAAGCAGGCCAAAGGCGACTGCGTCGCCATAGCCCAAGCTATAAAAATTGGTGGTCGCCACTACAAGGAGAATAAGATCCCCAGAGAAAAACTTGGTGTGGGCGAGTACGCCCTGAAAAGCACCGAGTACACCAGAACTCAGCAATGGCAGTTGAATAAATAAAAACATGTTAAAAACTTGGTGTATGGTCGGATACGTCTTGACAAACACTAAGTACGCCAAAACCCAGCAACGGCAGCTGAATACAACGAAATATGCTAAAAACTTAGTAAAACACTAAGCAAAAATTCAGCGAATAGCAGCTGAATACACAAAAATATGCTAGACTTGGTGAAACACAGAGCAAGCCGAAAACACAGCACAAGCAGCTGAACCAAAGTAAAAACTAAAGGAGTTATAAATTAACTTATAAACAAAATCATTTACAATTGGAGCTGCAAAAAAGATATAAATATTTACAATTGAAGACCTAATCTCAACTAGCTGCAGGAGGTCCCTCGCTGTCTTCCTCATCTTCGATCTCCTCTTCAGAAGGCCAGGTAATTTCCTCGCCCCCATCTGGCATAAAAGGTCTATAATCTCTACCGGCAACAGGACCTAAATCAGGTTCAGCACCAGAACCAGAAAAGCTGCCCTTCTGACCGGAGTAGTAAGTATTGAAGACACGCCTACTGGGAATTTCTAAATGCATAGGATGAGGCTCAGTCCTGTTATAACGGTAGTGGGCTTTCCATCGTTTTATCTGATCTTTAATCGAACCCACTCCGCTGGCCATATGCTGTTTAAGAGACTTGTCAAAGCGATTTAAAGCCTTTTCATTCGAATGGTCCTTCATGGCGAAGAACTTCTTCGACTGCCTCATGCCCCGTTCAAACTCACGCAGCAAAAGCGTATCATAAGCGGGGGATCTCTTGAAACGATCAACCGCTTCAACCTCCAGCACGGCCTTGAGATCATTCAAGATAACTTCATGCGAGGACAACTGGTTGCGCAGGTCCAAAGCCTCACGCTCAGCTCTCTCTTTTGCCTCATCAGCTAGTCGCTCAGCCTCGAAACGTACTGCGAGCGATTCTTGATTAACGGAGAGTTGCTCTCGCAACAAACGAATCTCATCCTCAGCAGCAGCCAATTTCTCTTCAGCAACCAGTTGAGCTGAAAGATAACCATCTGCGGATTCCCTCAACTGAGCAAGTTGCTGAGTATGGACTTCCTCAGCAGAGAGTTTCTCAGCTGCCAAAGTAGAGGCCTGTTCTCGCAGGTGTTTCACATCCCTAGAAAGGAAATTCTCACGCCTGTAGTTGTTAGCCATCTCAGACATCATCTAAAATGAAAAACAGGCAAGTCAGGAAACACACAAATCAGAGTACAAAACGAATACTGCAAAAGACTCACCAAATAGTGGCAGTTGAAGAAAAATTCCATCTTTCTGTTACAAGACCTACTCTTCACATGCTCCCAACCCTCACCGACATAAACATCGTTGTTTATCAGGTATGAGCAAATCTCAGCAGTCGAAAAGTCTGAAAGGGAAACAGACTCAACTCCTTCACCAACTTCAGTTGGATCCACGGGAGGAACTTCATGAGCAGCGCCCGAACCCGATATAGAAGCCCCAGGTTGTTTCGATGGCTCCGGCTTATCAGCTGGCCTCGTCTGACCAGATGGCCCAGGTTGACTAGCAGAAGACACACTCGGCCCACCCACAGCCTCCGAAGGAGAAGCTGCACCGGTCGGGGAGGAGGCAGGAGCATTCAATTTGTTAACTCCCTCAAAAGATGGAGACACCACCGCACTCATCCCACCAGTAGGAGCCTCAGGAACTGGTGTTTGAGTAGAGGGAGTTTCGGCGAATATAGGTCCATCAGCACCCTCCTTGTCCGAAGAAACAACATACTGCACAACTCTTGATGCCCACTTCAAAGGTCGAGCAGTATGATTAGAAGTGCCCTCAGCTGGGCGTTTTCCTCTACCGGTCCTAAAGGTTAAGTCATTCGCAGGATCAATGGGAGTTTCAGGGACATCCGCGTTAAAAATAGGAGTGTCACTGACTGACCCTGAAACTCTAACTTTCTCTTTTCCCTTACGGCTGGAGATAGCTGCAGGAGTGGTCGCAACAGCAGTAGTCGCAGCATGAGTGTTCACAGCAGCCTTTGTATACACAGGGGGTTGTCCCGATTCGACCCCTCCCTCAGGAATATCACCAGCTTCCTCGCCATCTGAGAGATCGCCACCATCTGGCTAGCAACTCCTTCCTTGGCCAAACCAGCAGTATGTCTTTTACTGGCAGCCTCAGAATTTTTCACTGCCCGGGCTTGTAAGTCACAGACAGTATCAAAGTCACACACTGCAAGAAAAATCACCAAGTATTAGCAATGGGAAAAGCAAAGCTATGAAACCAAAAGAAAGCAGGTAAAACTTACGGCGAGGAAGTCTAGCGGGTAAGCGCGAAAAAAGCCGCTGAGCGATCATTTTATCCTCATCCAAAAGAAATGGACGGCCCCTTTCATCTAGAGGCAGGATGGCCGCAGCAGCGAGATGAGATATCTCTCCGTCCAACAATACTGGGATGGCCTTCGACCAAGTGTCGGGAGAAGTAAAGTGCCGGGGAACCTTCTTCGCCGTAAGATTCAGGTGACCACGGGATGACACGTTTCTACCCCACTCGCCGCCAATAAAGAACCAGCTGTTCTTCCATCTCTTATTTGAGGTAGGGAAACCCCAAATAAATCCAAATCTCTATTTGCCCAGGATTAGCCACTTCCTTTGGGATCCAATTCTCCACGGGCGAAGAAAGAAGAAAGTAAGTTCCACTGTTGCCTGCCTACTTTAAAGTATAGAAATGGCGAATTTCACGAGGCGTAGGAGGGTCATAACCTTTCAACTTCCACATTAATCCCAAACACATAAGAATCCTATAGCTATTTAGGGCAAATTGAGCGGGTGCAATTCGAGCCTCCGCGAGAAACCTGGCGATGAAAGGCTGAAGAGGAAGGGTTACTCCACAGTTGAGCATGGCACCATAAATGGCGACTACATTTTTGGGAGGATTCCATGCTGCTCGACTACCAGATAGCATCAAAGTTACTGAGTCGGGAATTTCAAAGCGACTCCTATACTTACGGAGTTCATCCTCGCCTACCACATTAACTTCGATGTCGAAGGAACACAGACGATCAAACGAGAAGTGCAGCCTATCCCGTCGATGGTCTTCAACGTCAGAATCAATAGTTGTCTGCGCATCCAGTAGGGACCCGCGAGGAACCGTAGAGGCGCGTCGTTTGCTGCCACCTAGTTTAGAAGATCTCGGCATCACTAGAGAATCACTATCGGAAGACGAAGGAGAAATGTTAGGGATAGAATCATCTTCAAAAGATGAAACATAAACAGAAAGTGGGACCGGAGAATCCGGGTGAAAATTACGAATCAAAGATTCGATTTTGTCCGCAGTACGTTTGTCACCAAGCTCTATAGCTTGCATCATTTGATTAAAAAGAGAAGAACGTAAGGAGGGATCCATGAAAACTCACCAGAAAAACCCTAGGTTCGGGGAATGAGCAGGAGATTTGGGGACGCCAAGAAATAAGCACGATCGAGTTCAAGATGAGCTGTTCGACAATAAAATCAAATAGAAGAAATTTATGGCAGAAATTTCTAAGGGAGAAGAATGAGAGACAATGAAGGAACTCTGCTTTGAGAGAAAGAAGAGATTAATGGAGATGTGAGAGGATAGAGAAGAAGGAGAAACGATCGAACATTAAACGAGGGAGTTTTTGAAATTCAAAAAGAAAAAATAAGATAAAAGACATTTGGTTAAAGTGAGCGATGGTCACGATAACTGGCTGCAACAGTCACCACCAAGTAACAGACATGTGGCACCTCGGGGATCACCAAGCAGTCAAAATATATCTTCACCTGTGAAGTAAGTGGAAGCGCCAAAGGTTGTGGCTGAAATTAAAACCTTGCACCGGAAGAATCAACCAATTAATACAGCAAGTGGTGAAAAGGAAAAAGAGGGAAGTTATTTACAGAATGCGCCGAAATCTTAAAGCATGGATATAAATACTGCTCGCAGAAACAAACAAATTGAAAACCCAAAATATGCGCTCAGCTCGAAGTATTTAGGGGGGTATTGTTGTATATATATAATTTCGCCAAGCAGCCACGTCATCAAATGAATCAATAAATGTTGAAGAACAGGTTGCCACGTCACTCATCGACCAGGTCAAAGGAGAAAACGTGGACCAGTCAGTATGTAAACGTCAAGTCAATAAAGTCAAAAGTATGGTCGCCAGAGCTAGATATGTACTCACCAAAGATAGAAACATGGTCGCCGAAGGTTAATACCCAGGAAGGGAGGTGTTCGCCGTGTCAGCGTACTAGGTACAAACCAACTCGGCAGAAACACGAAAATAAACCCTAAAACTCCCAGAAGACCCACGATAACCAGGAGTCATAGGAAAGGGCAGAGAGAATAAGTCCTAATCCAATACAACATGGGACTCCCAATACAAATCCAAAAGGAAGTCCTACTACCAACACGACAAGGATCAAGGGAAAAACCCTAATTAACATGTATAAATAGAACCATCTATCCCATGAGGAAGGGGTTCGAAAACCAAAAGATAGAGAAGCAATAATTCGAGAGATTTGAGTGTGTAACCAAAATAAAGGAACTATAGTGATATTTTCTTGTCCTCCGGGACACCGTGGTTTTTTCCCATTCAAGGGTTTTCCACGTAAATTGGTCTCTTGCATGCATTGATTTTCTTTTTTAATTGACGATTGTTTTGATTTAATTGTTGGTCGCGTGGTAATCCAAATTTCACCGTCAACAACACTGAACGTGGTTTGAGGTTTTGGAGCTCAAGGTGTTTATACACTGCATAAGGCATAACATTAATACCGACTCCAAGATCAAACATTGCCTTTCGGTCATTCCTTCCACCTATTGACACATTGATAACAAAATTCCCAGGGTCTTTGAGTTTAGGAGGTAAGGTCATGTGAAAGGTATTTGGAGTAGAAAGTATAGTGATGGACTTAGCTTGTTCGGGTTGGCTAGGGAATTTCCCCGTTTCTTGTTTATTCAAAGCCTCGGCAATTTGACCAAGTTGGGTTTCCAAGTTCTTCATTGATGTGCCCATATTGGTAACTAAGGCTTCGAGTGAACTCAACCATTGCCCATCCGGTAAAATAGGCTCTACTTGTTGTTGCCTTGCTTGGTTGTTGTAGAAATTTCCTGGTTGTTTCCATTGATTGGCTTGGCCACTCCCCGATCCTTGACCTTGGTAGAACCCTTGATTCACCTCTTGGCTAAGCATGTCCGAGTTCAATGCATTGTTGTTTGAGTAAGAAAGGTTCGGACGTTGCCGCCATTTTGGATTGTAGGTTTGAGAGAGCACGCCACCTCTATCTCCTTGTTGATATCCCATTGCTTGGACTTCCTCTTAGAATCCATCACAACCTTCTCCATCTCTTCCTTGAATATGGCTTGCATTCCCTTGGTTGGTCATGAATGATTGCATGGACAACATTGTGGCTTGCATGGATTGCATTTGCTTGGCCAACTTCGAAACTTCAATTGCCGTCTCGGTTCCCATTCCTACCTCATGTCTACCATTGGCTCTTGTGCTAAAATTGCATTGTTGAGACATAAGAGCAAGCCTCTCACACACATCCATCACAAAAGCCGCCGTCTTATCCGCAGTTGAGCCTCCACAAGCATTAGTAATCAAAAGTTGTGTATGAGGAGAAAGTCCTTCTTGAAATGAGAAGACCTTGTATTCATCGGGGAGCATGTGGGGAGGAAGTTGTGCTAGCAAGGATTGGAATCTCTCCTATGTCTCATGAAATGAATCTCCCACCTCTTCTTGAAATCCCGTAATTTGCATCTGCAATTCTCTCTTCTTGTTTGATGGAAAGAATCGGTTGAAGAATGCTTCACACACCGCATCCCATGAGGCAAGAGATCCGGGCTTTTGGGTATTGAGCCATTTTTTTGCATTGTCCTTCAAACACGTTGAGAAGCACCTCATCAGTAGTTGTTCCTTTGAGAGTGTACCCATTCTTGATGTAAAGGGGAAAGTCTCCACCACCCCACTAAGGTCTTTCATGAACTGTAAGCAATCTTCATGTGTCTTGCCAAGGAAGGATGGTAGTTGGCTAATGTGCATGGTCTTGAGCTCATATGACTTCGTGAGCTCATCAAGAACAATGGCAGGTGGTTCATTTCCGATGATAGGTCTTGAATATTGTCCCATGGTGAGTTGTCTTGGAGAGTTTTCCATTTGTGGGGGTTGCATATTTGGTGGGATATTCATTGGTGGGGGTGGATTATTGAGTGGGTTTTGGTTTTCTCTCACGTCTTCCATATTACCCCTGCCCTTTCAGTGGCTCTTGCTAGTCTTCCAACTTGATTAATACGATCGTTGAAAGGAAACAGAATACCTCCCCTAGAACGACGCCCGTGCATACACTAGCAACTTGAAATACCAAAAACAAAAACTACCAAGAAGTAAAAAGATAAAAATAACACAATTAAACTACTAAACTATATCCTAAATTAGAATAGCCAAATATAACGCTGCCGATCCCCGGCAACGGCGCCAAATTTTGATCAGACTTTTACAAGTACCAAAATTCCACACTTGGAATACACAAATCGAATGAGATGTATAATGGCAAGCGGGATCGTTCCTCAGGGAAAGGGAGGATATTTGGCTATAACTAAAATATGTACACTAATCTAAACTACGTGCGGAAAAGTAAAATTCATTTCTGGTTTTGGAATTTGTTTTAATAATTAAACTAAACGAAATTAATCAATCTACAACAAGTAATTGAAATGAAAGGTGTGATATATGATGATGGATATTGGGGAATTGAGTTGACAACTAAAAGATTTCCTAATGTAATGAACTAGTCCAATTAAGCACTTTCATCCTACTCAAAGGTTGTTCTTTAATTGATTTGACTCATTAATGTGCAAATTCAAACCTTGACTCAAGTAAGCCCTACTATGAGTCTTGATGGAAATAGATTCAAGCTCTTACCCAAGTGAACCCCACTATGAGTAATTGCCCAAATAATATTCTTAAGAACAAATTAAAGGTCTTGTACCAAATAACACATGCATGCATCAATTTTCAATTTCATATATGCTAAAGATTGGAGAATGAGTTGAAAGCCATTCAAACCCTAAACCACAACCTTGACATGTGAACCATTTTTACCACAAGCTAAATTGAACCCCAATATTAACAAGTAAAGTAAAAATGGCAACTTCAAAGCAATGAAATGAAAATATACCAAGGGAGGATTTGATAAATATATGACTAGTTCAAATACATGAGACTATCACATTAGTTGTCTCATCAATTCCCAAATAAAAAGGTTTAGTTACACATAATGAAAATAGAAATTAAAAGAGAAAGATTGTAGAGAAAACCCACAAAAATCTTCATAAGTCTTCTTGTTCCTTGATAAGCTTGGAATCTCCTTGACCTTGGTGACTCCTTTCTTCTCTCTTCAATTAATCTTCAAAATGAGATGGAAAGAATGTTGTTGGAAGGAATTAATGGAGCTTTGGAGTGATGGAAGTTAGAGAGAGGTTAGAGAGTTTTAGAGAGAGGATAGGGTTTCATGAAAATGGTGGAGAGTGATGAGAGAAGGAGAAAAGAGGGATATTTATATGTGGTCCCACAAGGTAGGGTTGAAATCCTGGTGTTACTGACGTGGCACGTGATCGGCGGTTTCAAACGGCGGCCAGGCCGCCGAATGGAAACCGCCGAATTGAAAATGGACACACTGGAATTGATCGACGGTTGGAACGGCGGTTAAATTGTGGCGGCCGAATGCACCTGACACTTCTGGAATGAAACGGCGGTTTCAAACGGCAGCCAGACCGCCAAATTCTTCTTTTCTTGCCAAATGACCGTTTTGCCCCAAAATGCTCTCCTTTCGCCGCTGTAAGCCCAAAATCACTGGATTTCATCGTTCTTCAACCCAGAATACAAAAAGTACCTGTACAATCAACATCGAGCCATAAATTTCATGAATGTACTCGAAAGTCAATCAAAAGTATCAGAAATAGGGGGTGTATTTCTATATATGTAATGGCTCGATCACCAGACCACCTCAGAAACAGTGGTGGCAATAGCTCTATATTCAGCTTCAGTGGATGATCTAGAAACCGAGCGTTGCTTGCGGGAGCACCATGAGATGGCATTCGAGCCAAGGAAGACAATATAGGCACTGGTGGAGGTATGATCATCTTGATTGCCTACCCAGTCGGCGTCGGAAAAGGCATGCCGTGATACTAGAGAGTCACAACGCAATAGTAAACTATCGCCAGGTGTGCCATGCAGATATCGTAAGAGACGTTTAGCAAGGGACCAATGATCAGTTGTTAGGCGATGCATAAACTAAGCTAGCTTGTTGACAACGAATGCAATGTCAAGTCGAGTAAACGACAGATATTATAAGGCACCAATTACCTGACGAAATTATGTAGCATTCGTGAGAGAGGTACCATCAAGAAACTTAAGTGTATGATCAGTAGGAAGTGGAGTTGAAACCAGTTTAGCATCAAACATCTTGGTACGAATTAAGAGATCGGTCATGTACTTCTCCTGAGAGAGAAACAAACCGTGAGAGCAAGGGAGAACTTCAACTCCAAGGAAGTATGATAGGGTGCCAAGATCCTTAATCAAGAAACGTCGAGCAAGTGTGATTACGAACTCGTCAACAAGCACTCCATCACTTCTATTAAGAATGATGTCATCGACATATACCCAAAAAAAAAAAGCACACAACCATTAGCATTAAAAATGAACAAAGAAGTGTCATAATGAGAATTAACAAACCCATTTTGGAGAAGGAGTTGGCGAAGCTCGTTGTACCACGTCTGAGGTGCTTGTTTAATACCATAAATGGCCTTCTTTAGGCAACAAACATGTGATGGATAAGTAGGATCCGTGAACCCCAACGGTTGTGCGAAAAAGACGTCTTCAGACAAATGTCCTTGAAGGAACACATTGTTCTCATCCAGTTGACGAATAGACCAACCCCGCGATATCTCAATGCTTAACAAAACTCGAACTGTGGTGGTCTTAACCACCGGACTGAAGGTATCAGTATAGTCAAGGCTCGGTCATTGGTAGAAGCCGTTGGCCACCAAGCGAGCTTTATACCGAGAAATAGAGCCATTCGAAGACTGTTTTATATAGAACACCCACTTACACCTTACAACATTGTGAGACGAATGTAGTGGAACCAATTCCCATGTTTCAAACCGAATGAGAGCAACAAACTCATCCGACATTGCTCGCTGCCATTCCAATATTTTCAGTGCTTGAGAAGCATAAGATGGCTTGGTTTGGACAGGGGATGGTAGAACACTTGTGAGGGACAATTTCGTGGCAAGTTTGTGTATGTTATTTTTCGACCTGGTGATCATAGGGTGACCAGTATGTTGGGCGAGGGCTGGTGTAGGCGCAGGTGAAGTCTGATCTACGGTGGTTCCAGGGGAAGGTTGAGCTGTAGTGAGCTATGAGAGATTCGGGGCCATGGCTTGAGCTCCAGAATCAAGGAGTGTAGTCGAAGATGGAGCCTCATGCACAGCCAAACTAGGTGGAGAATGAGCATGAAGAATTGGGACATTGACTGTCGGGAGATATGAGGTAGCTAGGAGTCGTAAGTTTTAGTGTTAGGGCGAGGAAGATATTGGTGAAGTGTATTGTAGGAAAAGACGGACTCAACAAAATTGACAATCCTAGAGACAAAAATACGATCGTTTTCCAGGTCTAAACAGTAATAGGCACTTTGTGACAATGAATATCCTAGGAAAAATGCAGGCTCTAGACCAAGGTTCTAGTTTGTGATGGTTGTATGGTTAATCCATGGGTAACAGAGGCACCCAAATACACGTAGTTTGGCATATAATGAACGCATACCAATGAGGCATGAGTGAGAAGGGATAAGCCCGTCTCTATAATATGATGATGACGAGGATTGGAAACACCATTGTGCTTCGACGGGTGAGACGGAGTGGTAAAGTGAGATATGCCATGACTAGCAAGTGTTTTTCTTAGGGCGATGTATTCACCACCATTATCACTATAAAATGAAATGATGGAATGATTAAAGAATTTCTCAACTAAGGATTTAAAACGAATAAACACTGCATGAACATCCGATTTATTTCTTAAGGGATACAACCACATGTACTTTGTAAAATGGTCGATAATAAGTACATAATACTTGAAACCATCTCTAGAGACAATTGGAGAACTCCAAACATTCGAATAAATAACCTCAAGAGGCCTAGAACTAAGAATAGTCGAAATTGCACAAGGCAACTTGTGCATTTTATTACACTTGTACACAACACATAGGTTGATGGATTTATTTGACGAAGTAACAGACAATGCTTGGGTGGACACTAATTTAGAAATTATTTTTTATGAAGGATGACCTAAATGGTGATGCCAATCATGAAGAGAGGCTTTGACACTGGAAAAAACGATGATGTGAGAGGTCTCAAGCTGAGCATGAGACGGCCATTCGTAAACTTCATTCCTAGTCCGTCCTTGCATAAGCCGCGCCCCCGTATGAAGGTCCTTCACAACAATCGAAAAAGGTGAAAACTCAACAGCAACTTGGTTAGATACACAAAACTTGGAGACAGATATTAAGTTTTGCTTCATATTAGGCACACATAAAACATCAGACAGTAAAAAAGATGAGGAGGTATAAGGTAAGTGAAGAGAACCAATGTGTGTGATTTTCAAACCTGAGCCGTCACCAATCATAATATCATCGGAGCCATCATACGAAGAGTGCAAAGACATATTTTGCATATCAGTTGTGACATGATGCGAAGCACCTTAGTCAAGCAACCAGTTAGGTGCGGTGGAATTTGGAGCATCAAAATTCGCACAAGGTTGCCACTATCTTGTTACTGGTCCGTTTAAGGCTGAGAAGATACAGGTGTGAATGTGAATGCAGAGCAACGCTTGGTTGTGTGACCCTGTTCACCACATAGTTGACAGAACCCACGATCGGGTTTAGGCTTGTAAGATTGATTATGAGAGTTTCATAGATTTTGAGTCGAAATAGAAGAATTAACTTGTCTGGTATGGAGAGAGTTTTGCTGAAAATTTTTGTTATTGGTGTAGGACCGATGGTTGCTGGGTTGGTGTCCACCAAAGATAGGTTTTGCAACATAGTTGGCAATGATGGAAAGCCTGTGATTTTTCACAGTTTCGTGTTTTAGGACGGCTTCAAAGTTGATCAATTTTTCATGTAATTCCTCGAAAGAAATTGCGGAATCACGGACACGAATGGCAGAAGATGTCTATGAACTCATCTCCAAGGCCATTTAATATTTTTACAGTCAAATCTTTAGAGTTCTCCAAGTCATCAAGCATGGCCAGTTCATCAACAACACTTTTGACATATTGCATATACTCAGTAATAGATTGTGTGCCTTTCGTGACATTGGTGACCACCCTTGAGATGCATGATATGTACTCTAGAAGGCTTCGCATATGTGTTGGCAAGTGCAATCCATGCATCATGGGCAATTCTAACGGAAACAATAAAAGGAATGATTGACGGAAATATAGATCTGATGATTGTAGGATGAGTTTGATGTTGTAACACCATCTGTTGTGACTATGGTCGGTAGACATGGATGTTGACCATCAACAAAACCCATGAGATCGAAGCTGAAGAGAAGTGTGTGAAACTGAAGTTTCCAGGAACAATAGTTCGTTGCTGTCAGTTTCAACGGAGCTTTGGCTGCAACGTTAATGGAGATTATAGTGTTTGAATAAGATGTGACGTCATGAAAGGATGAGGAAGAAGAGATAACTATTACCGAGTTTGAGGAAGAAGAAGTGGTGTTAACCACTGTTGGACCGTGGACTCTTTTGAGTTATGAGAGCTCTGATACCTTATAGATGATGAATATATTTTCAGTATATTATTGATCATCGTTTTGTAGAGATATATACAGGGGATAACTTGTAGAAGTCTTGTACAAGTAAAAGTGTATAACCTATAGAATAGGAGAATTTAAACTAAGAGATCAATGTGATAATTACATTATTTGAGATAAATACAAAATATAAATATATAGCTAAACAGGATTATCCTTAACACAAAACCGGGGCAAAAAGAAAAAATTTACACACGATCATTATCATACATGCATAAGAGTATATGATGATCTGTGTATTTATCCGCGCTTGAGCTCTTACAGATTAGAATCCCTGGAACGAAGATGTTAGAATCCTGAAAAGCCCATCCGGGTTATCAGCGTGTACCTGTTAAAACTTACCATGAGCACAAGTACATAACTAGAAAATAATGATTTCATCGAAGACAAGGCTCATCCACAACTGATGTAGTTTAGGGTTGGAAGTTGATTTAAAGAATAATAATACCATCATTGAATATGAAATCTGGTCCTAGTTGTTAGTTTAAATAGCATTACCTTTTTGGTCCCCGCTAATAACTGCTTGAAGAAAATGGGGAATTAGGAGTGTTTTAACTACAATTGTTGGATCGTTTCCTTATAACTCAAGCTTTTGAATCTAGTAATTACTGAAATGGTATCAGAGCGTTGTTTTGCCACGAGTGGATTGGTTCGTGAAGGGGTGTGTTAGAATGTTTAAATACTTATTAGACAATTTTCAAAAGGTTTAAGTATTTGGCTCTAGTCATTACTGACATGGGAAATACCATGTTACTCAGCAAACAACTGAAGAAAATAAAACGTGTGACATTAACATACCCAGTGGCCAGCATCTTCAAGGACATGCATTTCAACTCCACCTCCACCATCAACAGCCAGCTCCTCAGCAGCGTGAATTCTCTGGAGATCTTTGAGAGCCCACCTGTGCAAACTTCTCTCTGCTTTCAAAAAATTAACATGCACACCTCGGGGCAAGTTTTCCACAAGTTTCCTACATCATTGGATACGAAATTAAAAATCTAGCTACAAGCTAGACTTCAAAATTTAATAAGTACTGCTAGTCTGCAATACAACAATTAGGATTTTATTTGTGCCTCCAATACTTCACAACATTATGTATAAATGTCGACTAGAAAGGTGCAGACTACTGCATATATTCAGGAGGAAAAAAATAATAATAAGCATTCCCACAAGAAAGGTGCCTTGTGCCGTCACATTTCACCCAAAGAAAATATATATATATAGCAGAAAGGAGCTATGAAGACTAATTTTATCTAAAACACACACACAAAATTCATCCATGATGATTGGATAAGAAGTGAAAGCAAATACCATAAATTTGTCTCTTCATAGGATTGGTACATTTCAGCAATCCCCTCTAGGTCAAAGACCCACGAAAAGCCTGATGATGCCAAACCAAGAGAGCCAGTAGGTCGGAGGTTAGTTACCACCCACTGGACACAAAAATAAGAATAAAATTAAAGATGAGATTAGGTGGGCATCAGAAGCACCGTCTTAACCTGTAAACAATGACAGATTAAAAGGGAAAGAAATCAAACAGTGAAAATGCAAATGCAACCTTTACATATTATATATATATATAGTCACTTTCTGAGGTGGGATCCCGCATGAATTTTTCGTGCAAGATCGAGGCATGTGATAAACCGTGTAAAATTTTTGTTTATCACAAGTGATAAACCTTGATCCTGCATAGAAAAATCGTGCGGAATCCCGCACTTGATAATAATTATATATATATATATATTTCTTTTCTCCTCGATGCACACCGATATATATTTGTCAATTTCCTAAATATTAGCCATTAGATTCAACTACTTTGCATACGTCAACATTCACTTATGCTTAATCAACGGCTCACATACAATGCACTGGTATAAATACATCAGTGAGCACTGATAGGAAAACCACTGTATTTATATTATATATGCATAGGAAAACCACTGTATTTATATTATATATGCATAGGAAAACCACCGTATTTATATTATATATATATATACATATTCAAAAAGAAAATAACAGAAAACTCTGCCATATTGCAGCTGTTAAAAAAAGTTAAGCAGACCATAACAGAAAAGGAGTTTAAAAGATAATCACTACAAAACAGTGTCCCGGTAAAAGAGGGGGAGAGAGAAAAGAATGACCATACAAAAGCATTTAAAATTACTAGTGGTGTTTGAATTATACCTGTGCTACATCTTTGGAAAAGCCTTCTTGAAGAAGAGCACTCACAATCTCCCGCTTTGAGATGACCTACCTTAATGGAAGATTATGACATTTACAACTATGGCCAGAAAAAAAAAAAAAAATTTGAAATATAAAATGAAAGGGAAAACAAATTAATCAACAATTTCAAGGAAGAAAAAGGTTGTAAAACATCTACATTTCCAGTACATATAGTACAAAAAGAAATGAAAACTAACCTCCTTAGGCAGTTTACCGAGGAAACAGATCAATTCAGCTGGATGATCCTCCCCATCTCCACCGGCTCTAACTTTTCCAGGAGTAGCATCTAAAACCCAGACCTGTAGAACACAAATTATAACAGGATATAGCACAAGGATATAATTTGACATCTATTATTAATTGCTGAAGCCCCTATTATTACAGCTAAGCAACAAAAATTGCATCTCACAATAATTTGGAATAACCTCATCTTATCAGCATGTCAAAGTTTTAAACATTGTGAAGTGCATGTAATATCTTAATGTTGAGTTCTTTTAACATCCCAGATCAATATATATACAGCTTAAGTCAAACTATGCCAGAGTGTAAAATCAACTCAGCAAAATTTAGCAGAGAAAAACTTACCTTGACAGGCCGTGCAAGGGGTTTGGCAGCTTGGTCTACCATGCTTAAGACAACTGCAGAGATAATTATGAAGCATATTAAGCATTTGAACCACCTGAAATATAAGTAATTTAAGAATCATATCCCATTGTTTGCTGTTAAAAAGGATCAAATGCTGAAACAACTAAAGATACCTTTTCCTCCAAAGCTGTGACCAACTAAAACCCGGGGTGTTATTCTTTGCTGTCCAACCTAATCAGCCAAAAAGGTCACAAACTCAATGAAATCTTTCTGATAAGATTAGAATTGCATATATTTTATACCCTTTCTTTCTTAGTTTCTTGCTTTGTTTTGAGTTAAACTTGTGCTTTTTACGTGTCTTTTGTTAGTTTTCAGTTAATCGAGTCTTAGGAGCTAAATGGAAGAAAATGGAAGATTTCCGATCAATTCCGAAAAGTCTACCTCTGCAGATGAGTCAAGTTCGGAGAATAAACTGTATCAGCTCAGGGGGGACTGGGTTTCGAGCTTTATATGGTTGGAAAGGTCCGGATGTTAGCTTTCCAGGGAATTTTACGGCTTCTAAAGTGAGTTATGGCGATTTTACTACCCAAAGGTCAGTCCAGAAATTCTACATGCGAATTCGAGAAACCATCCGTTGCGGGCTGCCAATCTTGGAGAGAAAGCCTTGGACGAATTCTTTGTGTTTGGACTATTAATGAAGTCCCAAATTTGTATTTTAATTCAATTAAATAGCTGATCCTAATCCCTCTAGGAATCTAGGATTGGTTGTAATTGGGTTAATATTCCTGAAACTTGTAGGATTGTATTTCCTATTCGAGATCACTTTAACTTAGACTTATTGGAGGCGGATTAGGACACCTCAAGGAGACCTAACTTATGCCTATTTAAGAGAGAAAATTCCAGCAGAAATTTATCATTGAATAGAGAGGCAGAGGATTGAAGAGTTGAAGACTTTCTTGGGCAGCACTTCCCGGGTTTTATCATTCTTTATCTTTTATGTTTTCTCGTAGGATTGTAACCATGACTATGAGGAACTAACTTTCTTTGCTAGGGCTATGATGTAGCCTAGCCATGAATGCTCAATTATTTTAGTTAATGTTAATTCGTTTTTTTTCATGTTGAGTGTCTATTACTACACTTAATGCTTTTGAATGTTTGGCCAATAATTAATTGATTTGATGCTAGATTTTGACAGGAATGTGGAATTTAGATTATTGCTTCTTGTAATAGATACCATAATTTGCATGACTTGACGGGAATGTATCAGCATGAATTGTGTGGTTTCTTGAAGGTTTTTCAAAGAATTTATTGGGTTCTTATTATCTTAATTCCATTGCTAGGAATAGAGTGGGTTGGTAATTAGGAATACTTTCGATCTTGCCAGGAATGGAGTATTGAATAAATTAGGGAAAATTGACTGACAACATGTAGAATTATTAGGACTGACATGCTAAAGGAATTGAGTGGGATTGGCTATGGTGAAATCAAAACCTCTAGTACTTCAATCTACTGAATATCTCTACATCTTTGACTGCTTCTTTTATTTATTTTCTTTAGTTAATTAAAATCTCTAGTCTCAACATTCAATTGTTCAAATAAAGTTTTGGGTTAATTATAATCGGTAGTTATTAGTTAATAAATTAATCACTCCTCTTGGGAACAATACTCTACTTGCTTCTAAACTATTTGTCTGCTTCGTACACTTGCAAAATCTGCCAACACTTTCCTCTTTTTGACTAGGGATTTCTATCACCAAATAGACTTCAATTCATTCATCCTCGATTAATAAATTAATGAGGTGATATGAAAGGAGATATCACATCCTGGGTAGAAACACATTAAGGTTTCTTGTTTTATTTATTCATCTATTTATTATTTAACTAACTTATTTTCTATTATTTGTTAGGGAAAGAAGCCAAAATAAAATTATCAAACTGACTTTTTTCACATATTTTTTATGTCTGAAGAAAATTAACAAGTACAAGGCCTGTGAAGACTATACCCAAAAAAACGTAGGATTGGGAAGAAAAAACCTTACTATGTATTAAATAGTCAAAGGCAATATATATATATATATAGAAATATAAAAGTAATTGTGCAAATGAAATCCTTCACCATATATTAGCTTTCATCTGAAATGATACCACACACAACAAACACTTTAGTAAAACTAAAAGGGCAACAAAAGCACCCAAAAAAAAGGAGTGAAATATATTCTAGAAGGCATAAATGCATAACTGGTGGATTGTCTAACTGACAGAGCATCCATGCACAACCAATGCATATGGGGGAGGAGTGTTTTAGCTAATGCAGAATGAACACAGGCATACATTTATGCGTAAAATTCAAAATCAACGCACCAGCTTTAAGACATCAAGAGCCGTTGAGGCAACAGTGTGGGGCCTCCTTTTCTTGATCGATGCAGAATCACCATGGCACCGCAGATCTACTAAAAGAAACTGCATCAATAGGACCATGATGAATACAACAAATCCTCAACAATGTAAAAAATATTCAGTTCTTTATGCAAATTCATTCAAGTTCATATGATCCCAAGTTATAACATTTACCATGAAAATAAAGTAATCGATTACATGTAACAGATTATATAACTACAAAGGTACATCACTACCATTGGAACTTGACAAAAATGCTGTCCTACAAAGCAGGGAATACTATACCATGCATATAAGTCTTCACACGCACAATTCTATAGAAACATGTAGAAGTACTACAGGAGTAGCATACCCAACACAAGTTTACTAAACAATACCTGCCATGTTGGAAATGCCTGTGCCAGTCTTCGAGCAAAAGTTCCTGTACAATAAAAAATTAACCAATTACATTTAACAATAAATTTTATTAAAAAAAGTCACACAGACCAATATTTTTATAACTTTTTAAAATAAATAATACTACCGAAAAAAAGTATGGAGTGAACTACATATAGAGTGGAATACAGCAGTATTAGAAACATATTCTTCCTTCATCAATTGAAAAAGCGCAAAGAACAAGTAAAAATTAAAAAAAACTACTGTGCAATTTAAATTTCAGCCAGTATTTATTTATGGCAATATCTTATAACAGTTCGTAATACCTACCCCAATTTTTCCGGCTGCCTAAAATGCCATGCAAGAGAACAGCTGTTGGTGGATCTGGTATTGATTTGTCCATCGCAGAACTCCATCTTACCTGCAGATCAAATCTTATTGCATACATAATTCCATACAGCAAATGAACCAAATAATTTTAAGAGTATCCAACAGCACATTACTTCACAACTCATATAGCCATATCTTCTTTAAACCAGAAACTTTAAATGCTCATGGAAAAAGAAAAGGCAAGTAAGAACCAAAACTTCTGATTAATTCCATACTTTCAAGCTTCAACCAATAACACCAAAAAGGCTCCATAATATGCTCAGCCATCCATCACGTTAAATAATAATTTCTTACAAGATTAACTGAACTTTATCTTATTCACACACATCATCAATTACTTCAATCGTATACATGAGACAAGTATTTCTATCCCCTTGAAGGCCTAGTAATCCTCAATGATCATGATTCATGATGATGTAGGAAATATATTGTTAATTGTTGTTTTTAGTATTTGTTGGGTTTGGGCTTATGTTAGCTTTATTTTGGGCTTGAGATTGGGTTTGTAGAATGTCTATATATGCTGCTATTGTAAGGCAGGTTGAAGGTGGTGGATATTTTCTGATATAGAATTGTAGAGCAGGGCTCTCTTCTTCTTCTTGTTGCCATGGATTTGGCTGGCCATGGATTTGGCAAAGGTTTCTAAAGACTTTCTACGTCAAGTGGTATCAGAGCAAAGGTTGGCTTGAGCTCCGATGGCTGAGTTTGGTAGAGCGAGTCGCCGTATCGTCGATGAAGATCGCGATGCGAAGGCCTTTTGGGCGGATCAAGAGCTTTATTCATTCGACTGGAGAAGCAAATATCAAAGGTGGAGTGCCCACCAACGAATCCGTTCTCCACCACCATCTCACAGGTACCATCGTCATCTTCAACCTCCATCTTCATTTTCTTCACAGCATCCCATCCATCTCTATCACTCTCAACCTCCATCTTCTTCAACCCATTCACACGCAGACCAAATCAATCTCAAACCCACCATACATGTGAAACCCACAAACCCCAATTCCACCGATTCGAAAATACCCATGAAAATCAATTTGAAATCACCAAGACTCATTCCCGTTTCAGCCCTCCAATTCAATTTCATGATCACCAAAACACAATCAATCCTACCAGTGAAAACCAATTCACCAAAACAGAGTATCATTCCACTGAAATCCATCTTCAACCACAGAACATGGCTTCAACCAATTCCAATTCTAAACCTAGACCCACTTTGCCTAGAAACCGACCCATGACCCTCATTGATATGATGCATTTCGTGTCTAATTGGTTTGATTGTGAGGAAATTTTGGTGGATGAAATTACTGAGAGTGAAAATATTGCCAAAATTGAGGAAGATTTGACCAAATATGAAGTGGGTGTGTCTAAAAGTGAAGAGATAGTTGCTTCGAAAAGTGTATGTGATAATGAGATTATTGAAGCAAACAAGAATGAAGAAGATGGCCGTCTGATTGTGAGGAAATTTGGGTGGATGAAAGTACTGAGAGTGAAAGAGTTAACAGAATTGAGAGTGAGTTGTGTAAAAATGAGATTGGTGATGATGTTTTTTGTGATGCATTAGGAGACAAGGTTGTTGAGTGTGGGAATAGCATTCAAGAGAAGTTAGCGGATTGCTTTGATGTGGTTAAAATTGAAGAAGGGAATGATAAACTTGAGTCTTCAATTTCTGGAAATTTTACCCAACTAGAGGCGGAAGCACTTGATGTTGGAGTAGTCATGAAAGTTGACATTGAACCTACAAATCAAATTGATGAAGAAACTAAAACAATTAAATTACAATTTGAAGAACCGACAATTGAGACCATTGTTCTTGAAAATTTTGTATCGATGCGGCATGTTCTTGTTGGCCAAATTGTTAGTACAATGGGCGTTGGATTTGAGAATTTCAAGTCCTAATGGGCAAGGCGATGCCAATGGCTAATAGCTTGGTCATTTTCCGCTTTCCGTTGGACGATTGTCTTGGTGCCATTTTGGATTTGGGACGAGCTTCGGAGAGACTTTTTGGTTGGGGTCTACCATTCCCACAAAATGAATAGAGATGAACAATCATCAATGGCATCAATCAGTCATGGGAGTCACAACAAATGGTCTATTCTAAGCATTCTGTACATCACAAATACACTAGAAAGTTTCCATGCCATTGATAAGCAAAGCTTGCTGAACGAAGATGCGATGACAATTTGGGAGGACATTCACTTTGGTTAGTATTGCAGCAGATTCAAGTGCTACTATTAGGCATCTAAAGGAGTGGAAAACTTGCCAAGCTTTAATCACAATCCCACAAGGATGGCAGGAACATCAACGTGCACTAGATACAGATATGAGTTCATTTTTTGCGTGTTTCAGCAGAACTCGAGGTCGAGTTCTTTTTAAAGAATGGGTGAACTGATGTAGGAAATATATTGTTAATTGTTGTTTTTAGTATTTGTTGGGTTTGGGCTTATGTTAGCTTTATTTTGGGCTTGAGATTGGGTTTGTAGAATGTCTATATATGCTGCTATTGTAAGGCAGGTTGAAGATGGATATAGAATTGTAGAGCAGAGCTCTCTTCTTCTTCTTCTTGCCATGGATTTGGCAAAGGTTTCTAAAGACTTCCTACGTCACATGATAACTAACAAGTTCATTCAAGACATTACTCAAGTCATATATATTATCACTTAAACTTACTGAAATTAGAAGTAATGCTTTAAAACCATAGCTACACAATCCAGTGTAGATTATTTTCTAAAACATAGAACATTATAATATTTTCAAAAACAAAGCTATAGCTAAATGTAATAATATAATAATTTCAAAAAAAAAAAAAAGTAATAATATAAGGTGGAAAGCATAAGACTTACAAGTGCACCTTGAACAAGCTCATATGCCTGCAAACCAACATCACAAAGTCAGTTGGCATATACCAAATCAGGATGCTCTACCTTATTGAACATTAATTTTGTTTATTATTTTTATGAATGGAGGCATGCATTGTCAGAAACTCTTGATCTGAACCACACAAGTGTTTCTGTGAGTGTCTTTTGGGTCTCTGCATCCACATGAGTATCAATAAGTATGACAAGAACTTATTACCAGGATTCCAGAAGGCTCAGCCACATTACTGCTATGAGCAAGCCTCTCATCAACTAATGCCATGCGTAAACTCGCTGGTTTAGCCCCACTGCTCGATTGGCCCAGTGATAACTGAGAGATACCGAAAGCACCATTCTACAAGGAGAAACAAATCAAAACAGTTACCAAATCTATGGACCCCTGATGTCCACTTATTACACATAAAATTCCAAAATATAAATCCCATCCATTTACGAATCCTTGATGCTTGACCAAAAGTGTGAAATTGAAAACCATCTAGAAACGCAATCATTCATAAAAATTATACTCGTGCTTGTAACTTTCCGACAGCCATAGTATCATATTCAAAAGAAATGGACTACAAGCAAAAACAAAAAATAAACCAGACCCCGATAAAGCTACAGCAACTCACATATTACACCCCATCAACATCAAATACAGACTACTTTTTTTAAGGACAATTCTGTGATCACAATACTTTCTAAACATTCACGTTCAGGTTTACACAATCATTGTACATTAAACCAAAAACTAACAATATATTATACAAAACAGAGCAGTCCTCTATTGTTTTGTGAAATTTCCAATCATTACTAAAAAACAATATTCTAATTTCTTTGTACTGTCTGATTGAAAATTTGAAATCTATAGAACATCAACTTTCCTGTACAGTTAACAGGTTCTGTATTAAGAAAATTGCCGTTTTGTTAAATTTTCAATTTTATTCAAAAGAGTTTCTAATTTCTTCAAACCATTGGATTGAAATTTAATAGACATTAATAATTTCCTGTACAGTAGCATGATCCTTCTAGTGATCACGAAAATTTACCTGGTAAGGTCTTGAAATCCGCAACTGTACTCCAAATTGCGACTCGGACTTCAATCTTCTTTCAGCAGAATCAGCTGCCGCGGTTCTGCTCAGCGGACAAGCCGCGAAATTCGAGACCGCCGTCGCCGACGACATTGTGATGGAAGCACCGGCGGCGAATTGGAGGTCTCGAGGAGCTCTGGATCTGAAGAGACAAACGTTTTTTTTTTTTTTTTTTTTAAATGTTGTTTTGCGGCGGAGAAAGTTAGGAAGAAAAAAGAAATAGAGTGAGAGAAAAAGCGAAAGCGGAGGCGGAGACACCGAAAAGGCGCTGTGTCTCAGAGACACCACTCGCTTTCGTCACAGTTGGAGGAGGGCAAAATGGTCCACTTCATTTAATGGTGGTTGAAGTCTCTTGGAGCTACGTAGGTCACGAGACCGAACATGTGACCCTCACTTGGGTAGTAGTTCACCGTCCACTCACCTAAAACTCAAGGGTATGTTTGATTCATGGGATGGGATGCGATGGGATGTGATAAGACATTGTTTAGCCTCATTTCCAATATCTGTTGCTTGCAAGGAATGTAATTATTTAATCTCATGCAAGTAACTAATACCCTTGCAGCAAAGGTCCTTAAGCATTGTTATTTTAATGATTCTTCTTTTTTACAGGCCAAGTTGAATAGCTCTTGCTCGTTTCTTTGGAGAAGTTTTTTTGTGGAGGCGCAAACTTCTGGAGGATGGATCACGTTGGAGAGTAGGGGATGGACTTTTGATTCGAATTTATAAGGATCGTTGGCTAACTCGGCCTTTAACGTTTAAAGTTATCTCCCCGCCTTCTTTGAATGAGCTCGCTGACTTGATCATTCAGGTGGCTGGAATGAAGACCTGGTTCGTCAAGCCTTCCTGCCTTATGATGCTTTGCTGATCCTCAGCATTCCTCTCCTAACGTGGCCTGTCTCGGATTCATTATGTTGGCACTATGAGAAATGGGGCTCTTATTCTGTCCGGTCTGGCTATCATCTGGGTTACAACTTAAACTTGAGCCCTAGACCATCCGGTTTGAGTGGTACGGAGTCCTGGTGGAAGTATTTGTGGTGTATCCGAGCCCCGGCAAAGGTGAAACTATTCTTGTGGCGCGCTTGTCGTGATTGGATTCCGACCTATAGTAATCTAGCAAAAAGGGGAATTATGGTTGATTGTGGCTACTCTCTTTTTCAAGGTAACCCGGGAACAACTTTGCATGCATTGTGGTACTATCCAGCGCTTAAACAGATTCGTTCCATGTGCCTTTTTATGAAGGATTTGTTGACAAGTGAGGATATGAGTTTTACTGACTTTTTGATAGTCTGTAAAAATCATCTCAGCGCAGACAATTTTGTGTTGTTGTGCTTGGTTCTTTGAAGGGTGTGGTATCAACGTAATGGTAGAATTCATAAGTCGAACCTGCTCGTGGACAAAGATGTGGTTCCTTGGGCAGCAGCTTTCCATGCTAATTTTAATGCTGCTAATTTCGATGATAAAGCTACTTTGGATAAAGGTGTTGCCTGTAGGATTTCCTGGTAACCTCTTGATGTTAGGTGCTTGAAAATGAATACTGATGCTGCCATTGATGCAGCCTAAGGAAAGGTGGGTTTTGGTATCATCATCCGGAACCATGTTGGTGAAGTTATGGCCTCCAGCTCTCAATTTATTGTGGCAGCCTTCACCCCTTAGATTACTGAAGCTGTTGCTATCCTCAGGAGTCTGGAGTTTGCTCAGGATGCTGGTCTGCTGCCTTACGCTGTAGAGTCTGATGCTCAAGGCATCGTGAATATTATTAATTCTGATTCTATTCCCTGCTCTCACTCCTCGCTTAGCCAATATGGCTGCTCATTATTTAGCTAAATTTAGCTTATCTATTTCTTGTAACCATTTCTGGTTAGAGGAGGTTCCACCTTGTGTGGACTCCATTGTTAGGAGCGATTGCTCTGCTCCTATTTGCTCCCTTTAATGAATTTAGCTTTTCTTCAAAAAAAATATAAAAAAATAAAGTAACTTATCCTACTAATGTGGGACTATTCAGTCTCACCACTTTATTCTTTTTCTTTTTCTTATTTCAATTTATTTTATATTGTATGTGATTATATTTTAATAATTAAAAAATATTTTATTTTAAACATTTTAAAAATAATAATTTTCAATTTGAACAAATAAAAATAAATACTATTTTGATTAAAATTGGTTTTGAATATTTTAATTTTTTTTCAAAATTTAATTTAAATAATTATTTTTAACCGATCCAATTCTATGCAACCATTTAATCCAGATGAGGTGGTTCTATTTAGTCCCATATTTTATTAAAAAAAATTCTTCTTTTATTTTTTTAATTAATTATAAATTTTATATTTATTTAATATATCTTATTATAATATTTAAAAATATTTTTAAAATATTAAATACTAATTAAAAAAATGTTATTTTCTTTAATACTAATTTTAAATATTTTTATTTATTTAAAAAAATAGATAATATTTTTTTTAAATAATTTAATTTAATTTTATATTATTCAATTTCGCAATGTATTAAATATATGACAAAATTATATTTTTATCCAATCTCATATCACATCAAACAATAGATAGGACTATTTTAATCCAATCTCATACAACACCAAACACATTAGGCCCCGTTTGGCAGCTGGGATGGGATGGGAATCGGCTTATTTTTAGTCCGATTCCCATGTTTGGCCAGGTAATGGGATAGGATAAAATGAATCCCAACAGTAAAATGAATCCCAGCCTAATGGGATAAATGAATCCCATCTAAAATGGTGGGATTCATTTTAATCCCATGTCTTAATTACAGAACCACCCATCTTCTTCAAATCTCCTTCGTCTTCTTCAAAGATCTTCTTCATCAAATCTTCTTCGTCTTCTTCAACAAATCTTCTTCTAATCAGCTTCTTCAGATCAATTTCTTTATCATATGATCAGCTACTTCTTGGTTGAAACTCAGTGACCTCTTCTTCTCTCTTCTTCTTTGTTGGGAATCAACTACCCAAATCAATTAATTAAACCAACACCCAAATCAATAAATTACACCCAGATCAACTTCTTCTTCAACTGATAGGTTACTTCTTCAAATTATAAAATAAAAAAAAACACACACACACACACACATAATAAAAAAAATCACAATCACAAAATCAAAACCTTCAATCACAAAAGCAAAACCTTCTTTAGATCAACTAGTTCTCCATCTGGTTTTTGTTGAGTAGAAAGCATTTCAATTTCAAAAAAAAAAAATCGAAAGTTCGAAACCCACAATCACAAAATCAAAACCATCAATCGCAAAATCAAACATGTACATGAATAAAAAATAAAATAAAATCAAAACCCACAAGTAAGATAGCTAAGACTATTTGAGATAGATCCTTCAAAGAGGTTGTTTGTTTTGATGAAAAGAGCAAATCAGAACATACCCATATCTATTCACAAAAGAAAAAAAATAAAGAAAAGAAGAATAAGAGAGTTGATCGTGGAAGAGATCAGAAAATGCTTAGTTTAAGTGATGTGAAAAATCAAAAGAAGAACTAGAACAAATTCGAAGAAGAAAAGAAGTTGAGAGAGAGATGGGATGAACTCCGTGGAGCCGTGGAGGTTGAGACTAGATTTGGGTCTCCACGACTCCAATCCATCTCTTCCTTTAATTTCCTTTTTCAATTCTTTTTTTTTTTTTTTAAATATTTACAACTTGGGTGAAACTAACGATAACAACCCTTCATTTTGTTAAATTCAACTAAATTTGACTAACATAGGGAGTGTTTGTAATTTTCACTTCTATTTTTAATCATATCCTATGTTACACCAAACACATGATTACTCTATTTTTAATCCTATCCTATATTGCACCAAACGTATGATAACATTAAAATTAATCATATCATATCCAATCCTATCATATCCTATCCTATCCTATCCTATAAAAATAATCATATCCTATCACGCGCACCAAACGAGGCCTTATAGTACTAATTTTAGTCCAATCTTATTCAATCCAATCAAATCCCATGAAAACAATCATATCATATTTTGCGCACAAAACGAGCTCTATGTAAAAGGCTAAAATGAAGAAAAATGTATTTTGATTTTAAAAAAAAATAATAATAACATCCAAACGGTTAAGAATCCACCGGAATATACCTAAAACTTTACATACTTGTAAAATACATTTGTGTATTTGATTGTACATTTCTTAAACAATCCTTGGTGATATTTCGTATTATATTTTGTATCTTTAGGACATGTTTGGTGTCTTGAATTTTATTAAAAGTTTAAAATATATTAAAATAATATAATACAATATTTGGCTTCCTTTGCACTATACATTGCATTGTATTAGGTAATAAACTCTAATAGTCTAATTGGTATAATGCAATGGGTAGGGGTTGTATTAGGTAATACAAATGAAAGATCTGTAATTACCTAGAAAATCCTAATATTATACGCATTCTTTTGTTACAGGCGGTCTGCCAGCTGAGGAAATTGTTGCAGTAGCCATGTTACAGCTCCGATAGCAGCCTGACAACAAAATAAGAAATGTTCACTTATCAAATGATCTTTTGATAATTGGGATAAGACGGATGCAAATGCGTACATGTTAGTCATTCGTGTGAATGCATGACGAAACCTTTTATATTATATTATTATATATATATAGAGAGAGAGAGAGACATACCAAAGCTGTCTCCCCAGGCTTGATTGCAGGTTCGACACTGTCTCGTCCATAACTGTTTTCCAAGGCCAAGATTAGTCCCCGAACAACAATCTATAAACTCCATACTTTTAATCAGATTGACATTTAAGAGGAGGGCATTGAAACAAGTTTCAATTCAAAGAACAGATTTCACTGAAAAGTTAACTGAAGAACATTGTTGATAAAGAAGCTTCACTTACATTATTTGTCTGTTGCCATGGACAACCTCTAGTCGATAAAAGCTGCATCCTTTGCTGAAAGGAAATGGCCTTCCTTTCCATTCTGTCATCAATTCCATTTATTATAATTTATATTAGCTCTTCTGAGAATGTAACGACTAATAATAGAAAATACCTAAATGCCATGTAACCCCAACTGCAGACGAATCCTCAGTAGATATGTCATCAATCACAAATTGGAGATCAACACTAATGGAATCAATGAACTTGTTGAAAAAGTCCAGAATCTCCTGCACCATGCATGAAAAACAAATTCAAACCTAATACCAAAACACAGATTTATTACATTAATTTTCTTTTTCATTCAAATTACCTGACGACCAACAAAGGGACCAGGAAATATGAGGTCCTCGTACACGCACTTCTCTGCAATGAGGTCCTCTACGGATGCCAGATCGCGGCGGTTGATTCCCTCATAGAAGTTCCTCACAACATCCGTCGCAGCAACCAGAATCTTCGGCGGCGGCGGCGACGCGACCTCGTCCGCCGTCAGATTGTCCGGTGAGGAAACCCGGAGCTGGGTTTTTCGTGGCTTCGTCCAAAGTCGTCTTCTCTGGAAGTGATGGTGGGTGTTTAGACATGGAAGTGATGTTGTAGAGAAGCCAAGGAGAGAAATCGTCGAAGAAGAAGAAAGAGGAAGAGATATGGTGGAGCTCATCACCATGGTTGGTGGTGTGTAGTGAATGCAAATTCAAATCCTAAATCTTTTTATCTCTTATCAATTTTTTGTTTTGACAAATTCCACTAAGTTTTCCCGACTATATGTATAATTGCAATAAAACCGGTAAAACTTTCATAATAACAATGACAATCCCTTAACCCATTGACTAACCATCAATCATGAATAGGGGTAATACCACTTTTACCCTAAAAAAACAAATAGATAATTAATTAAAACTAATAAAATAATCTATATATTAATAAGGAAAAAAAAAAAAAAAACACACACATAGATCTTCCCTATATCTAGTTTTCGAACCACACCCAGTCTTTCTTAGGCTATGTTTGTGGTTGCTTTGCTTATGAAATAATCCGCTTTTAGCTTAACTTAAGGAATAATCGACTTACAAGATAAGTCGATAGATGTTTGGTAAATTGACTTTATACATAATCAACTTACGAAAAAAGTATGGAAAATGTGTTTGGTAAACTTTAATTGATTATGGAAAATGTCTAAAATGGACATCATTGTTAAAATTTAATATATTATCCAAATTTAAATTAAAAATAGGATATATATATATATATATTTTTAAAATATTCTACTGAGTCAACTCATTCATCACAATACTAATTTGCTGAGTCAACTCAGTCATCTCATTACAAATCTACCGAGTCAACTCACCCACTCAAGAAGCCATTAATGGATTCTCTGCAACTCAAGCTCCAAATCCGCCACAGTTTCCCGTTCCACCATATTCTCCACCGATGTCGCCGCCATCCGTCATCCCTCACCGTCGACATTGTCTCCCTCGCTGCCAATTCACTTACAAGTTTTGAAATCGTGAGATTTGGTCCCGAATTCGTCGTGAAAATGGAGAAGGAACCTCATCCATTGCCGGAGTAGAACCAGCATCTCGGGCTCGACGAAATCGATGATCGACTTCACCGGCGGTAGCTGACCGACAGATTCACGATTTCAATCGCGAAACAGAGGATGCAGCTGGCCGTCGACTTCAACAACTTCAACGACTTCGACTTCCTCCGATGACTTCGACGTCGCCGGAGGTAGCCGTCCGTCCTCCGGCCTCCATCGTCGGTGGTGTCCACCACCGGCGAGCAATAGCCTCCACTGTACATTCTGAACAATCTTTTTAGTTTTTTTAATATATTATTAATTCAAAAAAATTCACTGTTAAATGAAACGTATTATTGTCTTTATATTAAAATAGTAAGGGTATTATAGACATTACAATGATAAAAAGCCAACTTCTCTAAAAATCAACTTCCAAAAGCTACCCCCAACCAACTTCTCAAAAGTTGATTATTGGATGAGCAAATTATGAAATAAGTTGATTATGGAATGTTTACCAAACACCTCATAAGTCTTAAATTATGAAATAAGTAATTATTTCTAAAGTTTAAGCAATCCCAAACATAGCCTAAAACACTCTCAAACCCATGTCAAAATCCAAGCTTTAGTTTTTTTTTCATAATATATATATATATATATATATATATATATATATATATATATATATATATATATATATAGGGGCAGGATCTATGACCCTATTTTTTTACACAATTTTTGACACAACTTCTTAGCCATTGGATCTTGCTTCTTTTAATGGATATGATTTATTCTCTTTTTCTTTCCTTATTTATTACAGACATTGTCTCTCATCTAATTAATTCTTTTTCTCTCCAGAATATTATTATCTTATAAAATTCTCTCACCTTAATTAATTTTATGTCTTTAATTTTTTTTTTTTCTTTTCTTTTTTCCTTTACACATTTTCTTTTTCTTTTTCTTTATTTACTTAATCTAAAACTAGAACATATCACTCTCACTTTTCAGTCTTTAAAATCTTTTTTTTTTCTTTCTATTTTTTTTTACTATTCTTATTTCTCAATTTACTTCATCTAAAATCAAAAATTTTATACATGTAATAACTCTCCTCTTTTATTTTTCTTTTGAATTTTTTGAACTATTGAACATGTTTTATTTTACAAATTTTAGTAATGAATAACTGTATAGGCAAATCATAGGACAACAGAGCTGGGCAAAGTACATCCGACATGCCGAACATGTTTTATTGATTTTATAGATCAAGTCATGTATTCATTGGTAGTTTTTTATTGATTTACTTATTGCACATAGATTTTATTTACAAATCTCAGTATAAATGAAGTCATGTATGATGTTTCTGTTCAACTTTGCAAATATATTAACTAGACCAATAAAATTGTACAACTTTGTAAAAGTACAGCTCGTAAGCTAATGAAATAAGAAATGATTAAAGAGGAAAAGAAAAAAAAAAGGAAGAAAATAAAAGAGGAGAGTGATTACATGTATAAAATTTTTGATTTTAGATGAAGTAAATTGAGAAATAAGAATAGTAAAAAAATATAGAAAGAAAAAAAAAAAGGGGATTTTAAAGACTGAAAAGTGAGAGTGATATGTTATGGTTTTAGGTTAAGTAAAAAAAGAAAAAGAAAAAGAAAACGTGTAAAGGGAAAAAAAAATTAAAGACATAAAATTAATTAAGATGAGAGAATTTAATAAAATAATAATATTTTGGAGAGATAAATAATTAATTAGGTGAGAGACAATGTCTGTAATAAATAAGGAAAGAAAAAGAGAGTAAAGAATATCCATTAAAAGAAGCAAGATCTAATGGCCAAGAAGTTGTGTCAAAAATTATATAAAAAAATGGGGCTATGGATCTTGCCCCATATATATATATATATATATATATCAAAGCTCTTAAGAATTTTTTTTTTTTTTTTTTTTTTTTTGGTTACAAGAGTTTATAATTTATCTCAAAACTTTCTTGAGTTTTCTTGCTTGTTATAACAAACAAGCTTGGAGGGGATGATTTAATAGGAGTCGTGTAATGGGCAATGGGTGTTTCAAGTCCAAAATACCGTCCTTTTGACCATGTTGACCAAATTTTATTTTTAATTTAAAAAAATATCAGTAAAAAAAGTGAAAATCCAAGTTCAAAAATGAAAATGAAAAACGTCCTCTCAAGTGAGGAAAACCTAGAAATTTGGAACACTGCAGATCCACTCAGGTTATTAGATTCTTCGTGGCCCAAAGATCATCATAATATGGTTCCTCTTCTTTCTCCGTTGACTTGCTCCAATATCCTTTATTATTATTTTTTTTTAGATAAGGTTGTTAGGGATCGGAATTAATCCCATCCCAACATTTTATTAAAGAAAAAATAAATAGAACAGAAGAGAAAAGAAAACAAAAGAAGAAAACTGTAAGGATCTCATTTATTGGATGGCTTATTTCGTGGACAAACCACAATTGGGGTTTGAATTGTAAGGGTAGTTTAAGTTTCGATGTTCGAAGATCAATAGCCCTCTACATGACCTCAAGGTGACAAGCACTCAAAAGGTATATTTTCTAGTGCTTATCTTTTTCTTTAAAGAGATTTAGATTGCACACACACACTTAGCATACTTGCATTTGTGTGCATTCTCTTCACATGTCACATTTCACATTTCACATTTCACACTTACACTTTGATTATTGTATCTTGTTATGTGTTTTGTGTCTTGTAATTCGTTTCTCGAATATGTTCGGAAACGTCCACGCTTGCACGAATGTGTGCTTGGTTTAGCGCGAAGACCGCCTAGGAGAATGCCCTTGGTTTCTCCTTTGGTTTCACCATTTTTGGTGAATCGGTAGTTTTATCGGCGACCATGACCGCCGTTTGTGTCCAGATGGCTTTGGAGCAATTCTGCAGCTACGATCGGCGGCGACGACCGCCATTTGAAATCACTATTCGAAACCGCCAATCATACCTGATTGATTTTATTCTCTCGGTCTGATTCTGCGGTTGAAACGGTGGTTTCGAAACTACTGATGTACCCCTGTTTGTGTCAGGTTCAATTCGGTGGTTAGTGGCCGCCAAATGAAACCGTCGATGTTCCCCTGCTTTTCTCGGGAGCTATTCGGCGGTTGTAAACGGCGGCCTAGCGGCCGATCGAAACTGCCGATCGGTGCGTTTTTAAGGGCAAACTTGTCTTTTCACTTAGCCTTTCTTTGGCCTCTATAAATACACCACCTTATCTTGTTCTAAATGTGACCCTTTAATCATCAAGAACCCCATCTTTGAAAGAGAGATTTTTGAAAGAAAAATCAATCAAGTTTGCTCATTTAAACACTCAAACCAAAATTCATATGCATCAAAATTCATCTAGCATCTTCTAGCATATCTAGGATGCTTGCTTGCATGGGTTTTTCATCAACACACTTGTTTTGGTAAGTTCTTCACTATTATCATATATAATTAGTGTTTTATTTATTAAAGCATCTCTTTTATTACTTGCTTGTACTTAGATTAATTTCTAATATTCAAGATAGAGATTGTTGTGTTGACATGATTGAGTGTTGTATTATGATAGCTATCTAGGTTTTCATAATCTATGTTTAGCTAAGCTAATTGACATGTCATCTAGCTTTTAATATTTATGATTGAATTAATTGCAAAATCATCATCTTAGATAAGCATATAGGGTTACCTAGCTCTAAATTGCATTTTGAATATCTCACATATTCACATAGGTTTTATTATCTCTTCTTAGAGAATTAAGTCTTGTGTTGTGACCGAGATTATGTTGTTTAATTCGCAAACAATTGGACTAGGTCCACTTATACCGGGATTAGGTAGGTGTGTGATTATATACCGGGATTAGGTTGTAATCATTTTACACATTTAGTGGATTCGAGGTTCGAGTGTGATGCACTTACTAGCCCGTGGTTTTTCCAGTGAGGGTTTCCACGTAAATATCAAGTGTTATTTAATTTCAGCACATATTACACTTGTTATATTATTATGACTAGTTAGGGGCATTTTCGTCAACTTGGCTATCAACGAAAATTGGGTAAAATCAAATAAAATATATTCATCCCCCCTCTAGATTAATATTGAACACATCGTAATTTGTTTCAATTGATATTAGAGCGGGTTCCTAGATATACTTAGGTGATCCTTGCTCATTTTGGTGTGTTTTGCATTTGTGTGATTTTTGTTCGTTCGTACATCTTGCATTCATTTCATTTCATTCATTATACACTATGAGTGGAAACGGTGGAAATTGTGGTGACAACGAGGGTGCTTCTAGCACAAGGCCTCCACTTCTTACCGGGTTGAATTATTCCTCATGGAAAGGAAAGAGAGAATCCTACATATGTCAAATTCACGACCGTGCATGGATGGCGGTTGAAGATGGATATGATCTACCTATGATGACTCCTACGGGTGGATGAGAGGATGTGCTCAAGCTAAAAGCGCAATGGAACGCGCAAGAGTTTGAGTCATCAAAATGGAATAGGAAGGCAATGCATGCCATCCTTTGTGAAATGGATGAGAATCAATATAAGTTGATTCAAAACACTAGGATAGCTAAGGAGGCATGGGACATCCTAGAGGTTGCACATGAGGGAACCGAAGTTGTTAAGGACTCGAAGCTTCAAGTTCTCCAAACGCAATTCGAATTGCTTAGAATGGATGAGAACGAATGCTTCAACGACTTCGAGGTAAGGTTGATGGACATTGTGAACCAAAGTCATCAACTTGGTGATCTGTATTTGGATAGGAGAGTCAAGTAGAAAATTATGAGGTCTCTCCCCGATAGGTTTGAATCGAAGGTTACGGCTTTAGAAGAAAAGAGTGGGTATAAAGACATGAAGCCGAGCGAGGTAATTGGAAGACTCCTCGCCTACGAGTCTAGGAAGGCTCCTAGCTCTACTCCTACGAAAAAGCATAAAGGAATTGCTTTAAAAGCTTCTAAGGAAGAAATATGAGGAAAAGAAGATTGACTCGGACGAAGACCTTACCTTATTTGTAAAAGGTTTCAACAAGGTTATGAAGTTTGGGAGGAAGGGCTTTGGATCAAAAGGCCAAGACTTGAAGAAAAATGGTCATTTCAAGAAGTTTGAGCCTAGGCAAGAGAGAACCGAGAGGAAAGGGGTCCGATGCTTTGAGTGTGGTGGGATAGGTCACTTTGCCCCCGAATGTGCTAATCACAATGACAAGAAGAAGGGAAAAGTGATAGCCGCCACTTGGAGTGGAAGTAGTGATGATTCCAATGAGGGAGATGGGTCTTCGGATGATGAAGATCTCATGGCTAACTTCCTAGCTTTTGCCTCCTCCCACAAGAGCAAAAGTGCTAGTGAAAAAGAGGAAGAGAGTCAAGAGGAAAATGACTCAAGTAATGACTCAAGTGAAGAAGAAAGTGATTCCTCTTCTAACTCTATAAATGGATTTGTGGAGAAAAAAGTGTTTGCTAAATACCATGATGAGTTTAATGACTTAGCAATCAAGAGAACAAGAAAGATTCAAAGATTGAGAGAAGAGAATCTTGAACTTTCATCCCATAATGACCACTTAAGTGAACAAGTGGAAAGATCTAAGAAGATTAAAGATAAGCTAAGAGATGAGTTAGCTTTGTCTAAGAGGAATGAAGAAGGTCTAAAAAGGGAGCTTGTAGAAGCAAAAGAACCTATGACTAGGATGGCCTCTAGCACCTAAAAGCTTGATCATATGCTTAGTGTTGGAAAGAATCCGTGTGATAAGAGGGGTCTTAGGTATGAAGATGGTAAAGAGATCTCAACCTCTAACAAGACCGTGTTTGTCAAGAGCTTGGGCAACAAAGAAGCTTCACTGGTGCAATCTCCTAGGAAGAAAATTGATCTAGGACAATGTTCAAATAGTGCACAAGTGAATGTGGTGCCAAGAAGACAACCTCAAGCTCAACCTATAAGAGCTCTTCAAGGTAACATTCCTCAACACATGGCTCACAATGGGAAGAAACCAATCATGCAAGATCAACCTCGAAAGCAAGCTAGACCGGTTCAACAATGAAGATGGATCGAACCTACTCAACCACAAAGATATGGGAAAGCTTCTATGTATGCACAATGACAATGTATGATTCCCTATTTTATTCCTACATGTCATTTTTGTGGTTTTGATGGTCATATTAGACCAAGATGCTTTCGTTATATTAAAATGTGTAGAACTAGAAACATGATTGAGAAGAAAAATAATAGAGCCATGATGCTTGTTCCTAGGAATGATAATATTAATTTGCATGATACTAGGACATCTAGAGCCCATGTACCAAAGACCACTACGAAAGAAAATGTTTTACCTATGTGGATTAGAAAGAATGAAAATGTTTGCCATGTTGCTCAAATTGCCTTAAAGGCTAATTCTTCTAATTTTTGGTATTTAGATAGTGGGTGCTCTAGGCACATGATGGGAAACAAGAGTTTCTTTGAGACTCTTGTCATGGAGGAATGAGGATGTGTCACCTTTGGTGATGGATCCAAGAAGAGAGTTGTAGTGAAATGAACCATTTCCGTTCCCGGTTTACCCTCCTTATCCAATGCTTTATTTGTTGATGGCTTGAAAGCCAATTTGATAAGCATTTCTCATCTTAGTGATGAAGGATATTCCGTCTTGTTTAGCAAAAATGATTTCTCTATCCTTAAGCCCGATGGACAAACCTTGTTGAAAGATAAGAGATCTAATGACAATTGCTATTGTCTTGAAGCTAAAATAGTCTCAAACAATGTGTCAATGGATAAGCAAATTGAGATGTGGCATGAAAGACTTGGCAACATGAACTTTAGGGATTTGCGAAACCTTGGAAAGTTCAATTGTGTGCGTGGCCTCCCTAAGCTTGGGAAGAAAGCCAATGTTGTTTATGGACCTTGCCAACAAGGTAAACAAACTAAAAGCATGCACAAAAAGGGCAAGTATCTCTCCACCAAAGAGCCCCTAGAGCTTCTCCACATGGATCTTATGGGTCCCATGCAAACCGAGAGTTTAGGTGGAAAGAGATACATTTTTGTTTGTGTAGATGATTTCTCTAGGTTCACATGGACATATTTTCTTAGAGAAAAATATGAAACTTTTGATAAGTTTAAAATACTTTGTACTAAAATTCAAAATGAAATGAACTCAAACATTAAAAGCATAAAACGGATTAGAAGTGACCATGGGAGAGAATTTGAGAATGCTTCGTTTGAAACCTATTATGATAGTATAGGTATCTCCCATGAGTTTTCGGCTCCTAGGACACCTCAACCAAATGGAGTTGTTGAGAGGAAGAATAGGGTCCTTCAAGAGATGGCTCGTGTGATGTTGCTTAGCAACAATGTCCCTAGGAACCTGTTATATGTATAAATTCGCCAAGCAGACACGTCACCAAAGGAGTCAATAAATGATGAAGAAAAGGTTGCCACGTCACTCGTTGACCGGGTCAAGGGAGAAAATGTGGCCAGTCAGAATATCAACGTCTTAAATCAATAGTCAAAGATGTGGTCGCCAGAGCTAGATATATACTCGCCAAAGGTAGAAACATGGTCGCCGAAGGATAAATACCCAGGAGTGAAGGTGCTCGCTGCATCAGTATACTGGGCCCAAAGCGACTCGGCAGAAACACAGAAATAAAACCCTAACCTCTAGAAGACCCATGGCAACAAGGAATCATAAAAAGGAAAAGAGATAGAGCATATCCGGATCCATGACAACATGAGAATCCTAGTACGAATCAAAGGGGGAATCCTACCACCAACACGGCTAAAAACAGGGGGAAACCTTAATTAACATATATAAATAGAACCATCTATCCCATGAGGAGGGGGTTCGAAAACCTAGAGAGAAAAGAGCAATTGTATGAGAGATTTGAGTGTGTAACAAAGCAATAGAATCGAGTATTATCTTTCTGCCCTCTGGGGCGCCGTGGTTTTTGCCCATTCAAGGGTTTTCCACGTAAAAACTGTCTCTTGCATGCATTCTTGATTTTCTCGTTTTAAACTGAATTAATATAACTGTTGAGTGCGTGGCAATCCAAATTTCACCGTCAACAATTGGCGCTAGAAGGAGGGGGTCATAGAACAGAAACTTCGAGGAACCCTTGCGAATTGAAGAATATGAACAACGACAGTGACAGAGATGGTAACTCCAGCGGAGATCTAATTGTTGATCCAACCGCACCGACGGGAGATAGGGCGGTGGCGATCGGGGAACAATCGGCGACAATACCAGGAACTAGGGTAGCCGACCCCGGGGTTCTGCAGCACTTTCAAACTGCATTGATAAACCTAATCAGCGAGGCTAGCAAAATAGGGCTTTCGCTGCCCTTAGGGTTGGGAATTTCTTCTCCTTACGAGTTAACCACTCCCGGAATCCGTCCACCCGGAAGACTGCGGTCGGAAGTTCACATTGCAACCCCTGATGCTCAAGCAAGACAATCCACTGAAGAGACTCCCCAGGATCACCCTGAGGATTTCGAAGGGGGAAAATAAAGGAAGGGAAAATGTGTGATGAATAAAGAATCTAGGGAGGAACGAGACCAGATACGAACACATGGGGTCAATTCCAGCGACACTTACCAAAGGAACCGGCGGAGACACCGTTCTATCTCGTCTGAAGATAAGAGTCATCGTCCACGAAAGGAATTACGATCCAAAAGAGCACGGTGAAGGAGATCCGAAAGCACAGAAGATCGAAGGAGCCCGGATGATAGAGGCAATCATGGGAGAATGACAATCAAAAGCAGACTCGATCCAGAAGGAGAACCAACTGGCCAGCGAGATGTCACCCTACAAGAGCTATCAAGAAAGGTTTCAGCGATGGCACGAAAATATGGTCGTAACGTATCTTCGGATGATGAATCAGATAGCCCATTCATTGATAACATTGCTCGCACCCAATTTCCAGACAGATTTAGAATGCCAACCATTGAGCAGTATAAGGAGAACAGGGATCCGAAGGAACATGTTTACCGATTCCGTAATATCATGGCCCAGTATTCATCTAATGATGGGCTGTTGTGCCTGACCTTCCCATAAACATTTGGCGACCTCGCCTCTAGGTGGTTTGGAAGACTCCCAAACGGAAGTATAAGCAGTTTTTCGAACCTCAGCAAAGCATTCATAAGGCAATTCATGGGGAGTGTCCAGAGAAGAAAATCACTCACTCACTTATCAAACTTGAAGTAGGAGCGCAATGAGTCAATCAAGAAATACCTGGCAAGATTCGGGAAGGAGGTTGCTCAAATTGAGGACACCAGTGATGTAGCTGTGATCGCCGCTTTCACCAATGGGTTACAATATCTTTTGACCTGCGAAGAGAGAGACCGAAAACTTATGAGGAAATGATGGAGATAGCTGGCGACTACGCATTGGCAGAAGAAGAAGAAGTAGCACAAGGGGGTAGCTACGTACACGAACACAAGCCCGACTCAAAATCAGATCACAAGGATGATAAAAAGACGCAATCACGCGATCGCCAGAGAGGCGAGAAAGGCCAAAAGGGACATCCAAGAGAAAGCAAAGGAAACGCTCGAGCCAATAGGTTTCGAGGAAGGTACAACCATTACACCCCTTTAACCGGCGATCAGGAAGAAATACTTAATGTGGTAAAAGACAAAGGACTTGCTAAATACCCTCGACAGCAATCAGCAAATGCCAGGAAAGATACTACCAAATACTGTCGATTTCACAAAGATCATGGGCATGAAACTTCAAAATGTTTCCAGCTGCGTGATCACATTGAAAGCTTGATCAGAGATGGGCACCTGAAGGACTTTGCTTTGAGAGGGGACAACCAGGGTGGTCGCCAGAATAAACGCCAAGGAAATGGGCAGGAAAGGAAGAGTCCAAGAAGAAACAGCCCTAACGCCACTATAAACACCATTTTTGGCGGACCTCATACTGGGAGAAACAATCGAGAAAGGATGTCAGAAGTCCGAGAAGTAATGTATGAAAGCAGAAGCATGGAGATTAATTCTGTGCAAAGAAACCCCAAGAAAGGAAGAGAAGAGCATGATCCCATAACATTTATAGCAGAAGACTTAGACAGAATTGATGCAAAGCCTAACGATGCAATCGTAGCCCATAGGGATATCCTCCGGGTAATGATTGACAACGGAAGTTTAGCTGATATTTTAAGTACTAGGGTATACGATGAGTTACGGCTGGACAGAAAAGATCTTGAACCTTTCCATATGCCGTTGAAAGGTTTCGGGGGTGCAGAAGTGAGATCATTAGGAACTGTGAAGCTGCCGGTGAGGTTCGGTACAGCACCATGCCGGCGAACAATCCTGCTGGACTTTGTTGTAGTTGACATCCATAATTGGCCGTATAATGCTTTGTTTGGTCGACCGTTTCTCAACAAAGCTCAAGCCGTCACTTCAACCCACGCGTTATAAGTAAAATTCCCTACAGAATTTGGAGTTGGAGAATTGAAAGGGTCACAGGAGATGGCACGCCGCGCCAACCTATCAATCTTTAAGGATAAGGCCGGGATGGAGACCTTAAGCATATTCGAGGTAGACAAAGAAGTGCAGGAGGATAATCCAGAAACTTTTGAATTGGACCCAAGGGACAAAACGAGCAGAGAAAAGAAGGAGCCGACTGAATCGATTGTTTTAAACAAAGTTGAACCGGACAAAACAGTCAAGATTGGGGCAAGACTGACCGAACAACTTAAGAGAGATGTGACAAACTTGTTAAGAGAATACAAGGAGATTTTCGCTTGGAGCCATGAAGACATGCCAGGGATTGAAAGAAGCGTGATTTCACACAACCTGGCTACAAACGAAAAATGCAAACCAGTAGTGCAAAAGAGGAGAAGATTTAACCCAGAGAGAAGTGCGGCAATAAAAGAGGAGGTGTCTAAGTTACTCGCCGCAGGATCAATCAGAGAGGTTAAGTATCTGGAATGGGTAGCGAATGTAGTTCTGGTGAAAAAGAAGAATAGCCAATGGAGGATGTGCGTCGACTTCATCGATTTGAACAAAGCCTGCCCTAAGGACAGTTTCCCACTACCAAGAATTAACCAGCTGGTCGATGCAACATCTGGACATGAAACGTTGAGCTTCATGGACGCATATTCAAGATACAACCAGACAAAAATGCACAAGCCAGATGAGGAAAAAACAGCGTTCACCACAGATCAAGGATTATACTATTATACAGTCATGCCATTTGGTTTGAAAAACGCTGGAGCAACTTACCAGCGCTTAGTCAACAAAATGTTCGCCAGGCAAATAGGAAGAAATATGGAGGTGTATGTCGACGATATGCTGACAAAAAGCATCACAGCGGATAAGCATATAGATAACCTAAGAGAGACATTCGAGGTGTTGGTGAGGTATGGAATGAAATTGAATCCGGCAAAATGTGTGTTCGGCGTACCATCTGGAAGATTTCTAGGATATCAAGTGCATCAAAGAGGAATAGAGGTGAATCCCGAAAAAATCCAAGCGTTGGCAGAAATGGTCTCTCCAAGAACTTTGAAAGATATCCAAAGACTCACGGGATGCCTGGCATCGCTGAGCAGGTTCATAGCTAAATCAACGGATCGATGCCTACCATTTTTTAAAGCCTTAAAGAAAGGAAAGGGAGTCGAGTGGAATGAGGATTGTGAAAGAGCTTTCTAGGCCTTGAAAGATTACCTTGGGCGGGCACCACTGTTATCAAAGCCAGAAACAGGAGAAACACTGTATATGTACTTGTCCGTTTCTGAGGCAGCCACAAGCTCCGTACTAGTAAGGTAGGAAGAGGGGATCCAGAAACCGATATACTACACCAGCAAAGCACCGTTACCAGCCGAAACAAGGTACTCGCCGGCCGAAAAAATGGCACTCGCTCTAATAACAGCGGCAAGGAAGTTAAGGCCATATTTCCAAGCTCATAAAATCGGAATATACACCAATTGCCCACTGAAACTAATCCTACAGAAACCAGAAGTATCCGGTCGATTAACGAAGTGGGCAATCGAGTTAAGTGAATTCGATGTAGAGTATCTCCCAAGGACGGCAATTAAAGCTCAAGCAGTGGCAGACTTTGTAGCAGAGTTCACCGAGCCAAGTATAGAGGTGGCGAGAATGATGGTGGAGCAAAATAAGAAAGTATTCAAATGGCAACTCCGCATTGATGGCTCGTCAAACACGCACGGCAGCGGGGCAGGGGTAGTAGTGTCAACTCCGGAAGGAGATTCAGTCGAATGTGCCTTGCGTTTTAACTTCAAAGCAACTAATAATCAAGCTGAATATGAGGCACTCATAGCAGGCTTAAAAGTTTGCACTGTCCTAGGAGCAGATGAGGTAGAAATCTTCAGCGACTCTCAAGTTGTTGTTAATTAGGTGCTAGATGAATACCAGATGAGAGATGAAAGCATGATCACCTACCTAGAGCTAGCAAGGGAGCTACTGGAAAGATTTAAAGAATATAGAATTATTCATGTCCCTAGAGAAGAAAATGAGCAGGCTGACGCCTTGGCCAAGTTAGCATCCGCCACAATCAACATCTGGCCTAAAACTATCTCTATGATCCGCCTATTATAGCCGAGTATAGTCAGATCAAAGGAAGTGGGGGCAGTCTTTGGTGAGAGGAACAGCTGGGTCACACCAATCCAAGAATATCTCGTCAATGATGTACTCCTAAGTGACCCATTGGAAGCAAAACGGTTGAAGTACAGAGCTACAAGGTATTCAGTGCTCAATGGAGAACTGTACAAAAGGGGGTACTCAAGGGCACTGCAGAGATGTGTCGGGCCTGAAGAAGCAGAAGGTATCCTGAGAAGCATACATAGTGGAAACTGTGGGAACCACGCTGGGGGTGTCAGCTTAGCCCACAAAACATTAAGACAGGGTTTTTATTGGCCAACACTATTCACCGACGCCAAAAGAGTGGCAGCGAGATGTGAGGCGTGTCAAAAGATTGGCAATAACATCCGCCAACCACTTGAACTCTTGAAGAGTATTACCTCGCCTTGACCATTCGCCATGTGGGGAATTGACTTGATTGACCTAATGCCAACAGCAACTGGAGGAGCAAAGCGAGCTATAGTAGCTGTGGATTATTTTGCGAAGTGGGTAGAAGCCGAACCATTGGTACATATAACAGAAGCAAATACTATAAGCTTTGTGAAGAAAAATATCCTGTACAGATTCGGGATACCAAACACCATCATCACAGACAATGGGACCCAATTCGACGGTAAGAAATTCAGGGAGCTGTACGACAAGTACGGCATTAACAACTACTACGCCTCCCCAGCACATCCACAGACGAATGGCCAGACTGAAGCAGTGAACAAGATCATAAAACACAACCTGAAAGCTAAGTTGGCAGCGAAAAAGGGGAGCTGGGCAGATAAATTACCACAGGTACTCTGGGCATATCGAACCACAGAAAGGGGTTCAATAGGTGAGACCCCATATTCCATGGCATATGGGGCTGAAGCTGTCATTCCCGTGGAAACAACATTCTCTTCACCAAGGGTACATCTCTTTCAACCAGAACTCAACATTGATATGCTAAAATGCGGTCTGGATGAGTTAGAAGAAAGAAGAGAGCGCGCACAAATAAGGAATACTGCATACCAACAGAGGGTAGCCAGATACTACAACTCACATGTGCGTGAAAGAAGGTTCTTGCTTGGCGACTTAGTGCTGAAAAGGGTGAACCCAGGAACAAGAGACAAAGCTGCAGGGTCACTCGCAGACAAATGGGAAGGGCCTTATCAAATTACAGGCATAGTTGGTCACGGGGCATATCGCATTACTCGAGAGGGTTTAGGCGAACTACCTCGTCCATGCAATGCGCAGTACTTAAAGATATATTACCCTTGATTTTTTCATTACTTTTAGGGTTTATTTCAATCTTTTTATTCTTAGACAGTTTTCATTTGAGCAGTTTTATCTGTGACTATGTTAACGAGTTGCAGGAAGTATTCAATAAAGAGTAATTTATTACTGAAGATTCGTGATTTGACTCGCCAGTCACAAAGGGCATTCGCCGTCATGCATCACTACCATCGCGTACAGATGAATCTCGTACTCGCAGCAAACTGGCGAGAAAAATAAAATCTCAAGTTATAGAAATTGGCAATCGCCATTACGGGAAAAGTAAAATCCCTAAAAAGACAAGCAAAAAGCATGAAGGAGACGTCCCAATAATATGCTAAAACTCAGCAATGGTAGCTGACTAAATAACATGTTAAAAACTTAGTGTATGGTCGGATACGTCCTGACAAACACTGAGTACGCCGAAACTCAGCAATGGCAGCTGAATAAAGCTGTAAAATATGTTAAAAACTTGGTGAAACACTAAGTAAGCCGAAAACTCAGCAATGGCAGCTGAATAAAGCTGTAAAATATGCTAAAAACTTGGTGAAACACTAAGTAAGCCGAAAACTCAGCAAAGGCAGCTGAACAAAAATAGAGCTAGAGGAGTTGTAAAATAATTTATAGAATCAAAAAGTCATTTACACTCGAAGGTTCAAGAAAGATATAAATATTTATGAAAGTCTTAGAGGCGTGTTCAAAATTAATCTAGAGGGGGGGTGAATAGATTTTAGCTATTATTACCCAATTTTCGCATACAAGTCAATATTACGAAAATGCCCCTACTAGTCAAAAAAACAAGCAAGTGTAATATAGTGCGGAATTTAAATAACACTTGATGTATACGTGGAAACCCAACCATTGGGAAAAACCACGGGCTGTTTAGTGCGCCACACTCGGAACTCGAAATCACTAATTGAAATGAAGTTTACAACCTATGTAGACCTCGTCTAACACTCCGGTCTGTAACCCCTCACTTCTACCCAGCGGGCCTTTATTAGCAACCCTATTCCAATTTGCTTGAGGCCTAAGCAACCTTAGCCTCAAGACTTAATTCTCTAAGAAGAGATTATGCAACCTATGTGAATATGTATGAATATTCAATTAACAAACAAGGCTAGGGAACCTTAGATGCTTATCTAGGATGATGATATAATCAATTAAATCAATCCTAGATATCAAGAGCTAAATGACATGTCAAATAGCTTAGCTAATCAAGATTAATTAAAAACCTAATTAGCTATCACAAACAACACTCAATCAATTCATCACAATTAATTCTCTAATCTTGTATTTATCATATGATCAAAACATACAAGTAAATTAAAGAGAATAGCTTGGTAATAAAAATACTCAAATAAGATGAACTTAATCAAAATCTTACTAAGCAAGTTGTGATGATGCAAACCCAATCATGGATGCTTTCTATCTAGACATAGAAGATGCAATATGAAATTTGATGCACAAGGGATTTGATTTGAGTGGTTAAAGGTGAGTTCTTTTGTATCTTTCTTTGCTTGAAAAATATTCTAAGTATGAAATCTGATAATCAACTCACTTCATTGACCTAAAGTCAAAGAGGCATATATATAGGGTGTCAAACCAAAGTGTGGTCGTTTTGAATAAGTTACACCTATTTTTGCCTTGGGCGCTGTACGTAGAGCGCCTCTTGTACAGCACCTGTACAGCGCTCCAACTTTGTTCTCTTGGGAAAACAGAGGGGCGCTGTACGAACAGCGCTTCTGTACAGCGCTCGTACAGCGCCCATCCAAAATGCATCAGACTTGATGCATTTAAATGACCATTTTTGCATCAGGTCATAAGGGCGCTGTTCACAACAGCGCTTTGTAGAGCGCTTTGAACAGCGCCCTTCGCAATGTAAGAATTCCAATGCTATGCATGACAAGGCAATGGACAATGCAATAAGCAATCAAACTAACATGCAAGAAGAGATGTGAATGAACATTAATGAGCACATAACAACAACACATACATAACATACAAGAAAATGAATTAAGCATGAGATGTGAGTGTGTGTGTGCTTCTAATCTCTTCAAAGCAAATTAAGCACATAGAATTTTACCTTTGGTGCTTTTCAACCTTGAGGACATGAAATGGTCTTGAGCTTGAATATCTTTCACTAAAGCTACCCTTACATACAATCCCCAACATGTGGTTTGTCCACGAAATAAGCCAATCAAGATATAGGAATCTTTACAATCTCCCCCTTTGGCTATTTCGTGACAAAACCACCAATCACATTGATTCCTCACAAAAATTAGAAACTGAGCAAGTTGCTGAGTAACCATCTACAGATTCCCTCAACTGAGCAAGTTGCTGAGTATGGACTTCCTCAGCAGAGAGTTTCTCAGCTGCCAAAATAGAAGTTTGTTCCCGCAGGCGTTTCACATCCCTCGAAAGGAAATTCCCTCGCCTATAGGTGTCAGTCAACTCAGACATCATCTGAAAGGAAAAACAGTCAAGTCAGGAAACATGCGAACGAAAAATATAACATGAATACCGTAAGAGACTCACCAGGGAGTGGCAATTGAAGAAAAATTCCATTTTCTTGTTACAAGACCTGCTCTTCACGTGCTCCCAACCCTCACCAACATAAATGTTGTTGTTCATTATATGTGAGCAAATCTCCGCAGCCGTGAAGTCTGAAAGGGAAACAGACCCTTCTCCCTCACCAACTTCGGTTGGATCCACGAGAGGAACTTCACGGGCAATACCCGAACCTGACGCAGAAGCCCCGGTTTGCTTTGATGGCTCCGATTTATCAGCTGGCCCTGGCTGACCAGATGGCCCAGGTTGATTAGCAGAAGATACGTTTGGCTCACCCACAGCCGCCGGAGGAGAAGCTGCACCAGTCGGGGAGGAAGTAGGAACATTCGACCTATTAACTCCTTCAGAAGGTGAGGACACCACCGCACTCACCCTACCAGCAGGAGCCTCAAGAACAGGTGTTTGAGTAGAAGGAGTTTCGGTGAATACAGGTTCATCAACACCCTCCTCGTCCGAAGAAACAACATACTGCACAACTCTTGATGCCCGCTTCAAAGGTCGAGCAGTGTGATCAGGGGTGCCCTCAGCCGGGCATTTACCTCTACCGGTCCTAGGGGTTAGATCATTCGCAGGATCAAGGGGAGTTTCAGGGACATCCGCTTCAAAAATAGGAGTATCACTGACTGACCTTAAAACTCCAACTTTCTCTTTTCCCTTACGGTTGGAGGTAGCTGCAGGAGTGGTCGTAGCAGCAGTAGTCGCAGCAGGAATATTCACAGCAGCCTCTGTATACACAGGGGGTTGTCCCGATTCGACCCCACCCTCAGAAATATCACCAGCTTCCTCGCCATCGGAGGGATCGCCACTATTCGGGCTAGCAACTCCTTCCTTGGCCAAACCAGTAACATGTCTTTTACTGGAAACCTCGGAATTCTTTACTGCCCGGGCTTATAGATCGCAAACTGTGTCAAAGTCACTCACTGCAAGAAAAATAGACCAAGTATCACTAGCAGAATAAAAAGAAGCAGTAATGCAAAAGGAAAAAAGAACGGACAAACTTACAACGAGGTAGCCTAGCAGGTAGGCGTGGGAAAATCCGTTGAGCGATCATTTTTTCCTCATCCAAGAGGAAGGACCTATCCCTCGAGTCTAAAGGAAGGACGACCACCGCGGCGAGGTGAGAGATCTCCCCATCTAGCAAAACGGGGATGGCTTTTGACCAGGCTTCAGGAGATTTGAAGTGCTTGGGAACTTTCTTCACCAAAAGATTACGGCGACTGCTGGCTGGCACATCTCGGCCCCACTCCCCACCAGCAAAAAACCAACTATTTTTCCACCTCTTGTTTGAAGTGGGAAAGCCCCATATAAAACCCTTCTTCTTCTCGTCACCTGAGATCTCCACCTGACCGGGGTTCACCGCGCCCTCAGGGATCCAGCTCTCTATAGGTGAAGAGAGAAGGAAATACATGCCGCCATTGCCTACCTGTCTTAGCGTGTAAAAATGGTGGATCTCGCGAGGTGTAGGGGGCCCATAACCTTTCAACTTCCACATTAGGCACATACACATCAATATCCTATAACTATTTGGGGCGAGTTGTGCCGGCGCAATTCGGGCCTCCGCGAAGAACCTGGTAATGAAAGGCTGAAGGGGAAGGGTTACCCCACAACTGAGCATGGCGCCATAAATAGCAACCGTATTCTCGGGGGGATTCCAGATGGCTCGATCACCAGGTAGCATCAAGGTCACCGAGTCTGGAATATCGAAGCCACTCTTGTACTTGAGGAGCTCGCCCTCGCCAACCATATTAACTTCCATATCGAAAGAGCACGGACGATCTAACGAAAAATGCAGCCTATCTCGTTGATGGGCTTCAACGTCAGAATCAATAGTCGTCTGCGCATCCAGTAGGGACTCACGAGGAGCCCTAGAGGCGCGTCGTTTGCTGCCACTTGGTTTAGAAGACCTCGGCATCGCTGGAGAATCACTAATGGAGGACGAAGGAGAAATATTAGGGATAAAATTATCTTCAGAAGATGGAACGAAAACAGAAAGTGGAACCGGAGAATCCGGGCAAAAATTACGAATCAAAGATTCAATTTTGTCCGCAGTACATTTATCACCAAGCTCTATAGCTTGCATCATCTGATTAAAAAGAGCAGAACGCAAGGAGGGATCCATGAAAACTCACCAGAAAAACCCTAGGTTCGAAGGATGAGCAAGAAGATTGGGAACGTCGAGTTGTAAGCACAATCGATTTCGAGGCAAGCCGTCCGACAGGGAAACGAAATGGAAGAAATTCGTGGCAGAAATTTCTGAGGGAGATGAAGGAACTCTGTTTTGAGAGAAGGAGAAAATAGAAAAATAGAAAAATAAATGGAGAGAGCAAAGTGGGGAAGAAGAAGCGACCGGGCCTTAAAAAGAGAGAACTTTGAAATTAAAAAAGAATAAAAAAAGGGGAGAGAAAATCAAATAAGAGATATGCAATTAATGTGAGTGATGGCCACAGTAACCAGCCGCAACAGTCACCACCAAATATTAGACATGTGGCGTCTCGGGGATCACCAGGCAGTCAGAATGTCCCTTCACCTGTCAAGTAAGTGGAAGCGCTGAAAGTTGTGTGGTTAAAATTAAAAGCTTACACCGGAAGAATCAACCAATCAATGCAACGCGTGGTGAAAAGAAGAAAGAGGGAGTTAATTACAAAAGGCGCCGAAATCTTAAAGGCATAGATATAAATACTGCTCGCAGAGGCAAACGAAGTAAAAAGAGCAAGTCATTCGCCCAGCTCGAAGTATTTATGGGGGTATTGTTGTATGTATAAATTCGCCAAGCAGACACGTCACCAAAGGAGTCAATAAATGATGAAGAAAAGGTTGCCACGTCACTCGTTGACCGGGTCAAGGGAGAAAATGTGGTCAGTCAGAATATCAACATCTTAAATCAATAGTCAAAGATGTGGTCGCCAGAGCTAGATATATACTCGCCAAAGGTAGAAACGTGGTCGCCGAAGGATAAATACCCAGGAGTGAAGGTGCTCGCTGCATCAGCATACTGGGCCCAAAGCGACTCGGCAGAAACACAGAAATAAAACCCTAACCTCTAGAAGACCCATGGCAACAAGGAATCATAAAAAGGAAAAGAGATAGAGCATATCCGGATCCATGACAACATGAGAATCCTAGTACGAATCAAAGGGGGAATCCTACCACCAACACGGCTAAAAACAGAGGGAAACCCTAATTAACATATATAAATAGAACCATCTATCCCATGAGGAGGGGGTTCGAAAACCTAGAGAGAAAAGAGCAATTGTATGAGAGATTTGAGTGTGTAACAAAGCAATAGAATCGAGTATTATCTTTCTGCCCTCTGGGGCACCGTGGTATTTGCCCATTCAAGGGTTTTCCACATAAAAACTGTCTCTTGCATGCATTCTTGATTTTCTCGTTTTAAACTGAATTAATATAACTGTTGAGTGTGTAGCAATCCAAATTTCACCATCAACAGAACCTATGGGCCGAAGCCGTCAATACAGCTTGCTATATAGGGAATAGAGTTTTCCTAAGGCTCGGATATAGGAATACCTCCTATGAGTTATGGAAAGGTAGGAAGCCAAATGTTAGCTACTTCCGCACCTTTGGAAGCAAATGCTACATTTTGAATAACCGTGATCAACTTGGCAAGTTTGATGCTAAGAGTGATGAGGGTAAAATTATTGGCTATGCCTTGAATAGTAGAGCCTATAGAGTTTTCAATTTGAAGACTCGAACCGTCATGGAATCATCCAACGTTGTCATTGATGATACTAGGCTCAAGTCTAATGACCATGATGAGGAGGTTGTTTTAGATGATGACTCTCCCTTGGAGAAGGTTGTGGTGACTCCTAATGTAGGGACGTCTAATGTTATTGATGATGACACACAACCTGTTGATAGTGTTCCTCTATTGAACTCTAAAGAACCCGATCCATGGGTTAGGAAACTCCATGATAAAGATGACATCATTGGAGAGGTTAATGAGGGTGTTAGGACTAGGCGTCAAATAGCTAATCTCATTAGCTAAACTTGCTACACCTCTCAAATAGAACCCAAAAAGGTTGATAAAGCCTTAAATGATGAATTTTGGGTTCCTGCCATGCAAGATAAGCTAAACCAATTCGAAAGGAATGAGGTTTGGACTCTAGTTCCTAGGCCTAAAAGCACATCGGGCGGTTGCTTCTTCCTAGGCAACAACTTGGTGTCTTGGTTTTGCAAGAAGCAAAACTCAATTTCCTTGTCCACGGCTGAGGCCAAGTACATAGTCGCGGGGAGTGGATGCACACAACTCCTTTGGATGAAGCAAATGCTAGTAGACTACGGATTCAACCAAGGTACACTCACTCTCTTTTGTGATAATATGAGTGCTATTAATATTTCCAAGAATCTGGTTCAACATTCGAGAACTAAGCATATTGACATCCGCCATCATTTCATAAGAGAACTAGTTGAGAATAAATGCATAGTACTTGAACATGTAGGTACTAATGATCAACTAGCGGACTAATTTACTAAACCCTTAGATGCTACTTGATTTAAAACTCTTAGTAGATCTATTGGGATTTGTCTCGTGGAGTGATGAGTTTTGGTGATTGACCCCATAAAGGGAACTCAAGCAAAGAGAGCTATTTTGCATACTTGTCACTTGCAAAAATTTGAAATATCTTATGTTTCTTTTTTTAATTGCTTGAGTAAGCTTGGTTGCACATATGTATATATATTTTCAATTCAATAAGTGTGAACCATGCTTTATTTACAATCCATGTCATATTTAAGTTCAAACATGCATTTTTGGACTATGAGATTTACATAGGAAGTATGATTTGAATGACCTATAGTTATCTTCATGACATGATGATTCTTAATTAACATGCTATTGATATATGAAAAGCATGAAATTCATATAACATGCTCAAATGAAAAGCATGAATTGATGATTGCGTTCTTAAATGCAAAATTGGTGTGAAAAAACTTATAAGACTCAAAATGAATAAAGGATCTTATATCCGTTCAAAGGACTTTACAATCCAAATTGTCTCTCTTTCTTTATTTGTTGAACATGGTTACTATCATACGGGTTTCATTCCCGAAAAAATCAAATAGGGTGCAAAGTCGCTCATGCCATGTTTCGCTTATAAAGTTGGATATAGTTGCTCGTATATTAAAATCAATGAAATCTCTATATCCTTGCTTCTCTCATGACAATGGTGAAATTGATTTGAATTCTTATTAGAAACCTTTGTTATTTGCTTTGCCAAATACCATTTTATTTTGGACTTGAATGCAACATGTCTTGTTTGCAAAGCATTTTTAATTCACACATTTTCATTAAATAAATCTCCTTGTTTCTCTCGAATTAATTGAGATGCATAAAGTGACTTATAATGATTATGCAAATAACTTGTATGCTACTATCTCTCTTTGCTATAAGTGACCCGTTTGGGGACTACTCCTTTGCCTATATCATACAAAAAGGGGGAGTAGAATGTGGTAAGAGGAGTTGCAAATTGTAGTAACTATTGTGCATGTTGGGGAAAATATTCATTGAGGGGGAGTAACCCATTGAGGGGGAGTACTGCATGCACATACATTGCATAATGATGTGCTTAAAATTCTTAATATGCAAATGCTTGTTTTATCTTCACTTGATCATCTAATATACACTTGCTTTGGGAAGTATAATTCTTGTTTTGAAGGCTTGATAGTTCTACAATAGATTGAAGACTTGAAGTTATTTACTTTTTAATATCTCTTTGTAATGTAGAATATCTTTGTTATCCCGTAGCTTCAATTATGTTGTGAGGATCAATGTGAGTGATGGTTTTGTTACGAAATAGCCAAATGGGGAGATTGGAAGGATCTCATTTATTGGTTAGCTTATTTCGTGGACAAACCATAATTGGGGTTTGAATTGTAAGGGTAGTTTAAGTTTCGATGTTCAAAGATCAATAGCCCTCTTCGTGACCTCAAGGTGACAAGCACTCCAAAGGTATATTTTCTAGTGCGTAGCTTTTTCTTTGAAGAGATTTAGATTGCACACACACACTTAGCATACTTGCATTTGTGTGCATTCTCTTCACATGTCACGTTTCACACTTACACTTTGATTGTTGTATCTTGTTATGTGTTTTTGTATCTTGTAATTCGTTTCCCGAATATGTTCGAAAACGTCCACGCTTGCACGAATGTGTGCTTGGTTTAGCGCGAAGACCGCCTACGGAGAATGCCCTTGGTTTCTCCTTTGGTTTCACCATTTTTGGTGAATCGACGGTTTTATCGGCGGCCATGACCGCCGAATGAAACCGCCGTTTGTGTCCAGATGGCTCTAGAGCAATTCTACGGTTACGATCGGCGGCGACGACCGCCATTTGAAATCACCATTCGAAACCGCTGATCAAACCTGATTAATTTTATTCTCTTGGTCTTAATCTGTGGTTGAAACGGCGGTTTCGAAACTGCCGAATGAAACTGCCGATGTACCCTTGTTTGTGTCAGGTTCAATTCGGCGGTTGGATCGACGGTTGGTGGCTGCCGAATGAAACCGCCGATGTTCCTCTACTTTTCTCGGGAGCTATTTGGTGGTTGTAAACGGGGGCCTGGCCACCGATTAAAACCGCCGATTGGTGCGTTTTAAGGGCAAACATGTCTTTTCACTTAGCCTTTCTTTGGCCTCTATAAATACACCACTTTCTCTTGCTCTGAATATGACTCTTTAATCATCAAGAGCCCCATCTTTGAAAGAGAGATTTTTGTGAGAAAAATCAATCAAGTTTGCTCATTTAAACACTCAAACCAAAATTCATATGCATCAAAATTCATCTAGCATCTTCTAGCATATCTAGGATGCTGCTTGCATGGGTCTTTCATCAACACACTTGTTTTGGTAAGTTCTTCACTATTATCATATATAATTAGTGTTTTATTTATTAAAGCATCTCTTTTATTACTTGCTTGTTCTTAGATTAATTTCTAATATTCAAGATAGAGATTGTTGTGTTGACATGATTGAGTGTTGTATTGTGATAGCTATTTAGGTTTTCATAATCTATGTTTAGCTAAGCTAATTGACATGTCATCTAACTTTTAATATCTAGGATTGAATTAATTGCAAAATCATCATCCTAGAGAAGCATATAGGGTTACCTAGCTCTAAATTGCATTTTGAATATCTCACATATTCACATCGATTTTATTATCTCTTCTTAGAGAATTAAGTCTTGTGTTGTGACCGGGATTAGGTTGTTTAATTCGCAAGCAATTGGACTAGGTCCACTTATACCGGGATTAGGTAGGTGTGTGATTATATACCGGGATTAGGTTGTACTCTTTAACATATTTAGTGGATTTGAGGTTCGAGTGTGGCGCATTTACTAGCCCGTGGTTTTTCCCGTAAGGGTTTCCATGTAAATATCAAGTGTTATTTAATTTCCGCACATATTACACTTGTTATATTATTGTGACTAGTTAGGGGCATTTTCGTCAACTTAGCTATCAACGAAAATTGGGTAAAATCGAATAAAATCTATTCATTTCCCTCTCTAGATTAATATTGAACACACCGTAATTTGTTTCAAAAACTGATGAATATAACCTAAAAAAAGGTTTGCTATAAAAATTATTGAAAATAAAAGAATTGCAAAAATTCGGAACGGTCCACCACCATGTAGGAGAGACGATACTGGTAGACCTGGCAAGGTTCCGGTTCGAACCGTCGAAACCGAACGAAATCGAAACCAGAACCGGAATCAGAATCGAAACCGGAGGAGGCCGGTTCCAGTTCTAATTTTTTTGGAGCCGATCGGTTCGAACCGGATTGGAACCGACTGTTCCGGTTCCGGTTCCGATTCCTCTTCCGGTTCGAACCGGCGGTTCTTCATTTTTTTTTTTAATATATAAATAAATCCTAAATCCTACACTAGACCACCAGTACTGCAGTACACCGTCTAAACAAACTAAACCTAAATCCCTAATTCTGATCTCTCTCTCTATCTCTTTGATTCTTCTTTTTCTTCTTCGATTTTTCTTTAGGTCTTCATCTTCTTCGTCTTCTTCTTCTTCTTCATCGATTCTTCTTCTCTTCTTCTTCATCAATTCTTCTTCTCTTCTTCTTTGAATCGTTCTATGCTTCTTCGAATCGATCTCTTCTTCTTCGACTCACGAACTTCGAATCGATCTCTTTTTCTCCGAATCGATCTCTTCTTCTTCGATTCATGAAGTTGATTTGGTGGTGGTTTACATGTTTGGCTGTTTGGGGTTGATTTTCGTGAATTTGGTGGCGGTTTGGCCGTTTGGGGTTGATTTGGGGGTGGTGGTAGAGAAACGAGAATGATCTGGTGGCTGAAAGTATGAAACAAGACTGATCTGAGATGGATCTGGACCATTTGATTCTGGTAATCTGGTCTTGGTTAACAAAAAAAAAAAAAGAGGTTCAAACCCGACGGTTCCACCGGAACCGAAATAGGAATCGGAATCAGAACTGGAACCGGAACTGAAACTGAAATCGGAACCAACGGTTCTAGAACCTGAACCGGAACCACCTAAGGCTGGTTTCGGTTCCGGTTTCGGTTCCACCTAACCGTGGAACCGGAACCAGAACCGGAACCGTGTCAGGTCTAGATACTAGGGCTCATGGATGCTAAACTATCTACAACTTGGTTACCTTCCCGATAAATATGAGTGACAGGAAAGTCCATTTGAGAGATTAAGCTCAAATACCTATCCCAAGTGGGGCGCCAACGCCAAGGAACCTTACGAGACCTAGAACGAAAGATATCCACTACAAAAGTCGAATCGCTCTCCAACCATAACCGACGCCAACCAAAAGTCCAAGCATATTTAATAGCGTGGACGGCAGTGGCCAATTCAGCCTCAAAAGCAAAGTAGACACCAAGAGGAATAACAAAGCAACCTTTAACCAAACCCCTACATGTGCAAAAACCCCCTGCACAACCAAGCTCCATTTTCCCTTTCTTATTGTAATTGTTTTAAGTTGGATGTTTGGGTGATAGATGAATTTAGATGTTTTGGGTGATGAAGATGAATAATATATATATATACAGTAATGTTCAAGTCAGTACGTACTGATATAACTTCATCAGTGCGTTCGATGTGGATCATTAGATTTACATACTTTGTCTCAAAGTGTATGCACTTGTAAAAAGTTCTTCATAATCAGTGTTACACATGCATTGGTACTAATGTAGTTACATCAGTGCACACTGATGTGAACAGGACCGTATATATATATATATATATATATATATATATATATATATATATATATATATATATATATATATATATGTATGGGTCATTCTTTGGTGCAACATTATACGATACAACATTATGTGATCACATATGATTGCATGTGATCACAAATATATATAATGTTATCGCATATGAATTGCACGTGACCACACAATTAAACTACTGTGATCGCATGTTAGAACATACAATCACATATTAGTTGATGTGGTTGTACCAAAGAAGACATGATCACAGTCAAAATTTTCTATGTTGCATCATGTAACGTTGCACTCGCGGGCAGCCCTATATATATATATATATATATATTGAAAACAAGTGATGAAGATCAAGATTAGATAAATTTCTTTGGATGTTTAGGGAATGATGGTGAAGTCGGATGTTTGTGTGATTAAGATGATTTTTTTCTTGATATATGATTTTTTTTTTTTTTTGGGTGATAAAGAATTGTTTGGATGATGAAGTTGGATGCTTGGGAGATGAAGATTTGTTTTTGTTTTTGAAATAAAGTGATGAAGATGAAGATGAAAATAATATAAAAATTTTAATTAAAATTATTTTTTTATTAGTTGTTTATTTATAGTTTTTTTTTTTTAATTTTCCTAGGGCTGACATGGTGAGAAGTGGTTAGACATGCTATTTTCTTTTTTACATATTAACAGTACTGAGTAAAAATACAATTTTTTCCCTTCTACCATTTTTGATTAACGGCAGTCAACCTGTTAGAGGGTAAGTTTGTGTTATAATGGAATGTTATCCGATTTTAGTGCAATTATACATATAGTAATAGGTTAGCGCAATTTGCCAATTTTAATTTTTTTTTTTTTTTTTTTGTAGATTTAACAATTTTATTAGTTTGTTGTAAAATGTTTTTCTTTAACTCAATCATTGAACCTATTTTCAATAAAATAAAAATAAAAATTATATGAACCTAATAATAGTCAATTTATAATATTAAACTATATTAATTTTAAATTTTGAATTAAATTTGTGTTGTAACATTAATTTTTTTTTTTCAATTTGTGTTAAATATATATATATATATACAGTCTTTCTATTATCAGTTCAAACTGACAATAAATATATCAGTTCCTTGCATGTGGGCCATTGGATTTAAAAGATGCTTTGACAAGTGCATGCAGTCAAGTCAAAGTAATTAAATCCAATGACCCACATGCAAGGAACTGATATATTTATTATCAGTTCGAATTGATAATAGAAAATCTGTATATATATATATCCATCAATTTTCTTGCAATCAAAGGACGGAGAAGAGGACAACCTTTTATTACATGAAATTAGCAAATGAATATTGAAATTTCGAGTAATACCTAAATCTGACACAGGGCACGACACACGAGTGTGTTGGAGTTTTGAGTGAAATTCAAAGGACATGATTTTAAAAGTCGTGTCTGTCACATAACAACAGAAAAGTCGTGTTTTTCATCGAAAAGTTGCGGCTCTTCATCAATGAGATGCAACTCTTCATAGAAAACGTGTCTGAAAATAAATACGGGTGTGTCTAAATATACCTAGAGGGGGGTGAATAGGTTTTAATCAAGTTAAATACCAATTGTTTCTTGATTAGTCAATATTCAATAATCACCTAAATTCACAACAAAATAAATCACGTGTAAAGTGCGGAAATTAAAGAACACTTGATTTTTACGAGGAAACCTTCAACAAGGAAAAACTGTAAGTTCATCAAGTTTGATTGGCTTATTTTGGTGACAAACCATGTAAGGTCTCAGTTTATTGATTGGCTTATTTTGTAGATAAACCACATTTGGGGTTTTTGTAAGGGTAGTTTAGGCTCTCAAGACCTCAAGAGAAGAAGCACCAAAGGTAAATTTCTGGTGCTTACTTTGCTTTGAAGAGATGTAGTTGCACACACACACAACACTTGCATAATTCTTATTCTTGAATGTTGTGTTTGTATTATGTGTGCATTAGTGATTATTTAATCTCTCTTCTTGCATAAGTTTTGATTGCATATTGTTTGTCCAAATGCCATGTCATGCATAGGCTTAGGATTGCATACTTGCAAAGGGCGCTGTCAAAAGCGCTCTACAGAAGCGTTGTTCGAACAACGCCTATATTGACTTGATGGAAAATGGGTTTTAATTGAATCAGACCTGATGCATTTTTGTGAAGGCATTGTACGAGCGCTGTACGTACAGCGCCTATCTGAGACCCGAGAGGAACAGAGTTGTGGCACTGTTCAGGCGCTGTACAAAAGCACCGTTCGAACAGCGCCGTTCGAACAGCGCCAATGAAGAATGTTCTCCATTTTCCAAGAAGGCGCTGTACAAGTCGCTCTACGTATAGCGACCTGTACAGCGCCCAAGGCAATTTTTGTATCACTTATCAAAACGCACCACTTTGACTTTGACACCCTATATATATGCCTCTATAACTTTAGGTCACTTAAGAGAGTTCATATTCAGATTTCATACTTAGGATATTTTTCAAAAGCAAGAAAAATTCCAAGAACTCACCTTTGATTACTCAAACACCTTTTCCATGATCATCAATCATCATCTAGCATCATCCTTGATCATCTAGATGTCATCTTGCATGGATTCTTCATCACACTTTGCTTGGTAAGTTTTTCACTAATATCTTACATATTTTGTGTCTTTCTTAACAAGCAATCTCATTCATCACTTGTATGTATTTCATATATATTTTGGATACAAGATTGAGATTAGTGTATTGAATGTTTGAGAGTTGTATTTTGATAGCTATCTAGGTTTTCATAATCCATGTTTAGCTATGCTATTTGACATGTCATCTAGCCATTGATATCTAGGATTATCTTAATTGCAATATTGTCATCCTAGATAAGCATATAGGGTTACCTAGCTCTAATTGCATTTTTTGATATTTCATATATTCACATAGGCTTTTTATCTCTTCCTTGAGAAGTAAGACTTGTGTAGCTTCCGGGATTAGGTTGCGTAAATCACAAGCAATTGGACTAGGTCCACTCATATCGGGATTATGTAGTTGTGATGATTATTGATCGGGATTAGATCATTAAACGGGATTATGTTGTAATCATTTCAATTAGTGGATTCGAGGTTCGTGTGTGGCGCACATATTAGCCCGTGGTTTTTCCCGTGAGGGTTTCCACGTAAATATCAAGTGTGATTTACATTCCGCACCATATTACACTTGTTTGTCTTTTTGACTAGTTAGGGGCATTTTCGTAAAATTGACATGTATGTGAAAATTGGGTAAAATCATTTAAAATCTATTCACCCCCCCTCTAGATTAATATTGAACACATCGTTAATTTGTTTCAAACCACATTTGGGGTTTGACATTTAAGGGTAGCTTAGGCATTGATGATCAAGCTCAAAGGCCCTCTTAAGACCTCAAGATGATAAGCATTTCAAAGGTAAATCACTTGTGCCTAATTTACATTGAAGAGACTTAGTTGCACACACATACTTCTCATGCTTGCATATGTATTCATTACTCTTGTGTGCATTCTCTTCACTTTTCACACTTGCACATATTGCACATTTTAGACTAAGTGTGAATTGTCTTTGAAAAGAGAAAACTTCTCTTTACCGCCTGTATCGCCCCTGGTACAAATGCATGGGTAGCGGTCCAAGCCAGGTACAAAACCTGATGCTTTTGCACCGTGCATACTGCGGCTAAGACGCTTGCCTCTAGGGCGGTCTCCACAGCGGCAGATGACGTGCCCGAACCGATTCTAATTAAATTATACTAACAACGGTTAATTAAAGAGGCGCGCGGGTGGTTCACCCTGTAAGGATTCCCATTCTTTGATTGGCTTATTTCGTGGACAAACCACATATTAGGGTTTATTGTGTAAGGGTAGTTTAGGAGTTTGAGATTCATGCTCAAAGGCCCTTTCAAGACCTCAAGGGACAAGCACGCCAAAGGTACAATCTATAGTGCTTAGTTCTTTCTTTGAAAAGATTTAGATTGCACACACTCACTTAGCATTCTTGCATTTGTGTGCATACTCTTCAAATGTCACATTTCACATTTGCACTTTGATATTGTATCTTGTTGTGTGTATTTGTGTCTTGTAATTCGTTTCCCGAGAGTTTTCAGAAACGTTCGCACATGCACTAGAATGTGGTTAGTTTTGCGTGAAGACGGCCTACGGAGAATGCCCTTGGCTTTTCTTCGGTTTTCACCTCTGTTGGTGATCGACGGTTATGATCGGTGGCCTGGTCGCCGAATGAAACAGCCATTTGCACCCATAAGTATCTAGAGTAATTTTGAGGTTACGATCAGCAGCCATGACCGCCGTTCGAAACCACCGTTCGAAACCGCCGTTCATACCTGATCGATTTAATCTCTCGGGTTTGATTCGGCGGTTGGATCGACGGTTACGAAACCACCGAATGAAACCGCCATTGTTCCCCTGTTCTTCTCAGGTTCAATTCGGCGGTTATTATCGGTGGCCTGGCCGCCGATTGAAACCGCTGATTGGTGCGTTTCAGGGGCATACTTGTCTTTTCATATGCTCTGTTTTTGATTTCTATAAATATCTTACTTTCTCATTCTCTGAATCAGTTCTTTAACTCCCAAGAACCCTAAACTTAAAAGAGAGAATTTTGAGAGAAAATCAAATCAAGAACTCACCTTTGACCACTCAAATCAAATCCCTTTTTCATCAAATTTCATATTGCATCAACTATGCCTTCATAGAATGCATCCATGTATGTTTTTGGATCATCACATCTTCCTTGGTATGTTCTTCACTAATCTCATCTAATTTTAGTGTTTTTCATATTAAGACATCTCTTAGATTACTTGTATGTTTTTAGATAATATGCTAAATACAAGATAGAGATTATTTGTAATATTTTGATTGAGTGTTGTATTGTGATAGATATCTAGGTTTTTATAATCTATGTTTATCTATGCTATTTGACATGTTATTTAGCTTATAATATCTAGGATTGTTCTAATTGCAAATTCATCATCTTAGATAAGCATATAGGGTTTCCCTTGCTCTATGTTGCATTTGGATATTCATATATTCACTTAGGGTGTTAATCTCTTCTTAGAGAATTAAGTCTTGTGTTATGACCGGGATTAGGTTGCTTAATTCACAAGCAATTTGACTAGGTTCACTCATACCGGGATTAGGTAGGTGTGAGATTACTTCCAGGATTAGGTTGTAATTTTATCACATTTAGTGGATTTGAGGTTCGTGTGTGGCTCACAAAACAGCCCATGGTTTTTCCCATGAGGGTTCCACGTATACATCAAGTGTGCTTTACATTCCGCACCATATTACACTTGTATGTCTTTTTGATTAGCTAGGGGCTTTTTCGTAAAATTGACTTGTATGCGAAAATTGGGTAATAACGATTAAAATCTATTCACCCCCTCTCTAGATTAATATTTAACACACTGTGAGAACTTTCAATTGGTATCAGAGTGGGTTCTTAGATATACTTAGGTGATCCTTGCTTATTTTGGTGTGTTTTGCATTTTGTGTGATTTTTGATCATTCATACATTTGCATTCATTTCATTCATTCATAAACACTATGAGTGGAAACGGTGGTAACAATGAGGGGGCTTCTAGCACGAGACCTCCTCTTCTCACCAGATTGAACTATTCTCAATGGAAAGGGAAGACAGAATCCTACATATGTCAAATTTACGACTGTGCGTGGATGGAGGTGGAAGATGGATATGATCTACCCATGATGACTCTTACGGGTGGAGGAGTAGAAGTATTGAAGCCTAAGGCGCAATGGAACGCGTAAGAGTTTGAGGCTTCAAAGTGGAATAGGAAGGCGATGCACGCCATCCTTTATGCAATGGATGAAAATCAGTATAAGCTAATTCAGAATACTCAAATCGTGAAAGTGGCTTGGGATATCTTACAAGTTGCACATGAAGGAACCGAGGTGGTGAAGGAATCCAAGCTTCAAGTCCTCCAAACTCAATTCGAGTTACTTAGAATGGGAGAGGATGAATGCTTTAATGATTTCGAAATCAAATTAATGGATATCGTTAATCAAAGTCACCAACTTGGAGACCCGTATTCGGATAGGAGAGTTAAGTAGAAAATTATGAGGTCTCTCCCCGATAGGTTTGAATCTAAGGTAACGGCTTTAGAAGAAAATAGTGGATATAAAGATATGAAGCCGAGTGAGGTGATTGGGAGACTTCTAGCTTATGAGTCTAGGAAGGGTCCTATCTCCACACTTCCCAAAAAGCAAAAAGGATTTACTTTGAAAGCCTTCAAGGATGAAAAGGAGGCAAAGAAAAATGACTCGGATGAAAACCTTGCATTATTTGTGAAGAGATTCAAGAGGGTCATGAAGTTTGGGAAAAAGGACTTTGGTTCCAAAGGTCAAAACTTCAAGAAAAAGGGTTCTTACAACAAGTTTGAGCCTAGGAAAGAGAAGACCGAAAGGAAAGGGGTCCGATGTTTTGAGTGTGGTGGGAAATGTCACTTTGCCTCCGAATGTGCAAATCACAATGAGAAGAAAAAGGGAAAAGTGATGGCCGCCACTTGGAGTGAAAGTAGTGATGACTCCATTGAAGGAGATGAGTCTTCGGATGATGAAGAGCTCATAGCTAACGTCCTAGCTTTTGCCTTCTCCCACAAAAGCAAAAGTGCTAGTGAAAGAGAGGAAAAGAGTCAAGAGGAAAATGACTCAAGTGAAGAAGAAAGTGATTCCTCTTCTAACCCCATAAATGGATTTGTGGAGAAAAATATGCTTGCTAAATACCATGCTGAGTTCAATGACTTAGCAATCAAAAGCACGAAAAAGATTAAGATGTTGAGAGAAGAAAATCTTGAGCTTTTATCTCATAATGACCACTTAAGTGAACAAGTGGAAAAGTCTAAGAAGATAGAAGATGAGCTAAGAAAGGACTTAGACTTATCTAGGAGGAATGAAAAAGGTCTAAAGAGGGAATTGGAAGAAGTAAAAGAGTCTATGTCTAGGATGACCTCTAGCACTCAAAAACTTGATCATTTGCTTAGTGTTGGGAAGAATCCGTGTGACAAGAAGGGTCTTGGGGTATGAAGATGGCAAAGAGACCTCCACTTTCAAGAAGACCATTTTTGTCAAGAGTTCGGGGATCAAAGAAGCTTCATTGGTGCAAACTCTTAGAAAGAAGTTAGAACTAGGACAATGTTCAAATAGTGCACAAGTGAAGGTGGTGCCAAGAAGGCAACCTCAATCTTAACTCACTAGGGTCCCTCAAGCCAACATTCCTCAACAATTGGCTCACAAAAGAAAGAGACTAATCATGCAACCTCAAGCTAGGAAACAAGCTAGACCGGTTCAACAACGAAGATGGATTGAACCCACTCAAACACAAAGACAAGGTATGATTCCTTATTTCATTCCTACATGTCATTTTTGTGGATTTGATGGTCATATTAGACCAAATTGCTTTGGATATATTAAAATCTGTAGAACACGAAGCATGATTGAAAAGAGAAAGAATAGAGCCAAGATGCTTGTTCCTAGGAATGATAGAATGAATGTGCATAATCCTAGGACTTCTAGAGCCCATGTACCAAAGACCACTAAGAAAGCTAATATTGTTTCTAGGTGGATTAGAAAGAATGAAAATGTTTGCTATGTTGCTCAAATTGCCTTAAAGGCTAATTCTTCTAATTTTTGGTATTTGGATAGTGGGTGCTCTAGGCACATGACGGGAAACAAAAGTTTCTTCGAGACTCTTGTCATGGAGGAAGGAGGATGTGTCACCTTTGGTGATGGATCCAAAAAGAGAGTTGTAGGGAAATGAACCATTTTCATTCCTGGATTACCCTCCTTGTCCAATGCTTTATTTGTTAATGGCTTGAAAGCCAATTTGATAAGCATTTCACATCTAAGTGATGAATGACTTTCCGTCTTATTTAGTAAAAATGATTGCTCTATCTTATTGCCCGATGTACAAACCTTGTTAAAAGGTATGAGATCTAGCGACAATTGCTATTGTCTTGAAGCTAGAATAGTCTAAAACAATGTGTCCATGGATGAGCAAATTTAGTTGTGGCTTAAAAGACTTGGGCACATGAACTTTAGGGATTTACGAACCCTTGGAAAGTTCAGTTGTGTGAGAGGCCTCCCTAAGCTTGGGAAGAAAGCCAATGGTGTTTGTGGACCTTGCCAACAAGGAAACAAACCAAAAGCATGCACAAAAAAGGGCAAGTATCTCTCCACCAAGGAGCCCCTAGAGCTTCTCCATATGGACCTCATGGGTCCTATGCAAACCGAAAGCTTAGGTGGAAAGAGATACATCTTTGTTTGTGTTGATGATTTCTCTAGGTTCACATGGACATATTTTCTTAGAGAAAAATCCAAAACTTTTGATAAGTTTAAAATGCTTTGTAATAAACTTCAAAATAAAATGAACTCTAACATTAAAAGCATTAAACGGATTAGAAGTGACCATGGGAGGGAATTTGAGAATGCCACCTTTGAAACCTATTGTAATGGTTTAGGCATCTCCCATGAGTTTTTGGCTCCTATGATACCTCAACAAAATGGAGTTGTTGAGAGGAAAAATAGGGTCATTTAAGAGATGGCTCGTGTGATGTTGCTTAACAACAATGTCCCTAGGAACCTATGGGCCGAAGCCGTCAATACGGCTTGCTATATAGGAAATAAAGTTTTCCTAAGGCCCGGAACTAGAAATACCTCCTATGAGCTATAGAAAGGCAAAAGGCCAAATGTTAGCTACTTCCGCTCCTTTGGAAGCCAATGCTACATTTTAAATGACCGTGATCAACTTGGCAAATTTGATGCTAAGAGTGATGAGGGTATCTTTATTGGCTATGCCTTAAATAGTAGAGCCTATAGAGTTTTCAATTTAAAGACTCTAAGTGTCATGGAATCATTTAATGTAGTCTTTGATAATGAAAGGCTTAAGTCTAGTAACAATGAGGAGGAGGTAGTTTTAGATGATGATTCTCCCTTGGAGAAGGTTGTGGAGACTCTTATTCTTAGGACATCCAATAGTAATAATGAGGACACACAACCTCTTAATAGAGTCCCTCTCTTGGACTCTAATGAACCCGCTTCATGGGTTAAAAGACTTCATAACAAAGAGGATGTTATTGGAGATGTGAATGAGGGTGTTAGAACTAGGCGTCAAATAGCTAATCTAATTAGCTACACATGCTATACCTCTTAAATTGAACCCAAAAAGGTTGATGAAGCCTTAAACGATGAATTTTGGGTTCTTGCCATGCAAGAAGAGCTAAACCAATTCGAAAGAAATGAGATTTGGACTCTAGTTCCTAGGCCTAAGAACACACATGTTATAGGCACCAAGTGGATCTATAGGAACAAATCCGATAAAGATGGCAACATAGTGCGAAACAAGGCTAAACTTGTAGCACAAGGGTACTCTCAAATTGAGGGTATCGACTTTGAGGAGACTTTTACTCCCGTTGCCCGTTTAGAGTCCATTAGGCTTCTCTTGTCCATCTCGTGTATTCACAAGTTAAAATTACACCAAATGGACGTCAAGAGTGACTTCCTAAATGGCTTCTTGCAAGAGGAAGTATTTGTTGAACAACCCAAGGGGTTTGTGGATGCACACCACTCCAACCATGTCTATCGCCTTAAAAAGGCTTTGTATGGGTTGAAACAAGCACCGAGGGCTTGGTATGAGCGCCTCACTCAATTTCTTGTTGACAATGACTACACAAGAGGTAGTGTTGACAAGACCTTATTCATTAAGAGAAATAAAGATGAGTTATTTATAGCTCAAATTTATGTTGATGACATTGTATTTGGCTCAACCAACAACACCAAAGTCCAACAATTTGTTGATGTCATGTCTCATGAATTTGAGATGAGTCTTGTTGGTGAGCTTAGTTACTTCCTAGGTTTGCAAATTAGGCAAATGAATGATGGGGTTTTTATAACCCAAGCCAAATATGCTAAGAACCTAGTGAAGAAGTTTGGTCTTGAAAATGCCAAACATTGTGATACACCGATGAGTACCACTTTGAAGCTTAGCAAGGATGCAAGTGGAAAAAGTGTGGAACAAACTTTATATCAGGGCATGATAGGTAGCTTGCTTTTTTTGACTGCAAGTAGGCCCAATATATCTTTTAGTGTGGGTGTGTGTGCTAGGTACCAAGCGGATCCTAAGGAGTCCCATCTCTCTTCCGTAAAGAGAATCATTCGCTATGTGAATGGGACTTCTAACTATGGGATTTGTTACTCTTTTGACACTAATGCTAGTCTTGCAGGCTTTAGTGATACGGATTGGGCAGGAAATTGCGATGATAGGAAGAGCACATCTGGCGGTTGCTTCTTTCTAGGCAACAACTTGGTGTCTTGGTTTTACAAGAAGCAAAACTCGATTTCCTTGTCCACGGCCGAGGCCGAGTACATAGCCGCGGGGAGTGGATGCACACAACTCCTATGGATGAAGCAAATGCTAGTAGACTACGGATTCAACCAAGGTAAACTCACTCTCTTTTGTGATAATATGAGTGCTATAAATATTTCCAAGAATCCGGTACAACACTCTAGAACTAAGTATATTGATATCCGCCATCATTTCATTAGAGAGCTTGTTGAAAATAAATGCGTAGTACTTGAACATGGAGGTACTAATGATTAACTTGCGGACTTATTTACTAAACCCTTAGATGTTACTCGATTTAAAACACTTAGTAGATCTATTGGGATATGTCTTGTGGAGTAATGTGATTTATGATTGACCCCATATGGGGAACTCAAGCAAAGAGAGCTATTTTGCATTCTTGTCACTTGCAAAAAATTAGAAATATCTTATGCTTATTCTTTTAATTGCTTGGGTAAGCTTGGTTGCACATATGTATATATGTTTTAAATTCAATAAGTGTGAACCTTGCTTGTTTACAATCCATGTCATATTTATGTTCAAACATGCATTTTTGGACTAGGAGATTTACATAGGAAGTATGATTTGAATGACCTATAGTTATCTCCATGACATGATGATTCTCTTATAACATGCTAATGACAAATGAAAAAGCATGAAATTCATATAACATGCTCACATGAAAAGCATGAATTGATGATTGCAATATAAATGCAAAACTTGTGTGAAATTGACTTATGAGACTCAAAATGAATAAATGACCTTGTATCCATTCAAAGGACCTAAAAAATCCAAATGTCTCTCTTTCTTTATTGGTTGAACATGGCTACTATCATACGGATATCTTATCCGGAAAAATCCAATAGGGTGCAAAGTTGCTCATGCCATGTTTCGTTTATAAAGTTGGATATAGTTGTTCTTTAATTAAAATCAATGAAATCTCTATATCCTTGCTTTTCTCATGACAATGGTGAAATTGGTTTGAATTCTTATTAGAAACCTTTGTCATTTGCTTTGCCAAATACCATTGTATTTTGGACTTGAATGCTACATGTCTTGTATGCAAAGCATGTTTGATTCACACATTTTCTTTCAAATAAATCTCCTTGTTTCTCTTCAATTATTTAGGATGCATAAAGTGACTTATATTATTATGCAAATATCTTGCATGCTACTATCTCTCTTTGCTATGAGTGACCCAGTTGGGGACTACTCCTTTGCCTATATCATGACAAAAGGGGGAGTAGATTGTGGTAAGGGGAGTTGCAATTTGTAGTGACAATTGTGCATGTTGGGGAGAATATTCATTGAGGGGGAGTAACCCGTTGAGGGGGAGCATTGCATACACATTCATTGCATGATGTTGTGCCTAATTTCTTAAATGCAAATGCTTGTTTTATTCTCACTTGATCATCTCACATACTCTTGCTTTGGAAAGTATAATCTTTTGTTTTGAAGGGTTGATAGTTCTATAAGAGATTGAAGACTTGAAGTTTTTTTTTCATATTCTTATATATCTTTGTAATGTAGAATATCTTTATTATCCCGTAGATTCAATTATGTTTGTGAGGATCATTGTGAGTGGTGATTTTGTCATGAATAGCCAAAGGGGGAGATTGTAAGGATTCTCATTCTTTGATTGGCTTATTTCGTGGACAAACCACATGTTGGGGTTTATTGTGTAAGGGTAGTTTAGGAGTTTGAGATTCATGCTCAAAAGCCCTTGCAAGACCTCAAGGGATAAGCACGCCAAAGGTATAATCTCTAGTGCTTAGTTCTTTCTTTGAAGAGATTTAGATTGCACACACTCACTTAGCATTCTTTCATTTGTGTGCATACTCTTCAAATGTCACATTTCACATTTGCACTTTGATGTTGTATCTTATTGTGTGTATTTGTGTCTTGTAATTCGTGTCCCGAGAGTTTTTGGAAACGTCCGCACATGCATTAGAATGTGCTTGGTTTTTCGCGAAGACTGCCTACGGAGAATGCCCTTGGCTTCTCCTTGGTTTTCACCTCTGTTGGTGATCGACAGTTATGATCGGTGGCCTGGCCACCGAATGAAACCGCCGTTTGCATCCAGAAGTGTCTGGAGCAATTCTGCGGTTACGATCGGCTACCACGACCGCCGTTCGAAACCGTCGTTCATACCTGATCGATTTAATCTCTCAGGTTTGATTTGGCGGTTGGATCGGCGGTTACGAAACCGCCGAATGAAACCGCCGTTGTTCCCCTGTTCTTCTCGGGTTCAATTCGGCGGTTATGATCGGCAGCCTGGCCGCCAATTGAAACCGCTGATTGATGCGTTTCAGGGGCATACTTGTCTTTTCATATGCTCTGTTTTTGATGTCTATAAATATCTTACTTTCTCATTATCTGAATCAGTTCTTTAACTCCCAAGAACCCTAAACTTAAAAGAGAGAATTTTAAGAGAAAATCAAATCAAAAACTCACCTTTGACCACTCAAATCAAATCCCTTTTTCATCAAATTTCATATTGCATCAACTATGCCTTCATAGAATGCATCCATGTATGTTTTTGGATCATCACATCTTCCTTGGTATGTTCTTCACTAATCTCATCTAATTTTAGTGTTTTTCATATTAAGACATCTCTTAGATTACTTGTATGTTTTTAGATAATATGCTAAATACAAGATAGAGATTATTTGTGATATTTTGATTGAGTGTTGTATTGTGATAGATATCTAGGTTTTTATAATCTATGTTTATCTATGCTATTTGACATGTCATTTAGCTTATAATATCTAGGATTGCTCTAATTGCAAATTCATCATCTTAGATAAGCATATAGGGTTTCCCTTGCTCTATATTGCATTTGGATATTCATATATTCACTTAGGGTGTTTATCTCTTCTTAGAGAATTAAGTCTTGTGTTGTGACCGGGATTAGGTTGCTTAATTCGCAAGCAATCAGACTAGGTTCACTCATACCGGGATTAGGTAGGTGTGAGATTACTTCCAGGATTAGGTTGTAATTTTATCACATTTAGTGGATTCGAGGTTCGTGTGTGGCTCACAAAACAGCCCGTGGTTTTTCCCGTGAGGGTTTCCACGTATACATCAAGTGTGCTTTACATTCCGCACCATATTACACTTGTATGTCTTTTTGACTAGTTAAGGGCTTTTTTGTAAAATTGACTTATATGCGAAAATTGGGTAATAACGATTAAAATCTATTCACCCCCCCTCTAGATTAATATTTAACACACTGTGAGAACTTTCACACCCATCGCAAGTGTACAAGTCGTACGAGTAGTAAAGGGTACACAAGTAAAGGTGGTCATTCCCACGAGGAGGTGGATTAGCTAACAAGTAAGTTCTAGGTTATCATTGATTATCGATTTCTAACTTCTAACACGTTCACTATTGAATGCTATCTAGATCAATTATACTAAGCTTGCAATGAACTATGTTACCAAATCTACTACAACACTACGAGATTAAGCTAGATTAAAGATGTTAGGAGATTGATTCATTCAAGTAACAACCATTTCATTAACCAATCATTCATTAAGCACATTCACAACATTCTAAGGCATGCATTTCATTATCAATAATGTAAAGCACCAAATCCATCATCTTACACATAATCTAAATTCATAGATAAGTGATTAAGAGAGAATTTTAGAATAGTGATGGAGAGATTCTCTAATTAACCAAAATTATGAATTACTTAGAGACATCTCTATAAAATGGATAGTGAAACATTCATACACATAGTGGACACTCTATGCATGAAATCAACTACCAAGTGTGTACAAATTGATGTATATGTAAGACATATCATCCACATATCATTAGAGTTCATAATACACACATATAAAGCCTTAGAGAGTGAAATAACAAATGGATTGATTAATCAATGGTTTAATTACAAGAGTTACATCAATCCCCCAACAAAAGGGTTTAGTTACACATAGAAATACATGAACAAGAAAATACAAAGAAAGAGTAAAACAAACCCATTTGGATTAGTTTCTTGGCCAAGATGACTCCTCCTTGCAATCTAAGCACAATATCCTTTTAAAGCAACTTGAAAAGAGCAAGTCTAAGTAACTAAATGTGGTGTTCGGCTACCTAGAAAGTGATGGCAAAATATTCTATGAAACTAAAACCAAGTGAGAGAGTTCCTCTCTCTCTAGGATTCTACACTAGAGTAAGTTATCTATATTAAAGTGTGTAGTGTCTAGTATATTAAACTAAGGTGTCTAAGGTAAGTTATATCAAAAATATCTAAGGTGGTAAGGTGTGTTGGACAAGATAAGGTGATGGGAGAGGCAAGTGGTGATGGGAAAGGCAAGTGGGACGAGTTGCCATCATTTCCAGGTGTCCCCGCGAGTTTGATCACTCTGGCTCGCTGGTTTATTCCCGCCGATGTGAGGTCGTAGGGATTCGTGAAGAATTCCAGCGAGTTTAGCCTTTCTGCCTTGCGGGATATGTCTCTCGGCATGAACTTGCGGATCTCCCACGGGTTTGAACGTGTTGTTCGCGGGAACAATGCAACTGGGAAGAGCTTGAAGATTGAACTCGGCCATGGAGGTTTGAAGACTTGGAGGAGTTGGTGAAGAGAAAATCCTTTGCATGGGAAGCTAAAATTGGTGGCAAACGGATCGGGGAAGCTCCGGCAGTCGTTCTGGGCGGAGATCAGTCGGAAACGACGTCGGAAAATGGCCTGGAACGTCAGGTTTTGAATCGGGTCTAGAACTAGGTCAACAGGTTAACGGGTCTGGTCCGCGGGTTTGCTATGCCCCAATTGGAGGTTGATGATGATGACATCACGCTGACGTACACGAAGGTTCAAAACGACGTCGTCCTTCTTGGTGACGTGGCACTGATGCCTTCTTTGGTCGGCAAATTACACAATGTACCCCTCAGCTCTTCACTAATCACTGAATCTGCAATAATTTCTCCAGATTTGCACTTTGACCCCTGATTCTCTATAATTATGTAATTGCCCTCTGTTGCCCCGATTTTGCTACTTTCTTCAAGTTTGGTCTAAAATGCCCCTGATGAATTGAAATACTTGAAATACACTTATTTACAACATTAAATACCAAAAAGGGCTCGGAAAACGGTTACAAAAGCTAAGTAAGGGAGCGCTAAATGTGAACATTTAGAGCGCGATCAGCAGACTCCAGAGCTTACATGCTCTGCGTACCGCGGCACAGACACTTGCCTACATAGTGGTTGTAATGGGGTTTGGTTTTTAAAAAATAACCAAAACGGTGTGGCTTTAAGGGGGTCACTTATATAAGTGCCTCTTTGTCTTTAGGTCAGCCTACATGAGTTCAAAATCATATTTTTAACTTAGAACATTTTCAAGAGAGAAAATCTTCCAAAGAACTCACCTTTGATCACTCAAAACCATTTCCATGTGCATCAAACTTCATCTAGCATCATCTAGCTTCATGTGGGATGCTTTCTTGCATGGGTTTTCTTCAACATATGTGACTTGGTAAGTTGAACACCATTTAATCCATTTTTGTGTTCTTTCTTAACAAGAAATCTCATTTATTGCTTGTATGCATCTAGATTAGATTTTAAATACAAGATTGAGATATTTGTGTTGAATGATTGAGTGTTGTATTGTGATAGCTATTGCCTAAGATTGCTTTATCTATGATAGCTATGTTGTATGCCATGTCATATAGCAATATTGATATCTATGATTGATTATTGACATATTTAATCTCTAGATAAGCATTTAGTGTAACCTAACATTACTTGCATCTTGAATACCATGATATTCACTTAGGTTGTTGATCTTTTCATTGAGAATTAAGTCTTGTGGCTAAGATTTCTTAGTGCGCAAGCAAGTAGGTTTAGAATCATTATTAAAGGCCTGTTGGATAGTAGTGGGGGGTTAGTGACCGTGTAGGGTTTGACGGTGGTCAACCTAGGTTGTAAACATTATTACAAGTAGTGGATTTGAGGACCGTGTGTGGCTCGCATAGTAGCCCGTGAGTTTTTCCCTGTTGAGGGTTTTACATGTAAATCAATCAACTTACAATTTATTGTTTTTCGCACTTAGATTAAGTTGGTTGTATTTTTGACTAGTTTGGGGTTTTTATTGAATATTGACTAATCAAGAAAAATTGGTAATTAACTTGATTAAAATCTATTCACCCCCTTCTAGATATAATTAGACACGCCATAATTGTTTCAATTGGTATCAGAGCGGGTTTCTAGACAGATTTAGGAGATTCATGATTTTTGGTGTGTTTTGCATTTTGTGTGATTTTTGATTATTCATACATTTGCATTCATTTCATTCATTCATAAACATTATGAGTGGAAACGGTGGTGGAAACGGTGGTGCTTCGAGCATAATGCCTCCATTGCTCACCGGGTTAAATTATGCCTCTTGGAAAGGCAAGATAGAGTCGTACATTTGCCAAAATCCATAATAGGGCTTGGATGGCGGTTGAAGATGGTTACGTTCCATCGATGATGACTCCTACGGGTGGAGGAGATGTTGTACTCAAGCCTAAGGCTCAATAGAATGCTCAAGAATTTGAGACATCAAAATGGAATAGAAAGGTGATGCACGCCATCCTATGTGCCATGGACGAGAATCAATACAAATTGATTTAAAACACTAGGATTGCTAAGGAGACGTGGGACATCCTAGAGAAGGCACATGAGGGAGCCAAAGTAGTTAAGGACTCTAAGCTTCAAGTTCTCTAAACTCAATTCGAGATGCTTAGAATAGAGGAGAACGAGTGCTTCAACGACTTTGAGATCAAGTTGATGGACATAGTCAACCAAAGACATCAACTTGGTGATCCGTATTCGGATAGGAGAATCAAACAAAAAATTATGAGATCTCTCCTCGAAAGTTTTGAGTCCAAGGTAATGGCGTTAAAGGAGAATAGTGGTTACAAGGATATGTAGCCGAGTGAGGTGATTGGGAGGCTTCTAGCCTATGAGTCTAGGAAGGGTCCTACCTTCACACCTTTTAAGAAGTAGAAGGGAATTGCTTTGAAGGCCTCTAAAGTTGAAAATGAGGAAAATGATAACTCGGATGAAGACATGGCCTTATTATTGAGAAGGTTCAAGAAGTTTGTCAAATTCAAGAAGAAGAGTTTTTGATCCAAAGGCTAAGACTTGAAGAAAAAGGCTCCCTTCAAGAAGTTTGAGCCAAGGCAAGAGAAAAATGAGAGAAAGGGAATCTAATGCTATAAGTGTGGTGGCATAGGACACATCGCTCCCGATTGTGGAAATTTGAAGAACAAGAAGAAGGGAAAAATGATGGCTGCCACTTGGAGTGGAAGTGATAACTCCGATGAGAGAGATGAATCTTCGGATGATGAAGAAGAAGTGGCTAACTTCATAGCCTTTGCCTTCTCCCACAAGAGCAAATGTGCTTGTGAAGAAGAGGAAGAGAGTCAAGAGGAAAATGACTCAAGTGAAGATGACTTCTCATTTAACTCCACAAATGGAAATGTGGAGAGAATGGATGTTCATGAGTACATAGTCAGGTTTGAAAGTTCAAGGATGAAGAACAAAAAAGAAGTTAGGAGATTGAAGGAGGAAAATCTAGAGCTTTCAACACAAGTTGACCACTTAAGTGAACAAGTGGTATGTAAGGTTCCCATTTGTTGATTGGCTCATTTCGTGAACAAACCACATGTTGGGGTTCTTTGTAAGGGTAGCTTAGGTGTTGTTGTTATTGCTCAAACCCTTTGAAGACCTCGTATTGATAAGCACCGAAGGTATATTTCTATGTGCTTACTTGTCTTGAAGAGATAGTTGCACACACTCACAACTCATGCATATGTTTAAACCTTGTATGTTGTGTGTCTTATTTTTGTGCATTAATGTTCATTAACATCTCTTCTTGCTTGTTATTTTGATTGCATCTTGCATTATCCATTGCCTTAACATGTTTAAGCTTAGAAGTCATGCATTGCAAAGGGTGCTGTTCAAAACGCTCTACAAGGCACTGTTCGAACAGCGCCCACATGACCTGATGCAAAAATGGTCATTTTAATGCATCAGGCCTGATACATTTTGAAGAGGCGTTGTACGAGCGCTGTACACAAGCGCTGTTTGTACAACGCCCAATTGAGACCTGATTGAAATTGTATTTTAAATGCATCAAGTCTGATGCATTTTGGGTAGGCGCTGTACGAGCGCTGTACAGAAGCGCTTTTCGTACAGCGCCACTCTGTTTTCCCGAGAGAACAGAGTTGGGGCGCTGTACAGGCGTTGTACAGAAGCGCTCTACGTACAGCGCCCAAGGCAATTTCATGCCAACTTATTCAAAATGACCACACTTTGTTTTGGCCTCCTATATATATGCCACTTTGACTTTAAGTCAATTAAGAGAGTTCATATTCAGATTTCATACATAGGATATTTTTCAAGAGAAGAAAAAATTCCAATAACTCATTTTTTGTTTACTCAAACACTTTTTCATAATCATCAATCATCATCTAGCATCATCCTTGATCATCTAGATGTCTCTTTACATGGATTCTTCATCACACTTTGCTTGGTAAGCTTTTCACTAATATCTTACATATTTTGTGTTTTTCTTAACAAGCAATCTCAATTTATTACTTGTATGATTTTCATATATTTTTTGATACAAGATTGAGATTAGTGTGTTGTATGTTTGAGAAGTTGTATTGTGATAGCTAATTAGGTTTTGTGCTTAATCTTGATTAGCTAAACTATTTGATTGAACATGTCATTTAGTTTTAATATCTAGGATTGTTCTAATTGCATATTAATCATCTTAGATAAGCATATAGGGTTTCCCTTGCTCTATGTTGTATTTGGATATTCATATATTCACTTAGGGTGTTATTCTCTTCATTGAGAAAGTAAGTCTTGTGTGTAGCTTCCGGGATTAGGTTGCTTAGATCGCAAGCAAATCGGACTAGATTCACTCATACTGGGATTAGGTAGGTGTGTGATTACTTCCGGGATTAGGTTGTAATCGTTTTACACATTTAGTGGATTCAAGGTTCGAGTGTGGCTTACTTACTAGCCCGTGGTTTTTCCCGTGAGGGTTTCCACGTAAAAATCAAGTGTTATTTAATTTCCGCATTTTATACTTGATTTATTGCTTTATCGCTTTATCTATTTAGGGGTAATTTCGTAATATTTACTAAACACGAAAAATTGGGTAATAAGTTTAAAATCTATTCACCCCCCCTCTAGATAGTTTTATACACACCGTGCTACAATTTGTTTCATGGTAAGATCCAAAAAGATTGAAGATAAGATAAGAGAGGAGTTAGCTTTATCTCTGAGGAATGAAGAAGGTTTGAAGAGGGAGCATAAATATGCTAAAGGGTCAATGACTAAGATGGCTTCAAGCATCGAGAAGCTTGACCACATGTTAAGTGTTGGAAAAAACCCTTGTGACAAGAGAGGTCTTGGGTTTGAAGATGGCAAGGAGACTTCCACTCCTAACAAGACCGTATTTGTCAAGAGCTTGAGCAACAAAGAACCTTCACCGGTAGAAACTCTTAGGAAAAAGATTGATTTAGGACAATGCTCACATAGTGCACAAGTGAAGATGGCATCAAGAAGATAACCTCAAGCTCAACCTACAAGAACTCCTCAAGCCAACTTTTTATAGGGAAAATACACGCGGCGGAAGCGAAAAATTGATTTGTATAGTTTAAAAATTTTCCTAAAGGAAGAACTTTAACCCTTGACTAATTAATGTATAACAAAAGATATCGTACCTTTTTCCATGTGACGATTGATGTTGTGCCGATTGTAATCTGCAAGATCTTCCAATCCAATCATGAACGTGAATCACCTAGGAGTGTGGGCTCCTTTTCTTTGAATTGTGTACCTAAGGATGGATAACAAAAAAAAAACTTTTTCTTTTATTAGTCATAATAATCTTCTTAGAGAAAAACGAAGAGCGTTCGGTCACTTGTGAGTTCTCAATCTTTTGATCGAAACTCGTGTGAACCTAATTCGAAGTTGTGCACAGAGCCTTTTGATGTAAAAGCTAGTAGTACACTATTGAAATAAAACGTTTCTTCTCTCTATTTTTCTCTTGGCTGAATTTCACACTATGTCTAAGAGTTGGATTATTTTTTCAGAGTTGGATTATTTTTTCAAGCAAAAGAAATAACTCTCTCCAAGAACATTAAGGGTGGCCGAATTCTATGATGGGGTATATATATGGTGGCCGAAATCCTCACCCTAAGAGGATTAGGGTTGGCCGAAATCTTCCCCTCAAAATATTAGGGTTGGCCGAAATCCATCGACAAAAAAGACTCCTATCAATTGAACACACTTTTTCTGTCGTTAGGAAATCACAATTCAAAAGATGTTTATAATGAAATTCCTACACAATAAGCTCTATGCTTTGAAAACGAGTAAAGCGGTAAGCGAGGGTTCATTCCATAGGGATTAGGTTAGATTAATCAATTTGCGATATAATCTAAGTTAGTCTAATCTAGGTGCATAAAACATAAATCATATTTTGGGTTTTTGATTGGTTAGAGATAATAAACTAGAAAAGTAAATAACAATAATATAAAGAAATTTGTTAACCGCCAAAAATGGCAGGGGTCCAAAGAAGAATTTTCCATCAACATTGGAAGGTAAATCGAGGTAGAAAGACATTGTGGAAGAGCATCTTGATACCCCGCCACTCTATCAATTAGCCGGATACAACTTCCTGTTAGAATTATGCTCAATAGCAAGAGTGTAATATTGTTTTTGACAATCTTTTCATATTAATAAAGTGATTTCTGTTTTAAACAAATCTGATAGCATTTATAGATTGAATATTATAATTGTCAAAAGTAAATAATCATAAGGTCAAAAGACTATGAGAAAAGAAGAATTGTTCGTATATCTGGATTTGTACAAGGGAGACACAATTCTTTAGTTAGTCTTGAATAATGTTCACAACTTAAGGTAAAGGTTGGGCACATTTATCTTGTTAAAGTTGTAGATTCTTTTGCTAGCATTTGAGTGGGATCAAATGTGTTATGATGGGTCTAAATCATCAAAGTGGCTTTGAGTAAAAGAATCTAGTGCACTAGGTGCATTGAACTGGATCATAATGAAATACTTTATCTAGAATCGTCAGTAGATAAAAGTCTTTTCATTATGAGGACAATCGGATAGTCTATCTTAATCCTGAGATAAATGATGGACTTATGGTTGCAAGTGTTATCATTTGAGTTATCAATGAGTACGATTATATAGCATAGTCTATCCTCGATAGTTTGGTGGTATTCATTTGTTAATCGATAGAGGACTTCATTTATAGATATGGATATTGTTCCTCCATTTATAAAATGAGAGTATCATCATATGGATGTTTTGAGGTAATTAGATATTAAATCTCAACGTTGAGTTTTCGATAGTATCTATTGAAAACATGGCATCTGGACAAGTCAAAATGAAATTTCCCTTAAGGAGTAGTGTAGAATATACCTAGAGGGGGGGGGGGGGGGGGGGGGGGGGGGGGGTGTGAATAGGTATAGGCCCAAATTTTTCCAATATTAAAAACTATGCGGAATATAACAAAGAAAATGCACACTTGAAGATATTCAACAAATGGGTTGATTTAACTAATGCAAGAGTTAATCAATTTACAAGATATGCAATCAATGTAAGATATGGAAGATAAAGAAAAGTAAAGTAAAGCAAAAATGAACACAAGTATTTTTACGTGGTAAAACCTTAAAGAGGAAACATCCACGGGTTGATACCACAACCACCGGTAAAGCAATCCACTATATGAAAAAGGACTTACACACTCAAGCTATCAACTCCTAATCTGCTCTCGGGCTAGTGAATCACCAAGCCTACTTCCTATCCGAGATGTGTCCTACACCTCTAGAAAGCAACTTCCTATCCAAGACGCTCACGTCTCTAGGAAGATTTCTTGCTTGCCTATCCGGATCCTCCCGACCCTAGACAAGTCTCCTTGCTTGATTATCCGAGTCCTCCCGACTCTAATCAAGACTTCCTTGCTCTATCCACAAAGCTTCACTCACTTTGCTAGAGACTTCAACCTAATGAAGGCTATGATCTATGTGATGCAAATGTTGCAAACACAATCAAATTAAGCTAGATGATCAATCAAGCTAAATGTACATGTTCAATGATAATCTAGAATATGCTTTCAACAAACAATCACAAAAGTATCTAGAAATTAAGACATGCAAATCAATAAGAACAAGGTATGAATATTCAATATATCACACTAAAAACCTAGTTCTTAGATCATGAAATTAAACCTAGAAAATAACATGAAGTACATCATATATACATTTTCTAGAATTAATTTCAAGTTGAATCAAGTTTAGCACATATATCTTCAATAGAAATCACAAAGCTAAAACTCAATTGACAAATGATCAAACACCCCTAGCATATGATCTAACATCCTTCTCAACATATTTCATCAATCAAATAGTAAGAACAAAAGAGATGATCAAAGATGAAATGAAAAAGAAGAAGTTGAACATACAACCTTGACCACGTACTGAATATCAGGCCACTGGGAAAAATGAAGAAGTTAGCTGCCTCTGGAAATGCTTGAGGTTTGTAGCTCTCATCAAGACCAACAATTTTGGCTTTTGGATCAATCGATTTCGAGTTCGTATGAGAAAGTTATGATCAAAATACTAAACCTAAAATTAAGAGAATTTCTGATTTCATCTTTTTCAAATTTTTCTCCTTAGGATGAATGGGAGGAAATGGAGAGGATTTAAAAGGAAGAGAGAGAGAGAGAAAATGAAAACCAATCGAAGGCTGCCACATCAGCATCCCGTGTGGGGCGCGTGGGCCACACGGGACCAGAGGGGTGCTCTGGCCGTGGGTCCCACAGCTCCCACACGGGTTGGCCTAGCTTGGCCACTTGGCCTCGCTAGCTCTCCCACGCACCTCTCGCGTTCTTCAGCCGTACTCGGGCATCCGAACTCCGAATCGAATTCATTTTTGGATTAAAAACTGTGACTCCCTCACACACGACGATGACTAAGAAACTTTGACAAAAGGTTGAGAAATCATCTCAGAAAATGACGATGAAGTCAACTCAACGAATGAGAACGCAAAGTAGCCTAGCTAAGTCATTTGGACTCGAAACCTTATGAATGAGTAACCGAAATGAACGGAACTAAATAAGGAATCAAATAAGAACATATTTAAGTCCAAAATACAAAATACATAAACAAACAAACATAAATTCACACAAGCATGCCATATCAAAGAGATAGTCACAAAGCATGCAATTCTACAATGTTTGTCTATAAGAGACCAATGCATGTGCATACTAAGAAGTGTGTGAATGTGTTATGCCAAATTTTTGAACTATGATGCAGGGACACACATGTATAAATTGTATGTGTGTGTGCGCTAACGCCTTGCAAGAGGATCGAAGTCGAAGTATACCTTTGACGCTTTCACCTCTTGAAGACGACTTTTGCACTAGACGTTGCTCTTCACCTTTTAAGCTTCTTTTCTTTCAAGAACATCCTAAGCAACAACTAATACAAATATAGAGCGTTTTGCAATAGAATCAAGCCAATACAAATCATGAACCTTACACAAAATATCCAAGTTCAAAATGTGGTCATATGAGTAAATATAGTAACTTGGAGAGCTATAGGTGGTCTATGAGCTCTTGGTGATTACTGATATTATTCACGAGGATTCACCATCTCCAATAAGATTGTCTATGGTATGAATGAGAAACATTTACTTGTTCTATCTTTATTTAAGAGTGCAATTTTAGTTCTTTAGTGGAATGAACTAAAATTAATAGATCGAACATAAGTGAATCATTTGTTGATTGTGATTGAGTTATGTCTATTGAAGCTTAAATTAGATAGCCCGCCAAGATCCCCAATCCACACGGACTTGCATAGATCACTTGATATATTCTACCGGACTAATTTTTGGGTCCATATAGAATTGTATTAAGACATGTGGACTTGTTTCTTTTAGTAATATTGGGCCTAGTTCACATGTGGGCCTTTTAATTAAGGTCCAATGGATTAAATAAAATAAGAAAATAATATATATCCCATGTATATATATATGGGCGGGAAGGCTTATAGAAAAGTCTAATATATTATTTTATTTTATTATTTGATTAAATGGGAATTAATTAATAGATTGATTAATTATTTAATTAATAATCAAAATCTTTTTCTGACTAAGAAATATGTTTCTTAGTAGTATACTATTGTGGTAGTATAATAAATATAAAAGACTTTATTTGGTAAGTAGATAAATAAGAGATTTATTTATCTAGTCAAATAAGGAAGTCTTTTATATAGTCATAATAGGATTAAACAACATAGAGTTGGATTAGGGTTTGGAAATCAAAAGATGGATAGGAGTCATTGGTGGAAACACAAATCCTCTTCAAGTAAAGATTTCGGCCACCACATAGGATTCCTATTAGTGATTTTCGGCCAACCCTAATTGTGAGAGGCAAGGTATTCAGTCATTCTATATATGGGTAGTGATACAATTCGGCCACGTCTAATGCAAGGCTTGAGAGTTTTTTCTTTTGCTTAGGAAATATAGAATCCAACTCTAGACATTAGTGTGATAATTTCAGCCAAAAGGAAAAGAGAGAAAAGATTGTTCTTATTTTGATAGTGCACTAGTAACTTTTACATCAAAAGGTTTTGTGCACAATGTCGAATAAGGTTCACATGAGTTTCGATCTAACGATTGTGAATTCAAAAGTGACCGAAATATTCTTTGTAATCTCTTGGAATTTATTGTGACTAATGAAAAAGAAAAAACTTTTGTTATCCATCCTTAGGTACATTGAAAGTTCTCACGGTGTGTTAAATATTAATCTAGGGGGAGTGAATAGATTTTAAACGTTATTACCCAATTTTCGCATACATGTCAATTTTATGAAAATACCCCTAACTAGTCAAATAGACAAACAAGTGTAATATGGTGCGGAATGTAAATAACACTTGATGTTTATGTAACGTTATTACCCAATTTTCGCATACATGTCAATTTTATGAAAATACCCCTAACTAGTCAAATAGACAAACAAGTGTAATATGGTGTGGAATGTAAATAACACTTGATGTTTATGTGAAAACCCTCATGGGAAAAACCACGAGCTGTTATGTGAGCCACACACGAACCTCGAATCCACTAAATGTGATAAAATTACAACCTAATTGATCGGACTATTTTATACCTATTTGAGGTCCCCCATTTCCGATCATTTGTCTCGTTTTCAAGCGTATTTTTGTATATAATGTTTTGTTTGAGCCTTGTGTAGGTACATATTCCCTACAACAGGTATTTAAGCTTAAAGATTAGTTGGGGAGGCAAAATGGAGCAAAAAGGGTTGAAATTGTATATACGCGTGCAGAATGGTCAACTTGCAAGGGTCATATCTTTCTCCTCAGATTGAATCACGTTGATATCTTTATATATTCGGAAAGCCCTGGAAATCTAGTTTCCAAAACATTTTACGGATTACGATTCCAAGATTTTTGCAGGACATTATGCCTATTTCCGTAACGGTGCGCGATGCTGAAATGGCGTCAGGTCTAAACCTCAACTTGCAAGGGTCATATCTTTCTCCTCAGATCGAATCACGTTGATATCGTTATATATTCGGAAATCCCTGGAAGTCTAGTTTCCAAAACATTTTATGGATTACGATTCCAAGCTTTCTGCAGGACGTTATGCCCATTTCCGTAACGGTGCGCGATGCTAAAATGGCGTCAGGTCTAAACGGCTACTTCAAAAGGCGGCCAGGCCGCAGAAATAAACCGCCGATCAGCTCCAGAAAGTCATTTTTTTGGTGAATTTTAGAGACAGTTTCATCCTTTCATCCCCAATTCGTGCCCTAACCTTCCAACACTATATAAACACCTTATTCTCTTCTCTCCCAACAGAATCCACTCCACACACACTTCCTCTTCTTTTTCTTCTTCATTTTCTTTCACCTAATAAGAGAGAGAGAAGCTTCCAAGAGCATCCATGGAGGTTTTTCCTCCATGGATGCTCCCCACTTCATCTTCTATCCGTCATCCACCCATTTAGGAGTAGATTGCAAGGAGAAAGGAGGGTCTTTGGACCAATTTCGAGCTAAGGTTTCATGGAGGACTTGGAGGAGGTTTTCTTCAAGGGTTGTCTCTTTTAACTCATCTCTTTGTATTTCTTGTTTTCTTAAATGTGTAATCCCCACTTGGGAATATTTGTAAACTTATATTTGTGCTCAATATATATGATGGTTATTTTTATATCCAATTTGTGTTTTGATTCATTCTTAATTGTTGTTGAATATATCTCTTATCTTGAAATGCATGTTTATTGATGATTGGAAATTGATATGTGTTCATGGATGGGATTAGGAGTAGATTAACTTAATTGTAGGAGTAGTTGTAATCAAATATCCCATTTGTGTGTGTATGTCTTTGGAAGGTCTAAATTGCATGTCATGAATAGGTTTGGGTGACTTAGAGTTAGGATTGTGCCTTTGGAGGGGCACTCCGGGCATAGTTTTGGCTAATTAGCTAAGAAGAGTGGGTGAACCTATTAATTGCCATATTAGAAGGGTTTGGTTCATTATTATTGTTAACAATTGGACTTTAGCTATTTCTCACTCTAGGGGCTCTAGGTGAGTCATGGTTAGAGTTACAATTTTTGGTCTTTGGCTATCTCTCACACTAGGGGCTCTAGGTGAGTTATGGTCGGAGATACAATTACTCCTTCCACATTCATTAGACTTTCACGTTGCCATTTTACATTACGAGGCTATCATTGGGGCTCAATGTTGTTTTGTTTGTAGAATTGGTTCACATATGTTGGTTGCGGTTTCGTGTTTGAGAGGTTCTCAACACACTCTTCAACCGTTAGCTCTATGAATGGGTATAAACCGGATTGAGGCAAGAACAAACCTTTAACTAAAATTGGATGTCCTTAATGTCTAACAACCACTATTTGTGTACTTATGTATGGTGAACTTGTTGAACCTTGTGTGACCATTTTCATGCATCTCTCCTATCCACCATTTTATTTATCATTTTAAATACCATTCTCACCCTTCCATATTCTCTTTGTTTTTATTTATTTTCATATCTATTCTCTACACACACACACACCGCATTGTACATACATTTCACACACACCACTCTCACCTTTCCACATTCTTATTTACATGCTTACAATAAACTCTAGAACTTGAAATGGTTGATGAATCACACCTCCCTGCGGAACGATACCCTCGCTTGCCGCTTTACTCGTCTTTTGCTAGTTTAGAGCACATTGCGTAGGAAACCCCTTTTTAAATGAAATAATCTTTTGATCCTTGCAATTTTTTAACGACGGAAAAAGTGAGTATCACTAATCCCGGAAGTAATCACACACCTACCTAATCCTGGTATAAGTGAACCTAGTTCAAATGCTTGCGATCTAAGCAACCTAATCCTGGAAGCTACACACAAGACTTTAGTTCTCAATCAAGAGATTAACACCCTAAGTGAATATGTGAATATCCAAAATGCAACATAGAGCAAGGGAACCCTATATGCTTATCTAAGATGATGATTTTGCATTTAAAGCAATCCTAGATATTAAGAACTAAATGACATGTCAAATAGCTTAGATAAACATAGATTATAAAAACCTAGATATATCTATCACAATACAATGCTCAATCAATTCATCATAATCAATTCTCTATTCTTGTATCTAACATATGATCAAAAACATACAAGTAAATAAAGAGATGGCTTATTAAGAAAGATACTAAAATTAGATGAAGTTAGTAAAAATCTTACCAAGCAAGATGTGATGATGCTAAACCATGCATGGATGAACTTTGATGCACAAAGGAAAAGTGTTTGAGTGATCAAAGATTATCAAAGATGAGTTCTTGATTAAAATCTCTCTTTGAAAAGCTCTCAATTAAAAATATGATTTTTGAGTCAATACTTTGACCTAAGAACAAAGAGACATATATATAGGAGGTCAAATTGAAGCTGTGTCGTTTTGGCCAAAATCAGTGGTCGCCATTTGTCTCAGGGCGACCTCGTGGCGACACCAATTTTTCTTCTAGGTCGCCATTTGCGCTCAGGGCGACCTCATGGCGACCTTCTGACGCAACACATAAAAACTTCATTGTCGCCATTTGTCTCAGGGCAACCTCGTGGCGACCTCATGGCGACCTCGTGGCCACCTCATAACGACCTCATACTTGATTGAATTTCAGGAGTAAATGTCACTGTCGCCATGGCGACACCATCAAATGGCGACCCTAACAAGTGGCGAAAATGCCCTGTTTCCACATGAGCACAATATGCAAGTGTGCAAAGTGGTGAAACCAAAGGAGAAGCCAAGGGCATTCTCCAAAGGCAATATTCACGTTGAATCAAGCACACATTCGTACATGCGCAAACGTTTCCGAACAAAATCGGAAAACGAATTATAAGACACATAAACACACAACAATATACAGCATCAAAGTGCAAGTGTGAAATGTGACATGTGAAGAGAATGCACACATATGCAAGTATGCTAAGTGTGTGTGTGCAACTAAATCTCTTCAAAGAAAACTAAGCACAAGAGATTATACCTTTGGAGTGTTTGTCACCTTGAGGTCTTGAAAGGGTGATACTCGCTTTTTCCGTCGTTAAGAAATCGCAAGGATCAAAAGATTATTTCATTTAAAAAGGGGTTTCCTACGCAATGTGCTCTAAACTAGCAAAAGACTAGTAAAGCGGTAAGCGAGGGTATCGTTCCGCAGGGAGGTGTGATTCGTCAACCATATCAAGTTCTAGAGTTTATTGTAAGCATGTAAATAGAATGTGGAAAGGTAAGAATGATGTGTGTGAAATGTATGTACAATGCGGTGTGTGTGTATAGAAAATGAAAATGAAAATAAATAAAAAGAAAGAGAATATGGAAGGGTGAGAATGATGTTTAAAGTGATAAATAAAATGGTGGATAGGAGAGATGCATGAAAATGGCCACACAAGGTTCAACAAGTTCACCATACATAAGTGCACAAATAGTTGGTTGTTAGACATTAAGGACATCCAATTTTAGTTAAGGGTTCGTTCTTGCCTCAATCCGATTTATACCCACTCATAGAGCTAACGGTTGAAGAGTGTGTCGAGAGCCCCTCGTACACGAAACCGCAACCAACATTTGTGAACCGATTCTACAAACAAAACTACATTGAGCCCCAATGATTGCTTCGTAATGTAAAATGGCAACGTGAAAGTCTAATGAGTGTGGAAAGAGTGATTGTATCTCCGACCATAACTCACCTAGAGCCCCTAGCATGAGAAATAGCTAAAGTCCAATTGTTTACAAGAACAATGAACCAAACCCTTCTAATATGACAATTTATAGGTTCACCCACTCTTCCTAGCTAATTAGCCAAAACTATGCCCGGAGAGCCCCTCCAAAAGCACAATCCTAACTCTAATTCACTCAAACCAATTCATGACATGCAATTTCGACCTTCCATCAACATACATACACAAATGGGATATTTGATTACAACTACTCCTACAATTAAGTTAATCTACTCCTAATCCCATCCATGAACACATATCAATTTCCAATCATCCACAAACATGCATTTCAAGATAAGAGATATACTCAATAACAATCAAGAATGAATCAAAACACAAATTGGATATAAAAACAACCATATATATATTGAGCACAAAATAGGTTTACAAATATTCCCAAGTGGGGATTACACATTCAAGAAAACAAGAAATACATAGAGAGTGAGAAATAGATACAACCCTTGAAGAAAACCTCCTCCAAGAGCTCCTTCCTTTGCTAGCTCGAAATTGACTAAAGCCCACTCCTTTCTCTATGCAATCTACTCCTAAATGTGGTGGAAGATGTGTAGAAGGTGAGATGGGGAGCATCCATGGAGGAAAAACCTCCATGGATGCTCTTGGAAGCTCCTCTCTCTCTTATTTAGTGAAGAAGATGAAGATGAAGAAGAAGAGAAAGTTTGTGGGAAGTGTGTATTCTGAAAGAATGAGGCAAAAAGGGTGTTTATATAGTGTTGGGAGTTTTAGGGCTGAAATGGGGATGAATAGACGAGTTTGCCCCCTCTCATTTCGCCCAAAATCGGCCTCTCGCTGGGCGATCGGCGGTTGAATCGGTGGCCTGGCCGCAGATTCTAAACCGCAGAAAGGAAAAGTGACATTCTGGAATTGATCGGCGGTTGAATCGGCGGTTGAACTGTGGCCGCCGAATTTGCTTCTGGACTCACTGATGTTGATCGGCGGTTTCAATTCTGCGGTCTGGCCGCAGATGTTGACCGCCGAATTTGGATTTTCTACACTTCATCCGTAAGCTGCTGGAATGCCGAGGGGGTTCTGCCGCAGTCTCGTTGTCGCATTCTATCTCGACGACGGATCAACCGTGGGTACGGCTAGGCTTAGATCACGCCGTTGTCTGTGTCGACGGAGAGGCACGACACTCAACATATACTCCATTTGATCCGTTTTTGGCTCATTTTGCTTCCCTAACGTTCATTTATGCTCAAACACCTATTGTAGGGAATATGTACCTACACATAGCTCAAACAAAACATTATATACAAAAATACGCTCGAAAACGAGACAAACGATCGAAAATGGGGGACCTCAAATAGGTATAAAATAGTCCGATCAAAGGGTCTTTGAGCTAAATCCTCAATCACCTAAACTACCCTTACAAAACAAACCCCAACATGTGGTTTGTCCACGAAATAAGCCAATCAATGTAAGGGAATCCTTACATACACAATTCAAAGAGAAGGGAGACCACGCTCCTAGGTGATTCACGTTCGTGATTGGATTGGAAGATCTTACGGATTACCATCGACGCAACGTCAATCGGATCACGCGACAAAGGTATGATACTTTTATTATATATGTTTAATTAATTAAAGGGTTAAGGTTCAAATTATGGAAAAATTTTAAACTATACTAAAACCTCTTTTAGTCTCGCTTCCACTGCGTGCACGTATTTTTCCCTACACTTCCTACCATCCCGAATCGGGATCTAGGGTCCCTAGACTCAAAAAGTATTAGGAAACACAAAAGACAAGGTTCCGAGGACTCTACTACTTCAGAATCCAGCATCCCATTACCACGAGGAATCTAGTACCCTGCTACCATCCGGAACCCCGATACCCCGTTACCCCGGTACACTCGTACAAAATTTGATGAATCAGAAGAAGGCGAAATACCCGAGTACCCCGATCCGCCAAAATCTAGCCAACCAAGCAGTGAGTGTTAGGCTAGCAGACTACAAAGTATCAAGAAAAAAATCAGGTGCGCCAAAGATCAAAGCATATAGAAAGAACAAGTATAACGATAGCGTTTTAAATAACAAGGAAGTGGTTTCTTTCCCACCACTTGAAGAATTCTATTTTAAATACAAGTCAACTCCATCAGAAGTCTGCCAAATAAGGGATTTCTAGATTCCTTGACGGAAATGAACGATCTTCTCACCAATCACCACTGAATGCCTCGAAAAACTCTAGGTCACAAGACCGAATTCAGAGGAGTGCTGGGCAAGTATTGACACTTATATATTCATCGTATTATCACACAAGAAAGGGACCGCAACTTGAGTGCTTAACCCTACTTTTCGCTTTCCACTTATCAACAAACATGAGAGCTCCATCGCCATTGCCAACCGAGTGTTTTTTTATACCTTCACCATAGCTATCTAAAATCCCCATTGTATTCCTATCATGCTTTATAGTCAATATAGAAGGGTTATATGTGATATCTTTGTGACATTGTCTTGCATTCACCATTATCATTGCTTTTCACAGGTTTTATTAGGAAGCTAAGGGTATCGAACTACTTGATATCCCGTTGACTGATATCTACCCCGATTCCAGTCACGTTAAAGTTGTTAATTGGAAAAAGCACCTTAGTGACAATTTTCGGTTAACAAAATTGAATATATAGAAGTCCAATATCAACAATACTAGATAAAAGAATGGTCTTAACAATTAATATAGATATTAGGGATTTAATTACACATAGTTACAATCAAATAAAAAGAAAGTAATAAATAAGGAAATCACCGTTAGGCTTCCTTCTTTAATCCTTGATCCTTCCTTTCCAAGAGTGCTCCTAGTGCAAAGAGTGGGAGAAGAGGATATGTCTAGATAGGTGGAGTCATATGGAGAGTGACAAAGGAAATGGGTGGAGAAGATGGAAAGAGAGGAATGATTTAGGTGAGGTAGTCTAGTTGTTTGTTGTTGAGATTGGAGAGGAGAAATGGTAGGATTAAGAATGGTGGAAGAAGGAATTTCTTGCTTGAACAAGTGTATTTTCAAAGGAAAAAAAGGATGAATTTATAGTGTTTTCAAATCAGGTCACGAGTGGCTAATTACCAAAACATCCCCTAACTTTGGCAAATTGCCATTTTGACCCCATAAAGGGGTGCATCTTGTAATTTTCACACCCAATTCATCCAATCAGGTGCTGTCGTTGTGAGAGGCTCGTGGCGACATGTAGGGGCGATGCAATTGGCAATGCATCTGGAGCCAAAATCAGCTCCCTATCGCCATGGCAACATCGAACGAGCAAAATGGCGATAAGTGATTTCATGGTGACAAAAAGGGGTGTGAAGTTCACGGCTAAACCATAATTCTTGGTGGGTTTCAGTGAGGTTTGGAGAGCCGAGAAGGGCACAATCACACTCGTGCGAGCCTCGTCGTTTGTTTGGGCCATAAATCGGTCGGAAATGGGGATGGGAAGGCTGCTTTCTGGTGATTGGAAGGAGGTAAGGGTTTGGTCGGCCATTAATAGAGATAGGAGCTGAAGGTTGAAGAAGAAGTTTGGTGAAGATGGGGTGTATTCAACAATCAGGCTGGGTGCACACAGCAATGAAGATTACCACTGAACGCACCGTTTTGGGCTACTCTTCACGTTGGGTAGCTGACTTGGGCCTGAGCCCAATCTCAATCTGCCCTCCTTAATCAAAACACATCGTTTTGATAAGTTATTTGTGGACTGCTATGATTTGCTTGGCAAAGTGCAGTTCAGCCCCTTCATTCTTATGCAATTACGGAAACTTCAAACCTTCTTCATAATTTACACATTTGCCCCAAGTTTCTCCAAATTACTACAATGCCCTTCAACTTTATAAATACCTGAAAATACTTAATTAACAATATTAAAACATGGGGAAATGCCCGAGACTCAAGCATAAGGAGACGGGAATGAGGGCTAAAATCGTACCAATTTTGGTTCGATCATCAATCTTTAGAATCCAAACCCTTTATGACTATATCAAAAGACTTCCTAATTTGACTAAATAAATAAATTCCTTTTATTTATCTACTTATCAAATAAAGTCTTTGATTCTTATTATACTACCAACAATAGTATAACACTAAGAAACCTATTTCCTAGTTAGAAAAAGATTTTGATTTTTAATTAAATAAATAAATAAATAATTAATTAATTAACTTCCATTTAATTAAATAATAAAATAATATAATATAATAGGCTTATTTACTAGCCTTGCCGCCCAAGTGCATATCATGGGCCATATATTATTTTTCCATTTTATTAAATCCATTGGAGCTTAATAAAAAGTCCACATGTGAACTAGACCCATTCTTACTAAAAGAAACAAGTCCAAATCCCTTAATACAATTCTAGATGGACCCATAATTAGTCTGGTAGAATATATCAAGTGATCCATGCAAGTCCGTGTGGATTGAGGATTTTGGTGGGCTATCTAAATTTAAGCTTCAATAGACATAACCCAATCACAATCAACAAATGATTCACTTAGGTTCGATCTATTAATTTTAGCTCATTCCACTAAAGAACTAAAATTGAACTCTTAAATAAAGATAGAAAAAGTAAATATTTCTCATTCATACCCTAGACAATCTTATTGGAGATAGTGTATCCTCGTGAATAATATCAGCAATCGCCAAGAGCTCATAGACCGCCTATGGCTCTCCTAGTTACCATATTTACTCATATGACCACATTTTGAACTTGGATATTTTGATTTGTCCAAAAGCCATGTTTCAATAGACGCTATCGAAAACTCAACGTTAAGATTTAATATTCGATACCTCAAAATATCCATATGATAATATTATACTCACATTTAACAAATGGAGCCACGATATCCATATCTATAAATGAAGTCCTTTATCGATTAGCAAATGAATACCACCAAACTATCAAGGATAGACTATGCTATATAATCGTACTCATTGATAGCTCAAATGAAAACACTTGTAACCATAAGTCCATCTTTTATCTCAGGATCAAGATAGACTTTCTGATTGTCCTCATTGTAAGGATTCCCATTCATTGATTGGCTTATTTCGTGGACAAACCACATGTTGGGGTTTACATTGTACGGGTAGTTTAGGTTATTGAGGATCAAACTCAAAAGCCCTTTCAAGACCTCAAGGGACAAGCACTCCAAAGGTATATCTCTAGTGCTTAGTTTTCTTTGAAGAGATTTAGATTGCACACACACACTTAGCATACTTCATTTGTGTTCATACTCTTCACATGTCACTTTTCACACTTGCACTTTGTTGTTATATCTTGTTGTGTGTATATGTGTCTTGTAATTCATTTTTCGATATTGTGCGGAAACGTCCGCGCTTGCACTAATGTGTGCTTGGTTTAGCACGAAGACCGCCTACGGAGAATGCCCTTAGCTTCTCTATTGGTTTCACCAAAAGTGGTGAAACATCAGTTATGATCGGCAGCTTGGCCGCCGATTGAAACCGCTATTTGCATCCAGAAGTCTTTGGAGCAATTCTACGGTTGATTTAGAGGTTTCAAAACCGTTAAATGAAACCGCCATTCATACCTGATTGATTTAATCTCTCGGTTTTATTCGGTGGTTACGAAACCGCTGAATGAAACCGCCGTTGATGCTCTATTCTTCTCGAGCTCAATTCGCCAGTTGAAACAGTGGCCTGGCCGCCAAATGAAACCGCCGATCTGTGCGTTTCAAGGGCAAACTTGTCTTTTCACATGCTCTGTTTTTTATGTCTATAAATACATTACTTTCTCTTGTTCTGAAGGTGACTCTTTAATCATCAAGAACCCTATCTTTGAAAGAGAGATTTTTGTGAGAAAAAGCAATCAAGTTTGCTCATTTAAACACTCAAACCAAAATTCATATGCATCAAAATTCATCTAGCATCTTCTAGCATATCTAGGATGCTTGCTTGCATGGGTCTTTCATCAACACACTTGTTTTGGTAAGTTCTTCACTATTATCATATATAATTAGTGTTTTATTTATTAAAGCATCTCTTTTATTACTTGCTTGTTCTTAGATTAATCTATAATATTCAAGATAGAGATTGTTGTGTTGACATGATTGAGTGTTGTATTGTGATAGCTATCTAGGTTTTTCATAATCTATGTTTAGCTAAGCTAATTGACATGTCATCTAGCTTTTAATCTCTAGGATTGAATTAATTGCAAAATCATCATCTTAGATAAGCATATAGGGTTACCTAGCTCTAAATTTCATTTTGAATATCTTACATATTCACATAGGTTTAATTATCTCTTCTTAGAGAATTAAGTCTTGTGTTGTGACTGAGAGTAGGTTGCTTAATTCGCAAGCAATTGGACTAGGTCCACTTATACCAAGATTAGGTAGGTGTGTGATTATATACCGGGATTAGGTTATAATCATTTTACATATTTAGTGGATTCGAGGTTCGAGTATGGCTCACTTATTAGCCCGTGGTGTTTCCCGTGAGGGTTTCCACATAAATATCAAGTGTTATTTAATATTCCGCACATATTACACTTGTTATATTATTGTGACTAGTTAGGGGCATTTTCGTCAACTTGGCTATTAACGAAAATTGGGTAAAATTGGATAAAATCTATTCACACCCCTTTAGATATATATTGTACACACCGAGTATTTATTTCAATTGGTATCAGAGCGGGTTCCTAGATATACTTAGGTGATCCTTGCTCATTTTGGTGTGTTTTGCATTTGTGTGATTTTTGTTCATTCATATATCTTGCATTCATATCATTTCATTCATTATACATTATGAGTGGAAACGGTGGAAATGGTGGTGGCAACGAGGGTGCTTTGCACAAGGCCTCCACTTCTTACCGGGTTGAATTATTCCTTATGGAAAGGAAATATGGAATCGTACATATGTCAAATTCACGACCGTGCATGGATGGCGGTTGAAGAAGGATATGATCTACCTATGATGACTACTACGGGTGGAGGAGAGGATGTGCTCAAGCCAAAAGCGCAATGGAACGCTCAAGAGTTTGAGTCATCAAAATGGAATAAGAAGGCTATACATGCCATCCTTTGTGCAATGGACGAGAATCAATATAAGTTTATTCAAAACACTAGGATAGCTAAAGAGGCACGGGACATCCTAGAGGTTGCACATGAGGGAACCGAAGTTGTTAAGGACTCGAAGCTTCAAGTTCTCCAAACACAATTCGAATTGCTTAGGATGGATAAGAACGAATGCTTCAACGACTTCGAAGTAAGGTTGATGGACATTGTGAACCAAAGCCATCAACTTGGTGATCCGTATTTGGATAAGAGAGTCAAGCAGAAAATTATAAGGTCTCTCCCCGATAGGTTTGAATCGAAGGTTACGGCTTTAGAAGAAAATAGTGGGTATAAAGACATGAAGCCGAGCGAGGTAATTGGAAGACTCCTCACCTACGAGTCTAGGAAGACTCCTAGCTCTACTCCTCCGAAAACGTATAAAGGAATTGCTTTAAAAGCTTCTAAGGAAGAAAATGGGGAAAAGAAGATTGACTTGGATGAAGACCTTGCCTTATTTGTAAAAAGGTTCAACAAGGTTATGAAGTTTGGGAGGAATGGCTTTGGATCAAAAGGCCATGACTTGAAGAAAAAGGGTCCTTTCAAGAAGTTTGAGCCTAGGCAAGAGAGGACCGAAAGGAAAGGGGTCTAATGTGTAAGGTTCATGATTTGTATTGGCTTGATTCCATTGCAAAACACTCTATGTATGTATTAGTTGTTGCTTAGGACATTCTTTGAAGAAAGGAAGCTTAAAAAGTGAAGAGCAACTTCTAGTGCAAAAGTCGTCTTCAAGAGGTGAAAAAAACGTCAAAGGTAAATCTTGACTTCTATCCTCTTGCAAGGCATTAGCGCACACACACACAATTCATACATGTGTGTCCCTGCATCATGGTTCAAACATTATGTATAACACTTTCACACACTTCATAGTATGCTCATGCATTGTTCTAATATAGACAAACATTGTGAAATTGCATGCTTTGTGACTATCTCTTTGATATGGCATGCTTGTGTGAATATGTGTTTATTTGTTTGTGTATTTTGTGTTTAGGACTTGAACATGTTCTTATTTAATGCCTTATTGAGTACCGGTCGTTTCGGTTACTCATTCATAAGGTTTCGAGTCCAGACAAGTTGACTATGCTACTTTTCGTTCTTATTTGTTGTGTTGACTTCATCGTCAGATTCCGAGATGATTTCTCAACCATTTTTCAAATTTGTGCGGTCGTAGTTGTGCATGAGGGAGTCACGGTTCATAATCCAAAAACGGATTCGAAATCGGAGTTCGGATGCCCAAGATATGGGCTGAAGAACCAAAGGAGCGCGCGAGAGAAGTCTGGAGCACTTGTGGCCACAAGGCCTGCCCGTGTGGGAGGCCGTGGGCCCCACGGCCAAGGGAGCCCTCTGCTCCCGTGTGGCCCACGCGCCCCCCACGGGGAGGTGATGTGGCACACTCTGATTCGCTCAAAACATCTCTCTCTCTCTTCCTTTTAAACCCATTTCATTCCCTCCAAACATTTGAGAATTTTTGAAGAACACTCACGAAATTCTGCAGAATTCTCTCATTTTTAGTTTTAGTATTTTGATCATATCTCTCTCATACGAACTCGAAATCAATCGATTCAAAAACCAAAATTGTTGGTCTTGAAGATAGCTACAAACCCCAAGCATTTCCAGAGGCAGCTGACTTCGCCATTTTTCTCAGTTGATCCATTTTCAGTCCGTGGTCAGTATGTTTGTTTCAACTTCTTCTTTTTCAATTTCATCTTTGATCATCTCTTGATTCTTACTATTTGATTGATGAAATTTGTTGAGAAGTATGTTAGATCACATGCTAGGGTTGTTTGATCATTTGTTAATTGAGATTTAGCTTTGTGATTTGTCTTGAACATATATGTGCTAAACTTGATTTATCATGAAATTGATTCTAGAAAATGTATGTGTGATGTGCTTCATGTTATTTTCTATGTTTTATTTCATGATCTAAGAACTAGGTTTTTAGTGTGATATATTGAATATTCATACCTTGTTCTTATTGATTTGCATGTCTTGATCTCTAGATACTTTTGTGATTGATTGTTGAAAGCATATTCTAGACTATCATTGAACATGTACATTGAGCTTGATTGATCATCTAGCTTAATTTGATTGTGTGTGCATCATTTGCATCACTTAGATCATAGCCTTGCATTAGGTTGAAGTCTCTAGTAAAGTGAGTGAAGCTTTGTGGATAGAGCAAGGAAGTCTTGTCTAGGGTCGGGAGGATCTGGATAGGCAAGCAAAAGTCTTAGCTAGGAGTTTTTATACTCCGGATGGTTGAGCTAGAGAAGCTTGACTAGGATCATTGGATCTAGATAGCTAAGCAAGGGAATCTTCCTAGAGACGTGAGCGTCTTGGATAAGAAGTTGCTTTCTAGAGGTGTAGGACACATCTCGGATAGGAAGTAGGCTTGGTGATTCACTAGCCCGAGGGTAGATTAGGAGTTGATAGCTTGAGCGGATATCATGAGTGATAGCTTGAGTGTGTAAGTCCTTTTTCACATAGTGGATTGCTTTGCCGGTGGTTGTGGTATCAACCCGTGGATGTTTCCTCTTTGAGGTTTTACCACGTAAAAACACTTGTGTTCATTATTTTTGCTTTTACTTTTCTTTATCTTCCATATCTTTCATTGATTGCATATCTTGTAAATTGATTAACTCTTGTATAAGTGAAATCAATTAATTTGTCAAATATAATCAAGTGTGTATTTTCATTGATATATTCCGCATTATTTTTAAATTGGAAGAATTTGGAGCCTATACCTATTCACCCCCCCTCTAGGTATATTTCACTACTACTTAAGGGAAATTTCATTTGGTATCAGAGCGGGTGTCTAGACATACTTAGATAGATCCTTTCTTTGTAGTGTTTTGTGTTTTTGTTTGTGATAATCATAATTAAGGAAGTGTATTCCTATGTGGCTTCTTTTGTTGAACATATTGACTTAGATGAGAAAAAGATCGTTGATCTTATTTTTGAAAATGAACGTTTATCCAAAGTCAATATGTCCCTCAACAAGAAGTTAGAGAATCATAATCTTGGCTCAAAGGAGTTCAATGAACTTAAAGACAAGATTCTAAGTCTAGAATTGAATCTAAAAGATAGCAATGATAGACTTTGTATCTTGAAGCAAGAAATTGAGCAAAGAGATTGTTCTCTTGTTAATGCTAAGAAACTTGAAAATGTGCTTAAATCCAAACTTTGTGAGCATTTAAATCAAGAGAAAAAATATAATCAATAGCTTGATAAATCACGTAAAGATGTTATGTTTAGTGATGACATAGCGGAAAAATATGCCATTTGTTGTGTGTACAAATTCGCCAAACAGGATACGTCATCATAAAAGCCAATAATTGCTGAAAGAAGGGATGCCATGTCACTCGTTGACCAAGTCAAAGGGGAAAAACATGGATCAGTTAATAGGTCAAGGGTGTAGTCGCCAGAATCAAATATATACTCGCCAAAGTCAGAAATGTAGTCGCCAAAGGATAAAACCCAGAAGCGGGGGTGTTCGCTGCATCAGCCTATTGAGCATGAACCGACACAGCAGAAGCACAATGGTAAAACCCCCACTCACGGAAAACCCTCTACACCAAGGAGTCTTAGAATAAAGAGGCAGGAAAGCCTATCCTAATCCGTAACAACATGGGATTCCCAATACAAGTCCAAGAGGAAGTCCTACTACAAACACGCCTAAAATCAAGAGGAAACCCTAAATATCATGTATAAATAGAACCACCTATCCCACGAGGAAGGGGTCGAAAAAAACCAAAAGAGAAAGAAAGCAAGAATTCGAGAGATCTGAGTGTGTAACAAAGCCAAGTAATTCAGTGATATTTTCCTGTCCTCCGGGACGCCGTGGTTTTTTCCCATTCAAGGGCTTTCCACGTAAATCTGTCTTTTGCATGTTCTAATTTTCTTTCTTGTTTGACGTTTGTTTTGATTTAGTTATTGACTCTGTGATAATCCAAAAATCACCGTCAACAATTGGCGCTAGAAGGAGGGGGTAATTTGAACAAGAACTTCGAAGAACCCTTGTGACTTAAAAACATGAACAGCGACAAGGAAGGCAACTCCAGCGGAGATCAGATTGTTGAAATAACTGCGCCAACAGGCGATGGAGCGGCAACGATCAGAGAACAATCTGCGGCAACGCTAGGAGCTAGGACAACAAACCCAGAAACTCTGCAGCACTTTCAAACTGCGTTGATGAATCTGATCAGTGAGGCTAACAAAATAGGACTCTCACTTCCCATAGGCCCGAGAATCTCCTCTCCCTACGAATTAACCACACCTGGAATCCATCCGCCTGGGAGGTTACGGTCAGAAGTCCACATTGCCACCCCCGACACTCGAGTGAGGCAGACCCTCGAAGAACCTCCCAGGACAACCCTGAAGGTTTCGAGGAAAGAAGATATAGAAAGGGAAAAGCTGTAATGAACGATGAATCCCTGGAGATACAAAATCATGGGCGGATACATGGGACAAATTCTAATGACACGCATCAAAGGAGACGGCGGAGACACCGCTCTATCTCATCTGAAGACAGAAGTCCCCGACAAAGAAGAGAATTACCATCCAAAAGGGTACGGCGAAGAAGATCTGAAAGCACGGATGATCAGATTGTCAGGAATCTGAATTATAAAGATGACTATGGGAGAATAACAATCAAGAGCAGACTCGACCAAGTAGGAGAACCAACTGGCCATCGAGATGTTATCTTACAAGAGTTGTCAAGGAAGGTTTCAGCAATGGCACGGAGGTATGGTCGCAACGTATCTTCAGATGACGAATCAGAGAGTCCATTCGTCGATCACATTGCTCGCACCCAGTTTCCAGATAGGTTCAGAATGCCGACCATTGAACAGTATAAAGAAAACAGGGATCCGAAGGAGCATGTTCGCCGATTCCGTAATATTATGGCCTAGTATTCATCCAATGACGGACTGCTATATCTCACCTTCCTACAGACATTCGGCGACATCGCCTCTAGATGGTTTGGAAGACTTCCACCCGGAAGTATAAGCAGTTTCTCAAAACTCAGCAAAGCGTTCATAAGACAATTCATGGGGAGTGTGCAGAGAAGGAAGTCACTCGCCCATCTATCGAATCTAAAGCAGGAGCGCAATGAGTCGATCAAGAAGTATCTAGCAAGATTCGGGAAAGAGGTTGCCCAAATTGAGGATGCTAGTGACGTAGCTGTTATCGCCGCTTTCACCAATGGGTTGCAAAGTGGGCGACTATCCTTTGATCTGCGAAGGGATAGGCCAAAAACTTACGAGGAGATGATGGAAATAGCCGGTGATTATGCATTGGCAGAAGAGGAAGAAGTAGCACAAGGGGGTAGCTACGTACATGGCCATAAGCCTGACTCGAAGTCGGAACATAAGGACAACAAGAAGACACAGTCGCGTGATCACCAGGGAGACGAAAGAGGCCAAAAGGGACATCCAAGGGAAAGCAAAGGAAACGCTCGATCCAGCAGGTTTCAAGGAAGGTACAACCGTTACACCCCCTTAACTGGCGACCAGGAGGAAATACTTTCTGTGGTAGAAGACAAAGGACTCGCCAAATACCCCCGGCAACAATCAGCTAATGCCAGGAGAGATACAACCAAGTACTGCCGATTTCATAAAGATCATGGGCATGAAACTTCAAAGTGTTTCCAGTTACGTGATCATATTGAGAGCTTGATCAGGGACGGGCACCTGAAAGATTTTACGTTGAAAAGCAATAAGCAAGGTGGTCGCCAAGATAACCACCAAGGGATCGAGCAGGAAATGAGGAGTCCAAGGAGGAACAGCCCTAAGGCCGCTATAAACACCATCTTTGGCGGGCCCCATACTAGGAGAAGCAATCGAGAAAGGATGTCAGAAGTCCGAGAAGTAATGCATGACAGCAGAAATATGGAGATTAATTCTGTGTAGAGGAACCCCAAGAAAGGAAGGGAAGGACATGACCCCATAACATTTACGGCGGAAGACTCCGATGGAATCGATGCAAAGCCTAACGATGCAATTGTAGTGGGAGTTCAAATTGCACACAGGGATGTCCTTCGGGTAATGATTGATAACGGAAGTTCAGCAGATATTCTAAGTGCTAGAGTATACGATGAGCTGTGACTGGACATGAAGGATCTAGAACCTTTCCATGTACCGCTGAAAGGTTTCGGGGGTGCAGAAGTAAGATCTTTGGGAACTGTAAAACTACCGGTGAAGTTCGGTACGGCGCCATGCAGGCAAACAATCCTGTTGGATTTCGTTGTAGTCAACATCCATAATTAGCCATATAATGCTTTGCTTAGCAGACCTTTTCTTAACAAAGCCCGAGCTGTCACTTCAACCCACGCCTTGAAGGTAAAATTCCCCACAGAATTTGGAGTCGGGGAATTGAAAGGGTCACAAGAGATGGCTCGCCGCGCTAACCTTTCAATCTTTAAAGATAAAGCGGGAATGGAGACCTTAAACATATTCGAAGTGAATAAGGAGGCACGGGAAGAAAATCCGGAAGCATTCGAATTGGACCCAAGGGACAAAGCAAGCAGAGAGAAGGAAGAGCCAACTGAGTCCATTATTCTGGATGAAGGAGAATCGAATAAAACAGTCAGGATTGGAGCCAGGTTGGCTGAACGAGTCAAGAGAGATGTAACAAGCCTGCTGAAAGAGTACAAGGGGATATTCGCTTGGAGCCATGAGGACATGCCGGGAATTGATAGAAGTGTTATTTCACACAACCTGGCTGTGAACGAAAAATGCAAACCAGTGGTGCAAAAAAGGAGAAGCTTCAACCCAGAGAGAAGTGTGGCGATAAAAGAGGAGGTATCCAAGTTGCTCGCCGCAGGGTCCATCAGGGAAATTAAGTACCCAGAATGGGTGGCGAATGTAGTTCTAGTGAAGAAGAAGAATAATCAATGGACGATGTGCGTCGATTTCACCGACCTAAACAAGGCCTGCCCCAAGGACAGCTTCCCGCTACCAAGAATTGACCAGTTGGTCGATGCAACGACAGGACATGAGACATTGAGCTTCATGGATGCTTACTCGGGCTATAACCAGATAAAAATGCATGCACCTGATGAGGAAAAGACGGCATTCACCACAGACCAAGGGTTATACTGTTACACAGTCATGCCGTTCGGCCTGAAAAATGCTGGAGCAACTTACCAGCGTTTAGTCAACAAGATGTTCGCCAGACAAATAGGAAGAAATATGGAGGTTTACGTTGATGATATGCTAACAAAAAGTATCACAGCAGATAAACATATAGATGACCTGAGGGAAACATTTGATGTGTTGGTAAAGTACAGAATGAAGTTGAACCCCGCAAAATGCGTGTTCGGGGTACCATCGGGAAGATTTCTCGGGTATCAAGTACATCAAAGAGGAATCGAAGTGAACCCGGAGAAAATCCAAGCATTAGCATAAATGGTTTCGCCAAGAACTTTGAAGGACGTCCAAAGGCTCACAGGGTGCCTGGCATCGCTGAGCAGGTTCATAGCTAAATCGACAGACCGATGCCTACCATTTTTCAAAGCTTTAAAGAAAGGAAAGGGAGTCGAGTGGAACGAAGATTGTGAAAGAGCTTTCCAGGCCCTAAAAGATTACCTTGGGAAGGCACCGCTACTGTCAAAACTAGAAACAGGAGAGAGGCTGTATATGTATTTGTCCGTTTCTGAAGCAGCCACAAGTTCCGTGCTGGTAAAACAGGAAGAGGGAATCCAGAGACCAATATACTACACCAGCAAGGCATTGTTACCAGCCGAAACCAGGTACTCACCGGCTGAAAAAATGGCACTCGCTCTAATCACAGCAGCAAGGAAGTTAAGGCCATATTTCCAGGCTCATAAAATCGGAGTATACACCAATTGCCCACTAAAACTAATTCTGCAGAAACCAGAAGTATCCGGTCGATTAACGAAGTGGGTAATCGAGTTAAGTGAATTCGATGTAGAGTATTTGCCAAGGACGGCAATTAAAGCCCAAGCAGTGGCAGACTTTGTAGCAGAGTTCACCGAGCCAAGTGTAGAAGTGGCAAGAATGATGGTGAAGCAAAATAAGAGAGTGTTCAAATGGCAACTCCGCGTTGACGGGTCGTCAAACACGCACGGCAGCGGGGCATGGGTATTATGTTAACCCCGGAAGGAGATTCAGTCGAATGTGCCTTGCGTTTTGACTTCAAAGCTACTAACAATCAAGCTGAGTATGAGGCACTCATAGCAGGTTTAAAAGTTTGCACAGTCCTAGGAGCAGATGAGGTAGAAATCTTCAGCGACTCTCAAGTTGTTGTCAATCAGGTATTAGATGAATACCAGGCAAGAGATGAAAGCATGATCACCTACCTAGAATTAGCGAGAGAGCTACTGGAAAGATTTAAAGAATACAGAATTATTCATATCCCCAGAGAAGAAAACGAGCAGGCTGATGCCTTAGCTAAGCTAGCATCCGCCACAATCAACATCTGGCCCAAAACTATCTCTATGATCCGCCTATTGCAGCCAAGTATAGTAAAAACAAAGGAAGTTGGGGCAATCTTTGGTGAGAGGAACAGCTGGATCACACCCATCAAAGAATACCTCGTCAATGATGTACTCCTAAGTGATCCACTAGAAGCAAAACGATTGAAGTACAGAGCTACGAGATATTCAATACTCAATGGAGAACTGTACAAAAGGGGGTACTCAAGAGCACTGCAGAGATGTGTCGGGCCTGAAGAAGCAGAAGGTATCCTGAGAAGCATACATAGTGGGAATTGTGGGAATCACACTAGGGGTGTCAGCCTAGCCCACAAAACATTAAGGCAGGGTTTTTACTGGCCAACACTATTCGCCGACGCCAAAAGAGTGGCAGCGAGATGTGAGGCGTGTCAAAAGATTGCCAACAACATTCGCCAACCACCTGAACTTTTGCAGAGTATTACCTCACCTTGGCCGTTTGCCATATGGGGAATTGACTTGATCAGCCCAATGCTAATAGCAACTGGAGGAGCGAAGCACGCTATAGTAGCTGTAGATTATTTTACAAAGTGGGTAGAAGCCGAGCCATTGGTACATATAACAGAAGCCAATACTATAAGCTTTGTGAAGAAAAATATCCTGTACAGATTCGGGATACCCAACACCATCATCACTGACAATGGGACCCAATTCGACGGAAACAAATTCAGGGAGCTATGTGACAAGTATGGTATCAACAACTACTACGCCTTCCCAGCGCACCCGTAGACAAACGGCCAAACTGAAGCAGTGAACAAGATCATAAAACACAACCTGAAAGCCAAATTGGCAGCAAAAAAGGGAAGCTGGGCAGAGAAATTACCACAGGTACTTTGGGCATATCGAACCGCAGAAAGAGGTTCAACAGGTGAGACCCCATATTCCATGGCTTACGGAACTGAAGCAGTCATCCCCGTAGAGACGTCCTTCTCTTCACCAAGAGTACAACTCTTTCAACCCGAACTCAATGTTGATATGTTAAAATGCGGTCTGGATGAATTAGAAGAGAGAAGAGAACGTGCACAGATAAGAAACACTGCATACCAACAAAGGGTAGCCAGGTATTACAATTCACATGTGCGTGAAATGAGGTTCGCATTCGGCGACTTGGTGCTGAAAAGGGTGAACCCAGGAACTAGAGACAAGGCTGCAGGATCACTCGCAGACAAATGGGAAGGGCCTTATCAAATCACAGGCATAGCTGGCCACGGGGCATATCGCATCACTCGAGAAGGTTTTGGCGAACTACCTCGGCCATGCAATGCGCAGTACCTGAAGATATATTACCCTTGACTTTTTCATTATCTCTAAAGATTTAGTTCACAGTTTTTTATTCATAGGCAGTTTCCGTTTTAGCATTTTTTCTATGTTACTGTTTTGACAAAAGTTATAGGAACTATCCAAATAAAGAGTAATTTATTATTGAGAATTCGTAACTTGACTCGCCAGTTACAAAGGGCATTCGCCGTCTTATATCAATACCATTGCGTAAAGACGAGTTTCGTACTCGCAGCAATGAGAATAAGTGGCGACCCAACGAAACTAAAGCAAGCCAAAAGCGATTACGTCGCCATAGCCCAAGCTACAGAAATTGGGGATCGCCACTACTAGGAGAATAAGATCTCCAGAGAAAAACTTGGTGTGGGCAAATACGCCCCGAATAAACACCAAGTACGCCAGAACTCAGCAATGGCAGCTGATTAAATAAAAGCATGTTAAAAACTTGGTGTATGGTCAGATACGTCCTGACAAACACTGAGTACACCAAAATCCAGCAATGGCAGCTGAATACAACAAAAAATGCTAAAAACTTAGTAAAACACCGAGTACGCCAAAATCCAGCAATGGCAGCTGAATACAACAAAAATGCTACAAAGTGAAATACTGAGCAAAAATTCAGCGAATAGCAGCTGAATACACAAAAATATGCTAAAAACTTGGTGAAATGCTGAGTAAGCCGAAAAGTCAGCAAAGGCAGCTGAACAAAGAAAAAGTTTATAACTTTTAATAAGTAAAGTCATTTACAATTAAAGAATTAAGAATGAAGATACAAAAAGAGAAACTGAAGATATAAAGATTTACAATCCTTCAGTATGAAAGACACAAAAATTCAACTAGTTGCAGGAGGGCCCTCGCTATCTTCCTCATCTTCGATCTCCTCGTCTGAAGGCCAGGTAACTTCCTCATCCCCTTCTGGCATAAAAGGCTCATAATCCATTCCAGAAACAGGACCCAAGTCAGGCTCAACGCCAGAACCAAAAAAGCTACCCTTCTGGCCCGAGTAGTAAGTATTGAAGACACGCTTGCTGGGGATTTCTAAATCCATAGGGTGAGGTTCAGTCGTGTTGTAACGACAGTGGGCTTTCCAACATTTTATCTGCTCTTTAATTGACTCCACTCCGCTGGCCATATGCTGTTGAAAAGACCGGTCGAAACGTTTCAGAGCCTTCTCATTTGAGTGGTCCTTCATGGCGAAGAACTTCTTCGATTGCCTCATGCCTTTTTCAAATTCACGCAATAAAAGCGCATCATAGGCAGGGGATCTCTTAAAACGATCAACAGCTTCAACCTCCAGCACAGCCTTGAGATCGTTCAGAATAACTTCATACGAGGACAACTGGTTGCGCAAGTCCAAAGCCTCACGCTCAGCTTTCTCCTTTGCCTCCTCAATTAGTCGCTCAGCTTCAAAGCGTGCTGCGAGCGATTCTTGATTAACGGAAAGTTGCTCTCGCAGCAAACGCATCTCCTCCTCAGCAGCAGCTAATTTCTCTTCAGCAGCCAGTTGGGCTGAGAGATAACCATCTGCGGATTCTCTCAACTGAGCAAGTTCCTGAGCATGGGCTTCCTCAGTAGAGAGTTTCTCAGCTACCAAAAGGGAGGTTTGTTCTCGCAGGCGTCTCACGTCCTTTGAAAGAAAATTTCCTCGCTTATAATTATCAGCCAACTCGGATAACATCTAAAAAGAAAAAATAGAAGTCAGGATACACGCAAATAAAAAATACATGGGCAAAGCAAGAAACCCACCAGAGAGTGGCAGTCGAAGAAAAATTCCATTTTCCTGTTGCAGGACCCTCTCTTCATCTGCTCCCAATCCTCATCAACATAGACATTGTTGTTCATTATATATGAGCAGATTTCTGCAGCCGTAAAATCTGAAAGGGAGACAGACCCGACTCCCTCACCATCATTAGTTGGATCAATGAGAGGAGCTTCATGAGCGACACCGGAACCAGACGCAGTAGCCCCAGGCTGTCTCGACAACCCCGGCTTATCAGTTGGCCCTGGTCGATCAGCTGACCCTGGCTGGCCAGCAAAAGAGGTGTCCGGCTTATTCGCGGCTGCCGGAGGAGGAGTTGAACCGGTTAGGGTGTAAGGATTCCCATTAATTGATTGGCTTATTTCGTGGTCAAACCACATGTTGGGGTTTGGTTGTAAGGGTAGTCTAGGTGATTGTTGAAGATCAAGACCCTTTCCAAGACCTCAAGAGGACAAGCACCAAAGGTATATATCTTGTGCTTACTTTGGCTTGAAGAGTTATAGTTGCACACACACACACAACATGCATAACTCTTACTCTTGTATGGTGTGTTTATATTTTGTGTGCATTGTGCTTTATTGATTTATTCAATATCTCTTCTTGCATGTTGAATTGATTGCATCTTGTTATATGATAATGCCATGACATGTTAGGCATTAGGATGCATTCAATACCCACACTTGCACTTCATGCATGATTAGCTTTTATGTGTGGTGTAATTCGTTTCCCGAAGGATGTTCGAAAACGTCCGCGCGTGCACGTTTGATGTGCTTTGTTTTGCGCGATGATCGCCGGTGGAGATGCCTTTGGTTTCTCCTTGGTTTCACCATTTTTGGTGAAACGGCGGTTCAGTTCGGCGGGCCTGGCCGCCGTTCGAAACCGCCGAATCAGACCTGATTGAAATTCCTCTCGGGTCCAAAACGGCGGTTATGATCGGCGGTTACGAAACCGCCGATGTTCCCCTGTTCTTCTCGGGAGCAATTCGGCGGTTCAATTCGGCGGCCTGGCCGCCGAATTAAACCGCCGATCGTGCGATTTCAGGGGCAAAATTGTCTTTTCACTTGCCCTGTTCTTGATGTCTATAAATATCACACTTTCTCATTATCTGAATTAGTTCTTTGACTCTTAAGAACCCTAATCTTCAAAGATAGATTTTGAGAGAAAATCAAATCAAGAACTCAACTTTAACCACTCAAATCAAACCCCTTTTGCATCAAATTTCATATTGCATCTCCTATGTCTATATAGAGTGCATCCATGTATGGGTTTGCATCATCACAACTTGCTTGGTAAGATTTTGATTAATTTCATCTTATTGTAGTATTTTAAATACCAAGCCATCTCTTTTAAATTACTTGTATGCTTTAGATCATATGCTAAATACAAGAAAAGAGATTATTTGTGATGAATTGATTGAGTGTTGTTTTTGATAGATATCTAGGTTTTTATAATCTATGATTATCTATGCTATTTGACATGTCATTTAGCTATTGATATCTAGGGTTGATTTAAATTGAATATATCATCATCCTAGATAAGCATTTAGAGTACCCTAGCTCTTATTGCATTAATTGAATATTCATACATATTCACATAGGGTTGTGCATCTCTTTTGAGAGATTCAAGTCTTGGTCTAGGGTTGCTATTACAGGCCCGCTGGGTAGTAGTGGTGGGTTACAGACCGGGATTGGCTGTAAACATCATTACAAGTAGTGACTTCGAGGATCAAGCAAATTGGAATAGGGTTGCTAATAAAGGCCCGCTGGGTAGAAGTGAGGGGTTACAGACCGGAGTGTTAGACGAGGTCTACATAGGTTGTAAACTTCATTTCAAATTAGTGATTTCGAGTTCCGAGTGTGGCGCACTATACAGCCCATGGTTTTTCCCAGTGGTTGGGTTTTCCACGTATACATCAAGTGTCATTTATTATTTCCGCATCTTTTACACTTGTATGTATTATTGACTTGCTAGGGGTATTTTCGTAAAATTGACTTGCATGCGAAAATTGGGTAATAATTAGATAAAATCTATTCACCCCCCCTCTAGCTTTATATTATTAAACACACCTCGAGTATTTAATTACTTTCATAGGGAAATGGTAGGAGCATCAAAATTGTTTACCCCCTCCAGAAGAGAAGGCTCCGTCAAATCTGGTCCCTCAACAGAAGCTCCAGGGACAGCCGTTTCAGTGGAGGGAGCCTCGGCGAGCACAGGGTCTTCAGCGACCTCATCATCTGAAGAAACAACATATTGCACGACCCTTGACGCCCGTTTCAGAGGTCGAGCAGCATGGTCAGGCGTACCCTCAGCCGGACGTTTGCCTCTACCGGTTCTGGGGGTCAAATCGCTTGAAGGATCCAGGGGAGTCTCAGGAACATCCGTATCAAAAATGGGGATGTCACTAGCCACACTTGAAACCCCCACCTTCTCATTTCCCTTACGACTGGAAGCACTCGCGGCGGCAGTAGCAGCGGGAGAAGTCGCAGCAGTACTTGCAGCAGGTGCACTCGCAGCAACCTCCGGGCGAACAGGGGATGTCCCCGACTCGACACGCCCCCCATCAACATCACCAACTTCCTCATCATCTGAGGGATCGCCACCATCCGGGCTAGCAACTCCCTCCTTAGCCAAACCAGCAGCTTGCCTTTTACTGGCAGCCTCAAAATTTTTAACTGCCCGAGCTTGCAGATCGCAAACTGTGTCAAAATCATGTACTGCAGAAACTCACCAAAAGTTAGCAAATGTAGACAGGAAAACTATAATACTAAAAGAAAACAGGTAGAACTTACAGCGAGGAAGCCTGGCGGGTAGGCGCGGAAAAAGCCCCTAGGCGATCATTTTATCCTCGTCCAAAAGAAACGAGTGACCCCTTTTATTCAAAGGAAGGACAGCTGCAGCAGCAAGGTGAGACACCTCCTCATCCAATAAAATAGGGGCAGCTTTGGACCAGGCATCATGAGAGGTAAAATGCCTAGGAACCTTCTTCGCCACAAGATTTAGGCGACCATTGGCGGACACATCTCTACCCCACTCGCCGCCAACAAAGTACCAGCTGTTCTTCCATCTCTTATTTGATATAAACAGAAATGGGAACCGGAGAATCCGGGTGGAAATTACGAATCAAAGATTCGATTTTGTCTGCAGTACCCTTATCACCAAGTTCTAAGGCTTGCATCATCTGATTAAAAAGAGAAGAACGTAAGGAAGGATCCATGGGAACTCACCAGAAAACCCTAGGTTCGGAGGATGAGCAAGAGGTTTGGGGGCGTCGAGAAATAAGCACGATCAATTTTCGAAGCAAGCCGACCAACAGCAAAGTAGAATAGAAGGAATTCGTGGCAGAGATTTCTAAGGAAGACAAAGAAGCTCTGTTTTGAGAGAAGAACAAAGGAGAAAATAGAAAAATAAATGAAAAGAGCAAAGTGAGGAAGAAGGAACGATCGGGGCCTTAAAAAGAGGGAATTTTGAAATTCAAAAAGAAAATCAAATAAAAGATATGCAATTAATGTGAGTGATAGCCACAGTAACTAGCCGCAATAGTCACCGCCAGGTAATGGACATGTGGCATCTCGGGGATCACCAAGTAGTCAGAATATCCCTTCACCTGTCAAGTAAGTGGAAGTGCCAGAAGTTGTGTGGCTGAAATTAAAAACTTGCACCGGAAGAATCAACACAATACACAGTGAAAAGAAGAGAGAGAGTTAATTACAAAAATGCGTCAAAATTCTGAAGGCATAGATATAAATACTACTCGCAGAGGCAAACGAAGTAAAGCCATTCGCCCGGCTAGGAGTATTTATAGGGGTATTGTTGTGTGTACAAATTCGCCAAACAGGACACGTCATCATAAAAGCCAATAATTGCTGAAAGAAGGGATGCCACGTCACTCGTTGACCAAGTCAAAGGGGAAAAACATGGATCAGTTAATAGGTCAAGGGTGTAGTCGCCAGAATCAAATATATACTCGCCAAAGTCAGAAATGTAGTCGCCAAAGGATAAAACCTAGAAGCGGGGGTGTTTGCTGCATCAGCCTATTGAGCATGAACCGACCCAGCAGAAGCACAATGGTAAAACCCCCACTCACGGAAAACCCTCTACACCAAGGAGTCTTAGAATAAAGAGGCAGGAAAGCCTATCCTAATCCGTAACAACATGGGATTCCCAATACAAGTCCAAGAGGAAGTCCTACTACAAACACGCCTAAAATCAAGGGGAAACCCTAAATATCATGTATAAATAGAACCACCTATCCCACGAGGAAGGGGTCGAAAAAACCAAAAGAGAAAGAAAGCAAGAATTCGAGAGATCTGAGTGTGTAACAAAGCCAAGTAATTCAGTGATATTTTCCTGTCCTCCGGGACGCCGTGGTTTTTTCCCATTCAAGGGCTTTCCACGTAAATCTGTCTTTTGCATGTTCTAATTTTCTTTCTTGTTTGACGTTTGTCTTGATTTAGTTATTGACTCTGTGATAATCCAAAAATCACCGTCAACACCATTGAACTTAGGATGCTTCGTGAGAAACTTGATGAGGCTAATAGGGTGATTAGCAAGATGTCATCTAGTTCTAACAAAGTTGAAACCCTCATTAAAAGTGGTAAGCGTCCATGTGACAAAAGAGGTTTGGGTTATATCAATGAGAAGGATACTCCTTCATCTAACAAATCTACTATTGTCAAAGCAAGCATTGAATCAAATGTAGGTACACTTTCTCAAGGTAAAGCTATGAAAGCTACCAAAGGTGCCTCTTCATCATCAAGGATGTTCAATGGAAGAACTCAACAACATAAGCATGAAGAAGCAACAACCTCAAATGCAAGAGGTGGAGCATCAAGGGTTGCACTTCAAAGAGGTAAAATTGTGAGAAGTCCAAATGCTATGGAAGCAAATGCAAATGGTAAAATTCTCAAATTCATACCTATTTGTCATCATTGTAATATGATAGGACATATTCGACCTAGATGTTTTGAGTATATTCGGAAATGTGAACTTGATAATGCTTTTCATGATATGTCTTTGAATGGACCTAGGCAATCATCCATGTATGGATATAGAAATAGACCTAGGAAGACCTTGGAAAAGCATGTTGTGGAAAAAGTTGTTGATGACTTGCTTGCTAAATCTTGTGTTGTGCCTCACTCTACTATGCATAAGAAAGTTGATAATGCTTTGTTTGATATTTTTGAAAATGTGACCAATGAGGTCAAGGTGCATGTTAAAAGTCTAACTTTGAGTCAAAGCATGTTAGTAGTAAGAGTGAGAGGCATGTTGTGAAAAATGTGTGGATTAGAAAAGACACATCTAAATGTAATGTTGCACAATATGCTTTACGTGCCAACTCCTCCTATTCTTGGTACCTAGATAGCGGTTGCTCTAGGAATATGACCGGGAACAAAGAGTTCTTTAAGAATCTTGTTTTAAAGGATGGAGGTTGGGTTACTTTTGGTGATGGTACCAAAAAGCAAGTTCTTGGCCAGGGAACAATTTGTATCCCCGGATTACCTAAACTTCGCAATACTTTGTATGTTGATGGGTTACAAGCTAACTTGATAAGCATTACTCACTTGTGTGAAATTTTTAAAGAAGTTAGCTTTAACAAAGATGTGTGCACTATACTTGATAAAAATGGCGATGTCGTCCTAAGAGTCAAAAGGTCTATAGACAATTGCTATTGTCTTGAGATAGATCCTTTAACATGCAACATGGCACATGAGTGCAATAAGCTTGATTTGTGGCATCAACGTTTGGGTCACATGAATTTTAAAGATTTGAAAAAGCTTGAAAAACATGGCATTGTTAGAGGTCTTCCTAATCTTGGTAAAAAGCTTGAGGTGGTTTATGAACCTTGCCAATTAGGTAAGCAAACCAAAGTGTCTCATAAGAAAAATTCTTACATAGCTACCAAGAGACCTTTAGAACTTGTGCATATGGACCTAATGGGGCCAATTCAAACCGAGAGCATTAATGGCAAAAAGTACATTTTTGTATGCGTTGATGACTTCTCTAGGTTTACTTGGGTTTATTTTCTTAGAAACAAGACCGAGGCTTTTGATTATTTTAAAAAGTTTTGTAATCAAGTTCAAAATGAAAAAGGTCTTGATATCAAGAAAATATGTCGCATTAGGAGTGATCATGGGACGGAATTTGAAAATGCAAAATTTAGTGAGTTTTGTGATGGTTTAGGGATTTCTCATGAGTTCTCCGCACCTAGAACTCCTCAACAAAATGGTGTTGTTGAGAGGAAAAATCGTGTCTTGCAAGAAATGGCTAGGGTCATGCTCAATAGCAAGAAGGTTCCTAGAAACCTATGGGCCGAGGCGGTCAATACCGCTTGTTATGTGTCTAATCGAGTTTTTAAGAGGCCTGGCACAAAACAAACGTCCTATGAGCTATGGAAGGGCAAGAAGCCCAATGTGAGTTACTTCCACACTTTTGGGAGTAAATGTTATATTTTGAATGATAGATTTCACTTAGGAAAGTTTGATGCAAAAAAGTGATGTTGGTCTCTTTCTTGGGTATGCTATTAATAGTCGTGCATATAGAGTCTTTAACTTGACTACTAAGACTATTATGGAGTCTATTAATGTGAAGATAGATGATCTTAGCATGCTTAATTTGTGTGATGATAATGGTGTCAATGAACCTAAAGAAAACATGTTGAATGACACTAAAACACCTATTGATGTGGCTAGTAGTGTTTCTAGTCAAGATGATGAAAATGATAGTCATGTTGAAGTTGAAAGTCAAGGGTTGGAAAATGCTTTAAATGATAATCAACAAAATGACCAAGTTGTTGAACATTCTCACCCAAGACTTAGAAACTTACACTATCAAGAAGACATCATAGGTGATTTAAATGAAGGGGTTAGAACAAGAAATCAAATTGCTAACCAAATATCCTATGCTTGCTACACTTCTCAAATTGAACCCAAAAATATTAATGAAGCAATTATTGAAGAATATTGGGTTGGGGCTATGCAAGAAGAACTTAATCAATTGAGAGAAATGAAGTGTGGTCCTTAGTTCCTAGACCCAAAGATATAAATGTAATTGGCACTAAATGGGTGTTTAGGAATAAGACCGATGAAAGTGGTAAGATTGTGAGGAATAAAGCTAGACTAGTGGCTCAAGGTTACACTCAAGTGGAGGGTGTTGACTTTGATGAGACGTTTGCCCCGGTTGCACGTCTCGAGTCCATTAGACTTTTATTGTCCATTGCATGCATTAAAAAGTTCAAATTATTTCAAATGGATGTCAAAAGTGCTTTCCTCAATGTATACCTTCAAGAATAAGTGTATGTTGAACAACCTAAGGGTTTTGTAGACCCACACTCTCCTAATCATGTGTTTAAATTGAAAAAGGCTCTCTATGGCCTTAAACAAGCTCCAAGAGCTTGGTATGATAGGTTGACTCAATATCTTATTGACAACCAATATAGGAGAGGTGGCATTGATAGAACTTTGTTTATCAAACATCATGATCATTATATTTTTGTTGCACAAATATATGTTGATGACATTGTTTTTGGGTATACTAATAAAACCAAGGTTGATGAATTTGTAAGTGTTATGTCAAGTGAATTTGAAATGAGTATGGTGGGTGAGTTGAATTATTTTCTAGGAATGCAAGTAAAGCAAACTAGCATGGGCATAATGTTGAATCAATCTAAATATGCTAAAACTCTAGTTAAAAGATTTGGTCTAGAAAATGGAAAAGATTTTGAAACTCCCATGAGCACCACTTTAAAACTTGACAAAGATGAAAAAGGGAAAAGTGTTGACCAAAGCCTTTATAGAAGCATGATAGGTAGTCTACTTTACCTAACGGCTAGTAGACCCGACATTTGCTTTAGTATAGGCTTGTGTGCTAGATTCCAAGCAAATCCCAAGGAATCTCACTTAAAAGCCGTCAAGAGGATCATTAGGTACATCAAAGGAACTCATAGTCTTAGTCTATTTTATTCATTTGATACCAATGATATACTTGTAGGCTATTGTGATGCGGATTGGGCGGGAAACATAGATGACCGTAAAAGCACATCGGGCGGTTGCTTTTATGTTGGTAATAACTTAGTTTCTTGGTCAAGTAAGAAACAAAATTCGGTTTCCCTTTCCTCTTCCGAAGCCGAATACATTGCGGCCGGAAGTGCTTGCACACAATTACTTTGGATGAAACAAATCCTTAAGGATTATGAGATAGAACAAGGAAAAATGACACTTTATTGTGATAATTTAAGTGCCATTAACATCTCTATAAATCCGGCTCAACACTCCCGCACAAAACACATAGACATTAGGCATCATTTTATTAGAGATCTAGTTGAACATTCTATTGTTACTCTAGAGCATTTGCCTACTAAAAATCAACTTGCGGACTTGTTCACTATGCCCTTGGACAAAGAGAGGTTTAAAACTCTTAGAATGTCCATTGGCATGATTTGTGTTGATTGATGTCTTTGTGTGATTGTGAGTGGCTTGATGAGCAAAACTTTAATTGAATATCATTATCTTTGAGGGCTACTCACTTGAGAAGTAGTGATCTTTAACAAGTATCTTTTATTGTTTCTAGATCATACACTTGAGCTTGAAAAATCCTATTTTTGAAAAGTGCACTAATGCTTCTCTTATATGTTTTAGTTTTGAGTTTTTGTGGTTGAATATGTGTAGATAATGGATGCATCTAGAAGTTTATTGTTAAGTACATGATAGATGACCTATGGTATGTATCCATTTTGCTTCGGCACTACATAGTAATCAACGAGCACCCTCATGGAAAGGGCTACACACCTTGGTTGTGAAGCCACCCAATGTAGGAAAGGGCTACGCCATTGTGATGAGTGAAAGCCGCCATGAGGAGTATATGTTTTTGTTAGTAAAATCAAAGAAGTGTTGAAATGAATCATAAAAAAAAAAAAAAAAAAATCTTTGATTCTAAGCCTAAAAGAAATGAAAAATAAAAGACTTATTGATGTATAGTTGAGAATTGTGAAAAAGCTCGGGTTGACAAATAGAAACGGGAAAACGAGCCACATGCACACACACGCTCATATGTTGATATCTATTCATTTTAAAAGCAAAAATTCGGATGAATATCGGTTTGACCTATTTTTGGAAAGGCTTTAGATGGATAGGTGTGGATAGAGTTTGCATGTTGATATCACAATTACTCCTACTATATATGTGAGAAGCATTCATACACACACATTTTGCTTATGTGCTTGATTCATTAGCAATGTGAGAATATTTTTGAGAGATTAATGAAAATCTATGATTCTCTCTTAGACTTTGACAAGTTATGAAATATTTTCTCTTATTGCTTGATTGTGTGATTGTGTGATATCCCTTGTGAACAAATCTACTTGGTGATAATATGTGGAGCTTATGTTAAGGGGGAGCTTTAGTTTATTCAACTTTCGCTTTCTATACGATTTGTTTGCTTAATATCTCGTTCTTTATCTCTTGTGTCCCTTGTCTATTCCTTGACAAAAAGGGGGAGAAAATGTATACCTCGCCATGTTTGATATTGGGGAGATTTTGTATACTTCACACCTTGTGTGGAAAACATGTTCCAATTGTGTGAAAATATTCCTCTTTGTGCTTAATTGTGACTTTGTCTTAAGGGGGAGAATTCTTGTCTTAAGGGGGAGAAAGAATTCTTTCTTAATAATGTTAAGGATGGTTGGTCCTTGGGAATTGGGAGACTAAGGGAGTGCTTTAATATGAAAATATTTTGATCACTTGAGATAATGCATTTTTGTAAGAGATAAGGGATGTCTTCTATATTTGTTTGTTTTTGGTTAATAACTCACCATTCTTCTTTAGAGAAGATCTCTTGTTTTGGATTGCTATTTTCTCTCATAGGTAACTTGAAGATCAAAGAGGAATTCTTGAAGACTTGAAGACTTTTAGTCTAGGAATTTCTTTGTAATGTGAGATTGAGAGTATGCTATCAACTTGAGTTTATTTGAGTGAAACATTATATGGTGAGGTTGAGGTTTTGCCATGGAATAGCCAAAGGGGGAGATTGTAAGGTTCATGATTTGTATTGGCTTGATTCCATTGCAAAACACTCTATGTATGTATTAGTTGTTGCTTAGGACATTCTTTGAAGAAAGGAAGCTTAAAAAGTGAAGAGCAACTTCTAGTGCAAAAGTCGTCTTCAAGAGGTGAAAAAAACGTCAAAGGTAAATCTTGACTTCTATCCTCTTGCAAGGCATTAGCGCACACACACACAATTCATACATGTGTGTCCCTACATCGTGGTTCAAACATTATGTATAACACTTTCACACACTTCATAGTATGCTCATGCATTGTTCTTTAATAGACAAACATTGTGAAATTGTATGCTTTGTGACTATCTCTTTGATATGGCATGCTTGTGTGAATATGTGTTTATTTGTTTGTGTATTTTGTGTTTAAGACTTGAACATGTTCTTATTTAATGCCTTATTGAGTTCCGGTCGTTTCGGTTACTCATTCATAAGGTTTCGAGTCCAGACAAGTTGACTATGCTACTTTTCGTTCTTATTTGTTGTGTTGACTTCATCGTCGGATTCCGAGATGATTTCTCAACCATTTTTCAAAGTTGTTGGTCATAGTCATGCGTGAGGGAGTCACGGTTCGTAATCCGAAAACGGATTCGAAATCGGAGTTCGGATGCCCAAGATATGGGCTGAAGAACCAAAGGAGCGCGCGAGAGAAGTCAGGAGCACGTGTGGCCACAAGGCCTGCCCGTGTGGGAGGCCGTGGGCCCCACGGCCAAGGGAGCCCTCTGCTCCCATGTGGCCCACGCACCCCCCACAGGGAGGTGACGTGGCACACTCTGATTCGCTCGAAAAATCTCTCTCTCTCTTCCTTTTAAACCAATTTCATTCCCTCCAAACATTTGAGAATTTTTGAAGAACACTCACGAAATTCTGCAAAATTCTCTCATTTTTAGTTTTAGTATTTTGATCATATCTCTCTCATACGAACTCGAACTCAATCGATTCAAAAACCAAAATTGTTGGTCATGAAGAGAGCTACAAACCCCAAGCATTTAAGAGGCAGCTGACTTCGCCATGTTTCTCAGTTGATCCATTTTCAGTCCGTGGTCAGTATGTTTGTTTCAACTTCTTCTTTTTCAATTTCATCTTTGATCATCTCTTGATTCTTACTATTTGATTGATGAAATTTGTTGAGAAGTATGTTAGATCACATGCTAGGGTTGTTTGATCATTTGTTAATTGAGATTTAGCTTTGTGATTTGTCTTGAACATATATGTGCTAAACTTGATTTATCATGAAATTGATTCTAGAAAATGTATGTGTGATGTGCTTCATGTTATTTTCTATGTTTTATTTCATGATCTAAGAACTAGGTTTTTAGTGTGATATATTGAATATTCATACCTTGTTCTTATTGATTTGCATGTCTTGATCTCTAGATACTTTTGTGATTGATTGTTGAAAGCATATTCTAGACTATCATTGAACATGTACATTGAGCTTGATTGATCATCTAGCTTAATTTGATTGTGTGTGCATCATTTGCATCACTTAGATCATAGCCTTGCATTAGGTTGAAGTCTCTAGTAAAGTGAGTGAAGCTTTGTGGATAGAGCAAGGAAGTCTTGTCTAGGGTCGGGAGGATCTGGATAGGCAAGCAAAAGTCTTAGCTAGGAGTTTTTATACTCCGGATGGTTGAGCTAGAGAAGCTTGACTAGGATCATTGGATCTAGATAGCTAAGCAAGGGAATCTTCCTAGAGACGTGAGCGTCTTGGATAAGAAGTTGCTTTCTAGAGGTGTAGGACACATCTCGGATAGGAAGTAGGCTTGGTGATTCACTAGCCCGAGGGTAGATTAGGAGTTGATAGCTTGAGCGGATATCATGAGTGATAGCTTGAGTGTGTAAGTCCTTTTTCACATAGTGGATTGCTTTGCCGGTGGTTGTGGTATCAACCCGTGGATGTTTCCTCTTTGAGGTTTTACCACGTAAAAACACTTGTGTTCATTATTTTTGCTTTTACTTTTCTTTATCTTCCATATCTTTCATTGATTGCATATCTTGTAAATTGATTAACTCTTGTATAAGTGAAATCAATTAATTTGTCAAATATAATCAAGTGTGTATTTTCATTGATATATTCCGCATTATTTTTAAATTGGAAGAATTTGGAGCCTATACCTATTCACCCCCCTTTAGGTATATTTCACTACTACTTAAGGGAAATTTCATAATGCTTTTAGTGTGGTGGGATAGGTCACTTTGCCCCCGAATGTGCTAATCACAATGACAAGAAGAATAGAAAAGTGATGGCCGCCACTTGGAGTGGAAGTAGTGATGTCTCCAATGAGGGAGATGAGTCTTTTGGATGTTGAAGATCTCATGGCTAACTTCCTAGTCTTTGCCTCCTCCCATAAGAGCAAAAGTGTTAGTGAAAAAGAGGAAGAGAATCAAGAGGAAAATGACTCAACTGAAAAAGAAAGTGATTCCTCTTCTAACTCCATAAATGGATTTGTGGAGAAAAAGGTGCTAGCTAAATATCATGTTGAGTTTAATGATTTAGCAATCAAGAGCACAAGAAAGATTCAAAGATTGAGAGAAGAGAATCTTGAACTTTCATCCCATAATGACCACTTAAGTGAACAAGTGGAAAGATCCAAGAAAATTGAAGAGAAGCTAAGAGATGAGCTAGCTTTGTCTAGGAGGAATGAAGAAGGTCTAAAAAGGGAGCTTGAAGAAGCAAAAGGATCTATGACTAGGATGGCATCTAGCACCCAAAAGCTTGATAATATGCTTAGTGTTAGAAAGAATCCGTGTGACAAGAGGGGTCTTAGGTATGAAGATGGTAAGGGGATCTCAACCTCTAACAAGACCGTGTTTGTCAAGAGCTTGAGCAACAAAGAAGCTTCACCAGTGCAATCTCCTAGGAAGAAAATTGATCTAGGACAATGTTCAAATAATGCACAAGTGAAGGTGGTGCCAAGAAGACAACCTCAAGCTCAACCTACAAGAGCTCTTCAAGCTAACATTCCTCAACATATGGCTCACAAAGGAAAGGGACCAATCGTGCAAGCTAAATCTTGGAAACAAGCTAGACCGGTTCAACTACGAAGATGGATTGATCCTACTCAACCACAAAGACATGGGAAAGCTCCTATGTATGCACAAGGACAAGGTATGGTTCCTCACTTTATTCGTACATGTCATTTTTATGGTTTTGATGGTCATATTAGACCAAGATGCTTTCGTTATATTAAAATGTGTAGAACTAGAAGCATGATTGAGAAGAAAAAGAATAGAGCCATAATGCATGTTCCTAGGAATGATAAGATTGATTTGCATGATCCTAGGACATCTGGAGCCCATTTACCAAAGACCACTAGGAAGGAAAATGTTTTACCTATGTGGATTAGAAAGAATGAAAATGTTTGCTATGTTGCTCAAATTGCCTTAAAGGCTAATTCTTCTAATTTTTGGTATTTGGATAGTGGGTGCTCTAGACACATGACGGGAAACAAGAGTTTCTTCGAGACTCTTTTCATGGAGGAAGGAGAATGTGTCACCTTTGGTGATGGATCCAAAAAGAGAGTTGTAGGGAAAGGAACCATTTCCATTCCCGGATTACCCTCCTTGTCCAATGTTTATTTGTTGATGGCTTGAAAGCCAATTTGATAAGCATTTCACATCTAAGTGATGAATGACTTTCCGTCTTATTTAGTAAAAATGATTGCTCTATCTTATTACCCGATGGACAAACCTTGTTAAAAGGTATGAGATCTAGCGACAATTGCTATTGTCTTGAAGCTAGAATAGTCTAAAACAATGTGTCAATGGATGAGCAAATTGAGTTGTGGCTTAAAAGACTTAGGCACATGAACTTTAGGGATTTACGAACCCTTGGAAAGTTCAATTGTGTGCGTGGCCTCCCTAAGCTTGGGAAGAAAGCCAATGGTGTTTGTGGACCTTGCCAACTAGGAAAACAAATCAAAAACATGCACAAAAAGGGCAAGTATCTCTCCACCAAGGAGCCTCTAGAGCTTCTCCACATGGATCTCATGGGTCCTATGCAAACCGAATGTTTAGGTGGAAAGAGATACATTTTTGTTTGTGTTGATAATTTCTCTAGGTTCACATGGACATATTTTCTTAGAGAAAAATCTGAAACTTTTGATAAGTTTAAAATACTTTATACTAAAATTCAAAATGAAAAGAACTCAAATATTAAAAGCATAAAATGGATTAGAAGTGACCATGGGAGAGAATTTGAGAATGCTTTGTTAGGATTATGCTCAATAACAAGAGTGCAATATTGTAATTGACAATCTTATCATATTAATAAAGTGATTTATGTTTATTTAACAAAATCTTATAGCATTTATAACTATAATTGTCAAGGTAAATAATCATAAGGTCAAAAGACTATGAGAAAAGAAGAATTGTTCTTACATCTGGATATGTATGAGGTAGACACAATTCTTTTGTTAGTCTTGAATAATGTTCACAACTTAAGTTAAAGGTTGGGCACCTTTATCTTGTTAAAGTTGTAGATTCTTTTGTTAGCATTTGAGTGGGATCAAACGTGTTATGATGGGTTTAAATCATCAAAGTGGCTTTGAGTAAAAGAATCTAGTGCACTAGGTGCATTGAGCTAGATCACAATGAAATACTTTATCTAGAACCGTCAATAGATAAAAGTCTTTTCATTATGAGGACAATTGGAGAGTCTATCTTAATCCTGAGATAAATGATGGACTTATGGTTGCAAGTGGTATCATTTGAGTTATTAATGAGTACGATTATATAGCATAGTCTATCCTCGATAGTTTGGTGATATTCATTTGTTAATCGATAGAGGACTTCATTTATAGATATGGACATCGTGCCTCTATTTATACAATGAGAGTATAATATCATCATATGGATGTTTTGAGGTAATTGGATATAAAATCTCAACGTTGAGTTTTCGATAGTGACTATTGAAAGCATGGCTTTTGGACAAGTCAAAATATCCAAAGTTCAAAATGTGGTCATATGAGTAAATATGGTAACTTGGAGAGCTATAGGCGGTCTATGAGCTATAGGCGGTCTATGAGCTCTTGGCGATTACTGATATTATTCACGAGGATTCACTATCTCCAATAAGATTGTCTAGGGTATGAATGAGAATCATTTACTTGTTCTATCTTTATTTAAGAGTGCAATTTTAGTTCTTTAGTGGAATGAACTAAAATTAATAGATCGAACCTAAGTGAATCATTTGTTAATTGTGATTGGGTTATGTCTGTTGGAGCTTAAATTTAGATAGCCCACCAAGATCCCCAATCCACACGGACTTGTGGTAGTATAAATAAAATAAAAGACTTTATTTGGTAAGTAGATAAATAAGGGATTTATTTATCTAGTCAAATAAGTAAGTCTTTTATATGGTCACAAATACACTAAATAGTTAGATTAAGGTTTGGAATTCTAAGAAAATCTACCTAGGGTTAGGATTTAAGTCAAAAGACACAAATCCTACATGTTAAAGGATTTCGGCCACAATATATAGACATATTAATATATATGGCACATGGCCGAGATATATAGATTAATATATATGTAGATAGCACTTGGCCGACACACAGATGAATATATATGGCAAGAAGAAGATATATATAAATTGATATATTATTCTTGCAACTGGAATTGGTGCGCCACAATATATATTATTTGATGGCAAGTTGAATTCTGGGATATATATATTATTATGTGCAAAGAGAATTCGGCTAACTCTAATGCAAGGATTGAGAGTTATTTTCCTTTTGCTTGAGAAAATAAAATCCAACTCTAGACAATAGTGTGACAATTTCGGCCAAGAGGAAAAGAGAGAAAAGATTGTTCTTATTTCGATAGTGCACTTGTAACTTTTACATCAAAAGGTTTTGTGCACAATTTCGAATAAGGTTCACGCGAGTTTCGATCTAACGATTGTGAATTCAAAAGTGACTGTAACATTCTTTGTAGTCTCTTGTAACTAATTGTGACAAACAAAAAAAAAAAATTTTGTTATCCATCCTCAGGTACACAATTCAAAGAGAAGGGAGACCACGCTCCTAGGTGATTCATGTTCGTGATTGGATTGGAAGATCTTGCGGATTACCATTGACGCAACGTCAATCGGATCACGTGACAAAGGTACGATATCTTTATTATATGTTAATTAATTAAAGGGTTAAGGTTCATCTTTAAAAAGGAATTTTTTTTGAAATATACTAAACCTATTTTAGTCTCGCTTCCGCTGCGTACAATCGTTTTTCCCTACATGCTTCGCTTGAAACCTATTGTTGTTGATGGTGAATTTTGGATCGTTGAAAAGTCAATCGCCAAACAATAACATGTAGGCAGATCGAAGCTTTAACCAATCTAGGGTTGAATAATCAAAGCCTCTTTCCCCACGTGGATGTGATACGATTTGTTCATATTTGAAAATAGTAATGTAGAAAAGTATGGAATAAAGAATAAATCAAGCATAAGATGTGTTTTATGTGGTAAAACCCCAAGGCGGGGAAACATCCACGGTGCCGGTGACAGCGAGAAGAGATCCACTATAAATAGAATGATTACACACTCAATACTCGCTTTCTCTCGGATAGTTGCTTATGTTTTGTATCTCTTTTCTCATGTTAGTGTAAGTTGCTCATGATGATCCTAATGATATCATAAATACATGGATGTATTTATAGGGTTCGATCTAGGGTTGCCCTAGTTACTGTCGTATAAGCGGTGGACTTATTAATTAGAGTCTTTGTAGGATTCTGGTAGAGTAGATCAATTAGGACTTGTTTCCCGTTTGGTGTTTATCCTTCTGGAAGCTTAGAGTTCTTTCCGAATTAGACTTCTCTGGTACTGGAGAGGAAATATGGATATTTCCTTATTGGAATATTATCCTAAGATTTCGTATCTGTGCAGATCTCTTCCTGATATGGTGTATCTTGGTAAGGCTATATTTCCCATTTTTGGCTAAGTATTGATCTTTGGCCGAGCAGACTCCTGTCCGAGTAGACTCCTGGCCGAGTGAACTCCTGGCCGAGTGGACTCCTGGCCGAGTGGACTCCTGTTCGAGTGGACTCCTGGCCGAGTGGACTCTTGTCCGAGTAGATTCCTGGCCGAGTAGACTCTTGGCCGAACAGATCTTTAGCCAACTAGATTCCATCTGCAGATGGCCCCCCATATGGTGCTGTCACGCATTTATGTTGACCCTTTTGATAACGTGTCTCATATTTGACTTTTGGTGACGTGGAATCACTATATTTCCACATTTACCTGTTATCTTCGCTGACGTGTCATGCTGACGAAAAACCCCTATAACAATACCGCCTCAAATCTACGAGATGAGTTCTTGGCGACTTGTCGAAGGGGATTTGAATAGTTCTCCTCTGATTTTTGTAATTTTTTGCCTTGCATACTTCCGTAACGCCTTGGTGCGCACTCGCACTATATAGATTTGGTATTTGGTATACCTTTCTTCCTCAAGACCTTGTAGCTAGTATTCCTGCAATAATAATAAAAAAAACTTTGTTTGTATAAACATAATTGTAAATTCTTACTTGCATTTGGTTTCAATAGCGTTCGATAAACTTCCTTGTCTCCACAAGCTTTGATTATTGAGATATTTTCGCTCATTTGGGCGAACGTGAGACCCCTTTTTAGCTTTGTTCGGCTTTTCTCGGATCCTTTTGTCTGAGTGGTTCTTACTAATGCTCAGATCCTCTTTCAACCTGGTTCAGCTTCAATTCGCTTGGATCTATCTTTGAGTGGATCTTACTAACGCTGGATTCTCTTCTCGGCTTCACTTAGATCTTTTGCTTTGAACAGATCTTACTAATGCTTGGATCTTCTTTGCACTGCTGCTGCATATCTAATCTTTCTGCTGTAATTCTTCTTAAATAGGTATGAATTAGGTCTCCTTTTAGTTCCATAATCAACCTCCAATAAGGCTAATTCAATGTGACTCAAAATAGGAAGTCTAATCCTTCTAACTTTAGGAATTTTAATCCAACCTCGGCTAATCCTAACATGGAAAGTTTAGGATCAACTAAAATTGAACTAAAGTGACTTTTAGGCATTCGTTAATCTTCAAAAACATGACAAATTCGTCTAAGATCTTCATTCCCGAATAGGCAGCCCGCAATGCTTTATTTCCAAAATCCGGAGTAGCAGCCCGCAATGCTTTATTTCCAAAATCCGGAGTAGAAATTCTAGGCTGACCTTTGGGTAGTAAAATAGTCATAACTCCTTCTAGAAAAATCAAAATCACAAACCATAAAATTCTACGGAAAGATAACTTCTGTACCTTTCAAACCATATAAGGCTCGAAACCCAGTTCTTTCTGAGATGATACAGTTTGTTTCTTGAAGTTGATCCATCAGCAGATGCTGCCCGCGTAGAAATTCTAGGCTGACCTTTGGGTAGTGAAATGGTCATAACTTCTTCTAGAAAACTCGAAATTAAAAACCGTAAAATTCTATGGAAAGATAACTTCCATACCTTTCCAACCATATAAATCTCGAAACCCAGTTCCTTCTGAGATGATACAGTTTAATTCTTAAAGTCGACCCATCAGTAGATGCTGTTTTCTCGGGTTTGATTGAAAATCTTCCAAATTGCTTCCAATCATCTCCTAGGACTCGAATAGCTAAGAATGATTCTATCTGAAGCATCTTTTCTTCTTGTCGTATCCTTTAAAGGCAAGTTCTGACGATCTTTTGAAGTTTTAGTGCTCAAGACAACTTGAAAATGTCGAGGTTGAAGATCATAAGAGGAACTAATTAAGGTTTCACTGAGCCGTGTCTTTCCTCACAAGCTGAGAAAAAATACAGTATATGTCATCGCTCTTGGCAAGGTAAGATGTCGCTCTACAGAGATTGTGCTTCAAAGCATACACCCCCTGAGGCCACTGCCATATTGATGGCGAGTTGGGGGCTTTTGTTCTCCAGGGGTTCATGTCGTTTGGAATCTACCCCCTAGCATCGCTGTTATTCTTGAGTTGATGCCAACGTGTAGGGTAGGAGCCACGCTTTTGGCACATTGTCTGTGTATGGTAGAGGATTTTTGCCACTAAATATATATATATATATATATATATATATATATATATTATTTGTATATTTTAAGGAACCCTAAGGTCTTTGGCTTGAGAGAGTTTTTTCTTTTGCTAGAGAAAATAGAATCCAACTCTTAGACTAGTGTGATTTTCGGCCAAGAGGAATAGAGAGAAAAGTTTGTTCTTATTTTGATAGTGCACTAGTAACTTTTATATCAAAAGGTTTTGTGCACAATTTTGAATAAGGTGTAGGGAAAAATACCGTAGTACACGCAGCGGAAGCGAGACTAAAATTGATTTAGTAACTTTTAAAAAATTTTCCTTTTATGAACCTTAAACCCTTTAATCAATTAAACATATATATTATCTAACAAAAGAATAATACCTTTTGTCGCGTGATCCGATTGACTTACGTCGATGGTAATCCGTAAGATCTTCAATCCTAGCACGAACGTGGATCACCTAGGAGCGTGGTCTCCCTTTTCTTTGAATTGCAAACCTGTGAATGGACAAACAAACTTTTCTTTTCTTTGTTAGTCACAAAAACAATCAAAAGAATACTAAGATTATTCCGGTCACTTTTGAGTTCTCAATCTAATGATCGAAACTCGCGTGAACCTAGATCGATGTCGTACACACAAGCTTATTGATGAATAAGCAAATAGTATACCATCAAAGAATAATCTAACACTCTTTTATGTTTTAGTAGAATAAATTAATCTCTTTATGAATTGAGAAGAAGAAGAAAATAGAATCTCAAGCACCAAGCATTAGGTTGGCCGAAATCTATAAGAGTGAATATATAGGTGGCCAAATTTTCTTTCCTTCTTTCTTTTAGGGTGGCCGAATTCTTCATGTGTATCTCCTAGGGTTGCCGCAATTTTCCCCTACAAAAGAGGAGTTGTGTTGCACCCAAATTCATATGTCATTAAAGACTTCAAACCCTAATTCAATTCATAAAACTTTTATTCTTTTATTTGACTAAATAAAAAGACTTCTTATTTGATTAAATAAATAAAATTAATTATTTATTTTCTTACCAAATAAGTCTTTTACTTTTAGTATACGACCAACAATAGTATAACATTAGGAATCATATTTCCTAATCAGAAAAGATTTGTTTCTTAATTAAACAATTAATTAATAAATTAATTAATTCTTATTTAATTTAAACAATGAAAACAAAATAATATCTTAGGTTAAAATTTAACCTTGCTGCCCCACATAAAATAATTGGGCCAAATATTATTTTCTTATTTCATTTAATCCATTGGACTTTAAATAAAAAGCCCACATATGAACCAGACCTATTCTTACTAAAAGAAACAAGCCCACATGTCTTTCATTAATATATTAATATAATTGAGCAGCCCATTACATAAATAATGTGCAAATTATATTCTTAATATATTAAATGCAATTCTAGATGGACCCTTAAATTGGTCCGGTAGAATATATCAAGTGATCCATGCAAGTCCGTGTGGATTGGGGATCTTGGCGGGCCATCTAAATTTAAGCTTCAATAGACATAACCTAATCACAATCAACAAATGATTCACTTAGGTCCGATCCATTAATTTTAAATCATTCCACTAAAGAGCTAAAACTGAACTCTTAAATAAAGATAGAAAAGGAAAATGCTCCTCATTCATACCCTAGACAATCATATTGGAGATAGTGTATCCTCATGATTAATATCAGTAATCGCCAAGAGTTCATAGACCGCCTATAACTCTCCAAGTTACCATATTTACTCATATGACCACGTTTTGAACTTGGATATTTTGACTTGTCCAGAAGCCATGTTTTCAATAGACAGTATCGAAAACTCAACGTTGAGATTTAATATCCAATTACCTCAAAACATCCATATGATGATATTATACTCTCATTTAATAAATGGAGCCACGATGTCCATATCTATAAATGAAGTCCTCTATCGATTAACAAATGAATATCACCAAACTATCGAGGATAGACTATGCGATATAATCGTACTCATTGATAACTCAAATGATATCACTTGCAACCATAAGTCCATCATTTATCTCAGGATTAAGATAGACTCTCTGATTGTCCTGATAATGAAAAGACTATTATCTATTGACGGTTATAGATAAAGTATTTCATTGTGATCCAGTTCAATACACCCAATGCACTAGATCCTTTTGCTCGAAGACACTCCGATGATTTTAGACTCATCATATCTCATTTGATCCCACTCAAATGCTAGCAAAAGAATTCTACAACTTTTGCAAGATAAAGGTGCCCAACCTTTAACTTAAGTTGTGAACATTATTCAAGACTAACTAAAGAATTGTGTCTACCATATACATATCCAGATGTACGAACAATTCTTCTTTTCTCATAGTCTTTAGACCTTATGATTATTTACTTTGACAATTATAATATTAAACTATAAATGCTATACGATTTGTTAAACCAGAAATCACTTTATTAATATGAAAAAGATTGTTAATGACAACATTACACTCTTGCTATTGAGCATAATCCTAACATAAGGTTCACGCGAGTTTCAATCTAACGATTGTGAATTCAAAAGTGACCGGAACATTCTTTGTAGCCTCTTGGAATTTGTTGTGACTAACGAAAAAGAAAAAGTTTTGTTAATCCATCCTCAGGTACACAATTCAAAGAGAAGGGAGACCACTCTCCTAGGTGATTCACATTCGTGATTGGATTGGAAGATCTTGCGGATTACCATCGACGCAATGTCAATCGGATCACGCGACAAAGGTATGATATCTTTAGTATTATATGTTAATTAATTAGAGGGTTAAGGTTCAAATTATGGAAAAATTTTAAACTATACTAAACCCTTTTTTAGTCTCGCTTCCGCTGCGTTGACCATATTTTTCCCTACAAGGGAAAAATACCGTAGTACACGCGGCGGAAGCGAGACTAAAAATAGATTTAGTAACTTTTAAAATTTTTCCTTTTTATGAACCTTAAACCCTTTAATCAATTAAACATATATATTATCTAACAAAAGAAGAATACATTTTGTCGCGTGATCCGATTGACTTACGTCGATGGTAATTCGTAAGATCTTCAATCCTAGCACGAACGTGGATCACCTAGGAGCGTGGTCTCCCTTTTCTTTGAATTGCAAACCTGAGAATGGACAAACAAACTTTTCTTTTTCTTTGTTAGTCACAAAAACAATCAAAAGAAGACTAAGATTATTCCGGTCACTTTTGAGTTCTCAATCTTATGATCGAAACTCGCGTGAACCTTGATCGATGTTGTACACACAAGCATATTTATGAACAAGCAATTAGTGTACCATCAAAGAATAATCTATTCACTCTTTTATGTTTTAGTAGAATAAAAACCTTTCTATGAATTGAGAAGAAGAAGAAAATTGTATCAATCACAACACTAGTGACCGAATTCTATAAGTGTGAATATATAGGTGGCCGAAATTTGCTTCCTCTTTTCTTTTAGGGTTGCCGAAAATCCTTCTCTAAAAGGGACTAGGGTTGCCGCAAAACACTTCTCTAAAAAGGGTTTGTGTTGCACCCTAATTTCCATCTAGTTTAAGACTTCAAACCCTAATCCAACTCATAGATCTTTTATTCTTTTATTTGACTTCATAAAAAGACTTCTTATTTGATTAAATAAATAAAATTAATTATTTATTTTCTTATCAAACAAGTCTTTTATTTTTAGTATACTACTACCAATAGTATAGCTTTAGGAAATATATTTCCTTATCAGAAAAAGATTTGTTTCTTAATTAAACAATTAATTAATAAATTAATTAATTCTTATTTAATTAAACAATGAAACAAAATAATATATTAGGTTAATTTATTCACCTTTGCCGCCCCACTTAAAATAAATGGGCCATATATTATTTTCTTATTTCATTTAATCCATTGGACTTTAAATAAAAAGCCCACATATGAACCAGACCCATTCTTACTAAAAGAAACAAGCCCATATGTCTTTCATTAATATATTAATACAATTGTGCAGCCCATTAAATAAATAATGTGCAAATTATATTCTTAATATATTAAATGCAATTCTAAATGGACCCATAAATTGGTCCGGTAGAATATATCAAGTGATCCATGCAAGTCCGTGTGGATTGGGGATCTTGGCGGGCTATCTAAATTTAAGCTTCAATAGACATAACCTAATCACAATCAACAAATGATTCACTTAGGTCCGATCCATTAATTTTAACTCATTCCACTAAAGAGCTAAAATTGAACTCTTAAATAAAGATAGAAAAGGAAGATGTTCCTCATTCATACCCTAGACAATCAAGTTGGAGATAGTGTATCCTCGTGATTAATATCAGTAATCGCCAAGAGTTCATAGACCGCCTATAACTCTCCAAGTTACCATATTTACTCATATGACCACGTTTTGAACTTGGATATTTTGACTTGTCCAGAAGCCATGTTTTCAATAGACACTATCGAAAACTCAACGTTGAGATTTAATATCCAATTACCTCAAAACATCCATATGATGATATTATACTCTCGTTTAATAAATGGAGCCACGATGTCCATATCTATAAATGAAGTCCTCTATCGATTAACAAATGAATATCACCAAACTATCGAGGATAGACTATGCGATATAATCGTACTCATTGATAACTCAAATGATATCACTTGCAACCATAAGTCCATCATTTATCTCAGGATTAAGATAGACTCTCTGATTGTCCTGATAATGAAAAGACTTTTATCTACTGACGGTTATAGATAAAGTATTTCATTGTGATCCAGTTCAATGCACCCAGTGTACTAGATTCTTTTGCTCGAAGACACTCCGATGATTTTAGACTCATCATATCTCATTTGATCCCACTCAAATGCTAGCAAAAGAATTCTACAACTTTAACAAGATAAAGGTGCCCAACCTTTAACTTAAGTTGTGAACAATATTCAAGACTAACTAAAGAATTGTGTCTACCACATACATATCCAGATGTACGAACAATTCTTCTTTTCTCATAGTCTTTAGACCTTATGATTATTTACTTTGACAATTATAATATTAAACTATAAATGCTATAAGATTTGTTAAACCAGAAATCACTTTATTAATATGAAAAAGATTGTTAATTACAACATTACACTCTTGCTATTGAGCATAATCCTAACACCGTTCTTTTCTTCTTTGGTCGGGTCATTCCAAGCATTCGGCCTGGATCTTTCTTGTCCATTTGAACTTTTTCTATTTTCTATATTATTTTTTATTTTATTATTTATTTATTTTTATTTTTTTTGTTCAGCTACCATTACTGAGTTTTTAGTTTAGACGCAAGGCCTTTTTTGTTGTTCAGCTACCATTGCTGAGTTTTCGGTTTACTCAGTGTTTGTCAGGACGTGTCGGACCGTACACCAATTCTTTAAGCATACTGTTGAGACGTCTCCTGCTTTTGCTTTTTGTTCAGCTACCATTGCTGAGTTTTTGGTTTAGGCGCAAGGCCTTTTTTGTTGTTCAGCTACCATTACTGAGTTTTCGGTTTACTCATTGTTTGTCAGGATGTATCCGACCGTACAATAAGTCTTTAAGCATACTGTTGAGACGTCTCCTGCTTTTGCTTTTTGTTCAGCTATCATTGCTGAGTTTTTGGTTTAGGCGCAAGGCTTTTTTTGTTGTTCAGCTACCATTGTTGAGTTTTCGGTTTACTTAGTGTTTGTCAGGACGTATCCTACCGTACACCAAGTCTTTAAGCATACTGTTGAGACGTCTCCTACTTTTGCTTTTTGTTCAGCTACCATTACTGAGTTTTTGGTTTAGGCGTGAGGCCTTTTTTGTTGTTCAGCTACCATTGCTGAGTTTTTGGTTTACTCAGTGTTTGTCAGGACGTATCCGACCGTACACCAAGTCTTTAAGTATACTGTTGGGACGTCTCCCTCTTTTGCTTATTGTTCCGTGGTTTAAGAGTGCCAGTTTATTCGACCCCTAGCGCTTATTTCGACCGTTGTTTTTGAGTGGTTTATCTGCACTTCGAGGGGTCACGCTTGCCAATGGTGGCGAGCACCAATTGATCTGTTTGCGTTTATCTAACTCAGACTGCTCTGACGTTTTCGTCTTTAGAGCCTGCTATGGTTGTGGGTACCCATTAGCCGGTGTTTACTTTGTCATTGTTGAGAATGTTCTGCCTTCACTTGAATTTCTACATGCACTGAGATGAAACTCGTTTTACGTGCATTGATACGAAGCTCGATACCTGTGCTAAGGTTCTCATCTTTTCTTTCTATGCCAAACATGTGAGTAGCATTTGCACAAATAATAAATATACATGTATATACTTTAATAATGCTGAACAAAAATAGTTGGATCCATGTACGGTATTGGTGATGGTCATCGTTCGGGATACAATATCCATGGATTCATGCTGGGTGCTTTGCTTATAAGAACACGTGGCATGATAAACAAGAAGTATATATTTTGATAGAAAAGCATACTGTGTACAGCTTATGATTTTAATTAATTAGCAGCAGAAAAATAAGCACCATGATATGCTATCAAGTTATTGAGATGCAAGACAATAACAAGTAATAATAATTAAACCAAAATGTACCTCCAAGCCCGACCGATTTTGACAATGTCATTAAGCGCTTTCGAAAATACTTTTATCAAGATAATAGTCTTGATTAAATTCCAAAAAATTGTTATTTGATTTATTATTTAATACGCCGGATGGATATCTTTTTTGCGTAATGATTTGATAAAATTGTAATACTAAACAGATATGTAAATTAACTAACCTTGGTCACTTACCGAACTTGAAGTTTAGTTGTATTACTTTCAGATACTTTGTCTTTGGGCGGTTCTTTTTTTTTTTTTTTTTTGTTGTCAGGGCGAAAAAGGGACTTTCATAAAAACCACTTTCACAACTGTGAATTTCCTTACGGTAAAATCTTCTGCTCCCATAGCCCTCCAACAGTTGTTGTAAGTAGGTTTAGGCTTGTTAAAGCGCTTTTAACACCGCATCCACCTCCTTTTTTTGTGCGCGTTGGATTCTGTTTCGGAGTATGGTTGTAAGGTCAGAAATTCCTTATTGTCTGAAAGATTGATAAGGTCGTTTTGTACTCAACAAAATACGTTTTGATGTGATCATTTTGAAAACCGAGTTTGACCACTTAAAAATCCACTTAGATAGAAAATTAGTAAAGTGGCAAGTAAGGATTCGTTCCACAGGGAATTAGAGTAATTAGTTGAATTATTTAACTAATCTAAAATGCAATTAATAAATCATGGTAGTTTGGAAGGTGTCAAACATACATGAAAGTAAATATGACAAAAATATAAAGAGAATATGAATAGATAGGAATCCAATATAACAGCTTAAATAAGAAGGTGATTAAACAATTAATAGGAATTCTAGAGGAATGATAGAATAGCTAATGGACCATTGAGAAATTCATACAAAGCTTCATTAATGCACTATTCACACAAACAAGGACCGATCTCATTCGATGATGTGTTTGGACCGTCACTACGAATCCTAAACAACTTCCCACCAAAATGCCTAACCAATTAAGGAAAGGGGGTCAAGGTGGGATCGATTAGTGACGATCGAATGGCCTAGGCAATTGTGGTAGGCCTACCCTCCAAAAGCCTATCCTATTCACTATGTGCTACAATTAATCAAGTGTGTCAATAACTTAATCAATTTTATCGCAAATAATCCTACAACATATTGTAATCAACTAAGTGTGTCAATACCCAATCAATCACATAAGTGCAAGACATAATTATAAAGTGAATAAAACTAGAATTGCATAAATATAATATTTCAAGCTTAAATAAATACACAATATCCAAATAGTCTATCAAACCATCCCTTAGAAAAGGGGTTTTAATTACACATAATCACAAACAAAGAAAGGAAGTAAAATGGAGAGAAATCACCCTTAGGTCTCTCTTGTAAGCTTGATCCTTCCTTGAGCTTCCTTGCTTGAATCTTATGCAAAGATTGGGTGTTGAGGATGTGTCTAGATAGGTGAAGTCATATGGAAAGTGACAAAGGAAAGGGGTGGAGAAAATGGATTGAGAGGAGTGATCTAGATGGAGTAGTCTAAGTGTTTATTGGAGAGGAAAAATGGTGGGATTAGGAATGGTGGAAGAAAGGAGGCTTCTTGATTCACAAGAGATGTCAAGAGAGTCTATTCAAAGGAGAAAATAGGATGAATTTATAGTATTTCCAAAATAGGTCATGAATGGATAATTACCAAAAGATCCCCTAAGTTTTCACTATTGCCATTTTAGCCCCTCTAGGGGTGCATTGTGTAATTTTCACACCAATCAAATGAGCACAGAGGAGAGGTCACGGTTTGGCATAAATGGCGACACTAGGGCGACTTTGGGGCGATCCAACTAGAGCCAAAAACCACTCCCTGTCACCGTGGCGACATCGATAGGCCAAATGGCGAAAAAATGGCAACAAATGGCGACCTTGAGCGTGGAGGAGGCATGACTTTGGTGGCCGTTATTCCGGTCGATTGAGGGACCAAAAATGGACCGACAGGTGAGCCGATCGGTTCATCGTTCGATTGGGCTGGAAACCAGCCGGAGATAGGTCCGTTTTCGGCGTCGTTGAGGTGGCGGTGTTTTATGGTTTGGGGTTGCCATGGTCGACCAGGTCGTGAGGAAGAAGAGTGAGGTTGAAGAAGATGGGGAGCATTTAGCATGGTAGGGGGGTGCGCTCAGCTGCTTCACTTTTGCCTTGAATTTGGGTGCAATTAGAACTGAATTGGGGTGCATGCAGCTTGCCTCCTTTGTCTCATATGGAGGTGCACTTGGCAATGAAATGGGGTGCGTTTGGAGGCCCAAGCTTGCCTCAAAACGCACCGCATCACTTAAGTTGCAGGCGTGGTCTGCTGATTGGGCTAGTGTGACTTGGGCTGGCAATTTGGGCACGCAAAGCACTAGTCGTGGGTGCACTAAGAAGCCCATGACCTTCTTTCAGCAAAACGCACCGTGTCATTTACTGACGTGGCACTCTTTGCTGATTTGCCTGGTAAATTACACAATGCTCCCCTGTTCTCTTCTACTATTGCACAATCTTCAATCTTCAATCTTCCCCCAATAATTACAGTTTTACCCCTAATTCTCCAATATTACCTCAATGCCCCTGAACTTTATAAATATCTGAAAACACTTAATTTATACTATTAAATCACGGGATAATGCCCAAGAATCAAGCATAAAGAGAGGGAAGTGAGGGCCAAAATTGTACCAATTTTGGTCCGATCAAAGATCCACACTAGTTTGTGGGTGCGCCGAATGATTATCCATGATTGCTGCTTGTGACCCACTGTAATGATTCCATTAGGACCTGACTTCTCTTCTCGGCTGATCTTTCTCGTAGACCAGGTTGGTATTTCTCATAGATCAGGCTTCTTCTACTCGGCTGGCCTTTCTTATTTCGACAGCCAATAGTGTGGTGATATCCAGTAATTGACTAATGCCATCCCGGTTTGGAGTTTCATTGACATGTTCGATCAGGAAGTTTAGAAGAACTTTTATCTAGGCTGAATCCTGATGAATTTTGCTATATAATAATCTTAGCAAATGGTTAGTCAAAGCACAGTTTATTAGTGCATGTGAGTGAAGTTTGCACAAGTAATAACAATTATGCATTTTAATGAGACCGAATAAAATGGAAGCAACTCATTCATATTTAGTAACGGTTAGTGTCCGAATATAGTGTCCATAAATTCGTATTTGACAATATGTGCCATGTGAGTCGAAGCTATAAAAGCTGGTAAGCATACTCATCAAGCGGGCATTGTATGCTATCTATTAATTTGTACATGCATATTGTGTGTTGCGTATGAGAGTAACAGGCATAGACAACATGTGGGGGTAATATAAAGTAAAGAGAAATACAACAAGTTCGTGCACTATATTGTCAACTATGAAACACACAATATTGTCAATAAGTTTGTGCATGCTGCGGATTTATATGTGACAGTATAACAATATGAAGAAGTAGACATAATTTAATATATCTAGATCAAAGAAATTATATGTTTCAAGTATCATAGACTCATCTTCGATCTCACCGATGTATTAGGCATATCTAATATTCCGAGTGTTTAAATTTGGCAAAACGTATGCTCAAAAGACCGAATTTGGTCGAACTCAACTGTATTCGGTCAATCCAATATGGATTTTTAAATAACGGTTGACATAACACATTTTAATCATCAATAATAAAGATTGTGGCATACCTGTTGCCGATTGAATCTGCTTTGGTGAAGGTAACAGTGCATCTCCAAATCAAAGCGATTTCGTACACATACTTAACAAGAATATATATTTACGGACTATGTCATTTCTAATTAACTAACAGCTGATTTACAGTATTATAAGTGAAAGTGAGGGCGTACCTCCTTGCCCGAACAATTTTGGTACTGCATTTAAACGTTCTCGGAAGCACTTTTTACCAATATCAAAGCCTTGGTTAAATTCCACCGAGTTTTTGGACAATTTTCTTTTATTTTTACCATATACGACTATATATATTCTCTGTTCGCACAATAGAACGACAAAATCATAAAATTAAATGATGTGTAAATTGGCTTACCTCAGCCACTTACCGAACCTGGTGTGTAGTTTTTTTAATTCTTGGATCCTTTGTTGTTGGATAAGTCAGTAACGAAGAGCCGAATAAGCTTTAGCTGAGAATTGACTTTGGGTCATTTCTTTCCTTTTTTGCTGAACTGCAACGTTCTGGAGGTCGTCAAATATTCCTTGAGCTAAATTGTGTTGCAGACCATATGTCCTCGGAAGGCTCCGTGCATCTAGTTTGCAGCAAAATTCACGGTTCGTGATTCCGTGCTTTCTGGAGAGAGTTACCTCTATTTTAGCGACCGGTGGTCGGATCAGAAAGTTCTTCGCAAGTGACTTTCTTCAATATTTCGGGAGCCATAAAAACTTTCATAGGTCGAACTAGATTATGGACCATATATTTTTGGAAAGGTTTGGATGTCTAGTTTCCAACGGTTTTTACGGCTCATGGTTTCGATGCTTGTAGAGGAAGATATGCTTGTTTTATTGCTCAATGGTCAGATCAGAAAATCTTCCGCAAATTGCTTACTACAGTGTTGCAGGGGCCACCAAAACTTGCACGAACTGAACTGGGTTGCGAACCATATATGCTTGGAAAGGTTTTGAGGTCTGGTTTCCAGCGGTTTTTACGGCTCATGAATCCGAGTTCCGTAGAGGGAGATATGCTCACTTTACTGTCCATTGGTCAGAAATTCTGTGATTCACGGCAACTCTTCCTTTTTGTAAGTTGTCGGAAAGGGAAAGCAATTCCTCAGACGGCTTTTGACACTTTGAAGCTTTGTGGATATTCTCCCTTCTAATTCGGTCATGACCGGGCCTCCTATTGCGGGTACTGTTGATGATCCACCCCTTAGCGCTTTCAATAGCCATTCACTGGGGTGCTTCAGATGTTGCATCTGCTGGTGTCGTAATCACTGGGGTGAGTATCTCCGTAGAGAGTTGTAGGGAGTTGGTTGTCACATTCGTTTAGATCCATGTTGGATTAAGAAGCTTTCGGAAAGCAACATTATCTGAGTCAAACTTGATAAACTCTTCACCGGATTGATGAAGGCAGTTGTTAGCAATGTGAGGCCAATGCTACTCTTCCATCTCTGATCGGGTCACCAAGGCTGTATGGTTTCTTTCTTTATTTTTTTTTAAACCTTTAAGCGCATCAAGATGAAATTCGATTCCCATGCGCCGAGGCAAGACTAGATTCCTGAGCTAACATTTTCAACTTGTTTTCTATACCAAGTATGTGAGTAAAGTTTGCACAAGTAATAGTAATCATGCACTTCATGAGACCAAATAATTGGAAGCGATCAACTCATACATGGTACTATTAATGATTAGTGTCGAAATTTGACACCTATAAATCTATGATAGACAACTTGCGTGTAAGAGCCATAATAGTTGTCAGACATACTAATTAAGCATGCATTATATGTTTGTAGACTTATGCACGCGTATTATGTATTGTGTACAAGAGAGACATGCATAGATAACATGTGAACGCGATATAACATAAAGAGAATTACACAAAAGTTACACGTGTTGTATATTTGTATGTGAAGGTATAACGATATGAAGAGGTAGGTATAATTTAATATATTGAGATTACATAAATTCAATGTCACCAGCATACCAAATACTTCCAGTCACATTCTTCAACACTCATGCTCATTTGATTTAAAGGACAAATTGGTCGAACCTAATATTGTTGAGTCCAACCACTATCATGAATATTTAAACATCAATAACAATGGCATATTTGGACTGTAAAGTAACAAAACATTGTGGCACGTACATGTTACATGCGTCTCCGAATCAATTGTGATTCATACACTGTTTTATCAGTAGGAATTTTGATAGAAAGACATGGATTATATACTTATAGTTCTAGCGATTCTAATGCTAAATTCATAATATTCAAAATAGAAATAATCACTAAGATATCCTACTGAACTATCGATTAAGATGCAATATGGTGCCAACGATAATAGATAACATAACAATCAAGAGAAATCGTACCTCTATATCCAAATGATTTCGGTACTGCTTTTAAACGCTTTCGAAAGCGCTTTTCATCAAGATCAAAGTCTCATTTAAATTCAATTGAATTATTGTTTGGTTAATCAAAATGTCATAAATATTAAACATCAATCAGTATGTTTTACTCTTATTAATCTAGAATAATAATCATGTGACATACTTGCTGCCGACTAAATCTATTCGGCAATGCACTCCCAAGTCAAGGCAACCCATGCAAATATTTTAATTGAAAAGCACTGATACAATCTTCTAATTTCAACAAATTAGGTGTATTCATAGTATAACATTTAAGCATCCTGATATTCTATACGGTTATCGATGCAAGACGATATCAATAGTAATAACAATTAAGTGAAAACGTATCCCTGAATCCGAATGAATTTATCAAGATCGAAGTCCCGATTAAATCTAAAATGATCATTATTTGGTCGGTTTTCACTTTTATTTATATGTAACTATGCATATATTCTTTGTAAATAAAATCATAAATTTAAACCGATGTGTAGATTGACTAACCTTGGCCACTTACCGAACCTGAAGTCTAGTCATTTTACTATTGGATCCTTCACAGGTGAATTGATGAAGAGCCGAGTGGGTTCAATTGAGAATTGACATTGGGTGTTTTATACCAAGATGGGCTCGGTTTCTAACACGTCAATCAGGTAAACTTTATGCTGAACCACAACGTTCCGGAACCGGTAAAATATTCCTCGGGATGAATTGTGTTGAGACCCACATACCCTCGGAAAGATCTATACATCTATTTTACAGCAAAATTCATGGTTCGTGATTCCATGCTCTCTGGAGAGAGTTATATCTGTTTTAGCGTCTGGTGGTCAAGTTTGGAAAATCCTCTGTGAACCGCTTCCTTCAATGTTTCGGGGACAATAAAATATTCCACAGGTTGAACTCGATTACGAACCTTATATTTCTGAAAAGGTCCAGATGTCTAGTTTCCAATGGTTTTTACGGCTCACAATTTCGACTTCTATGGAGGGAGATATGCCTGTTTTAGTGTTCGATGGTCAGATCAGAAATCTATACGCGATCTGGTTTTTTCAATATTATGGGAGCCACCAAATATTGCTCGGATTGAACTAGGATACGAACAATATATGCTTGGAAAGCCTTGGATGTCTAGTTTCCAATGGTTTTTACAGTTTGCAAATCCGACTTCTATAGAGAGAGCTATGCCCACTTTAGTGCACATTGGTCAGCAATTCCGCAATTCTGGACAACTCTCTTCTCTTTTCTTTTGTAAGCTGTCGGAATGGGAAAGCAATTCCTTGGACGGATTTTTGATACTTTGAAGCTTTGAGTATTACTTTTGCAATATTCTTCCTCTGGATTTGGTCACGGCCGCGGCTCCTGCTATAGGTTCTGTAGTTAATCCACTCCCTAACACTTCCAATAGTCGTTTGTTGGGTGCTTCAAGTGTTGGATCCACATCGGAATTCCTTCTGTGGTCTGTTCATGAGGGTTCCTCAAAGTTGAGTTCTCGCCCCCTCCTTCTAGCACCAATTGTTGACGGTGAATTTTGGATCGTTGAAAAGTCAACCGCCAAACAATAACACGTAGGCAGATCGAAGCTTTAACCAATCTAGGGTTGAATAATCAATGCCTCTTTCTCCACGTGGATGTGATATGATTTTTTCGTATTTGAAAATAGTAATGTAGAAAAGTATGGAATAAAGAATAAATCAAGCATAACACGTGTTTTACGTGGTAAAATCCCAAGGCGGGGAAACATCCACGGTGCCGGTGACGGCGAGAAGAGATCCACTATAAATAGAATGATTACACACTCAATTAGGATCATCATGAGCAACTTACACTGACATGAGAAAAGAGATACAAAATATAAGTAACTATCCGAGAGAAAGCGAATATTGAGTGTTTCTGGATTAGCTTCTTTGGTACTTGAGAGGAAATAGGGATATTTCCTTATTGGAATATTATTCTAAGATTTCATATCTGTGCAGATCTCTTTCCTGATATGGAGTATCTTGGTAAGGCTGTATTTCCCATTTTTGGTTAAGTATTGATCTTTGGCCGAGCAGCCGAGCAGACTCATGGCCGAGTAGACTCCTGTCCGAGTTGACTTCTGGCCAAGTAGACTCTTGTCCGAGTAGACTCCTGGCTGAGTGGACTCTTGGCCGAATGGACTCCTGTCCGAGTAGACTTCTGGCCGAATGGACTCTTGTCCGAGTAAACTCCTGGCTGAGTGGACTCCTGTCCGAGTAGATTCCTGGCCGAGTAGACTCCTGGCCGAATGGACTCCTGTTCGAGTAGATTCAGAGTAGACTCCTGTCCGAGTTGACTTCTGGCCGTGTAGACTTCTATCCGAGTGGACTCCTGGCCGAGTAGATTCCTGGCCGAGTAGACTTTTGGCCGAGTGGACTCCTGTCCGAGTAGACTCATGTCCAAGTAGATTCCTAGCTGAGTAGATTCCTGGCCGAGTAGACTCCTGGCCGAGTGGACTCATGTTCGAGTAGATTCCTAGTCGAGTAGACTCTTGGCCGAACAGATCTTTAGCCAACCAGATTCCATCTGCAGATGGCCCCTATATGGTGCTGTCATGCATTCATGTTGACCCTTTTGATAACGTGTCTCATATTTGACTTTTGATGACGTGGAATCACTATATTTTCGCATTTACCCGTTATCTTCGCTAACGTGTCATGCTGATGAAAAGCCCCTATAACAATTGTGATAGTATAGGTATCTCCCATGAGTTTTCAGCTCCTATGACACCTCAACAAAATGGAGTTATTGAGAGGAAAAATATGGTCCTTCAAGAAATGGCCCGTGTGATGTTGCTTAGCAATAATGTGTTAGGATTATGCTTAATAGCAAGAGTGTAATATTGTTTTTGACAATCTTTTCATATTAATAAAGTGATTTCTGTTTTAAACAAATCTTATAGCATTTATAGATTGAATATTATAATTGTCAAAAGTAAATAATCATAAGGTCAAAAGACTATGAAAAAAGAAGAATTGTTTGTACATCTGGATATGTATGAGGGAGACACAATTCTTTAGTTAGTCTTGAATAATGTTCACAACTTAAGGTAAAGGTTAGGCACCTTTATCTTGTTAAAGTTGTAGATTCTTTTGCTAACATTTGATTGGGATCAAATGTGTTATGATGGGTTTAAATCATCAAAGTGGCTTTGAGTAAAAGAATCTAGTGCATTATGTGTATTGAATAGGATCACAATGAAATACTTTATCTAGAACCGTCAGTAGATAAAAGTCTTTTCATTATGAGGACAATCAGAGAGTCTATCTTAATCCTGAGATAAATGATGGACTTATGGTTGCAACTGTTATCATTTGAGTTATCAATGAGTACGATTATATAGCGTAGTCTATCCTCGATAGTTTGGTGGTATTCATTTGTTAATCAATAGAGGACTTCATTTATAGATATGGACATCGTGCCTCCATTTATACAATGAGAGTATAATATCATCATATGGATGTTTTGAGGTAATTGGATATTAAATCTCAACGTTGAGTTTTCGATAGTGACTATTGAAAACATGGCTTTTGGACAAGTCAAAATATCCAAAGTTCAAAATGTGGTCATATGAGCAAATATGGTAACTTGGAGAGCTATAGGCGGTTTATAAGCTCTTGGCGATTACTGATATTATTCATGAGGATTCACTATCTCCAATAAGATTGTCTAGGGTAAGAATGAGAAACATTTACTTGTTCTATCTTTATTTAAGAGTGCAATTTTAGTTCTTTAGTGGAATGAACTAAAATTAATAGATCGAACCTAAGTGAATCATTTGTTGATTGTGATTGGGTTATGTCTATTGAAGCTTAAATTTAGATAGCCCGCCAAGATCTCCAATCCACACGGACCTGCATAGATCACTTGATATATTCTACTGAACTAATTTATGGGTCCATCTAGAATTGTATTAAGGCATGTGGATTTGTTTCTTTTAGTAAGAATGGGCCTAGTTCACATGTGGGCCTTTTAATTAAGGTTCAATTGATTAAATAAATTGGAAAAATAATATTTGGCCCATGTATGTGTATATGGGTGGCAAGGCTAAATTATTAGTCTAAAATATTATTTTATTTTATTATTTAATTAAATGGGAATTAATTAATTGATTGATTAATTATTTAATTAAGAATCAAAAAAAATTTCTGACTAGGAAATATGTTTCTTAGTAGTATATTATTGTGGTAGTATAATTAAAATAAAAGACTTTATTTAGTAAGTAGATAAATAAAAGATTTATTTATCTAGTCAAATAAGGAAGTCTTTTATATAGTCACAAATACACTAAGGAGTTGGATTAGGGTTTGGAATTCTAAGGAAATCTACCTAGAGTTAGGATTTAGGTCAAAAGGCATAAAACCTATTTGGTAGAGGAATTCGGCCACCCTAATTAGATTTAGGTTAGAATTCGTGCAACAATATATATTTCATATATGCATGGTAAAAGTATTGCTGATATATATATGATATACATATGCAAGTTGAATGAATGCAGATTATATATTATATATGCATGTTAAAGTCGTGCAAATATATAGATTATATAAATAAAAAGTTGAATTCGGTGCGATAATATATATTATATTGGGCAAGTGGAATCTGTGACCTATATATATATATATATATATATATATATATATATTGTGCAAAGAGAATTCGGCTAACCCTAATGCAAGGCTTGAGAGTTTTTTCTTTTACTTGAGAAAAATAGAATCCAACTCTAGACATAAGTGTGATAATTTTGGCCGAGAGGTACAGAGAGAAAAGATTGTTCTTATTTCGATAGTGCACTAGTAACTTTTATATCAAAAGGTTTTGTGCACAATTTCGAATAAGGTTCACGCGAGTTTCGATCTAACGATTGTGAATTCAAAAGTGACCGGAACATTCTTCGTAATCTCTTGGAATTTATTGTGACTAACGAAAAAGATAAAGGTTTGTTATCCATCCTCAGGTACACAATTCAAAGAGAAGGGAGACCACGCTCCTAGGTGATTCACGTTTGTGATTGGATTAGAAGATCTTGTGGATTACCATCGACGCAACATCAATCGGATCACACAACAAAGGTACGATATCTTTTATATATATATGTTTAATTAATTAAAGGGTTAAGGTTCAACTTATGGAAAAATTTTAAACTATACTAAAACCACCTTTAGTCTCGCTTCCGCTGCGTGCACATATTTTTCCCTACATAATGTCCCTAGGAACCTATGGGCCGAAGCCGTCAATACGGCTTGCTATATAGGAAATAGAGTTTTCCTAAGGCCCGGAACTAGAAATACCTCCTATGAGTTATGGAAGGGTAAAAGGCCAAATGTTAGCTACTTCCACTCATTTGGAAGCAAATGCTACATTTTAAATGACCATGATCAACTTGGCAAATTTGATGCTAAGAGTGATGAGGGTATCTTTATTGGCTATGCCTTAGATAATAGAGCCTATAAAGTTTTCAATTTGAAGACTCGAAGCGTCATGGAATCATCTAATGTTGTCATTGATAATGAAAGGCTCAAGTCTAGTAACCATGATGAGGAGGTTGTTTTTAGTGATGACTCTCCCTTGGCGAAGGTTGGTGTGACTCCTAATATAGGGACATCTAATGTTATTGATGATGACACACAACCTATTGATAGAGTTCCTCTCTTGAACTCCAAAGAACCCGCTCCATGGGTGAGGAAACTCTATGATAAAGATGACATCATTGGAGAGGTTAATGAAGGTGTTAGGACTAGGCGTCAAATAGCTAATCTCATTAGCTACACATGCTACACCTCTAAAATAGAACCCAAAAAGGTTGATGAAGTCTTAAATGATGAATTTTGGGTTCTTTCCATGCAAGTAGAGCTAAACCAATTCGAAAGGAATGAGGTTTGGACTTTAGTTCCTAGGCCTAAGACCACTAATGTCATAGGCACCAAATGGATATATAGGAACAAATCTGATGAGGATGGCAACATAGTGCGGAACAAGGCTAGACTTGTAGCACAAGGGTACTCTCAAATTGAGGGTATCGATTTTGAGGAGACATTTGCTCCCGTTGCCCGCTTAGAGTCCATTAGGCTTCTCTTGTCCATTTCTTGTGTGCACAAGTTCAAATTGCACCAAATTGATGTCAAGAGTGCCTTCCTCAATGGCTTCTTGCAAGAGGAAGTGTTTGTGAACAACCCAAGGGGTTTGTGGATGCACACCACCCCAACCATGTCTATCGCCTCAAAAAGGCTCTATATAGGTTGAAACAAGCAACGGTGGCTTGGTATGAGCGCCTCACTCAATTTCTTGTTGACAATAACTACACAAGGGGTAGTGTTGACAAGACCTTGTTCATCAAGAGAAACAAATATGAGTTATTTATAGCTCAAATCTATGTTGATGACATTGTATTTGGCTCAACCAACAACACCAAAGTCCAACAATTTGTTGATGTCATGTCTCATGAATTTGAGATGAGTCTTGTTTGTGAGCTTAGTTACTTCCTAGGTTTGCAAATTAGGCAATTAGATGATGGGATTTTTATTACCCAAGCCAAATATGCCAAAAACCTAGTGAAGAAGTTTGGTCTTGATAATGCCAAACATTGTGATACACCCATGAGTACCACTTTGAAGCTTAGTAAGGATGCAAGTGAAAAAAGTGTGGAACAAACTCTATATCGGGGAATGATAGGGAGCTTGCTTTATTTGACCTCAAGTAGACCCGATATATCCTTTAGTGTGGGTATGTGTGCTAGGTACCAATCGGATCTTAAGGAGTCCCATCTCTATTCGGTTAAGAGAATCATTCGCTATGTGAATGGGACATCCAACTATAAGATTTGGTACTCTTTTGACACTAATGCTAGTCTTGTAGGCTTTAGTGATGCGGATTGGGCAAGAAATTATGATGATAGGAAGAGCACATCGGGCGGTTGCTTCTTTCTAGGCAACAACTTGGTGTCTTGGTTTTGCAAGAAGCAAAATTTGATTTCGTTGTCCACGGCGTAGGCCGAGTACATAGCCACGGGGAGTGGATGCACACAACTCCTTTGGATGAAGCAAATGCTAGTAGACTACGGATTCAACCAAGGTACACTTACTCTCTTTTGTGATAATATGAGTGCCATTAATATTTCCAAGAATCTGGTTCAACATTCTAGAACTAAGCATATTGACATCCGCCATCATTTCATAATAGAACTAGTTGAGAATAAATGCATAGTACTTGAACATGTAGGTACTAATGATCAACTAGCGGACTTATTTACTAAACCCTTATATGCTACTTGATTTAAAACTTTTAGTAGATCTATTGGGATTTGTCTCGTGGAGTGATGAGTTTTGGTGATTGTGTAGGGAAAAATACAGTGCATGCAGCGGAAGCGAGACTAAAAATAGATTTAGTATGTTTTAAAAAATTTCCTTTGATGAACCTTAACCCTTCAAATTAATTAAACATACATATAAAGTAACAAAAAGTAGAATACCTTTTGTCGCATGATCCGATTGACTTACATCGATGGTAATCCACAAAATCTTCAATCCTAGCACGAACGTGAATCACCTAGGAGCGTGGTCTCCCTTTTCTTTGAATTGCGTACCTGAGAATGGATAAACAAACTTTCTTTTTCTATTTGTTAGTCACAAAACAACCAAAAGACTACAAAGATTATTCCGGTCACTTTTGAGTTCTCAATCTAATGATTGAAACTCGCGTGAACCTAATTCGATGTTGTACACACAAGCTTATTGATGAACAAGCAATTAGTGTACTATCAAAAGAATAATCTCTTCTCTCTTTTTTGTCTTGGCAGAATAATCAAACATTTTTCTATGAGTATGAGAAGAAGAAGAAATTGATCCAGTAAAAACTCTAGCGGTGGCCGAACCCTATATGATTGCTTATATATGGTGGCCGAAATTCACTTCTCTTTTCCTTTAGGGTTGCCGAAATCTACTAGTGATTCTATTAGGGTTGGCCGAAACAAAAAAGGATTTGTGCTTTACCCTAATTCCCATCAACTTTAGACTCCTAACCCTAATTCAACTCATAAGTGTTTTTATTCTTTTTATTGACTTAATAAAAGACTTTCCTATTTGATTAAATAAATAAAACTTATTATTTATTTTCTTACCAAATAAGTCTTTTACCTTTAGTATAACTCTAGGAAATATATTTCCTGATCAGAAAAAGATTTTGTTTCTTAATTAAATAATTAATTAATTAATTAATTAATTCTCATTTAATCAAACAATAAAATAAAATAATATTTTTGACTAAAAATTTAGCCTTGCCGCCCCACATTATATATATGGGCCAAATATTATTTTCTTATTTTATTTAATCCATTGGACTTTAAATAAAAAGCCCACATGTGAACCAGACCCATTCTTACTAAAAAAAACAAGCCCACATGTCTTTCATTAATATATTAATATAATTGATCAGCCCATTAAACAAATAATGTGCAAATTATATTCTTAATATATTAAATGCAATTCTAGATGGACCCATAAATTGGTCCGGTAGAATATATCAACTAATCCATGCAAGTCCGTGTGGATTGGGGATCTTGGCGGGCTATCTAAATTTAAGCTTCAATAGACATAACCTAATCACATTCAACAAATGATTCACTTAGGTCCGATCCATTAATTTTAACTCATTCCACTAAAGAGCTAAAATTGAACTCTTAAATAAAGATATAATAAGAAGATGTTCCTTATTCATACCCTAGACAATCATGTTGGAGATAGTGTATCCTCGTGATTAATATCAGTAATCGCCAAGAGTTCATAGACCACCTATAATTCTTTAAGTTACCATATTTACTCATATGACCATGTTTTGAACTTAGATATTTTGACTTGTCCAGAAGCCATGTTTTCAATAGTCACTATCGAAAACTCAACGTTGAGATTTAATATCCAATTACCTAAAAACATCTATATGATGATATTATACTCTCATTTAATAAATGGAGCCACGATGTCCATATCTATAAATGAAGTCCTCTATCGATTAACAAATGAATATCTCCAAACTATCGAGGATAGACTATGCTATATAATCGTACTAATTGATAACTCAAATGATATCACTTGCAACCATAAGTCCATCATTTATCTCAGGATTAAGATAGACTCTCCGATTGTCTTGATAATGAAAAGACTATTATCTATTGACGGTTCTAGATAAAGGTTTTCATTATGATCATGTTCAATGCACCCAGTGCACTAGATTCTTTTACTCGAAGACACTCCGATGATTTTAGACTCATCATATCTCATTTGATCCCACTCAAATGCTAGCAAAAGAATTCTACAACTTTAACAAGATAAAGGTGCCCAACCTTTAACTTAAGTTGTGAACATTATTCAAGACTAACTAAAGAATTGTGTCTACCTCATACATATCCAGATGTACGAACAATACTTCTTTTCTCATAGTCTTTAGACCTTATGATTATTTACTTTGACAATTATAATATTAAACTATAAATGCTATAAGATTTGTTAAACCAGAAATCACTTTATTAATATGAAAAAGATTGTTAATTACAATATTACACTCTTGCTATTGAGCATAATCCTAACAATCTCCCACTTGCGCTATAGCAAATGTGTCATATCTCTCATGCCCATGTTCTCTAGATGCCCATCAAAACTCTTCTGAGGTAGAGCCTTTGTGAAGGGATCTGCTAGATTTTCTGCTGACGCAATTTTGGTAATCATCACGTCACCCCTTTTAACAATCTCCCTTAAAAGATGATATTTTCTTTCAATGTGTTTTCCTCTTTTGTGACTTCTTGGTTCTTTCGAATTAGCCACTGCTCCACTATTGTCACAGTAGATAATGATCTGTTTATTCGCACCAGGAACCACTTCCAAGTCTATCAAGAATTAGCGGAGCCAAACAGCCTCTTTGGCAGCCTCGCATGCAGCAACATACTCAGCTTCCATGGTGGAATCAGCAATACAAAATTGCTTGATACTCCTCTATATGACTGCTCCTCCTCCAATAGTAAACACAGCCCCCAATGTGGATTTTCTGGAGTCAGAATCTGATTGAAAATCAGAATCTGTATACCCAACGGGAATTAAATCCCCTCCAGAGTATATAAGCATATTATCTCTCGTTCTCTTGAGATACTTGAAAATCTGCTTGACTGCCGTCCAATGATCAGGACCAAGTTTCGATTGAAACATGCTAACTATGTCAACAGCAAAACAAATATCTGGTCTAGTGCAGAGCATTGCATACATGAGACTTCCAACTGCATGGAACTCTACTCATGAATTGCTCTTCATGCTCATTCTTAAGAACTTGTTCCTTAGAAAGTTTGATTCCATGTTTGAAAGGTAACATACCTTTCTTGGAATCCTGCATGGAAAACCTAGACAAGATCTTGTTTATGTATGGAGCTTGGGATAATGCAATCATTTTATTCTTTCTATCCCTTATTACTTGGATACCTAGAATAAAACTTGCTTCTCCTAAGTCCTTCATATCAAATTGTTTTGCTAACCATTCTTTCACTGATGTCAATACACCTACATCGTTTCCAATGAGTAGTATATCATCAACATAAAGAATCAGGAAAACCAACTTGTCGCCCTTAATCCTTTTGTATACATAAGGTTCGTCAGGATTCTGAATAAATCCAAAACCTTTGACAGTTTGATCGAACCTTATGTTCCAGGATCTGGATGCTTGCTTTAATCCATATATGGATTTCCGCAACTTGCATATCTTTTCCATTTGGCCCTTTTCAATGAATCCTTCTGGTTGCATCATGTAGATGCTTTCGTCAAGACTTCCATTAAGGAAAGCTGTCTTGACGTCCATTTGCCAAATCTCTAGATCTAAAGATGCTGCAATGGATAAGAGTATCCTAATGGATTTAAGCATAGCCACAGGAGAAAAGGTTTCCTCGTAATCGATACCTTCTTTCTGTGTATACCCTTTAGCTACCAATCTAGCTTTAAAGGTTTCCACCTTTCCATCCATACCTCTTTTCCTCTTGTATACCCACTTGCACCCAATGGGTTTCATCCCTTTAGGCAAGTCTACAAGGGACCAGACTTTGTTATCGAACATGGATTCAATCTCAAATTGCATTGCCTTTTGCCAATGGTGACTATCAACATCCTCCATTGCTTTCTTATACGTGTAGAGATCATCGTCATCCAGGAGATTCTCCAATGATTCTCCCAGACCGATGTATCTTTCGGGTTGTGTTCTAACCCTCCCACTACGACGAGGAATGGTAGGTTGTTGAGTTTGTGTTGAATCGGAACTTACAATTGGGTTAGGTTGTGTAACCTCTCGTGGAATTGTATCTCCTGACATCTCATTCAGGACAATTCTACTTCTAGGCACAAAATCATTCATATAGTCCTTTTCCAGAAATTTGGCATTTGTCGAAACAAATACTTTAAGATCTGAAGGACTATAGAAATAATATCCTTTAGTTTCTTTTGGATACCCTATAAATATACATGTTTCTGAACGGGACTCAATCTTTTCTGTCTTTCCTTTTAACATATGCACAGGATAACCAAACATCCTTAAGTGTTGTAAACTAGGCTTGTGCCCAGTCCACAACTCATGCGGTGTTTTAGGAACGGACTTAGATGGTACATCGTTTAGAATGTATATAACAGTTTGTAAAGCATATCCCTAAAAAGAAATAGGAAGTGTTGAATAATTCAACATAGACCTAACCATGTCTAAAAGAGTTCTATTTCTCCTTTTTGCTATCCCATTCTGTTGAGGTGTACCTGGTGCAGAAAACTGAGAAACTATCCCATTATCAATAAGATATTGCTGAAACTCACCAGATAGATATTCTCCACCACGATCAGATCTCAAGATTTTTATGTGTTTCTCAAGCTGATTTTCTACTTCAGCTTTGAATGCTTTGAACATGTCAAAAGCATCCGACTTATGTCGCATGAGATACACATAGCCAAATCTCGAGTAATCATCTGTGAATGTGATGAAGTACTCATATCCACCTCTAGCTTGAATGCTCATAGGACCACATACATCAGTGTGTATCAATCCTAAACATTCAGTGGCTCTTGCGCCTTTGGCCGAGAACGACCTTTTGGTCATTTTACCTTCCAAACAAGATTCACAAGTTGGTATATCATCAACCTTTAAGTCACTTAAAGGTCCGTCACTAACCAATCTTTTAATCCTATTAAGGTTAATATGACCTAGGCGTAAATGCCATAGGTAGGTTTCATCTATTGATAATTTTACTCTTTTATGATTAGGTTCCGTTAATTCTGTGTCTAACGAGTGAGAGATATTTTTATGCAAAAAGAATAAGAGGTTTTCCAATGTACCTTTGCAAATAAATTTGTTATTCTTACTAATAATAAAATCTTTATTAAAAGTAACCGAATATCCAAATTTATTCAAACAAGAAACTGAAATTAAATTTCTCTTGAATTGAGGTACATAATAAACGTCTATCAAATCTAAATGCTTGAAAGAATCTAGATTAACTCTAATATCTCCCACTGCACTTGCAGACACTAACGTTCCGTTGCCCAAATGCAAGTTGATTTCATTCTTATTCAGTTTTCTTCTTTCTTGGAACCCCTGTAAGGAATAACAAACATGATTTGTGGCTCTAGAGTCTATGATCCAAGATTCTGTAGAATCTGCCAGAAAACATGTTTCAAGATAATTAATATTACTTTGTTCCTTCTTATTCTGGAACTTTGGGCAATTTCTTTTCCAATGTCCCTTTTCACCACAAAAGGAGCACTTCCCTTTGATCCTGGTTACTTTCATAGTCTTCTTCTTGGTAGGCCCAAGTTACTTTTTCTTCTGTTGTTCGTTGACCTTTTGACGGGCCTTAACAGTAGCAACTTTACCAACCATATGAATCTCAGATTCATAAGTAGGAGCAGGTGGTTTAGGAGCAGACAGAACAAACTTATGTTTTTTAGCTTACAGCAACAACCCAATTTTCCTTTTCCATGTGACATAATTATCTTCAGTTAAAATATTATCTTTTAAGATATTCATTAGGGATGGGGTCATGATTTCTGAATATAAACAAAAATTTATATGAGTAAATAATCATTATTAAGCACTTTTGAATATTTATCTTGATTTAAATAAATAACTCAATCATAAAAATTCAATGGTGATCTAACACCCATAAATGTTACGCCTCCTTTGGGAGTTCGCACCATTTACTAGTTAGACTAGGTCCCACTTAATTGTTAACCTTAACAACCAACGTTTTCAATTTTAGCCTTGCAATTTTACTGACAAGAACTCTTGGGAGGATATCAATAAAATTACATTGAGTGTGTTACCAAGATATCGACCCTCAATTTTCTCTCACGAATATCCCTCCTTAGGGAGTAGATCTCGTTTGAGTCAATTGTCTAGTCTATCCTTGTAAGGAAGTATATTGCTAAATTCCATTCATGGACGCCCCTTGGGGGGATTACCAATAAATAATAAAGCTCAACTAACCTTGGAGGCCATAGGTGTTATAAAACACCTTCTCCCACTCAATTATTTAAGGCGTGTGATTAAATCCCATAGAATGATTTACTAAGTTATCTAGATGCCAATTTAGATACCTAAATCATTCAATGCATGTTCATACCAAAAGAGATATATAAGTGGCACTCCTATTCTATATGTCATGTTATCATACAATAACAAAGATTGTAATATTTATGCAAAAAATAAATTGCCACAATTTTGGTCCATCCTAGAAAAGCAAGAAAATTACAATTTGTTAGGAATACAAGATCTTCAAGTGGCCATCGACCATCCGCGCATCCCTCGGCTGCCTCCCATAGGCGTGCACAGCCCACAACCCCACAAAGGGGCTGCCATGCGCAGCCCATGACACCATTTGGGCTGCCGTGCGCAGCCCACCATGATATGGGCTTGCCATGCGCAGCCCAATCCACTCCTAGGGTGCGCACGGTGCTCGTTCTAGGTTCCGGTTGCTTCCTTTTTCTTCAAGTCTTCGAATCTTCAATGCTTGAACATATTACAGCAGTATTTAAACTAATAAAATACTGCAGTAATTTTTTATTTTTTTTTAATTCACTGCAGTACTTTTTACAAAAAAAAAACTGCACTTAAAATAAGATAAAAAAAACTGCAGTAACTTTTAATACCTAAAAAAAACTGCACTTTAATATTACAATTAAAATAAAAGGAAAAAACTAGCAACTACCAAGAAGGAATTATGGCGATGATATACCACCCTTCTTGTTACAATTCCATAACAACAGTTACATTGAAAATCTAGGACCAAAATCGAGCAACAACAATCCACATAAAAACATATATAAATCCATAGATACACATGTAATTATATATGCGAATACCTAGAGTGCCATCTCTTTCTAAACATGCATAATCACAATAAAAAGAAATAAATTCACGTATATATACGTTAATTAATTAAAAGGGTTCAACCTAGGCTCTGATACCAATTGTAGGGAAAAATACAGTGCACGCAGCGGAAGCGAGACTAAAAATAGATTTAGTATGTTTTAAAATTTTTCCTTTGATGAACCTTAACCCTTTAAATTAATTAAACATACATATAAAGTAACAAAAAGTAGAATACCTTTTGTCGCGTGATCCGATTGACTTACGTCGATGGTAATCCGCAAGATCTTCAATCCTAGCACGAACGTGAATCACCTAGGAGTGTGGTCTTCCTTTTCTTTGAATTGCGTACCTGAGAATGGATAAACAAACTTTCTTTTTCTATTTGTTAGTCACAAAACAACCAAAAGACTACAAAGATTATTCTGGTCACTTTTGAGTTCTCAATCTAATGATTGAAACTCGCGTGAACCTAATTCGATGTTGTACACACAAGCTTATTGATGAACAAGCAATTAGTGTACTATCAAAAGAATAATCTCTTCTATTTTTTTTGTCTAGGCAGAATAATCAAACACTTTTCTATGAGTATGAGAAGAAGAAGAAATTGATCCAGTAAAAACTCTAGCGGTGGCCGAACCCTATATGATTGCTTATATAGGGTGGCCGAAATTCACTTCTCTTTTCCTTTAGGGTTGCCGAAATCTACTAGTGATTCTATTAGGGTTGGCCGAAAATCCTCTACAAAAAAGGATTTGTGCTTTACCCTAATTCCCATCAACTTTAGACTCCTAACCCTAATTCAACTCATAAGTGTTTTTATTCTTTTTATTGACTTAATAAAAGACTTTCCTATTTGATTAAATAAATAAAACTTATTATTTATTTTCTTACCAAATAAGTCTTTTACCTTTAGTATAACTCTAGGAAATATATTTCCTGATCAGAAAAAGATTTTGTTTCTTAATTAAATAAATAAATAATTAATTAATTAATTCTCATTTAATCAAACAATAAAATAAAATAATATTTTTGACTAAAAATTTAGCCTTGCCGCCCCACATTATATATATGGGCCAAATATTATTTTCTTATTTTATTTAATCCATTGGACTTTAAATAAAAAGCCCACATGTGAACCAGACCCATTCTTACTAAAAGAAACAAGCCCACATGCCTTTCATTAATATATTAATATAATTGATCAGCCCATTAAACAAATAATGTGCAAATTATATTCTTAATATATTAAATGCAATTCTAGATGGACCCATAAATTGGTCCGGTAGAATATATCAACTGATCCATGCAAGTCCGTGTGGATTGGGGATCTTGGCGGGCTATCTAAATTTAAGCTTCAATAGACATAACCTAATCACAATCAACAAGTGATTCACTTAGGTCCGATCCATTAATTTTAACTCATTCCACTAAAGAGCTAAAATTGAACTCTTAAATAAAGATAGAATAAGAAGATGTTCCTCATTCATACCCTAGACAATCATGTTGGAGATAGTGTATCCTCGTGATTAATATCAGTAATCGCCAAGAGTTCATAGACCACCTATAACTCTTCAAGTTACCATATTTACTCATATGACCATGTTTTGAACTTAGATATTTTGACTTGTCCAGAAGCCATGTTTTCAATAGTCACTATCGAAAACTCAACGTTGAGATTTAATATCCAATTACCTAAAAACATCTATATGATGATATTATACTCTCATTTAATAAATGGAGCCACGATGTCCATATCTATAAATGAAGTCCTCTATCGATTAACAAATGAATATCACCAAACTATCGAGGATAGACTATGCTATATAATCGTACTCATTGATAACTCAAATGATATCACTTGCAACCATAAGTCCATCATTTATCTCAGGATTAAGATAGACTCTCCGATTGTCCTGATAATAAAAAGACTATTATCTATTGACGGTTCTAGATAAAGCTTTTAATTGTGATCCTGTTCAATGCACCCAGTGCACTAGATTCTTTCACTTGAAGACACTCCGATGATTTTAGACTCATCATATCTCATTTGATCCCACTCAAATGCTAGAAAAAGAATTCTACAACTTTAACAAGATAAATGTGCCTAACCTTTAACTTAAGTTGTGAACATTATTCAAGACTAACTAAAGAATTGTGTCTACCTCATACATATCCAGATGTACGAACAATTCTTCTTTTCTCATAGTCTTTAGACCTTATGATTATTTACTTTGACAATTATAATATTAAACTATAAATGCTATAAGATTTGTTAAACCAGAAATCACTTTATTAATATGAAAAAGATTGTTAATTACAATATTATACTCTTGCTATTGAGCATAATCCTAACAGATTGACCTCATAAGGGGAACTCAAGCAAAGAGAACTATTTTGCATACTTGTCACTTGCAAAAATTTGAAATATCTTATGCTTCTTTTTTTAATTGCTTGAGTAAGCTTGGTTGCACATATGTATATATATTTTCAATTCAATAAGTGTGAACCATGTTTTATTTACAATCCATGTCATATTTGTAGGGAAAAATACGGTCAACGCAGCGGAAGCGAGACTAAAAAGGGGTTTTAGTACAGTTTAAAATTTTTCCATATTTGAACATTAACCCTCTAATTAATTAACATATAATACTAAAGATATCATACCTTTGTCGCGTGATCCGATTGACATTGCGTCGATGGTAATCCGCAAGATCTTCCAATCCAATCATGAACGTGAATCACCTAGGAGCGTGGTCTCCCTTCTCTTTGAATTGTGTACCTGAGGATGGATAACAAAACCTTTTTCTATTTCGTTAGTCACTAAACCTCCAAGAGATAAAAAAAGAACGTTCCGGTCACTTTTGAATTCTCAATCTAATGATCGAAACTCGCGTGAACCTTATTCGAAGTTGTGCACAAAGCCTATTGATGTATAAGCTACTAGTGCACTATCGAAGTAAAACGATCTCTTCTCTTTTTCTCTCTTGGCCGAATATCTCACTATGTCTAAGAGTTGATTTTATTTTTCTTGCTAAAGAAAAATAACTCTCAAGCAAGACTTAGGGTTTTTTTAATTCTCTTTGCACAAAAATATATATATATATTGGTCGCAATTCTTCCTTGCCCAAAATAATATCATTGCGCCGAATTCAATTTGCCATTATGTACTATATATATCACCAAATTCTGCACTTGCCATTTTATATATATGCTAGTGCACCAAATTCAACTTATAATATATATCAGTGGCCCCTATTTTCTTTCCGCATATTTTATCTGTCTATATATATCACATTCCTTGCTCTATGTAATATATATATATAGTCAACCAATTCTTCCTTGCCATGTATATTATATATATATATATATATATATATATATATATATATATATATATTAGCTATATATATCATGTGGCCGAATATCATCTACCATGTAGGATTTGTGTCTTTTGACCTAAATCCTAACTCTAGGTAGATTTCCTTAGAATTCCAAACCCTAATCCAACTCTTTAGTGTATTTGTGATTATATAAAAGACTTCCTTATTTGACTAGATAAATAAATTCCTTATTTATCTACTTACCAAATAAAGTCTTTTATTTTATTTATACTACCACAATAGTATACTACAAAGAAAAATATTTCCTAGTCAGAAAAAGATTTTGATTTTTAATTAAATAATTAATTAATCAATTAATTAATTTCCATTTAATCAAATAATAAAAATAAAATAATATAATATCATATATATATCTCGGCCATGTGCCATATATATTAATATATCTATATATTGTTTTTCTATTTTATTAAATCCATTGGACCTTAATAAAAGGCCCACATGTGAACCAAACTCATTCTTACTAAAAGAAACAAGCCCACATGTCTTTCATTAATATATTAATATAATTGATCAGCCCATTAAATAAATAATGTGCAAATTATATTCTTAATATATTAAATACAATTCTAGATGGACCCATAAATTGGTCCGGTAGAATATATCAAGTGATCCATGCAAGTCCGTGTGGATTGGGGATCTTGGCGGGCCTATCTAAATTTAAGCTCCAATAGACATAACCCAATCACAATCAACAAATGATTCACTTAGGTTCAATCTATTAATTTTAGTTCATTACACTAAAGAACTAAAATTGCACTCTTAAATAAAGATGGAATAAGTAAATGATTCTCATTCATACCCTAGACAATCTTATAGGAGATGGTGTATCCTCGTGAAGAATATCTGTAATTGCCAAGAGCTCATAGACCGCCTATAGCTCTTCAAGTTACCATATTTACTCATATGACCACATTTTGAACTTGGATATTTTGACTTGTCCAGAAGCCATGTTTCAATAGACTCTATCGAAAACTTAACGTTAAGATTCAATATCCAATATCCAATATCCAATACCTCAAAACATCCATATAATGATATTCTACTCTCATTTAATAAATGGAGCCACGATGTCCATATCTATAAATGAAGTCCTCTATCGATTAACAAATGAATATCACCAAACTATCGAGGATAGACTATGCTATATAATCGTACTCATTGATAACTCAAATGATACCACTTGCAACCATAAGTCCATCATTTATCTCAAGATTAAGATAGACTCTCCGATTGTCATGATAATGAAAAGACTATTATCTATTGACGGTTCTAGATAAATTATTTCATTGTGATCCAGTTCAATGCACCCAGTGCACTAGATTCTTTTAATCGAAGACCCTCCGATGATTTTAGACTCATCATAACACATTTGATCCCACTCAAATGCTAGTAAAGAATTCTACAACTTTAACAAGATAAAGGTGCCCAACCTTTAACTTAAGTTGTGAACATTATTCAAGACTAACTAAAGAATTGTGTCTACCTCATACATATCCAGATGTACGAACAATTCTTCTTTTCTCATAGTCTTTTGACCTTATGATTATTTACTTTTGACAATTATAATATTCAATCTATAAATGCTATAAGATTTGTTTAAATCAGAAATCACTTTATTAATATGAAAAGATTGTCAAAAACAATATTACACTCTTGCTATTGAGCATAATCCTAACAATATTTATGTTCAAACATGCATTTTTGGACTAGGAGATGTACATAGGAAGTATGATTTGAATGCCCTATAGTTATCCCCATGACATGATGATTCCTTTATAACATGCTAATGTCAAATGAAAAAGCATGAAATTCATATAACATGCTCAAATGAAAAAACATAATTGATGATTGCGTTCTTAAAAGCAAAACTTGTGTGAAAAAGCTTATGAGACTCAAAATGAATAAAGGATATTGTATCCGTTGAAAGGATTTTATAATCCAAATGTCTCTCTTTCTTTATTAGTTTAACATGGTTACTATCATACGGGTATCTCACCCGGAAAAATCAAATAGGGTGCAAAATGTCGCTCATGTCATGTTTCGCTTATAAAGTTGGATATAGTTGCTCTTAAAATGAAATCATTAAAATCTCAATATTCTTGCTTCTCTCGTGACAATGGTGAAATTGGTTTGAATTCTTATTAGAAACCTTTGTCATTTGCTTTGCCAAATACCATTGTATTTTGGACTTGAATGTTACATGTCTTGTATGCAAAGCATTTTTGATTCACACATTTTCTTTAAATAAATCTCCTTGGTTCTCTCCAATTAATTGAGATGCATAAAGTGACTTATATGATTATGCAAATATCTTGTATGCTACTATCTCTCTTTGGTAGAAGTGACCCGGTTGGGGACTACTCCTTTGCCTATATCATGACAAAAAAGGGGAGTAGAATATGGTAAGGGGAGTTGCAAATTGTAGTAGCAATTGTGCATGTTGGGGAGAATATTCATTGAGGGGGAAGTAACCCGTTGAGAGGGAGCATTGCATACACATACATTGCATGATGTTGTGCTTAAATTCTTAAATGCAAATGCTTGTTGAAACAAATTAACGGTGTGTTCTAATATTAATCTAGAGGGGGGGTGAATAGATTTTAATCGTTATTACCCAATTTTCGCGATTAGTCAATTTTACGAAAATTCCTCAACTAGACAATATAAACATAACAAGTGTAATATGGTGCGGAATATAAATAACACTTGATATTTACGTGGAAACCCTCACGGGAAAAACCACGGGCTGTTATGTGCGCCACACACGAACCTCGAATCCACTAATTGAAATGATTACAACCTAATCCCGGTTTAATGATCTAATCCCGATCAATAATCATCACAACTACCTAATCCTGGTATAAGTGGACCTAGTCCAATTGCTTGTGATTTAAGCTACCTAATCCCGATAGCAACACAAGACTTAATTCTCTAAGAAGAGATAATACAACCTAAGTGAATATATGAAATATCCAAAAATGCAATTAGAGCTAGGTAACCCTATATGCTTATCTAGGATGATGATTTTGCAATTAATTCAATCTTAGATATTAAAAGCTAGATGACATGTCAAATAGCTTAGCTAAACATAGATTATAAAAACCTAAATAACTATCAAAATACAACACTCAATCATGTCAACACAACAATCTCTATTTTGTATCTAGAATATATTCTAAGAACATACAAATCATATAAGAGATGTCAATGATAAATAAAACACTAATTATATATGATAATAGTGAAGAACTTACCAAAGAATGTGTGTTGACCAAAACCCATGCAAGCAAGCATCCTAACTAAGCTAGAAAATGCTAGATGATAATTTGATGCATATGAGAATGGTTTTTGAGTGTTAAAAATGTGTTATTGATTTGATTTTCTCTCAAATGTCTCTCTTTGAAGTTTAGGGTTCTTAGAGTTAAAGAACATGTATTCAGAAAATGAGAAAGTGTGATATTTATAGACATCAAGAACAGGGCATGTGAAAAGACAAGTTTGCCCCTGAAACGCACCGATCGGCGGTTTCGATCGGCGGTTTCGATCGGCGGCCAGGCCACCGATCATAACTGCCGAATTGAACCCGAGAAGAACAGGGGAACAATGACGGTTTCATTCGGCGGTTTCGTTACCGTTGATCCAACCGCCGAATCAAACCCGAGATATTAAATTGATCAGGTATGAACGGCGGTTTCGAACAGCGGTCGTGACCGCCGATCATAACCACAGAATTGCTCTAGACACTTTTAGATGCAAACGGCGGTTTCATTCGGCGGCCAGGCCGCCGATCATAACCGCCGATCACCAACAGAGGTGAAAACCAAGGAGAAGCCAATGGCATTCTCCGTAGGCGGTCTTCACGCAAAACCAAGCACAATTTAGTGCATGCGTGGACGTTTCTGAAAACTATCGGGAAACGAATTACAGGACACAAATACACACAACAAGATACAACATCAAAGTGCAAGTGTGACATGTGACATGTGAAGAGTATGCACACAAATGCAAGAATGCTAAGTATGTGTGTGAAATCTAAATCTCTTCAAAGAAAACCAAGCACTAGAGATTATACCTTTGGCGTGCTTGTCCCTTGAGGACTTGAGAATGGCCTTCGAGCTTGAAGTTTAATCACCTAAACTACCCTTACACAATAAACCCCAACATGTGGTTTGTCCTCGAAATAAGCCAATCAAAGAATGGGAATCCTTACACTTGTTTTATTTTCACTTGATCATCTCACATACACTTGCTTTGGAAAGTATAATCATTTGTTTTGAAGGGTTGATAGTTCTACAAGAGATTGAAGACTTGAAGTTTTTTTATTTTTATAATTTTATATCTCTTTGTAATGTAGAATATCTTTATTATCCCGTAGATTCAATTATATTGTGAGGATCAATGTGAGTGGTGGTTTTGTCACGAAATAGCCAAAGGGGGAGATTGTAAGGATTCCCATTCATTGATTGGCTTATTTCGTGGACAAACCACATGTTGGGGTTTACATTGTAAGGGTAGTTTAGGTGATTGAGGATCAAGCTCAAAGGCCCTTTAATTTCAAGACCTCAAGGGTTAAGCACTCCAAAGGTATATCTCTAGTGCTTAGTTTTCTTTAAAGAGATTTAGATTGCACACACACATTTAGCATACTTCATTTGTGTGCATACTTTTCACATGTCACTTTTCACACTTGCACTTTGTTGTTATATATTGTTGTGTGTATATGTTTCTTGTAATTCGTTTTCCGATATTGCTCGGAAACATCCGCGCTTGCACTAATGTGTGCTTGGTTTAACGTGAAAACCGCCTATGGAGAATGCCCTTAGCTTCTCCTTTGGTTTCACCAAAAGTGGTGAAACGATGATTATGATCGGCGGCCTAGCTGCCAAATGAAACCGCGGTTTGCGTCCAGAAGTCTCTAGAGCAATTCTGCGGTTGATTCGACGGTTTCGAAACCGCCATTCATACCTGACTGATTTAATCTCTCGGTTTTATTCGGCCGTTTAATCAGCGGTTACGAAACTACCGAATGAAACTGCCGTTGATACTATGTTCTTCTAGGGCTCAATTCGGTGGTTGAAAACGGCGGTCTGGCAGTCGAATGAAACTACCGATCGATGCGTTTCAGGGGCAAACTTGTCTTTTCACATGCTTTGTTTTTTATGTCTATAAATACACCACTTTCTCTTGTTCAGAAGGTGACTCTTTAATCATCAAGAACCCTATCTTTGAAAGAGAGATTTTTTGAGAAAGAGCAATCAAGTTTGCTCATTTAAACACTCAAACTAAAATTCATATGCATCAAAATTCATTTAGCATCTTCTAACATATCTAGGATGCTTGCTTGCATGGGTTTTTCTTCAACACACTTGTTTTGGTAAGTTCTTCACTATTATCATTTAAAATTAATGTTTTATTTATTAAAGCATCTCTTTTATTACTTGCTTGTTCTTAGATTAATTTCTAATATTCAAGATAGAGATTATTGTGTTGACATGATTGAGTGTTGTATTGTGATAACTATCTAGGTTTTTCATAATCTATTTTTAGCTAAGCTATTTGACATGTCATCTAGCTTTTAATATCTAGGATTGAATTAACTGCAAAATCATCATCCTAGATAAGCATATAGGGTTACCTAGCTCTAAATCGTATTTTGAATATCTCACATATTCACATAGGTTTTATTATCTCTTCTTATAGAATTAAGTCTTGTGTTGTGACCGGGATTAGGTTGCTTAATTCGTAAGCAATTGGACTAGGCCCACTTATACCGGGATTAGGTAGGTGTGTGATTATATACCGGGATTAGGTTGTAATCGTTTTACACATTTATTGGATTCGAGGTTCGAGTGTGGCTCACTTATTAGCCTGTGGTTTTTCCCGTGAGGGTTTCCATGTAAGTATCAAGTGTTTTTTAATATTCCACACATATTACACTTGTTATATTATTGTGACTAGTTAGGGGCATTTTCGTCAACTTGGCTATTAACGAAAATTGGGTAAAATTGGATAAAATCTATTCACCCCCCTCTAGATATATATTGTACACACCGAGTATTTGTTTCACTCATAATGAAAACTTTTGTCCACTGACGGTTCTAAATAAAGTATTTCATTGTGATCCTATTCAATGCATCTAGTGCACTAGATTCTTTTACTCAAAGACACTTTGATGATTTTAGACTCATCATAACACATTTGATCCCACTCAAATGCTAGCAAAAGAATCTACAACTTTAACAAGATAAATGTGCCCAACCTTTATCTTAAGTTGTAAACATTATTCAAGACTAACTAAAGAATTGTGTCTACCTCATACATATCCTGATGTACGAACAATTCTTCTTTTCTCATAGTCTTTTGACCTTATGATTATTTACTTTTGACAATTATTTTAGTTAAACTATAAATGCTATAAGACTTGTTAAACTAGAAATCACTTTATTAATATGAAAAGATTGTCAAAAACAATATTACACTCTTGCTATTGAGTATAATCCTAACACTTTCCTTAACAATGGCTCACCAAGGAAAGAGACCAATCATGCATGCTCAACCAAGGAAGCAAGCTAGATCGGTTCAATAATGAAGATGGAATGAACTAACTCAACCACAATAACATGGGAATGCTCCTATGCATTCACAAGGACATGGTATGATTCATAACTTCATCCTTACATGTGATTTTTGTGGTATTGATGGTTATATTAGACCAAATTGATTTCATTACATTAAAATGCGTAGAGTTAAAAGCATAATTGAAAAGAAAAAGAGTACAGCCAAGATGCATGTTCCTAGGAAGAATAGAATAAATTTGCATGATCCTAGGACATCTAGAGCCCATGTACCAATGACCAATTGGAAAGAAAATGTTTCACCTAGGTGGATTGGAAGAGATGAATATTTTTGCCATGTTGCACAGATTGCATTGAAGGCAAATTCTTCTAATTTTTGATATTTAGATAGTGGGTGATCTAGGCACATGACGAGAAACAAGAGTTTATTTGAGACTCTTGTCATGGAGGAAGGGGGATTTGTCACCTTTGGTGATGAATCTAAAAAGAGAGTTGTAGGGAAAGGAACCATCTCCATTCCCGGTTTACCCTCCTTGTCCAATGCATTAAATGTGGATGGCTTGAAAGCCAATTTAATAAGCATTTCTCATCTTAGTGATGAAGGACTCTCCATCTTGTTTAGCAAATTGATTGCTCCATTCTAATACCCAATGGACAAACCTTGTTGAAAGGAATGAGATCTAGCGACAATCACTATTGTCTTAAAGCTAGAGTTGTCTCGTGCAATGTGCCATATAATGAGCAAATTGAGTTGTGGCATGAAAGACTTGGCCACATGAACTATTGGGATTTACGAATCTTAGATAAGTTCAGTGTTGTGCGTGGCTTTCCTAAGCTTGGGAAGGAAGTCAATGGTGTTTGTGGACCTTGCCAACAAGGGAAACAAACCAAGAGCATGCACAAGAAGGGCAAGTATCTCTCCACCAAGGAGCCCCTAGAGCTTCTCCACATGGATCTTATGCGTTCCATGCAAACCAAGAGTTTAGGTCAGAAGAGATACATTTTTGTTTGTGTAGATAATTTCTCTAAGTACATATGGACAAATTTCCTTAGAGAAAAATCCGAAACTTTTGACAAGTTTAAAATGCTTTGCACTAAAATTCAAAATGAAAAAGACTCTAACATTAAAAGCATTAAACGGATTAAAAGTGACCATGGGAAGAATTTGAGAATGCCTACTTTAAAAGCTATTTTAATAGCTTAGGTATCTCCCATGAGTTTTCGGCTCCTAGGATACCTTAACAAAATGGAGTTGTTGAGATGAAAAATAGGGTCCTTCAAGAGATGGCCCCGTGTGATGTTGCTTAGCAACAATATCCCTAGGAACCTATGGGCCAAAGCCATCAATATGGCTTGCTATATAGGAAATAGAGTCTTTCTAAGGCCCGGTACCAGGCAAACCTCTTATGAGTTGTGGAGAGGTAGAAAGCCAAATGTTAGCTACTTCCACTCTTTTGGAAGCAAATGCTACATTCTAAATGATCGTGATCAACTTGTTAAGTTTGATGCTAAGAGTGATGATGGTATCTTTATTGGCTATGCCTTGAATAGTAGAGCCTATAGAGTTTTCAACTTGAAGACTCGAAGCGTCATGGAATCATCTAATGTTGTCATAGATGATCGTAGGCTCAAGACTATCAACCATGAGGAGGAGGTTGTTATAGTTAATGATTCTTCTTTGGAGAAGGTTGTGGAGACTTCTATTGATGGGAGGTCTAATCGTGAAGAAGAAGACACACAACCTCATGATAGAGTTCCTCTTTTGGACCCTAATGAACCTGCTCAATGGGTTAGGAAACTCCATGATAAAAATGACATCATTGGAGAAGTAAATAAGGGTGTTAGGACTAGGTGTCAAATAACTAATCTTATTAGTTATACTTGCTACACCTCTCAAATAGAACCCAAAAAGGTTGATGAAGCCTTAAATGATGAGTTTTGGGTCTTGCCATGCAATAAGAGCTAAACCAATTCAAAAGGAATGATGTTTGGACTCTAGTTTCTAGGCCTAAAAGCACAAATGTCATAGGCACCAAATGGGTGTATAGGAACAAATCCGATAAGGATGGCAACATAGTGCGAAACAAGGCAAGGTTACACAAGAGTACTCTCAAATTGAGGGTATCAACTTTGAGGAGACTTTTGCTTTCGTTACCCATCTAGAGTCCATTAGGCTTCTTTTGTCCATATCTTGTGTGCACAAGTTCAAATTGCACCAAATGGATGTGAAAAGTGCCTTTCTTAATGGCTTCTTGCAAGAAGAATTGTTGAGCAACCCAAGGGGTTTGTGGATGCACACCACCCGAACCATGTCTATCGCCTTAAGAAGGCTTTATATGGGTTGAAACAACCACCAAGGGCTTGGTATGAGTGTCTTACTCAATTTCTTATGAATAATGACTATACAAGAGGTAGTGTTGACAAAACTTTATTCATCAAGAAAAACAATGATGAGCTTTTCATAGCTCAAATATATGTTGTTGATATTGCGTTTGGCTCCACCAATAACACCAAAGTCCAACAATTTGTTGATGTTATTTCTCATGAATGTGAGATGAGTCTTATTGGTGAGCTAAGTTACTTCCTAGGTTTTCAAATTAAGCAATTGAATGATGGGATTTTCATAACCCAAGCTAAATATGCAAAGAACCTAGTGATACACCCATGTGTACCACTTTGAAGCTAAGCAAGAATGCTAGTGGAAAAAGGATGATATATCGGGGCAAGATTTGTAGCTTGCTTTATTTGACCGCAAGTAGACCCGATATATCTTTTAGTGTGGGTGTGTGTGCTAGGTACCAATCGGATCCTAAGGAGTCTCGTCTCTCTTCCGTTAAGAGAATCATTCGCTATGTGAATGGGACTTCCAACTATGGGATTTGGTACTCTTTCGACACTAATGCTAGTCTTGTAGGCTTTAGTGATGCGGATTGGGCAGGGAATTGTGATGATAGGAAAAGCACATCGGGCGGTTGCTTCTTCCTAGGCAACAACTTGGTGTCTTGGTTTTGCAAGAAGCAAAACTCCATTTCCTTGTCCATGGCCAAAGCTGAATATTTTACCACCGAGAGTGGATGCACACAACTCCTTTGGATGAAGCAAATGCTTGTCGACTACAGATTCAATCAAGGTACTCTAACTCTTTTTTGTGATAACAAGAGTGCCATTAACATTTTCTAAGAATCCAGTGCAACATTCTAGGACAAAGCATATTGACATCCGACATCATTTCATTAGAGAACTAGTTGAGAACAAATGCAATGTACTTGAACATGTAGGTAGAAATGTGATCGGACGGTCGTTGACACCCGTCGAAAAAGATATTTCTATTCTAATCACCTCGCAAATGCACGAGTCAAAGGACAAGTATAGCAAGTAAGCAAAGGTCGTTCCCATAGAGAGATGAAATCCGTTAACTGTATCTAGCTCTAGAGTTTATGAAAGCAATGTAAATGGAATATGATGTGATGTGTGTGTGTGTGGAGATGCAACCTAACTAACTAAAGATAGAAATGTAGCAGGGTGTCTTGGCTATATAATTAGACTACTCCTAGTTAAGTTATTCTACTCCTAGAGACAAGACACCCTAGCTACGAAAATAAAGGTGGCTTGGAGATAAGCAAGATGTGAGACACACATGGGATATCGGTTTACCAAACACAATATGCAATTTATGTAGATTGTTTATCATGTGAATCCAATTAATTCAGTAAAGGGTTCGTTCTCTTGATTAGGGATTTACTGAAATCAAATCATCACTCAACCAAGGTTGAAAGAGTAATTGTGTCTAGGTTTAGACCCATTAAGCACAAGAACATGAACCAAAGCTATCCTAGCAAGTTATGCATAAGCTTTTCTCATTCAATAGAGCTAATAGCCAAGCTCATACTTGGAATGGTAATCTAAGCACAAACTCAACTCTCAATCACTCAAATCATTCTAAACACATACATATTGAATCATCTACCAACATACATACACAAATGAGATATTTGATTACAACTACTCCTACATCATTAGTTAATCTACTCCTAATCTCATCCATACATATATATCAATATATAATTCTCCATACACATGAATATCACAATAAGAGATATCAATCATAGAGATATCAATTGAAAGAAATGCTCGGTGTGTATGATTAATATATCTAGAGGGGGGGGGGGTGAATAGATTTTAACTATTATTACCCAATTTTCGCATGCAAGTCAATTTTACGAAAATGCCCCTACTGGTCAAAAATACAAACAAGTGTAATATGGTGCGGAAATTAAATAACACTTGATGTATACGTGGAAACCCAACCACTGGGAAAAACCACGGGCTATATAGTGTGCCACACTCGAACCTCAAAATCCACTAATTGAAATGGAGTTTACAACCTATGTAGACCTTGTCTAACACTCCGGTCAATAACCCCCCACTTCTACCACGCGGGCCTTTAAAAGTGGCTCTAGTCCAATTTGCTTGAGGCCTAAGCAATCTTAGCCTCAAGTCTTAATTCTCAATGAAGAGATTATGCAACCTATGTGAATATGTATGAATATTCAAATAACAAACAAGGCTAGGGAACCTTAGATGCTTATCTAGGATGATGATATAACAATTAAATCAATCCTAGATATCAAGAGCTAAATGACATGTCAAATAGCTTAGCTAATCAAGATTAAGCAAAAACCTAATTAGCTGTCACAATACAACACTTAATCAATTCATCACAATCAATTCCCTATTCTTGTATTTAGCATATGATCTAAAACATACAAGTAATTTAAAGAGATGGCTTGATAGTAAAAATACTAAAATAAGATGAAGTTAATCAAAATCTTACCAAGCAAGTCGTGATGATGCAAACCCATGCATGGATGCATTCTATATAGTCATAGAAGATGCAATATGAAATTTGATGCAAAAAAGATTTGATTTGATTTGAGTGGTTAAATGTGAGTTCTTGATTTGATTTTCTCTCAAATATCTCTCTTTGAAGTTTAGGGTTCAAAGGAGTAAACGAACTTGTTTAGATAATGAGAAAGTGAGATATTTATAGACATCAAGAACAAGGTATGTGAAAAGATAATTTTGCCCCTGAAACGCACCGATCGGCGGTTTTAATCGGCGGCCAGGCCGTCGATTACAACCGTCTAATTGAGTCCGAGAAGAACAGAGCATCAACGGCGGTTTCATTTGGCGGTTTCAAAACCACTGATTAAACCACAGAATCAAACCCCGAGAGATTTAAATCAACTAGGTATGAATGGCGGTTTCGAACGGCGGTCGTGGCCGCCGATCGTAACCGGAGAATTGCTCCAGACACTTCTGGACGTAAACAGCGGTTTCATTTGGCGGTCGGGGTCGCCGATCTAATCGTCGAATCACCACTAAAGGTGAATGCTAAGGAGAAGCCAAGGGCATTCTCCATAGGCGGTCTTCGCGCTAAACCAAGCACTCATTAGTGCAAGCACGGACGTTTCCGAACAATGTCGAGAAACGAATTATAAGACACATAAATACATAACAAGATATTTCAATCAAAGAGCTAGTGTGTAATGTGACATGTGAAGAGTATGCACACAAATGCAAGTATGCTAAGTGTGTGTGTGCAATCTAAATCTCTTCAACGAAAGTTAAGCACTTGAAGTATACCTTTGGAGTGCTTGACAACCTTGAGGACATGAAAGAGTCTTGAGCTTGATAATGAATCACTTAAGCTACCCTTACATACAATCCCCAACACAAGGTTTGTCCACGAAATAAGCCAATCAAGATATGGGAATCCTTACATCAATGAATGGAATAATACCAAATCAAATCTAGGAATAATACATACATATATTAACATAAGTGTTGGTTTACAAATAATCCCACATGGGTTACACATCATAAGAAAATACAAAGAGATGAGTAATGAGAGATAACCCTTGAAGACAAGTCCTCCAAAAGCTCTCCATATCTATGAACTTCCATGACTCGACACACGAGCCCTCTTTTCTCTTCGTATCTAATCCTCCATGGAAGCTTGAAGGTTGCTCTCTCTCTTTTGTGGTGTAAGAGCTAAGCTCTTGGTATTGGTTGTGGTTCTAGGACTTGGTTCACACTTGAAAGAGAGGCAAAAGAGATGTATATATAGATTGGGCAAGTTTAGGCATGAATGGGGTGTGAAAAAACCAAAATATCCTCCTAAGTTGGTGTCCCGCTAGTTCGAAATCCTTGTCCTGCGGCTTCTTTCCCGCGGAGGAATTCCCACATAGGATTCCCAATAGTTCTTTCCCCTGTTCCCCGGGTTCATTCCTACGGTGATAACTCGTGGGATCCTCTGATAATACCTCGTAGCTTTGTTCCTTTTGTCTCGTGGCTTCTTTCCCATGGAGGAATTCCCACGTGGGATTCTCATGAGTTTGGCCCGAGAGTTCTTTCCAATAGGCCAGAAGGCTTAAACTAGTTGGTCTTCTCCGTGGCTTCATGCTCCCCTACTTCACGGGTTCTTTCCCGTGAAACGAACCAGCGGTGGTCTTCTTCTCTATATATTTGCCCTATTTTGCCTATATTTGGTACAAACACCATCTCAGTGGGACATTTACCTGCACATAGCTAAAACACACATTATATACACAAAAGTGCTCAGAAATGAACACAAAAGATAGGAAAAAGGAGCGCTAAATGTGAACATTTAGAGCACAATAAAAATGATCAACTAGCAGATTTATTTACTAAACCCTTAGATACAACTAGGTTTCATGCACTTAGTAGATCTATTGAGATTTGTCTTGTGGATTGATGTGGTATGGAAATTGATCTCATAAGGGGAACTCAAGCAAAGAGAGCAAACTTGCATACTTGTCACATGCAAAATTTTGAAAAAAATTATGCTTCTTTATTAATTGTTTTAGTATCTTGGTTGCATATATGCTTATATGATATTTTCTTCAATAAGTGTGAACCTTTGCTTTTATTGCAATCCATGTCATATTTATATTCAAAACATGCATTTTTGGATTAGGAGATTTACTTAGGAAGTACTCTTTGAATGACCAATGATTATTCTCCATGACATGATGATTGTTTAAATGACATGCTTAAAATGAAAAGCCTGAATTCTATGACTTGCTTAAAAATGAAAAGCATGATTCTTGATTGCAAATTTCAAAATGCAAAATTATGTGTGAAAAGCAAATGACACTCAAATGAATAAAGGATCTTGTATCAATTTTAAAATTCAAATGTCTCTCTTTCTTTATTTGTCGAACATGGCTACTATCATACGAGTATCTTACTTGGAAAAATCAAATAGGGTGCAAAAGTCGCTCATGCCATGTTTTGCTTATAAAGTTGGATATAGCTGCCCTTTTTAAAAGTGAATGAATGACAGTTCTATATCCTTGCTTTGTTTCATGACAAATGGTAAAATTAGTTTGAATTCTTTAGGAAACCTTTGTCATTTGCTCAGCCAAATGCTATTGATTTTTGGACTTGAATGCAATATGTCTTGCATGCAAAGCATCTTTATCACATATTTTTCATAAAATAAATCTCTTTGTTCCTCTCAAATTAATTGAGTTGCATAAGATGGCTTATATGATTATGCAAATGTCTTGGATGCTACTATCTCTCTTTGCTATAAGTGACCCGATTGGGGGATACTCATTTTCCTATCTCATGACAAAAAGGGGGAGTAGTATGTGGTAGGGGAGATTACTAATTGAGAGTAGTTAATTCGCATATTGGGGAGATTGCCTATTAAGGGGGAGTAACCCGTTGAGGGTGAGCATTGCATTACACATTCATTGCATAATGTTGTATATTTTCTTTAATGCAAATACTTGTTTTGATTTCACTTGATCATCTCACATTACGCTTGACTTGGAAAGTGTAGAAACTTTGTTTTGAAGGATTGATTGTTCTACAAGAGATTGAAGACTTGAAGTTCTATTTTTTTTAATATCTCTTTGTAATATAGAAAATCATTGTTGACCTTAGTTTCATTTTTGTTGTAAGGATCAAAATGAGTGATGGTTTTGTCACAAAATAGGCAAAAGGGGAGATTGTAAGTTCCTCAAGTTTGATTGGCTTATTTCGATGACAAACCACATTTGGGGTTTGACATGTAAGGGTAGCTTAGGCATTGATAACCAATCCTAAATACAATAGCTATCACAATCAATTCATTGCATAATGTTATGCCAAATGAAAAATCATGCATTCTAAAGCTACTTATGGCATGGTAATGATCAAATGCATGAAGATAGATAAGAACATGAATGCACAAACGTAAAAGCACACAGCATACAAGAAGTATAGATATGCATGAGTTTTGTGTGTGTGCAACTAAGTCTCTTCAATGCAAATAAGCACAAGTGTTTTACCTTTGAAGTGCTTACCATCTTGAGGTCTTGAGAGGGCCTTTGTTGAGCTTGATCATCAACAACTAAATGCCTAAGCTACCCTTACATTACAAACCCCAAATGTGGTTTGTCACCAAAATAAGCCAATCAAAACTTAAGGAACTTACAATCTCCCCCTTTAGCTATTTTGTGACAAAACCACCACTTACATTGATTCTCACAACAAAAATGTAACTAAAGGTCAACGATGATTTTCTACATTACAATGAGAAATTTAAAAGCTAGATCTTCAAGACTTCAATCTCTTATAGAACGACCAATCATTCAAACAAAGTTTCTACACTTTCCAAGACAAATGTAATGTGAGATGATTAGGTGAAATCAAAACAATCATTTGCATTTAAAGAAATCAAGCAACATCATGCAATGAATGTGCAATGCAATGCTCACCCTCATCGGGTTACTCCCCCTCAATTAGCAATCTCCCCAATATGCGAATTGGCTACTCTCGATTAGTAATCTCCCTTACCACATACTACTCCCCCTTTTTGTCATGAGATATGCAAAGGAGTATGAAATATACAAACGTAGTTAAATTGCCTAAAGTATACCTAGAGGGGGGGGGGGGGGGGAATAGGTTTTTACACCTTTTTCAATCCCTTGTGAAACTAATACTCGGTGTGTTCTATATATTAATCTAGAGGGGGGGGGGGGGGGGGGGGGGGGGTGAATAGATTTTATCTAATTTTACCCAATTTTTGTTAATAGCCAAGATTACGAAAATACCTCTAATAGTCAATATAATATAGCAAGTGTAATATGGTGCGGAATTTAAAATAACACTTGATATTTACATGGAAACCCTCAACAGGGAAAAACCACGGGCTGGTAAGTGCGCCACACTTGAATCTCGAATCCATTAATTGTGAAGGTGTATATAACCTAATCTCAGTTTGACAGCCTAATCCCGGCCAATATCCCACAAACACTACCCGCAGGCCTTTAAAAATGGACCTAGTTCAATTGCTTGTGGCCTAAGCAACCTTAGCCAACAAGTCTTAATTCTCAATGAAGAGATAATAAAGCCTATGTGAATATGTATGAATATTCAAAGAGCAAATAAAGCCAAGGAACCTTAGATGCTTATCTAGGATGATTAGATGTTAATTAATGCAATCTAAGATATCAATAGCTAAATGACATGTCATAAAGCTTAGTTAATCAAAGATTAAACAACCTAGATATAGCTATCAAAATACAACACTCAATCATGTCAACACATCAATCTCTATTTTGTATCTAGAATATATTCTATGAACATACAAATGATATAAGAGATGTCAATGATAAATGAAACACTAATTATATATGATAACAGTGAAGAACTTACCAAAGAATGTGTGTTGACAAAAACCCATGCAAGCAAGCATCCTAACTATGTTAGAAAATGCTAGATGATATTTTGATGCATATGAGAATGGTTTTTTAGTGTTAAAACTGTGTTCTTGATTCGATTTTCTCTCAAATGTCTCTCTTTGAAGTTTAGGGTTCTTAGAGTCAAAGAACATTATTCAGAGAATGAGAAAGTGTGATATTTATAGACATCAAGAACAGGGCATGTGAAAAGACAAGTTTGCCCTTGAAAACGCACGATTGGCAGTTTCATTTGGTGGCCACTGACCGCCGATTAAACCGTCGAATTGAGTCCCAAAAGAGCAGGGGAACAACGGCAATTTCATTCGGTGGTTACGAAACTGCCAATTCAACTGTAGAATCAACCCGAGAGAAAAAATCAGTCGGCGGCCAGGCCGTCGATCACAACCGCCGATTCACCAAAAGTGGTGAAACCAAGGAGAAGCCAAGGGCATTCTCCATAGGCGGTCTTCGCGCTAAACCAAGCACACATTAGTGCATGCGCAGACGTTTCCGAACAATATCGGGAAACGAATTACAAGACACATAAACACACAACAAGATATATCAATCAAAGTGCTAGTGTGTAAAGTGACATGTGAAGAGTATGCACACAAATGCAAGTATACTAAGTGTGTGTGTGCAATCTAAATCTCTTCAACGAAAACTAAGCACTAGAGATATACCTTTGGAGTGCTTGTCAACCTTGAGGACTTGAGAGGGTCTTTAAGCTTTATCATGAATCACCTAAGCTACCCTTATATTCAATCCCCAATATGTGGTTTGTCCACAAAATAAGCCAATAAAGATATGAGAATCCTTACAATCTCCCCCTTTGGCTATTTCGTGACAAAACCACCACTCACATTGATTCCTCACAACAAAATAGAAACTCCGGGTCTACAAGATTTTCTACATTACAAAGAGATATTAAAAAATAAAATCTTCAAGACTTCAATCTCTTGTAGAACAATCAAACCTTCAAAACAAAGTTTCTATACCTTCCAAAACAAGTACATGTGAGATTAATCAAGTGAGAACATAAACAAGCATTTGCATTTAATAATTTAAGCACAACATCATGCAATGTATGTGTATGCAATGCTCCCCTTCAATGGGTTACTCCCCCTCAATGTATAGTCTCCCCAATATTCACAGTTGTTACAACAATTTGCAACTCCCCTTACTACATTCTACTCCCCCTTTTTGTCATGATATAGGCAAAGGAGTAGTCCCCAACTGGGTCACTTCTAGCAAAGAGAGATAGTAGAGTACAAGATATTTGCATAATCATATAAGACACTTTATGCATCTCAAATAATTGGAGAGAAACAAGAAGATTTATTTAATGAAAATGTGTGAATTAAAAATGCTTTGCATACAAGACATGTTGCATTTAAGTCCAAAATACAATGGTATTTGGCAAAGCAATTGACAAAGGTTTCTAATAAGAATTCAAACCAATTTCACCATTGTCATGAGAGAAGCAAGGATATAGAGAATTCATTGATTTTAATTTAAGAGCAACTATATCCAACTTTATAAGCGAAACATGGCATGAGCGACTTTGCACCCTATTTGATTTTTCTGGGAATGATACCCGTATGATAGTAGCCATGTTCATTTAAAAATCCTTTAAATGGATACAAGATCCTTTATTCATTTGAGTCTCATAAGCTTTTTCACACATTGTTTTGCATTTAAAAGTTGCAATTATCAATTCATGCTTTTTCATTTGAGCATGTTATCTGAATTTCATGCTTTGAAAGAAGAACAAGTATCACATAAAAAGTTGAACCTCGGACTGAAATCAGATCACGGTGAAGTATCTCGAAGTCAACTGACTTTGAAATTGCTTGGGCTTTGTAGCTCTCATCGAGACCAACAATTTTGGCTTTCGGGTCAATCGATTTTGAGTTCGTATGAAAAAGTTATGATCGAAATAAGAAAATGAAAATCATGAAGAAATTTCAGCACTTCTCTTTTTGAAATTTTCTTCAAGTTTTTTGTTTGGAGGGAAGGAGGGAAGCTTTTAAAAGATTCAAGGAGGGAAGAATACGAGCCAATCAGAGGCTGCCAAGTCACCCCAGCCATGTAAGGCGCGTGTGGCACATGAGACCAGAGGGTTGCTCTGGCTGTGTGGCACATGACCTCCACACGTGGTGGCCAAGGCATGGCCTTTGGCCATGCTAGTCTCTCGCGCGCTCCTCTCACGTTCTTCAGTCGTATTCGGCCCTCCGAACTCTGATTTTGAATCCGTTTTCTGATTATGAATCATGACTCCCTCACGCACAACAACGACTACAAAACTTTGACAAATGGTTGAGAATTCATCTCAGAAAACGATGACGAAGACAACTCAACGAATGAGAATGCAAAGTAACATAGCTACGTCGTTTGGACTTGAAACCTAACGAATGAGTAAGCGAAACGACCGGAACTCAATTAGGAATCAAATAAGAACATGTTCAAGTCCAAAATACAAGAAACACAAACATATAAACACAATGTCACACAAGTATGCCATATCTACGTGATAGTCATAAAACATGCAATTCTACAATATTTGTCTATAAGAGATCAATGCATGTGCATACTTAAATAAGTGTGAATGTGTTATACCAAATGTCGCACAGCGATGCAGGGACACACATGTATGAGTTGTGTGTGTGTGCGCAAACACCTTGCAAGAGGATAGAAGTCTAAGTATACCTATGACGCTTTCACCTCTTGAAGACGATATTTGCACTAGACGTTGCTCTTCACCTTTGAAGCTTCTTTTCTTCCAAGAACATCCTAAGCAACAACTATTACAAATATAGAGCGTTTTGCAATGGAATCAAGTGAATACAAATCATGAACCTTACAATCTCCCCTTTGGCTATTCCATGGCAAAACCTCATCCTCACCATACAATGTTTCACTCTAATAAACTCAAGTTGATAGCATACTCTCATCCTCACATTACAAAGAGATTCCTAGACTAAAAGGTCTTCAAGTCTTCATGAGTCTTCAAGAATTCCTCTTTGGTCATCAAAGTACCTATGAGAGAAAATAGCAAACCAAACAAGAGATCTTTTCTAAAGAAGAATGGTGAGTTATTTTACCAAAAATAAACAAACATACCAAAAACAAACAAGAGTTTCCCTTATCTCAAACACAAATGCCTTATATCTCAAGTAAAATGAATGTTCATATTAAAGCACTCCCTTAGTCTCCCTAAGATTTAAATCTCCCCAAGGACCGACCTTCCTTAACATTATCAAGAAAGAATTCTTTCTCCCTCTTAAGACAAGAATTCTCTCTCTTAAGACAAAGTCTCAATTAAGCACAAAGAGGAACATGACTCACACATTTGGAACATTTTTTCACACAAGGTGTGAGGTATACATTTTTCTTCTCCATATCAAACATGGATTCCTCCATATCAAACATGGTGAGATATACAATTTCTCCCTCTTTTTGTCAAGGAATAGACAAAGGACACAAGAGATAAAAAACGAGATATTAATCAAACAAATCGTATAGAAAGCGAAGTTGAATAAACTAAAGCTCCTCCTTAACATATGCTCCACATATTGTCACCAAGTAGATTTGTTCATAAGGGATTACACACATTCACACATTTAAGCAATAAGAGAAAATATTTCATCACTTTTCAAAGTCCAAAAGAGAATCATAGATTTTCAGTAATCTCTCAAAAATATTCTCACATTGCTAATGAATCAAGCACATAAGCAAATGTGTGTGTGTGAATGCTTCTCTCAGATATGGTAGGAGTAATTGTGATATCAACATGCAAACAATTTCCACACCTATCCATCTAAAACATTTCCAAAAATAGGTCAAACTAATATTCATCCGGGTTTTTGCTTTAAAAGAATAGATATCAACATATGAGCGTGTGTGTGCATGTGGCTCGTTTACTCGTTTCTATTTGACAACCCGAGCTTTTCACAATTCTCAACTATACACCAATAAGCCTTTTATTTTTCATTTCTTTTAGGCTTAGAATCAAAGCTTTTTTTTTTAAATTTTTTTTAATGATTCTTTTCAACACTTCTTTGATTTTTCTAACAAAAACATATACACCTCATGGCAGCTTTCACTCATCACAATGGCATAGCCCTTTCCTACATTGGGCGGCTGCACAACCAAGGTGTGTAGCCCTTTCCATGAGGGAGCTCGTTGAATACTATGTAGTGCCGAAGCAAAATGGATACATATCAAAGGTCATCTATCATGTACTAAGTAATAAGCTTCTAGATGCATCCATAATCTACATACTTTCAACCACATATACTAAAAAACTAAAACATATAAGAGAAGCATTAGTTCACTTTTCAAAGAAAAGATTTTTAAACTCAAGTGCATAATCTAGAAACAATAAGAGATACTTGTTAAATATCACTACTTCTGAAGTGAGTAACTCTCAAAGATAATGATATTCAAATATAGTTTTGCTCATCAATCCACTCACAATCACACAAAGACATCAATCAACACAAATCATGTCAATGGACATTCTAAGAGTTTTAAACCTCTCTTTGTCCAAGGGCTTGGTGAACAAGTCCGCATGTTGATTTTTAGTAGGCATATGCTCTAGAGTAACAATAGAATGTTCAACTAGGTCTCTAATGAAATGATGCCTAATATCTATGTGCTTTGTGAGGGAGTGTTGAACCGGATTTTTAGAGATGTTAATGGCACTTAAGTTATCATAATAAAGTGTCATTTTTCCTTGTTCTTGTAGGGAAAAATCGAGTGCACGCAGCGGAAGTGAGACTTTGTCGCGTGATCCGATTGACATTGCGTCGATGGTAATCCGCAAGATCTTCCAATCCAATCACGAACGTGAATCACCTAGGAGCGTGGTCTCCCTTCTCTTTGAATTGTGTACCTGAGGATGGATTAACAAAACTTTTTCTTTTTCGTTAGTCACAACAAATTCCAAGAGGCTACAAAGAATGTTCCGGTCACTTTTGAATTCACAATCGTTAGATCGAAACTCGCGTGAACCTTATTCGAAATTGTGCACAAAACCTTTTGATATAAAAGTTACTAGTGCACTATCGAAATAAGAACAAACTTTTCTCTCTTTTCCTCTTGGCCGAATTCTCACACTAACCTAAGAGTTGGATTCTATTTTTCTCTAGCAAAAGAAAAAACTCTCAAGTCCAAGACCTAGGGTTTTTTTAATTCCTCTTCAAAGAATATATATATAGTGGCCGAATTCTTGCCTATTAAAACATATAAGTTAGTGCAGCGAAATCTGCACCTTATAAATATATAACTTTGTGCAGCGAAATCTGCACCTTACAAATATATAACTATGTGCAGCGAATTCTGCACCTTATAAATATATAAGTATATATATCTATCTTGTTTATTTCTCTGCTGCACCATATATTATATATATATTACCGTATGCTTTATATATATATATATATATATATATTCCGGCAATTAATTGCCATATATATTTCATATATATCTATTTATTGAGGCCGAAATCCTTTACCATGTAGGATTTGTCTTTTGACTTATATCCTAACCCTAGGTAGATTTCCTTAGAATTCTAAACCCTAATCCAACTCTTTAGTGTATTTGTGACTATATAAAAAACTTCCTTATTTGACTAGATAAATAAATCCCTTATTTATCTACTTACCAAATAAAGTTTTTTATTTTAATTATACTACCACAATAGTATACTACTAAGAAACATATTTCCTAGTCAGAAAAAGATTTTGATTTTTAATTAAATAATTAATCAATCAATCAATTAATTTCCATTTAATCAATTAATAAAAATAAAACAATATAATATTATATATATCTTGGCCATTTGCCATATATATTAATATATCTATATATTGTTTTTCTATTTTATTAAATCCATTGTACCTTAATAAAAGGCCCACATGTGAACTAGGCCCATTCTTACTAAAAAAAACAAGTCCACATGCCTTAATACAATTCTAGATGGACCCATAAATTAGTCCGGTAGAATATATCAAGTGATTCATGCAAGTCCGTGTGGATTGGGGATCTTGGCGGGCCTATCTAAATTTAAGCTCCAATAGACATAGCCCAATCACAATCAACAAATGATTCACTTAGGTTCAATCTATTAATCTTAGTTCATTTCACTAAAGAACTAAAATTGCACTCTTAAATAAAGATGGAATAAGTAAATGATTCTCATTCATACCCTAGACAATCTTATAGGAGATGGTGTATCCTCGTGAAGAATATCAGTAATCGCCAAGAGCTCATAGATCGCCTATAGCTCTCCAAGTTACCATATTTACTCATATGACCACATTTTGAACTTGGATATTTTGACTTGTCTAGAAGCCATGTTTCAATAGACTCTATCGAAAACTTAACGTTAAGATTCGATATCCAATACCTCAAAACATCCATATGATGATATTCTACTTTAATTTAATAAATGAAGCCACGATGTCTATATCTATAAATGAAGTCCTCTATCGATTAACAAATGAATATCACCAAACTGTCGAGGATAGACTATGCTATATAATCGTACTCATTGATGACTCAAATGATACCACTTGCAACCATAAGTCCATCATTTATCTCAGGATTAAGATAGACTCTCCGATTGTCCTAATAATGAAAAGACTATTATCTATTGACGGTTCTAGATAAAGTATTTCATTGTGATCCAGTTCAATGCACCCAGTGCACTAGATTCTTTTACTCGAAGACCCTCCGATGATTTCAGACTCATCATAACTCATTTGATCCCACTCAAATGCTAACAAAAGAATTCTACAACTTTAACAAGATAAAGGTGCCCAACCTTTAACTTAAGTTGTGAACATTATTCAAGACTAACTAAAGAATTGTGTCTACCTCATACATATCCAGATGTACGAACAATTCTTCTTTTCTCATAGTCTTTTGACCTTATGATTATTTACTTTTGACAATTATAATAATTAAACTATAAATGCTATAAGATTTGTTAAACCAGAAATCACATTATTAATATGAATAGATTGTCAAAAACACTATTACACTCTTGCTATTGAGCATAATCCTAACAATCTCCCACTTGCGCTATAGCAAATGTGTCATATCTCTCATTCCCTTGTTCTCACCCCTATATACAATTTCCCTTAAAAGGTAATACTTCCTTTAAATGTGTTTTCCTCTCTTATGACTTTTTGGTTCTTTCGAATTAGCCACTGCTCCACTGTTGTCACAGTAGATAGTGATCTGCTTATTCGCACTAGGAACCACTTCCAAGTCAATCAAGAATTGGCGGAGCCAAACAGCCTCTTTGGCAGCCTCGCATGCAGCAACATACTCAGCTTCCATGGTGGAATCAGCAATACAAGATTGCTTGATACTCCTCCATATAACTGCTCCTCCTCCAATAGTAAACACAGCCCCTGATGTGGATTTTCTGGAGTTAGAATCTGATTGGAAATCAGAATCTGTATACCCAACGGGAATTAAATCCCCTCCAGAGTATACAAGCATATTATCTCTCGTTCTCTTAAGATACTTGAAAATATGCTTGACTGCCGTCTAGTGATCAGGACCAAGTTTCGATTGAAAACTGCTAACTATGCCAATAGCAAAACAAATATCTGGTCTAGTGCAGAGCATTGCATACATGAGACTTCCAACTGCCGAGGCATATGGAACTCTACTCATGAATTGCTCTTCATGCTCATTCTTAGGAACTTGTTCCTCAGAAAGCTTGATTCCATGTCTGAAAGGTAACATACCTTTCTTGGAATCCTACATGGAAAACCTAGACAAGATCTTGTCTATGTATGAAGCTTGGGATAATGCAATCGTTTTATTCTTTCTATCCCTTATTACTTGGATACCTAGAATAAAACTTGCTTCTCCTAAGTCCTTCATATCAAATTGTTTTGCTAACCATTCTTTTACTGATGTTAATACACCTACATCGTTTCCAATGAGTAGTATATCATCAACATAAAGAATCAGGAAAACCAACTTGTCGCCCTTAATCCTTTTGTATACACAAGGTTCGTTAGGATTCTGAATAAATCCAAAACCTTTCACAGCTTGATCGAACCTTATGTTCCAGGATCTGGATGCTTGCTTTAATCCATATATGGATTTCTGCAACTTGCATACCTTTTCCATTTGGCCCTTTTCAATGAATCCTTCTGGTTGCATCATGTAGATGCTTTCGTCAAGACTTCCATTAAGGAAAGCTGTCTTGACGTCCATTTGCCAAATCTCTAGATCTAAAGATGCTGCAATGGATAAGAGTATCCTAATGGATTTAAGCATGGTCACAGGAGAGAAGGTTTCCTCGTAATCGATACCTTCTTTCTGTGTATACCCTTTAGCTACCAATGTAGCTTTAAAGGTTTCCACCTTTCCATCCATACCTCTTTTCCTCTTGTATACCCACTTGCACCCAATGGGTTTTATCCCTTTAGGCAAGTCTACAAGGGACCAGACTTTGTTATCGAACATGGATTCAATCTCAGATTGCATTGCCTTTTGCCAATGGCGACTATCAACATCCTCCATTGCTTCCTTATACGTGTAGGGATCATCGTCGTCCGGGAGATTCTCCACTGATTCTCCAAGACCGATGTATCTTTCGGGTTGTGTTCTAACCCTCTCACTACGACGAGGAATGGTAGGTTGTTGATTTTGTGTTGGATCGGAACTTACAATTGGGTTAGGTTGTGTAACCTCTCGTGGAATTGTATCTCCTGACATCTCATTCAGGACAATTCTACTTTTAGGCACAAAATCATTCATATAGTCATTTTCCAGAAATTTAGCATTTGTCGAAACAAATACTTTAAAATCTGAAGGACTATAGAAATAATATCCTTTAGTTTCTTTTGGATACCCTACAAATATACATGTTTCCGAACGGGACTCCATCTTTTATGTCTTTCCTTTTAACACATGCGCAGGACAACCAAATATCCTTAAGTGTTGTAAACTAGGCTTGCGCCCAGTCCACAACTCATGCGGTGTTTGAGGAACGGACTTAGATGGTACATCGTTTAGAATGTATATAGTAGTTTGTAAAGCATATCCCCAAAAAGAAATAGGAAGTGTTGAATAACTCAACATAGACCTAACCATGTCTAAAAGAGTTCTATTTCTCCTTTCTGCTACCCCATTCTGTTGAGGTGTACCTGGTGCAGAAAATTGAGAAACTATCCCATTATCAATAAGCTATTGCTGAAACTCACCAGATAGATATTCTCCACCACGATCAGATCTCAAGATTTTTATGTGTTTCTCAAGCTGATTTTCTACTTCAGCTTTGAATGCTTTGAACGTGTCAAAAGCATCCGACTTATGTCGCATGAGATACACATAGCCAAATCTCGAGTAATCATCTGTGAAGGTGATGAAGTACTCATATCCACCTCTAGCTTGAATGTTCATAGGACCATATACAACAGTGTGTATCAATCCTAAACATTCAGTGGCTCTTGCACCTTTGGCCGAGAACGACCTTTTGGTCATTTTACCTTCCAAACAAGATTCACAAGTTGGTAGATCATCAACCTTTAAGTCACTTAAAGGTCCGTCACTTACCAATCTTTTAATCCTATTAAAGTTAATATGACCTAGGCGTAAATGCCATAGGTAGGTTTCATCTATTGATAATTTTACTCGTTTATGATTAGATTCCGTTAATTCTGTGTCTAACGAGTGAGAGATATTTTTATGCAAAAAGAATAAGCCGTTTTCCAATGTACCTTTGCAAATAAATTTGTTATTCTTACTAATAATAAAATCTTTATTAAAAGTAACCGAATATCCAAATTTATTCAAACAAGAAACTGAAATTAAATTTCTCTTGAATTGATGTACATAATAAACGTCTATCAAATCTAAATGCCTAAAAGAATCTAGATTAACTCTAATATCTCCCACTGCACTTGCAGACACTAACGTTCCGTTGCCCAAACACAAGTTGATTTCATCTTTATTCAACTTTCTCCTTTCTTGGAACCCCTGTAAGGAATAGCAAACATGATTTGTGGCTCCAGAGTCTATGATCCAAGAATCTGTAGAATCTGCCAGAAAACATGTTTCAAGATAATTAATATTACCTTGTTCCTTCTTGTTCTGGGACTTTGGGCAATTTCTTTTCCAATGTCCCTTTTCACCACAAAGGAAGCACTTCCCTTTGATCTTGGTTACTTTCTTGGTCTCCATCTTGGTAGGCCCAAGTTGCTTTTTCTTCTGTTGTTCCTTAACCTTTTGACGGGTCTTAACAGTAGCAACTTTACCAACCATATGAATATGAGATTCATAACTAGGAGCAGGTGGTTTAGGAGCAGACAGAATAAACTTATGTTTTTCAACTTGCAGCAACAACCCAATTTTTCTTTTCCATGTGACATAATTATTTCCGGTTAAAATATTATCTTTTAAGATGTTCATTAGGGATGGGGTCATGATTTCTGAATATAACAAAAATATATATGAGTAAATAATCATGATAAAACACTTTCGAATATTTATCTTGATTTAAATAAATAACTCAATTATAAAAATTCAACGGTGATCCAACACCCATAAATGTTACGCCTCCTTTGGGAGTTCGCACCATTTACTAGTTAGACTAGGTCCCACCTAATTGTTAACATAACAACCAGCGTTTTCAATTTTAGCCTTGCAATTTTACTGACAAGAACTCTTGGGAGGATATCAATAAAATTACATTGAGTGTGTTACCAAGATCTCGACCCTCAATTTTCTCTCACGAAAATCCCTCCTTGGGGAGTAGATCTCGTTTGAGTCCATTGTCTAGTCTATCCTTGTAAGGAAGTATGTTGCTAAATTCCATTCATAGACGCCCCTTGGGGGGATTACCAATAAATAATAAAGCTCAACTAACCTTGGAGGCTATAGGTGTTACAAAACACCTTCTTCCACTCAATTATTTAAGGCATGTGATTAAATCTCATAGAATGATTTACCAAGTTATCTAGATGCCAATTTAGATACCTAAATCATTCAATGCATGTTCATACCAAAAGAGATATATGAGTGGCACTCTTATTCTATATGTCATGTTATCATACAATAACAAATATTGTAATATTTATGCAAAAAATAAATAGCAACAATTTTGGTCCATCCTAGAAAAGCAAGTAAATTACAATTGTTTAGGAATACAAGATCTTCAAGTGGCCATCAACCATACGCCTATCCCTCGGCTTCCTCCCATGGGCGAACACACCCCACAACCCCACAAAGGGGCTGCTGTGCGCAGCCCATGAGGCCACATAGGGCTGCCGTGCGCAGCCCACCAAGATTTGGGCTTGCCATGCGCAGCCCAATCCACTCCTAGGGTGCGCACGGTGCTCGTTCTTGGTTCCGGTTGCTTCCTTTTTCTTCAAGTCTTCGAATCTTCATTACTCGAACATACTACAGCATTATTTAAACTAATAAAATACTGCAGTATTTTTATTTTATTTATTTTTATTCACTGCAGTACTTTTACAAAAAAAACACTGCACATAAAATTAAATAAAAAAACTGCAGTAAAATTACTGCACTAAAAAAATAAAATTAAAAGAAAACCTAGCAACTACCAAGAAGGAATTATGGCGATGATAGACCACCCTTCTTGTTACAATTCCATAACAAAAATTACATTGAAAATCTAGGACCAAAATCGAGCAATAACAATCCACATAATAAAATAATAACATATATAAATCCATACATTCACATGTAATTATATATGCGAATACCTAGAGTGCCATCTCTTTCTAAACATGCATAATCACAATAAAAAGAAATCGATTCACGTATATATACGTTAATTAATTAAAAGGGTACAACCAGGCTCTGATACCAATTGTAGGGAAAAATCGAGTGCACGCAGCGGAAGTGAGACTTTGTCGCGTGATCCGATTGACATTGCGTCGATGGTAATCCGCAAGATCTTCCAATCCAATCACGAACGTGAATCACCTAGGAGCGTGATCTCCCTTCTCTTTGAATTGTGTACCTGAGGATGGATTAACAAAACTTTTTCTTTTTCGTTAGTCACAACAAATTCCAAGAGGCTACAAAGAATGTTCCGGTCACTTTTGAATTCACAATCGTTAGATCGAAACTCGCGTGAACCTTATTCGAAATTGTGCACAAAACCTTTTGATATAAAAGTTACTAGTGCACTATCGAAATAAGAACAAACTTTTCTCTCTTTTCCTTTTGGCCGAATTCTCACACTAACCTAAGAGTTGGATTCTATTTTTCTCTAGCAAAAGAAAAAACTCTCAAGTCCAAGACCTAGGGTTTTTTTAATTCCTCTTCAAAGAATATATATATAGTGGCCGAATTCTTGCCTATTAAAACATATAAGTTAGTGCAGCGAAATCTGCACCTTATAAATATATAACTTTGTGCAGCGAAATCTGCACCTTACAAATATATAACTATGTGCAGCGAATTCTGCACCTTATAAATATATAAGTATATATATCTATCTTGTTTATTTCTCTGCTGCACCATATATTATATATATATTACCGTATGCTTTATATATATATATATATATTCCGGCAATTAATTGCCATATATATTTCATATATATCTATTTATTGAGGCCGAAATCCTTTACCATGTAGGATTTGTCTTTTGACTTATATCCTAACCCTAGGTAGATTTCCTTAGAATTCTAAACCCTAATCCAACTCTTTAGTGTATTTGTGACTATATAAAAAACTTCCTTATTTGACTAGATAAATAAATCCCTTATTTATCTACTTACCAAATAAAGTTTTTTATTTTAATTATACTACCACAATAGTATACTACTAAGAAACATATTTCCTAGTCAGAAAAAGATTTTGATTTTTAATTAAATAATTAATCAATCAATCAATTAATTTCCATTTAATCAATTAATAAAAATAAAACAATATAATATTATATATATCTCGGCCATTTGCCATATATATTAATATATCTATATATTGTTTTTCTATTTTATTAAATCCATTGTACCTTAATAAAAGGCCCACATGTGAACTAGGCCCATTCTTACTAAAAGAAACAAGTCCACATGCCTTAATACAATTCTAGATGGACCCATAAATTAGTCCGGTAGAATATATCAAGTGATTCATGCAAGTCCGTGTGGATTGGGGATCTTGGCGGGCCTATCTAAATTTAAGCTCCAATAGACATAGCCCAATCACAATCAACAAATGATTCACTTAGGTTCAATCTATTAATCTTAGTTCATTTCACTAAAGAACTAAAATTGCACTCTTAAATAAAGATGGAATAAGTAAATGATTCTCATTCATACCCTAGACAATCTTATAGGAGATGGTGTATCCTCGTGAAGAATATCAGTAATCGCCAAGAGCTCATAGACCGCCTATAGCTCTCCAAGTTACCATATTTACTCATATGACCACATTTTGAACTTGGATATTTTGACTTGTCTAGAAGCCATGTTTCAATAGACTCTATCGAAAACTTAACGTTAAGATTCGATATCCAATACCTCAAAACATCCATATGATGATATTCTACTCTAATTTAATAAATGGAGCCACGATGTCTATATCTATAAATGAAGTCCTCTATCGATTAACAAATGAATATCACCAAACTATCGAGGATAGACTATGCTATATAATCGTACTCATTGATGACTCAAATGATACCACTTGCAACCATAAGTCCATCATTTATCTCAGGATTAAGATAGACTCTCCGATTGTCCTAATAATGAAAAGACTATTATCTATTGACGGTTCTAGATAAAGTATTTCATTGTGATCCAGTTCAATGCACCCAGTGCACTAGATTCTTTTACTCGAAGACCTTCCGATGATTTCAGACTCATCATAACTCATTTGATCCCACTCAAATGCTAACAAAAGAATTCTACAACTTTAACAAGATAAAGGTGCCCAACCTTTAACTTAAGTTGTGAACATTATTCAAGACTAACTAAAGAATTGTGTCTACCTCATACATATCCAGATGTACGAACAATTCTTCTTTTCTTATAGTCTTTTGACCTTATGATTATTTACTTTTGACAATTATAATAATTAAACTATAAATGCTATAAGATTTGTTAAACCAGAAATCACATTATTAATATGAATAGATTGTCAAAAACACTATTACACTCTTGCTATTGAGCATAATCCTAACAGTTCTACCTCATAATCCTTAAGGATTTGTTTCATCCAAAGTAATTGTGTGCATGCACATCCGGCCGCAATGTACTCAGCTTTGGAAGAAGAAAGGGAAACGGAATTTTGTTTCTTACTTGACCAAGAAACTAAGTTATTCCCAACATAAAAGCAACCCCCGGATGTGCTTTTACGATCATCTGTGTTTCCCGCCCAATCGGCATCACAATAGCCTACAAGGATATCATTGGTGTCAAATGAATAGAATAGACCAAGACTATGAGTCCCTTTGACATACCTAATTGATCGGTTCATTTCTACACATGTTTTAGGCCCCGATTTCCTATTATTTATGCTTTGTTCTCGAGTGAATTAGGGTGTTTAATGTGTTTGTTGAGTATGTGTAGGTCCATTCCATTCAAGTGGTGTTAAATCTTATTTTGGAAGAAAAGAAGTCAAAAGATGGAGAAAAGGAGCAAATTGGAAGAAACAATGAAAAGATGATTTTCGGCAAGTGCAGAACCTCTATGTTACGAGCCCTATATCTCTCAGCTTCGATTGAATTGTGTGTCCTACCACCCATGGATTGAAAGCCCCGGAAGTCTAGTTTTTGGTGCACTTTCGGATTGCAATTTCGATATTCTTAGAAGCAGTTATGATTGATTTAGTAACCGAAGGTCGGAGCTGAAAAGAATTACCGTGAGCCAAGACCGCCCCCCGTGCAACTTGCCTAGGGAGCGGCCTAGGCAGCGACTCAGAGCAGAGAATTTCCGCTTTCCATGCAGCTACAGAGGCAAAGTGTCTAAGGAGTGACCTAGGGAGCGGAATTACATATTTTTGGCTGATTTCAACTCCGAATTGGTACAAAACAGTTCCAAAACTTCCCAAATCAAATCCTAATAACTTTAGAACATAAAGACATGTTTGGGAAACTTCTTAAACTCAAATTAGTAGTCAATCATCAAGAGAGGAAATCTAAGTTAGGAAAGGATTCTCATTCCTTGTTTCATTCTACTTTCCCACTTAGTGGATTTCCTAAACCTAAGAAGAATTAGGGTTTCACAAGGAAAAATCACCTATAAATACTTCCTATTCTTTTCGATTCAAGAGAGACAGGGAATGGAGGTTCCAAGCCACAGAAGGGGGCTATCCCCAATCACTCCGACCACTACACATCGGGTTTTCTCTACATCTCTTCTATGTTTTTATCTTCTCCATTGATGTGTAACTAAACCTCTAACTAAGGGATTGATGTAACCGATTTTGGACAACTCTATGTAATCAATTAATCTATCTTTTGTTAATCAATTGGGTTTTAGTCTTGTCTATTGAATTAATTGCTCTACATTACTTATTCGTATTATTTTGTGGCCTCAATTGATATGGGTTTGTGAATTAGTTTATCCATGAGATTAGGGTTTAGATGTGAATGGCCTTTTCCATTTAAACCATAATCATAAGCTTAATAGACTTAAAAATTAATGTTTGCATGGCCTTGCTGCGTTGATTTGGTTTAGAGTTTTGTTCTAAAGGATTTCCTTACCGTCACTTGACACATGGCCTTTGTGCGAGTGGTGGGAAAGAGATTCGTTCTTAATTGTTTATCATCAAAACAAGCCCTAAACTTTATTGAAGTGTTTATTGTGACTAATTGAGATCATTGAGTGTCTAAGAAAGGTGCATCGATTCCCTAGTATTTCTCTCCATATATTCATCCTTCGTGTGTTCTCTGATTAATTTTAGCCTTTAGTTCAAGTAGTCATAATTTAGGTTAATTTTAGAATTAAACAAACTTCCAAAGAATAGCATTATGCAATTTAGTTTTTTTGCATTTAGAGTAACCTTGCTAGATTAATTGGCATTCGATCGATAGAATCGCCGATCCCAGTGAATGAACTTTCTTAGTAAATTGAACATAGATTTTACTACATCACTAATGATCCTCTTGATGGCTTTTAAGTGAGATTCCTTAGGATTAGATTGGAATCTTGCACACAAGCCAACACTAAAGCATATGTCCGGTCTACTAGCCGTTAGGTAAAGTAGACTACCAATCATGCTTCTATAAAGGCTTTGATCAACACTTTTTACTTTTTCATCTTTGTCAAGTTTTAGAGTAGTACTCATGGGTGTTTCAAAATCTTTTCCATTTTCTAGGCTAAACCTCTTAACTAGGCTTTTAGCATATTTAGATTGATTCAACATTATGCCAATACTAGTTTGCTTTACTTGCATTCCTATAAAATAATTCAACTCACCCACCATACTCATTTCCAATTCACTTGACATAACACTTACAAATTCATCAATCTTGGTTTGATTAGTAGACCCAAAAACAATGTCATCAACATATATTTGTGCAACAAAAATATCATGATCATGATGTTTGATAAACAATGTTCTATCAATGCCACCTCTCCTATAATGGTTGTCAATAAGATATTGAGTCAACCTATCATACCAAGCTCTTGGAGCTTGCTTAAGGCCATAGAGAGCCTTTTTCAATTTAAACACATGATTAGGAGAGTGTGGGTCTATAAAACACTTTGGTTGTTCAACATACACTTATTCTTGAAGGTATCCATTGAGGAAAGCACTTTTGACATCCATTTGAAACAATTTGAATTTTTTAAAGCATGCAATGGACAACAAAAGTCTAATGGATTCGAGACGGGCAACCGGGGCAAACATCTCATCAAAGTCTACACCCTCAACTTGAGTGTAACCTTGAGCCACTAGTCTAGCTTTATTCCTCACAATCTTGCCACTTTCATCGGTCTTATTCCTATAAACCCATTTAGTGCCAATTACATTTATATCTTTAGGTCTAGGAACTAAGGACCACACTTCATTTCTCTCAAATTGATTAAGTTCATCTTGCATAGCCCCAACCCAATATTCATCAACAATTGCTTCATTAATATTTTTTGGTTCAATTTGAGAAGTGTAGCAAGCATATGAAATTTGGTTAGCAATTTGATTTCTAGTTCTAACCCCTTCATTCAAATCACCTATGATGTCTTCTTGACAGTGTAAGTTTCTAAGTTTGGGGTGAGAAAGTTCAACAACTTGGTCATTTTGTTGATTATCATTTAAAACATTTTCCAACCCTTGACTTACAACTTCAACACGACTATCATTTTTATTATCTTGACTAGAAACAGTACTAGCCACATCAATAGATGTTTTAGTGTCATTCAACATGTTTTCTTTAGGTTCATTGACACCATTATCATCACACAAATTAAGCATGCTAAGATCATCTATTTTCACATTGATAGACTGCATGATAGTGTTAGTAGTCAAGTTAAAGACTCTATAAGCACGACTATTAATAGCATACCCAAGAAAGAGACTAACATCACTTTTAGCATCAAACTTTCCTAAGTGATCTCTATCATTCAAAATGTAACACATACTCCCAAAAGTGTGGAAGTAACTTACATTAGGCTTCTTGCCCTTCCATAGCTCATAGGATGTTTGTTTTATGCCGGGCCTTCTAAAAACACGATTAGACACATAACAAGCGGTATTGACCGCCTCGGCCTATAGGTTTCTAGGGACTTTCTTGCTATTGAGCATGATCCTAGCCATCTCTTGCAAGACTCGGTTTTTCCTCTCAACAACACCATTTTGTTGAGGAGTTCTAAGTGCGGAGAACTCATGAGAAATCCCTAAACCATCACAAAACTCACTAAATTTAGCATTTTCAAATTCCGTCCCATGATCACTCCTAATGCGACATATTTTCTTGATATCAAGACCTTTTTCATTTTGAACTTGATTACAAAACTTTTTAAAGTAATCAAAAGCCTCGGTCTTGTTTCTAAGAAAATAAACCCAAGTAAACCTAGAGTAGTCATCAACGCATACAAAAATATATTTTTTGCCATTGATGCTCTCGGTTTGAATTGGCCCCTTTAGGTCCATGTGCACAAGTTCTTAAGGTCTCTTGGTAGCAATATAAGAACTCTTTTTGTAAGGCATTTTGGTTTGTTTACCTAATTGGTAAGGTTCATAAACAACCTCATGTTTCTTACCAAGATTGGGAAGACCTCTAACAATACCATGTTTTTCAAGCTTCTATAAATCTTTAAAATTCATGTGGCCCAAACGTTGATGCCACAAATCAAGCTTGTTGCACTCATGTGCCATGTTGTAAGTTAAATGATCTACCTCAAGACAATAGCAATTGTCTATAGACCTTTTGACTCTTAAGACAACATTGTCCTTTTTATCAATTATAGTGCACATATCTTTGTTAAAGCTAACTTCTTTAAAAATTTCACACAAGTGAGTAATGCTTATCAAGTTAGCTTGTAACCCATCAACATACAAAGTATTGCGAAGTTTAGGCAATCCGGGGATACAAATTGTTCCCTTGCTAAGAACTTGCTTTTTGGTACCATCACCAAAAGTAACCCAACCTCCATCCTTTAAAACAAGATTCTTAAAGAACTCTTTGTTACTGGTCATGTTCCTAGAGCAACTGCTATCTAGGTACCAAGAATAGGAGGAATTGGCACGTAAAGCATATTGTGCAACTAGACAATTAGATGTGTCTTTTCTAAGCCACACACTTTTCACAACATGCCTCTCACTCTTACCACTAACATGCTTTGACTCAATGTTAGGCTTTTTAACATGCACCTTGACCTCATTGGTCACATTTTCAAAAATATCAAGCAAAGCATTATCAATTTTCTTATGCATAGTAGAGTGAGGCACAACACAAGATTTAGCAAGCAAGTCATCAACAACATTCTTCACAACATGCTTTTCCAAGGTCTTCCTATGTCTATTTCATTGAAACAAATACTCGGTGTGTTTAATATTAATCTAGAGAAGGGGGGGGGGGGGGTGAATAGATTTGATCAATTATTACCCAATTTTCGCATGCAAGTCAATTTTACGAAAATGCCCCTACTAGTCAAAAAGACAAACAAGTGTAATATAGTGCGGAATTTAAATAACACTTGATGTATACGTGGAAACCCAACCATTGGGAAAAAACCATGGGCTGTTTAGTGCGCCACACTCGAACCTCGAAATCCACTAATTGAAATGGAGTTTACAACCTATGTAGACCTTGTCTAACACTCTAGTCAATAAACCCCCACTTCTACCTTGCGAGCCTTTAAAAGTGGCTCTAGTCCTAATTGCTTGAGGCCTAAGCAATCTTAGCCCCAAGTCTTAAATCTCAATGAAGAGTTAATGCAACCTATGTGAATATGTAAAATACTCAAAATGCAATTTAGAGCTAGGTTACTCTAAATGCTTACCTAGGATAATGATATGCAATTAATTCAATCCTAGATATTAAAAACTAGATGACATGTCAAATAGCTTAGCTAATCAAGATTAATCAAAAACCTAATTAGCTATCACAATATAACACTTAATCAATTCATCACAATCAATTCTCTATTCTTGTATTTATCATATGATCAAAAACATACAAGTAAATTAAAAGAGAATGGCTTGATAGTGAAATACTAAAATAAGATGAACTTAATCAAAATCTTACCAAGCAAGTTGTGATGATGCAAACCCATTCATGGATGAATGCAAGATGAACTTTGATGCACAAATGTATGTATTTGAGTGTTTAAATAAGCAAACTTGGTTGCTTTCTCTCTCAAAATCTCTCTTTAAAATATAGGGTTCTTGATGATCAAAGAGTCATTGTTCAGAACAAGAGAAAGAGATGTATTTATAGGCATGAAAACCTAGCTAACATAAATAACCCAATCAACACATAATCTCAATCATGTATGTAGAAATTACTCAAAGAACATACAAGTGATAAAAGAGATAAATTGATAAGTAAAAACACTAAGATTAGATGAAATTAGTGTTTAACAAATCATACCATGTGTGTTGAAGAAGACCCATGCATTAGCACATACTAGATGAACCTAGATGATGCCTAGATGATGCCTAGATGATGATTTGTGCATGTGGGAATGGGTTTAGAGAGATAAAGATGTAATCTTTAAGCTTTTTCTCTCAAGTCTCTCTTTCTCTCTCAAGAATATGGAGCCTCTCTCTCTAGGGTTTGATTTTGTGGCTCAGCCCTCAAAATGATGAGAAAGATATGTATTTATAATGCCCAAGTGAAACTATGTCGTTTTGGAAGAAATGGAAAAATTATGGGCATTTTCGCGGTACACGCGTCAGTGCAGCGACTCAAGATTCGAGCACTTCGAAACATGACCAAACGACATCAAAACCTTTTGTATGATATATCATTGGAAAGGAATGGATGTCTATTTCTACTCACTTTTATAGAATGACATTTCAATGTTTGTAGAAAACGTTATGGGCAATTGAGTGACCAAAGGTCAGAAACGGACAACAACAGAGTTGCCCTGTTTTGGTTGTAACTTTGGAGATTTTAAAACCAATCCAAACGGTCATGAAATATTACAAATAATATACCGTTGGAAAGGTATGGGTGTCTAGTTTGTACAGAAATTTTCAAACTCATTTTGAACCTTTGTGTAAAACGTTATGGCCACAAGACCATACATAGGTCAGTTTTGAAAATCATTTAAATCATTAAAATCCAATCTCTTGAAACTATATATTTTACTCTAAACAACCCAACCAAATCTAACACTTATCCAAGAGAAGAATGAGACCTTCTCAAGTGGTCAATCATCGTGCTAAGACATGCACACTATCGTGCAAGCGCGGACGTTTCCGATCACACAAATGAAAACGAATTACACCACACTTAAGACTAACATGAAGTGCAAGTATGGGAAGTGAATGCATCCTAATGCCTAACATGTCATGGCATTGTCATTGAACAAGATGCACTCAATAAAACATGTATGAAGAGAATTCATGACTTTGCATCCTAATGCCTAAACATGTCATGGCATTTCAATGAACTAGATGCAATCAAATAAATATTCATGAAGAGATATTCAATGAACATGAATGCACACATATAAAAACACACAACATAAAAGAATAAGATTTATGCATGAGTTGTGTGTGTGTGCAACTAGATCTCTTCAAAGCAAGTAAGCACTCGAATATACCTTTGGTGCTTCTTCTCTTGAGGTCTTGAGCGTGCCTTGGTTGTGCAAAACACAAACCATTAAAAGCCTAAGCTACCCTTACATCAAGCCCCACATGTGGTTTGTCCATGAAATAAGCCAATCAATAAATGAGAATCCTTACAATCTCCCCCTTTGGCTATTTCGTGACAAAACCACCACTCACATTAATCCTTCAAAACAATGAGATAATTAAAAGCTATAACTTCAAGTCTTCAATCTTTTGTAGAACAATCAATCCTTAAAAACAAAGTTTCTATACTTTCCAATACAAGTATATGTGAGATTAATCATGTGAGATAAAACAAGCATTTGCAATAAGAATTTAAGCACAACATCATGAAATGTATGTGAAGTGCAAATGCTCCCCCTCAACGGGTTACTCTCCCACACTATGTGAACTCCCCAATCATGTGAATGCTACAACAATTTAACAATTAGCATTCTCCCTCTAACTACATACTACTCCCCATTTTTTTCATGAGATGGGTAAAGGAGTAGTCCCCAACCGGGTCACTTGTAGCAAAGAGAGACAGTAGCATATATGTCATTTGCATAATCATATAATGCACCTTATGCAACTTAATTAATTGGAGAGAACAAGGAGATTTATTTTCATAAAAAAATGTGTGATTAATATGCTTTGCATGCAAGACATGTTGCATTCAAATCCAAAAGTAATGATATTTGGCAAAGCAAATGACAAAGGTTTCCTTTAAGAATTCAAACCAATTTCACCATTTGTTATGAATAAAAGAAAGGATATAGAAAATTCAAGAATTCAATTTAATGAGCAACTAAATCCAACCTTACAAGCAAAACATGGCATGAGCGACTTTTTGCACCCTATTCGATTTTTCCGGGTAAGATACCCGTATGATAGTAGCCATGTTCCACAAGTAAAGAAAGAGAGACATAGATTTTCATATAAGTCTCATTTGCTTTTCACACATTATTTTTGCATTTAAAAATATGCAATTATCAATTCATGCTTTTCATTTTAGCATGTCATTTAAATTCATGCTTTTCACATTTTAAGCATGTCAAATAAAATCATGCTTTTCTCATTTTAAGCATGTCATCTAACAATCATCATGTCATGGAGATCATTATAGGTCATTCAAAGAGTACTTCCTATGAATATATCCTAGTCCAAAAATGCATGTTTGAACATAAATATGACATGGATTGCAATACAAGCAAGGTTCACACTTATTGAAGTAAAAACATATAAGCATATGTGCAACCAAGCTACTCAAGCAATAAATAAAGAAGCATAAAATTTTTCAAAGTTCTTGCATGCAACAAGTATGCAAGTGCTCTCTTTGCTTGAGTTCCCCATATGGGGTCAATATTCCATACCGCTTCAATGAAAGGCATGAGGTCCTAAAGACCTACTAAGTCCATTGGACCTAGTTGAACCTATTGGAGACTTGTTAGTCTCATAGCAAGCGGGTTCATCATTTCTTTTCCACCTAGGTGACACATTATCATTCCTAGTGATCAAAGATTGCATGTTATGTAAGATCCTAGGATTATAGACAAAAGATTTCCTAGGCACATGCAAATGGGCTCTTCTAAGCCTCTTCCTCTCTATCATGCTTTTCACCCTACATGTTTCTATGTAGTTAAAGCACTTTGGTCTTATGTGACCAATAATACCACAATAATGACAAAAAGGTAAAAAATAAGAATTCATACCATTGCTTTTAGCTCTCATCGAGGCATAGCCTTGTTGATGAGGTTGTCTTTGACGGTGCACTAGATGGCTTTTCCTTGGAGCATTAGCTGGATGTTGGCACCTTTGTGGTTGGACCGGTTCATTCCTTCCTTAATGTTGAACCGGGTTGTTTTGCTTCCTTGGTTGGTTAGGCCTAAGTAGAGCAAAACTTAGGTGTGTAGCTCTTAGAGGATGATGTTGAGCTACACCCTTGATTGGCATCTTTACTTGGCCAATCATCCTCCTTTTCGGAGTCAATTTCTTCTCTCTCAATATCACTCATAGTGTTTGAGTCAAATGAATGCAAATGAGAAGAATGCAAAATGTATGAAATCAATCAAATACATACAAAATGCATAACACACCAAAATGAGCAAGGATCACCTAAGTATATCTAGGAACCCGATCTGATACCAATTTTACCATTCTCATGGGAGAAGCAAGGATATAGAGAATTTATCGTTTTTAATATAAGAGCAACTATATCTAACTTTATAAGCTAAACATGGCATGAGCAACTTTGCACCCTATTCGATTTTTTCGAATAGTATATCCGTATGATAGTAGCCATGTTCAACCAATAAAGAAAGAGAAACATTTGGAATCTAAATTCCTTTGAACGGATACAAGATCCTTTATTCATTTTGAGTCTCATAAGCTTTTTCACACAAGTTTTGCATTTAAAAAAATTGCAATCATCAATTCATGCTTTTTCATTTGAGCAAGTTATATGAATTTCATGCTTTTTTCATTTGACATTAGCACGTTATAAAAGCTCATGCTTTTCAATTTTTTAGCATGTCATTAAGAATCATCATGTCATGGAGATAACTATAGGTCATTCAAATCATACTTCCTATGTAAATCTCCTAGTCCAAAAATGCATGTTTGAACATAAATATGACATGGATTGTAAACAAGCATGGTTCACACTTATTGAATAGAAAACATATATACATATGTGCAACCAAGCTTACTCAAGCAATCAACAAAGAGGTGTAAGGATTCCCATATCTTGATTGGCTTATTTCGTGGACAAACCACATGTTGGGGTTTATTGTGTAAGGGTAGTTTAGGTGATTGAACTTCAAGCTCGAAGGCCTTTCCAAGACCTCAAGGGACAAGCACTTCAAAGGTATACTTCTAGTGTTTAGTTTCCGTTAAAGAGATTTAGAAGCACACACACACTTTGCATTCTTACAATTGTGTGCATACTCTTCACATGTCACTTTACACACTAGCACTTTGATTGATAAATCTTGTTGTGTGTATATGTGCCTAGTAATTCGTTTCCCGACATTATTCGGAAACGTCCGTGCATGCACTAGAATGTGCTTGGTTTTGCGTGAAGACTGCCTACAGAGAATGCCCTTGGCTTCTCCTTGGTTTTCACCTCTGTTGATGATCGGCGGTTATGATCGATGGCCTGGCCACCGAATTAAACCGCGCGTTTATGTCCAGAAGTGTCTGGAGCAATTCTAGGGTTAAGATTAGCGGTCAAGACCGCCGTTAATACCTGATTGATTTATTCTCTCGGGTTTGATTCTGCGGCGGTTTTGAAACCGCTGAATGAAACCGCAGTTGATGCTCTATTCTTCTCGTGCTCAATTCGGCGGTCATAATCGGTGGCTTGGCCGCCGATTGAAACCACCGATTGGTGCGTTTCAAGGGCAAACTTGTATTTTCACATGCTCTGCTTTTGATGACTATAAATACATCTCTTTCTCTTGTTCTGAACAATGACTCTTTGATCATCAAGAACCCTATATATTAAAGATAGATTTTGAGAGAAAAATCAACCAAGTTTGCTCATTTAAACACTCAAATACATACCTTTGTGCATCAAAGTTCATCTTGCATTCATCCATGAATGGGTTTGCATCATCACAACTTGCTTGGTAAGATTTTGATTAAGTTCATTTTATTTTAGTATTTTACTATCAAGCCATTCTCTTTTAATTTACTTGTATGTTTTTGATCATATGATAAATACAAGAATAGAGAATTGATTGTGATGAATTGATTGAGTGTTGTATTGTGATAGCTAATTAGGTTTTTGATTAATCTTGATTAGCTAAGCTATTTGACATGTCATCTAGTTATTAATATCTAGGATTGAATTATTTGCATATCATTATCCTAGGTAAGCATTTAGAGTAACCTAGCTCTAAATTGCATTTTGAGTATTTTACATATTCACATAGGTTGCATTAACTCTTCATTGAGATTTAAGACTTGGGGCTAAGATTGCTTAGGCCTCAAGCAATTAGGACTAGAGCCACTTTTAAAGGCCCGCAAGGTAGAAGTGGGGGTTTATTGACCGGAGTGTTAGACAAGGTCTACATAGGTTGTAAACTCCATTTCAATTAGTGGATTTTGAGGTTCAAGTGTGGCGCACTAAACAGCTTGTGGTTTTTCCCAGTGGTTGGGTTTCCATGTGTACATAAAGTGTTATTTAAATTCCGCACTATATTACACTTGTTTGTCTTTTTGACTAGTAGGGGCATTTTCGTAAAATTGACTTGCATACGAAAATTGGGTAATAAAGCTTAAAATCTATTCACCCCCCTCTAGATATATTTATCATACACACCGAGTGTTTATTTGTTCTTTCAATTGGTATCAGAGCGAGTTCCTAGATATACTTAGGTGATCCTAGCTCATTTTTGGTGTGTTTTGCATTTGTGTGATTTTTTCTCATTCATACATTTTGCATTCATTTCATTCATTCATTATATACAATGAGTGGATACGGTGGCAACCATGAGGGTGCGTCAAGTACACGACCTCCTCTCTTCACCGGTGTGAATTATGCCTCATGAAAAGGCAAGATGGAAGCATACTTGTGTCAAATCCATGATAGGGCATGGATGGCAATTGAAGATGGGTATACGCCTCCTAAGATGACTCCCACGGGTGGTGGAGAAGAAGTACTCAAGCCTAAGGCTCAGTGGTCCACTGAAGAGTTTGAGGCTTCAAAATGGAATAGGAATGCATGGCACGCTCTTCTATGTGCAGTGGATGAAAATCAGTACAAACTGATTCAGAACATTAGGATAGCCAAGGAGGCATGGGATATTCTAGAGGTTGCACATGAAGGAACCGATGTTGTCAAGGATTCCAAGCTTCAAGTCCTTCAAACGCAATTTGAGTTGCTCAAGATGGAGGAGGACGAATGCTTCAATGACTTTGAAGTCAAGTTAATGGATATTGTCAATCAAAGCCATCAACTCAGTGATCCTTATTCGGATAGGAGAGTCAAGCAGAAAATTATGAGGTCTCTCTCCGCTAGGTTTGAAGCAAAAGTGACGGCTTTAGAAGAGAATTATGGTTATAAAGACATGAAGCCGAGCAAGGTAATTGGAAGACTCCTCGCCTATGAATCTAGGAAGGCTCCTAGTATTACACCTCCTAAAAAGCAAAAAGGGATTGCTTTGAAAGCTTCCAAGGCCAAGAAAGAAGAAAAAAGGTGACTCGGACGAAGACATGGCTTTGATGCTTAGAAAATTCAAGAAATTTGTCAAGTTCAAGAAGAAAGGATTTGGATCCAAAGGCCAAGACTTGAAGAAAAAGGCTCCCTTCAAGAGTTTTGAGCCTAGGCAAGAGCATAGTGAAAAGAAAGGGGTCCAATGCTATGAGTGTGGCGGTATAGGACACATCTCACCCGATTGTGGAAATTTGAAGAACAAGATGGCAAAAGTGATGGCCGCCACTTGGAGTGAAAGTGATGACTCCGGAGAGGGAGACAAGTCATCAAGTGATGATGAGCTTACCATCGACTACACGGCATTTGAGGCCACTTTTGTAGAACATAAAGTTGTTGGTAAGAATGCCTTGACTAGTGATCCCATAGAAGAAAGAGATGAAGAAGTAGCTCTAGAGGAGATAGGTGTAGCTACTCATTGGGACATGGCTTTCATTAACTCAAGAGACCAAGGTGAAGGTCTTAATGAAGGAAATGACTCCATAAGTGAGAAGGAGAGTGGATGAGATAACTCAAGTGAAGATGACTCCTTGTCTAACTCTACAAATGGAAGTGTAGAGAAAATGAATGTTCATGACTTTATAGTCAAGTGTGAAAGTTCATTGAAGAAGAACAATAGAAAGGTGAAGATTTTAGAGGATGAAAATCTAGAGCTTTCAACACATAATGACCACTTGAGTAAGCAAGTGGAAACATCCAAGATGATTGAAGACAAGCTAAGGGATGAGTTTAGCTATGTCTAAGAGGAATGAAGAAGGGTTGAAGAGAGAGCTTGATGAAGCTAAAGAGTCATTGACTAGGATGACTTCAAGCACCAAGAAGCTTGACCACTTACTTGGTGTTGGTAAGAACCCTTGTGACAAGAGAGGTATTGGGTATGAAGAAAGCAAGGAGATCATTACTCCAACCAAGACCGTCTTTGTCAAGAGTTTGGGCAAGATAGAAGCCTTGCCGGTGCACACTCCTAGGAAGAAAATGTAGGGAAAAATACGTGCACGCAGCGGAAGCGAGACTAAAAAAAAGGTTTAGTATAGTTTAAATTTTTTCCATAATTTGAACCTTAACCCTCTAATTAATTAACATATAATACTAAAGATATCATACATTTGTCGCGTGATCCGATTGACATTGCGTCGATGGTAATCCGCAAGATCTTCCAATCCAATCACGAACTTGGATCACCTAGGAGCGTGGTCTCCCTTCTCTTTGAATTGTGTACCTGAGAATGGATTAACAAAACTTTTTCTTTTTCGTTAGTCACAACAAGTTCCAAGAGACAATAAAGAATGTTCTGGTCACTTTTGAATTCACAATCTTTAGATTGAAACTCCCGTGAACCTTATTCGAAATTGTGCACAAAACCTTTTGATGTAAAAGTAACTAGTGCACTATAGAAATAAGAACAAACTTTTCTCTCCATTCCTCTTGGCCGAAAATCACACTAGTCTAAGAGTTGGATTCTATTTTTCTCAAACAAAAGAAAAATATTCTCTTAAGCAAGAACTCTAGGGTTTTTCAAATCATATTGCCCTCAAATATATATCATGCAATGACCGTGCACAATATATTATATATATCTAGTGCAATTACCGTGCACCATATATAATATATATCTAGTGCAATATATTATATATATCTGATGCAATTACCGTGCACCATATATTATATATATCTTGAATTCTGCATGCAATTATATAATCTATATAAGTCAATATATATATATATATGTAATACTGCATGCCACTTATTAAATATATAAGTCAATAATATATCCGGCCAATTGCCATATATATCTCATATATTGTGGCCGAAATCCTTTACCATGTAGGATTTGTCTTTTGACTTAAATCCTAACCCTAGGTAGACTTCCTTAGAATTCTAAACCCTAATCTAACCCTTTATTGTATTTGTGACTATATAAAAGACTTCCTTATTTGACTAGATAAATAAATCTCTTATTTATCTACTTACCAAATAAAGTCTTTTATATTTATTATACTACCACAATAGTATACTACTAAGAAACATATTTCCTAGTTAGAAAAAAATTTTGATTTTCAATTACATAATTAATTAATTAATTAATTAATTTCCATTTAATCAAATAATGAAATAAATAATATATTAGACTTTTATATTAGTCTTGCCGCCCCACATACATATACATGGGCCATATATTATTTTCTTATTTCATTCAATCCATTGGACCTTAATTAAAATGCAAACATGTGAACTAGACATATTCTTACTAAAAGAAACAAGCCCACATGCCTTAATACAATTCTAGATGGACCCATAATTAGTCCGGTAGAATATATCAAGTGATTCATGCAAGTCCATGTGGATTGGAGATCTCAGCGGGCCTATCTAAATTTAAGCTCCAATAGACATAACCCAATCACAATCAACAAATGATTCACTTAGGTTCAATCTATTAATTTTAGTTCATTCCACTAAAGAACTAAAATTGCACTCTTAAATAAAGATGGAACAAGTAAATTATTCTCATTCATACCCTAGACAATCTTATAGGAGATAGTGAATCCTCGTGAAGAATATCAGTAATCGCTAAGAGCTCATAGACCGCCTATAGCTCTCCAAGTTACCATATTTACTCATATGACCGGACTTTGAACTTGGATATATATTATGAATTGTCCAGAAGTCATCTTACAATAGTCACTATTGAAAACTCAACGTTAAGATTGAATATCCAAATCCTCAAAACATCCATATGATGATATTCTACTCACATTTAATAAATGGAGCCACGATGTCCATATCTATAAATGCAATCCTCTATCGATTAACAAATGAATATCACCAAACTATCAAGGATAGACTATGCTATATAATCGTACTCATTGATATCTCAAATGATACCACTTGCAACCATAAGTCCATCATTTATCTCAGGATTAAGATAGACTCTCTGATTGTCCTGATAATGAAAAGACTATTATCTATTGACGGTTCTAGACAAAGTATTTCATTGTGATCTAGTTCAATGCACCTAGTGCACTAGATTCTTTTACTCGAAGACCCTCCGATGATTTTAGAATCATCATAACACATTTGATCCCACTCAAATGCTAGTAAAAGAATTCTACAACTTTAACAAGATAAAGGTGCCCAACATTTAACTTAAGTTGTGAACATTATTCAAGACTAACTAAAGAATTGTGTCTACCTTATACATATCCAGATGTACGAACAATTCTTCTTTTCTCATAGCCTTTTGACCTTATGATTATTTACTTTTGACAATTAAAATATTCAATCTATAAATGCTATAAGATTTGTTTAAATCAGAAATCACTTTATTAATATGAAAAGATTGTCAAAAACAATATTACACTCTTGCTATTGAGCATAATCCTAAAAATCTCCTACTTGCGCTATAGCAAATGTGTCATATCTCTCATTCTCATGTTCTCTAGGTGCCCATCAAAACTCTTCTGTGGTAGAGCCTTTGTGAAGGGATCCGCTAGATTTTCTGCTGACGCGATTTTGGTAATCGTCACGTCACCCCTATGCACAATCTCCCTAAGAAGATGATGTTAGGATTATGCTCAATAGCAAGAGTGTAATATTGTAATTGACAATCTTTTTCATATTAATAAAGTGATTTTTGGTTTAACAAATCTTATAGCATTTATAGTTTAATATTATAATTGTCAAAGTAAATAATCATAAGGTCTAAAGACTATGAGAAAAGAAGAATTGTTCGTACATCTGGATATGTATGAGGTAGACACAATTCTTTAGTTAGTCTTGAATAATGTTCACAACTTAAGTTAAAGGTTGGGCACCTTTATCTTGTTAAAGTTGTAGAATTCTTTTTCTAGCATTTGAGTGGGATCAAATGAGATATGATGAGTCTAAAATCATCGAAGTGTCTTCGAGTAAAAGAATCTAGTGCACTGGGTGCATTGAACATGGTCACAATGAAAAGCTTTATCTAGAACCGTCAATAGATAATAGTCTTTTCATTATCAGGACAATCGGAGAGTCTATCTTAATCCTGAGATAAATGATGGACTTATGGTTGCAAGTGATATCATTTGAGCTATCAATGAGCACGATTATATCGCATAGTCTATCCTCGATAGTTTGGTGATATTCATTTGTTAATCGATAGAGGACTTCATTTATAGATATGGACATCGTGGCTCCATTTATTAAATGAGAGTATAATATCATCATATGGATGTTTTGAGGTAATTGGATATTAAATCTCAATGTTGAGTTTTCGATAGTGACTATTGAAAACATGGCTTCTGGACAAGTCAAAATATCCAAGTTCAAAACATGGTCATATGAGTAAATATGGTAACTTGGAGAGTTATAGGCGGTCTATGAACTCTTGGCGATTACTGATATTAATCACGAGGATACACTATCTCCAACATGATTGTCTAGGGTATGAATGAGGAGCATCTTCTTATTCTATCTTTATTTAAGAGTTCAATTTTAGCTCTTTACTGGAATGAGTTAAAATTAATGGATCGGATCTAAGTGAATAATTTATTGATTGTGATTAGGTTATGTCTATTGAAGCTTAAATTTAGATAGCCAGCCAAGATCCCCAATCCACACGGACTTGCATGGATCACTTGATATATTTGTTAGGATTATGCTCAATAGCAAGAGTGTAATGTTGTAGTTAACAATCTTTTTCATATTAATAAAGTGATTTCTGGTTTAACAAATCATATAGCATTTATAGTTTAATATTATAATTGTCAAAGTAAATAATCATAAGGTCTAAAGACTATGAGAAAAAAGAATTGTTCGTACATCTGGATATGTATGTGGTAGACACAATTCTTTAGTTAGTCTTGAATAATGTTCACAACTTAAGTTAAAGGTTGCGCACCTGTATCTTGTTAAAGTTGTAGAATTCTTTTGCTAGCATTTGAGTGGGATCAAATGAGATATGATGAGTCTAAAATCATCGGAGTGTCTTCGAGCAAAAGGATCTAGTGCACTGGGTGTATTGAACTGGATCACAATGAAATACTTTATCTATAACCGTCAATAGATAATAATATTTTCATTATCAGGACAATCGGAGAGTCTATCTTAATCCTGAGATAAATGATGGACTTATGGTTGCAAGTGATATCATTTGAGTTATTAATGAGTACGATTATATCGCATAGTCTATCCTCGATAGTTTGGTGATATTCATTTGTTAATCGATAGAGGACTTCATTTATAGATATGGACATCGTGGCTCCATTTATTAAATGTGAGTATAATATCATCATATGAATGTTTTGAGGTAATTGGATATTAAATCTCAACGTTGAGTTTTCGATAGTGTCTATTGAAAACATGGCTTCTGGACAAGTCAAAATATCCAAGTTCAAAACGTGGTCATATGAGTAAATATGGTAACTTGGAGAGTTGTAGGCGGTCTATGAACTCTTGGCGATTACTGATATTAATCACGAGGATACACTATCTCCAACATGATTGTCTAGGGTATGAATGAGGAACATCTTCCTTTTCTATCTTTATTTAAGAGTTCAGTTTTAGCTCTTTAGTGGAATGAGTTAAAATTAATGGATCGGACCTAAGTGAATCATTTGTTGATTGTGATTAGGTTATGTCTATTGAAGCTTAAATTTAGATGGCCCGCCAAGATCCCCAATCCACACGGACTTGCATGGATCACTTGATATATTCTACCGGACCAATTTAAGGGTCCATCTAGAATTGCATTTAATATATTAAGAATATAATTTGCACATTATTTATGTAATGGGCTGCTCAATTATATTAATATATTAATGAAAGACATGTGGGCTTGTTTCTTTTAGTAAGAATGGGTCTGGTTCACATGTGGGCTTTTTATTTAAAGTCCAATGGATTAAATGAAATAAGAAAATAATATTAGGCCCAATTTTATTCAAGTGGGACGGCAAGGTTAAAGTTTTAACCTAATATATTATTTTGTTTCATTTGTTTTAATTAAATAAGAATTAATTAATTTATTAGTTAATTATTTAATTAAGAAACAAATCTTTTCTGATTAGGAAATATGATTCCTAGTCTTATACTATAGTTGGTAGTATACTAAAAGTAAAAGACTTATTTGGTAAGAAAATAAATAATTAATTTTATTTATTTAATCAAATAAGAAGTCTTTTTATTTAGTCAAATAAAAGAATAAAAGTTTTATGAATTGAATTAGGGTTTGAAGTCTTAACTAGATAGGAATTAGGGTGCAACACAAACTCTTTTAAGCTTGTGTGTTGCGGCAACCCTAGTCCTTTTTGGGTTGAGAATTCGGCAACCCTAATAGGAAAGGAGGAAGAAAATTTGGCCACCTATATAAGTGCTCTTATAGAATTCGGCCACAACAAGTGTTCTTGATACAAATTTCTTCATCTTCTCAATTCATAAGATAGATTATTTTATTTCTACTAAAAACATAAAAGAGTGATAGATTATTCTTTGATGGTATACTTTTTGCTTATTCATCAATAAGCTTGTGTGTACAACATCGATCTAGGTTCAAGCGAGTTTCGATCATTAGATTGAGAACTCAAAAGTGACCGGAATAATCTTAGTATTCTTTTGATTGTTTTTGTGACTAACAAAGAAAAGAAAAGTTTGTTTATCCATTCACAGGTTTGTAATTCAAAGGAAAAGGGAGACCACGCTCCTAGGTGATCCACGTTCGTGCTAGGATTGAAGATCTTGCGGATTACCATCGACGAAAGTCAATCGGATCACGCGACAAAAGGTATTATTCTTTTGTTAGATAATATATATGTTTAATTGATTAAAGGGTTTAAGGTTCATAAAAGGAAAATTTTTTAAAAGTTACTAAATCTATTTTTAGTCTCGCTTCCGCTGCGTGTACTACGGTATTTTTCCCTACAATTGGTATCAGAGCCTAGGTTGAACCCTTTTAATTAATTAACGTATATATACGTGGATCTATTTCTTTTTTTTTGTGATTATGCATGTTTAGAAAGAGATGGCACTCTAGGTATTCGCATATATAATTACATGTGGATGTATGGATTTATATATGTTTATGTGGATTGTTATTGCTCGATTTTGGTCCTAGATTTTCAATGTATTTTTGTTATGGAATTGTAACAAGAAGGGTGGTCTATTATCACCATAATTCCTTCTTGGTAGTTGATAAGTTTTATTTTATTTTTTTTTCAAAAGGTGCAGTTTTTTTTTAAAGATTACTGCTGCAGCTTTTTTTTATTTAATTTTTAGTGCAGTTTTTATGTGTAAAAGTACTGCAGTGAATAAAAAAAAAAAAAAAAAAATTTAATACTGCAGTATTTATTATTTTATACTGCTGTAATGTATTTGGGTGTTGAAGATTCGAAGACACGAAGAAAAACGAAGCAACCGGAACCGAGAACGAGCACCGTGCGCACCCTAGGAGTTGATTGGGCTGCGCATGGCAAGCCCATTACAAGGTGGGCTGCACACAGCAGCCTTGTGTGACCTTATGGGCTGCGCATGGCAGCCCCTTTGTGGGGTTGTGGGCTATGCACGCCCATGGGAGAAGGCCGAAGGATGAACGTATGGTTGATGGCCCACTTGAAGATCTTGTATTCCTAAACAATTGTAATTTACTTGTTTTTCTAGGATGGGCCAAAATTGTTGCTATTTAATTTATGCTTAAATATTACAATATTTGTTATTGTATGATAACATGACATATAGAATAGGAGTGCCACTCATATATCTCTTTTGGTATGAACATGCATTGAATGATTTAGGTATCTAAATTGGCATCTAGATAACTTGGTAAATCATTCTATGGGATTTAATCACACGCCTTAAATAATTGAGTGGGAGAAGGTGTTTTTGTAACACCTATGGCCTCCAAGGTTAGTTGAGCTTAATTATTTATTGGTAATCCCCCCAAGGGGCGTCCATGAATGGAATTTAGCAACATACTTCCTTACAAGGATAGACTAGACAATGGACTCAAACGAGATCTACTCCCCAAGGAGGGATTTTCGTGAGAGAAAATTGAGGGTCAATATCTTGGTAACACACTCAATGTAATTTTATTGATATCCTCCCAAGAGTTCTTGTCAGTAAAATTGCAAGGCTAAAATTGAAAACGCTGGTTGTTATGTTAACAATTAGGTGGGACCTAGTCTAACTAGTAAATGGTGCGAACTCCCAAAAGAGGCGTAACATTTATGGGTGTTGGATCACCGTTGAATTTTTATGATTGAGTTATTTATTTAATTCAAGATAAATATTTAAAAGTGCTTTATCATGATTATTTACTTATATATGTTTTGTTTTTATTCAGAAATCATGACTCTATCACTTATGAACATCTTGAAAGATAACACTTTAACTGGAGATAATTATGTCACATGGAAAAGGAAAATTGGGTTGTTGCTGCAAAGTGAAAAACATAAGTTTGTTCTAACTACTCCTAAACCACCTGCTCCTAATAATGAATCTAGCATAATGTATAGAGATGAGTATGAGCAGTGGAAGACTTCAGATGATATGGCCAAATGTTATATTATGGCCACTATCTCCGACGTGTTGCAACAGCAGCATGAAGGAATGGAGTCCGCTGTTGATATAATGGTGTCTCTAGAGGAGATGTTTGCTATGAAGTCCAGGACGACTAAGAGAGAGGCAGTGACTGCTTTTATGAATCTTAGGATGAAACCTGGACAGGCTGTGAAGGATCACATGATGAAAGTCATAGCACATCTCAACATTGCTGAACTGCATGGCGCTGAGATAGATGGTGAGACAAAAATTGATATGGTTGTCAATTCATTGTCAGATTCCTTTGATCAGTTCAAATTGGACTACACTTTGAACAAAAAGGAATACACCTTACAAGGCCTGATGCAAGATGTTCAAAGTGCTGAAAAGATCCTTGTGAAAGGCAAGGGTCAAGAGATTCATATGGTTCGTAAAGTTGCTACTGTTAAGACCCGTCAGAAGGTCAAGAAACAACAGAAGAAAAAGCAACTTGGGCCTATCAAGAAGGAGACCAAGAAAGTAACCAAGATCAAAGGGAAATGCTTCCTTTGTGGTGAAAAGGGACATTGGAAGAGAAATTGCCCAAAGTCCCAGAATAAGAAGGAAGAAGGTAATGTAAATTATCTTGAAACATGTTTTTTGGCTGATTCTATAGATTCTTGGATCATAGACTCAGGAGCCACTAATCATGTTTGTTATTCCTTGCAGGGGTTCCAAGAAAGGAGAAGGCTGAGTAAGAATGAAATCAATTTGCGCTTGGACAACGGAACGTTAGTGTCTGCAAGTGCAGTGAGAGATATTAGAGTTTATTTGGATTCTAGAAGGCATTTAGATTTAATAGACGTTTATTATGTACCTTAATTCAAGAGGAATTTAATTTCAGTTTCTTGTTTGAATAAATTTGGATATTCGGTTACTTTTAATAAAGTCTTTATTATTAGTAAGAATGACAAAATTATTTGCCAAGGTACATTGGAAAACGGTCTATACTTTTTGCATAGAAATATCTCTCACTCGTTAGACACAGAAATAACGGAACCTAATCATAAAAGAGTTAAATTATCAATAGATGAAACCTACCTATGGCATTTACGCCTAGGTCATATTAACCTTAATAGGATTAAAAGATTGGTATGTGACGGACCTTTGAGTGACTTAAAGGTTGATGATCTACCAACTTGTGAATCTTGTTTGGAAGGTAAAATGACCAAAAGGACGTTCTCTGCCATAGGTGCGAGAGCCACTGAATGTTTAGGATTGATACACACTGATGTATGTGGACCTATGAGCATTCAAGCTAGAGGTGGATATGAGTACTTCATCACCTTCACAGATGATTACTCGAGATTTGGTTATGTGTATCTCATGCGACACAAGTCGGATGCTTTTGACATGTTCAAAGCATTCAAAGCTGAAGTGGAAAATCAGCTTGAGAAACACATAAAAATCTTGAGATCTGATCGTGGTGGAGAATATCTATCTGGTGAGTTTCAGCAATATCTTATTGATAATGGGATAGTTTCTCAGTTTTCTGCACCAGGTACACCTCAACAGAATGGGGTAGCAGAAAGGAGAAATAGAACTCTTTTGGATATGGTTAGGTCTATGTTGAGTTATTCAACACTTCCTATTTCTTTTTGGGGATATGCCTTACAAACTGCTATATACATTCTAAACGATGTACCATCTAAGTCTGTTCCTAAAACACCGCATGAGTTGTGGACTGGGCGCAAGCCTAGTTTACAACACTTAAGGATATTTGGTTGTCCTACGCATGTGTTAAAAGGAAAGACAGAAAAGATGGAGTCCCGTTCAGAAACATGTATATTTGTTGGGTATCCAAAAGAAACTAAAGGATATTATTTTTATAGTCTTTCAGATCTTAAAGTATTTGTTTCGACAAATGCTAAATTTCTGGAAAAGGACTATATGAATGATTTTGTGCCTAGAAGTAGAATTGTCCTGAATGAGATGTCAGGAGATACAATTCCACGAGAGGTTACACAACCTAACCCAATTGTAAGTTCCGATCCAACACAAGCTCAACAACCCTCCATTCCTCGTCGTAGTGGGAGGGTTAGAACACAACCCGAAAGATACATCGGTCTGGGAGAATCAGTGGAGAATCTCCCGGACGACGATGATCCCTACACGTACAAGGAAGCTATGGAGGATGTTGATAGTCGCCATTGGCAAAAGGCAATGCAATCCGAGATTGAATCTATGTTCGATAACAAAGTCTGGTCCCTTGTAGACTTGCCTAAAGGGATAAAACCCATTGGGTGCAAGTGGGTATACAAGAGGAAAAGAGGTATGGATGGTAAGGTGGAAACCTTTAAAGCTAGATTGGTAGCTAAAGGGTATACACAGAAAGAAGGTATCGATTACGAGGAAACCTTCTTTCCTGTGGCCATGCTTAAATCCATTAGGATACTCTTATCCATTGCAGCATCTTTAGATCTAGAGATTTGGCAAATGGACGTCAAGACAGCTTTCCTTAATGGAAGTCTTGACGAAAGCATCTACATGATGCAACCAGAGGGATTCATTGAAAAGGGCCAAATGGAAAAGGTATGCAAGTTGCAGAAATCCATATATGGATTGAAGCAAGCATCCAGATCCTGGAACATAAGGTTTGATCAAGCTGTCAAAGGTTTTGGATTTATTCAGAATCTTGATGAACCTTGTGTATACAAAAGGATTAAGGGCGACAAGTTGGTTTTCCTGATTCTTTATGTTGATGATATACTACTCATTGGAAACGATGTAGGTGTATTGACATCAGTAAAAGAATGGTTAGCAAAACAATTTGATATGAAGGACTTAGGAGAAGCAAGTTTTATTCTAGGTATCCAAGTAATAAGGGATAGAAAGAATAGAATGATTGCATTATCCCAAGCTTCATACATAGACAAGATCTTGTCTAGGTTTTCCATGCAGGATTCCAAGAAAGGTATGTTACCTTTCAGACATGGAATCAAGCTTTCTAAGGAACAAGTTCCTAAGAATGAGCATGAAGAGCAATTCATGAGTAGAGTTCCATATGCCTCGGCAGTTGGAAGTCTCATGTATGCAATGCTCTGTACTAGACCAGATATTTGTTTTGCTGTTGGCATAGTTAGCAGGTTTCAATCGAAACCTGGTCCTGATCACTGGACGGCAGTCAAGCATATTTTCAAGTATCTTAAGAGAACGAGAGATAATATGCTTGTATACTCTGGAGGGGATTTGATTCCCGTTGGGTATACAGAATCTGATTTCCAATCAGATTCTGACTCTAGAAAATCCACATCAGGGGCTGTGTTTACTATTGGGGGAGGAGCAGTTATATGGAGGAGTATCAAGCAATCTTGTATTGCTGATTCCACAATGGAAGCTGAGTATGTTGCTGCATGCGAGGCTGCCAAAGAGGCTGTTTGGCTCCGCCAATTCTTGATTGACATGGAAGTGGTTCCTAGTGCGAATAAGCAGATCACTATCTACTGTGACAACAGTGGAGCAGTGGCTAATTCGAAAGAACCAAGAAGTCACAAGAGAGGTAAACACATTGAAAGAAAGTATTATCTTTTAAGGGAGATTGTTCAAAGAGGTGACGTGACGATTACCAAAATCGCGTCAGCAGAAAATCTAGCGGATCCCTTCACAAAGGCTCTACCTCAGAAGAGTTTCGATAGGCATCTAGAGAACATGGGCTTGAGAGATATGACACATTTGCTATAGTGCAAGTGGGAGATTGTTAGGATTATGCTCAATAGCAAGAGTGTAATGTTGTAATTAACAATCTTTTTCATATTAATAAAGTGATTTCTGGTTTAACAAATCATATAGCATTTATAGTTTAATATTATAATTGTCAAAGTAAATAATCATAAGGTCTAAAGACTATGAGAAAAGAATAATTGTTCGTACATCTGGATATGTATGTGGTAGACACAATTCTTTAGTTAGTCTTGAATAATGTTCACAGCTTAAGTTAAAGGTTGGGCACCTTTATCTTGTTAAAGTTGTAGAATTCTTTTGCTAGCATTTGAGTGGGATCAAATGAGATATGATGAGTCTAAAATCATCGGAGTGTTTTCGAGCAAAAGGATCTAGTGCACTGGGTGTATTGAACTGGATCACAATGAAATACTTTATCTATAACCGTCAATAGATAATAGCCTTTTCATTATCAGGACAATCGGAGAGTCTATCTTAATCCTGAGATAAATGATGGACTTATGGTTGCAAGTGATATCATTTGAGTTATCAATGAGTACGATTATATCGCATAGTCTATCCTCGATAGTTTGGTGATATTCATTTGTTAATCGATAGAGGACTTTATTTATAGATATGGACATCGTGGCTCCATTTATTAAATGAGAGTATAATATCATCATATGGATGTTTTGAGGTAATTGGATATTAAATCTCAACGTTGAGTTTTCGATAGTGTCTATTGAAAACATGGCTTCTGGACAAGTCAAAATATCCAAGTTCAAAACGTGGTCATATGAGTAAATATGGTAACTTGGAGAGTTGTAGGCGGTCTATGAACTCTTGGCGATTACTGATATTAATCACGAGGATACACTATCTCCAACATGATTGTCTAGGGTATGAATGAGGAACATCTTCCTTTTCTATCTTTATTTAAGAGTTCAGTTTTAGCTCTTTAGTGGAATGAGTTAAAATTAATGGATCGGACCTAAGTGAATCATTTGTTGATTGTGATTAGGTTATGTCTATTGAAGCTTAAATTTAGATGGCCCGCCAAGATCCCCAATCCACACGGACTTGCATGGATCACTTGATATATTCTACCGGACCAATTTAAGGGTCCATCTAGAATTGCATTTAATATATTAAGAATATAATTTGCACATTATTTATGTAATGGGCTGCTCAATTATATTAATATATTAATGAAAGACATGTGGGCTTGTTTCTTTTAGTAAGAATGGGTCTGGTTCACATGTGGGCTTTTTATTTAAAGTCCAATGGATTAAATGAAATAAGAAAATAATATTAGGCCCAATTTTATTCAAGTGGGACGGCAAGGTTAAAGTTTTAACCTAATATATTATTTTGTTTCATTTGTTTTAATTAAATAAGAATTAATTAATTTATTAGTTAATTATTTAATTAAGAAACAAATCTTTTCTGATTAGGAAATATGATTCCTAGTCTTATACTATAGTTGGTAGTATACTAAAAGTAAAAGACTTATTTTGTAAGAAAATAAATAATTAATTTTATTTATTTAATCAAATAAGAAGTCTTTTTATTTAGTCAAATAAAAAAATAAAAGTTTTATGAATTGAATTAGGGTTTGAAGTCTTAACTAGATAGGAATTAGGGTGCAACACAAACTCTTTTAAGCTTGTGTGTTGCGGCAACCCTAGTCCTTTTTGGGTTGAGAATTCGGCAACCCTAATAGGAAAGGAGGAAGAAAATTTGGCCACCTATATAAGTGCTCTTATAGAATTCGGCCACAACAAGTGTTCTTGATACAAATTTCTTCTTCTTCTCAATTCATAAGATAGATTATTTTATTTCTACTAAAAACATAAAAGAGTGATAGATTATTCTTTGATGGTATACTTTTTGCTTATTCATCAATAAGCTTGTGTGTACAACATCGATCTAGGTTCACGCGAGTTTCGATCATTAGATTGAGAACTCAAAAGTGACCGGAATAATCTTAGTATTCTTTTGATTGTTTTTGTGACTAACAAAGAAAAGAAAAGTTTGTTTATCCATTCACAGGTTTGCAATTCAAAGGAAAAGGGAGACCACGCTCCTAGGTGATCCACGTTCGTGCTAGGATTGAAGATCTTGCGGATTACCATCGACGTAAGTCAATCGGATCACGCGACAAAAGGTATTATTCTTTTGTTAGATAATATATACCTTTAATTGATTAAAGGGTTTAAGGTTCATAAAAGGAAAAAAAATTTAAAGTTACTAAATCTATTTTTAATCTCGCTTCCGCTGCGTGTACTACGGTATTTTTCCCTACAATATTCTACCGGACCAATTTATGGGTCCATCTAGAATTGCATTTAATATATTAAGAATATAATTTGCACATTATTTGTTTAATGGGCTGATCAATTATATTAATATATTAATGAAAGGCATGTGGGCTTGTTTCTTTTAGTAAGAATGGGTCTGGTTCACATGTAGACTTTTTATTTAAAGTCCAATGGATTAAATAAAATAAGAAAATAATATTTGGCCCATATATATAATGTGGGGTGGCAAGGCTAAATAATTAGTCAAAAATATTATTTTATTTTATTGTTTGATTAAATGAGAATTAATTAATTTATTAATTAATTATTTAATTAAGAAATAAAATCTTTTTCTGATCAGGAAATATATTTCCTAGAGTTATACTATTAGTAGTAGTATACTAAAAGTAAAAGACTTATTTGGTAAGAAAATAAATAATAAGGTTTATTTATTTAATCAAATAGGAAGGTCTTTTATTAAGTCAATAAAAGAATAAAAACATTTATGAGTTGAATTAGGGTTAGGATTCTAAAGTTGATAGGAATTAGGGTAAAGCACAAATTCTTTTTGGTAGAGGATTTTCGGCCAACCCTAATTGCATCACAAGGAGATTTTGGCAACCCTAATTAAAATAGAAGTAGAATTCGGCCACCCTATATAAGACACCATATAGGGTTCGGCCACCCTCTGTTTTACTGGATCAATTTCTTCTTCTTCTCATACTCATAGAAAAGTGTTTGATTATTCGGCCAAGACAAAAAGAGAGAAGAGATTATTCTTTTGATAGTACACTAATTGCTTATACATCAATAGGCTTGTGTGTACAACATCGAATAAGGTTCATGCGAGTTTCGATCATTAGATTGAGAACTCAAAAATAACAGGAATAATCTTTGTAGTCTTTTGGTCTTGTCATTTTTGAGTGTTTTGTGACTAACAATAAGAAAAAGAAAGTTTGTTTGTCCATTCTCAGGTATGCAATTCAAAGAAAAGGGAGACCACGCTCCTAGTTGATTCACATTCGTGCTAGGATTGAAGATCTTGCGGATTACCATCGACGTAAGTCAATCGGATCACGCGACAAAAGGTATTCTACTTTTTGTTACTTTATATGTATGTTTAATTAATTTAAAGGGTTAAGGTTCATCAAAGGAAAAATTTTAAAATATATTAAACCTCTTTTTAGTCTTGCTTCCGCTGCATTGACCGGTATTTTTGTAGGGAAACATACGGTCAACGCAGCGGAAGCGAGACTAAAAAAATGAGTTTAGTATAGTTTAAAATTTTTCCATAATTTGAACCTTAACCCTCTAATTAATTAACATATAATACTAAAGATATCATACCTTTATCGCGTGATCCGATTGACATTGCGTCAATAGTAATCCGCAAGATCTTCCAATCCAATCACGAACGTGAATCACCTAGGAGCGTGGTCTCCCTTCTCTTTGAATTGTGCACCTGAGGATGGATTAACAAAACTCTTTCTTTTTCGTTAGTCACAACAAATTCCAAGAGGCTACAAAGAATGTTCTGGTCACTTTTGAATTCACAATCGTTAGATCGAAACTCGCGTGAACCTTATTCGAAATTGTGCACAAAACCTTTTGATATAAAAGTTACTAGTGCACTATCAAAATAAAAACAAACTTTTCTCTCTATTCCTCTTGGCCAAAAATCACACTAGTCTAAGAGTTGGATTTTATTTTTTCTAGCAAAAAAAAAAAAAAAAACTCTCAAGCCAAAGACCTTAGGGTTCCTTAAAATATACAAATAATATATATATATATATTTAGTGGCCGCAAGTCCCATTCAAAAAATATGTATATATATATCTCTTTATATATGCTTGAATCCTACTTTATATATATATCTCAAACATATAGCCTACATATTCTGCAAGCCTATATGTATATATATATATATTTCCGCATGAATTTCCGCATGCATATATGTATATATATATTTCCCCATGCATTCATGCATATATTTATTTCCATTCCTCATGCATATATGTATAAATATATTTCCACATGCATTCATGCATATATTATCTATATATTTCACATGCATATATATTATATACAAACCCTAATCCAACTCTTTAGTGTATTTGTGACTATATCAAAGACTTCATAATTTGACTAGATAAATAAATCATTTATTTATCTACTTACCAAATAAAGTTTTTTATATTTATTATACTACCACAATAGTATACTACCAAGAAACATATTTCCTAGTCAGAAAAAGATTTTGATTTTTAAATAAATAATTAATTAATCAATTAATTAATTTCCATTTAATCAAATAATAAAAATAAAACAATATAATATCATATATATATCTCGGCCATATATATTAATATATCTATATATTGTTTTCTATTTTATTAAATCCATTGGACCTTAATAAAAGGCCCACATGTGAACCAGACCCATTCTTACTAAAAGAAACAAGCCCACATGCCTTTCATTAATATATTAATATAACTGATCAGCCCATTAAATAAATAATGTGCAAATTATATTCTTAATATATTAAATACAATTCTAGATGGACCCATAAATTGGTCCGGTAGAATATATCAAGTGATCCATGCAAGTCCGTGTGGATTGGGGATCTTGGCGGGCCTATCTAAATTTAAGCTCCAATAGACATAACCCAATCACAATCAACAAATGATTCACTTAGGTTCAATCTATTAATTTTAGTTCATTCCACTAAAGAACTAAAATTGCACTCTTAAATAAAGATGGAATAAGTAAATGATTCTCATTCATACCCTAGACAATCTTATAGGAGATGGTGTATCCTCGTGAAGAATATCAGTAATCGCCAAGAGCTCATAGACCGCCTATAGCTCTCCAAGTTACCATATTTACTCATATGACCACATTTTGAACTTGGATATTTTGACTTGTCCAGAAGCCATGTTTCAATAGACTCTATCGAAAACTTAACGTTAAGATTTAATATCCAATACCTCAAAACATCAATATGATGATATTCTACTCTCATTTAATAAATGGAGCCACGATGTCCATATCTATAAATGAAGTCCTCTATCGATTAACAAATGAATACCACCAAACTATCGAGGATAGACTATACTATATAATCGTACTCATTGATAACTCAAATGATAACACTTGCAACCATAAGTCCATCATTTATCTCAGGATTAAGATAGACTCTCCGATTGTCTTGATAATGAAAAGACTTTTATCTACTGACGGTTCTAGATAAAGTATTTCATTGTGATCCAGTTCAATGCACCTAGTGCACTAGATCTTTTACTCAAAGCCACTTTGATGATTTTAGACTCATCATAACACATTTGATCCCACTCAAATGCCAGTAAAAGAATCTATAACTTTAACAAGATAAAGGTGCCCAACCTTTAACTTAAGTTGTGAACATTATTCAAGACTAACTAAAGAATTGTGTCTACCACATACATATCCAGATGTACAAACAATTCTTCTTTTCTCATAGTCTTTTGACCTTATGATTATTTACTTTTTACAATTATAATATTCAAACTACAAATGCTATAAGATTTGTTAAACCAGAAATCACATTATTAATATGAATAGATTGTCAAAAACACTATTACACTCTTTGCTATTGAGCATAATCCTAATAATCTCCCACTTGCGCTATATCAAATGTGTCATATCTCTCATTCCCATGTACCCTTATATACAATTTCCCTTAGAAGATGATACTTCCTTTCAATGTGTTTTCCTCTCTTACGACTTCTTGGTTCTTTCGAATTAGCCACTGCTCCACTGTTGTCACAGTAGATAGTGTTCAGCTTATTCGCACTGGGAAGCACTGCCAAGTCAATCAAGAATTGGCGGAGCCAAACAGCCTCTTTGGTAGCTTCGCATGCAGCAACATACTCAGCTTCCATGGTGGAATCAACAATACATGATTGCTTGATACTCCTCCATATGACTGCTCCTCCTCCAATAGTTAACACAGATCCTGATGTGGATTTTCTAGAGTCAGAATCTGATTGAAAATCAGAATCTGTATACCCAACGGGAATTAAATCCCCTCCAGAGTATACAAGCATATTATCTCTCGTTTTCTTGAGATACTTGAAAATATGCTTGACTGCCGTCCAGTGATCAGGACCAGGTTTCGATTGAAACTTGCTAACTATGCCAACAGCAAAACAAATATCTGGTCTAATGCAGAGCATTGCATACATGAGACTTCCAACTGCCGAGGCATATGGAACTCTACTCATGAATTGCTTTTCATGCTCATTATTAAGAACTTGTTCCTTAGAAAGTTTGATTCCATGTCTGAAAGGTAACATACCTTTCTTGGAATCCTGCATGGAAAACCTAGACAAGATCTTGTCTATGTATGAAGCTTGGGATAATGCATTCGTTTTATTTTTTCTATCCCTTATTACTTGGATACCTAGAATAAAACTTGCTTCTCCTAAGTCCTTCATATCAAATTGTTTTGCTAACCATTCTTTTACTGATGTCAATACACCTACATCGTTTCCAATGAGTAGTATATCATCAACATAAAGAATCAGGAAAACCAACTTGTCGCCCTTAATCCTCTTATGTACACAAGGTTCGTCAAGATTCTGAATAAATCCAAAACCTTTCACAGCTTGATTGAACCTTATGTTCCAGGATCTGGATGCTTGCTTTAATCCATATATGGATTTCTGCAACTTGCATACCTTTTCCATTTGGCCCTTTTCAATGAATCCTTTTGGTTGCATCATGTAAATGCTTTCGTCAAGACTTCCATTAAGGAAAGCTGTCTTGACGTCCATTTGCCAAATCTCTAGATCTAAAGATGCTGCAATGGACAAGAGTATCTTAATGGATTTAAGCATGGCCACAGGAGAGAAGGTTTCCTCGTAATCGATACCTTCTTTCTATGTATACCCTTTAGCTACCAATCTAGCTTTAAAGGTTTCCACCTTTCCATCTATACCTCTTTTCCTCTTGTATACCCACTTGCACCCAATGGGTTTTATCCCTTTAGGCAAGTCTACAAGGGACCAGACTTTGTTATCGAACATAGATTCAATCTCAGATTGCATTGCCTTTTGCCAATGGCGACTATCAACATCCTCCATTGCTTCCTTATACGTGTAGGGATCATCGTCGTCCGGGAGATTCTCCACTGATTCTCCCAGACCAATGTATCTTTCAGGTTATGTTCTAACCCTCCTACTACGACGAGGAATGGCAGGTTGTTGATCTTGTGTTGGATCGGAACTTACAATTGGGTTAGGTTGTGTAACCTCTCGTGGAATTGTATCTCCTGACATCTCATTCAGGACAATTCTACTTCTAAGTACAAAATCATTCATATAGTCCTTTTCCAGAAATTTAGCATTTGTCGAAACAAATACTTTAAGATCTGAAGGACTATAGAAATAATATCCTTTAGTTTCTTTTGGATACCCTACAAATATACATGTTTCTGAACGGGACTCCATCTTTTCTGTCTTTCCTTTTAACACTTGCGCTGGACAACCAAATATCCTTAAGTGTTGTAAACTAGGCTTGCACCCAGTCCACGACTCATGCGGTGTTTGAGGAACTGACTTAGATGGTACATCGTTTAGAATGTATATAGCAGTTTGTAAAGCATATCTCCAAAAAGAAATAGGAAGTGTTGAATAACTCAACATAGACCTAACCATGTCTAAAAGAATTCTATTTCTCTTTTCTGCTACCCCATTCTGTTGAAGTGTACCCGGTGCAGAAAACTGAGAAACTATCCCATTATCAATAAGATATTGCTGAAACTCACCAGATAGATATTCTCTACCATGATTAGATCTCAAGATTTTTATGTGTTTCTCAAGCTGATTTTCTACTTCAGCTTTGAATGCTTTGAACATGTCAAAAGCATCCGACTTATGTCGCATGAGATACACATAGCCAAATCTCGAGTAATCATCTGTGAAGGTGATGGAGTACTTATATCCACCTCTAGCTTGAATGCTCATAGGACCACATACATCAGTGTGTATCAATCCTAAACATTCAGTGGCTCTTGCACCTTTGGTCAAGAACGACCTTTTGGTCATTTTACCTTCCACACAAGATTCACAAGTTGGTAGATCATCAACCTTTAAGTCACTTAAAGGTCTGTCACTTACCAATCTTTTAATCCTGAAACAAATTATAGCACGGTGTGTATAAAGCTATCTAGAGGGGGGGTGAATAGATTTTACGCTTTTTACCCAATTTTTCGTGTTAATCAAAATTACGAAAATGCCCTCAAGATAATATAACCAAGCAATTGTAATATGGTGCGGAAATTAAAACAACACTTGGTTTTTACGTGGAAACCCTCACGGGAAAAACCACGGGCTATGTAAGTAAGCCACACTCGAACCTCGAATCCACTAAATGTGCAAACGATTACAACCTAATCCCGGAAGTAATCACACACCTACCTAATCCCGGTATGAGTGAACCTAGTCCAATTTGCTTGCGTTCTAAGCAACCTAATCCCGGATGCTACACACAAGACTTACTTTCTCTTTGAAGAGAATACAACCCTAAGTGAATATATGTGAATATCCAAAATGCAACATAGAGCAAGGGAAACCCTATATGCTTATCTAAGATGATTAATATGCAATTAAGTATAATCCTAGATATCAAAACTAAATGACATGTCAATTAGTTTAGCTAATCAATATTAAGCACAAAACCTAATATGCAAGCACAATATAAAATCTCAAACATACATCATACTCATCTCAATATTGTATCTAAAGCATACAAAATAACAAACAAGTAATTAATTGAGATTGCTAGATAAGAGAAACACAAAACATGTAAGATATTAGTGAAAAGCTTACCAAGCAAAGTATGATGAAGATTCCATGCTAGATGACATCTAGATGATCTAAGATGATGCTAGATGATGATTGATGATCATGAAAAAGTGTTTGAGAATCAAGAATGGAGTTCTTGGAATTTTTCTTCTCTTTGAAAAATATCCTAAGTATGAATTCTGAATATGAACTCTCTTAATTGACCTAAAGTCAAAGTGGCATATATATAGGGGGCCAAATCAAAGTGTGGTCGTTTAAGTAAGTTTCAAAGAAACGCGCCAATCGGCGGTTTCAATCGGCGGCCAGGCCGCCGTTAATGACCGCCGAATTGAGCTCGTGAAGAACAGAGCATAAACGGCGGTTAATTCGGCGGTTTCGTGACCGCCGATTCCAACCTCCGAAACAGAACAGAGAGATCAAAATCAACCAGGTATGAACGGCGGTTTCGAACGGCGGTTTCATGCCCGCCGTTTCAACCGCCGAATTAGACTGAGAGATAAATCAATCAGGTCTTGAATCGGCGGTTTCGAACGGCGGTCGTGACCGCCGATCTTAACCGCAGAAATGCTTCAGACCAATCTGGACTGAAACGGCGGTTTCATTCGGCGGCCAGGCCGCCGATAATAACCGCCGATCACCTAGATAGGTGAAAACCAAGGAGAAGCCAAGGGCATTCTCCATAGGCGGTCCTCGCGCTAAACCAAGCACATTCTCGTGCATGCGCGGACGTTTCCGAAAGTTATCGGGAAACGAATTAACACAACAACAAGACACAATAACACACAACAAAATATAATAAATAAGTGCAAGTGTGAATTGTGACAAACGAAGAGAATGCACACATATGCAATGAATGTTTAGTGTGTGTGTGCAACTAATCTCTTCAAAGAAAAGTAAGCACATAGAAATTTACCTTCGGTGCTTATCAACACGAGGTCTTCAAAGGGCTTCAAACAAGAAGACCGATACTTAGGCTACCCTTACAAAGAACCCCCACATATGGTTTGATCACGAAATAAGCCAATTAAAAACAACGGGAATCCTTACAATCTCCCCCTTTGGCTATTTCGTGACAAAACCATCACTCACAATGATTCCTCACAAAAAATAGAAACTACGGGACTATAATGATATTCTACATTACAAAGAGATAAGCTAATGCAACTTGAAGTCTTCAATCCTCTTGTAGAATAATCAATCCCTGAAAAGAGTTTCTAACATTTCTAATACAAGAAAAGTGTGAGATTAATCATGTGAGAACAATACCAAGCATTTGCATTTTTAGAATTTAGGCACAACATTACCAAATGTATGCAATGTATGATAAATGCAATGCTCCCCCTCAACGGGTTACTCCCCCTCAATGTATGTTCTCCCCAAAGTGTACAATAGCTTCTATATTTTGCACCTCCCCTTACCATATCCTACTCCCCCTTTTTGTCATGATATAGGCAAAGGAGTAGTCCCCAACCGGGTCACTCATAGCAACGAGAGATAGAAGCATGCAAGACTTGCATATACATATAAGTCACTTTATGCACTTCAATTAATTTGAGAGAAACAAGGAGATTTATTTTGAGAAAATGTGTGAATCCAACATGCTTTGCATACAAGACATATAGCATTCAAGTCCAAAATACAATGGTATTTGGCAAAGCAAATGACAAAGGTTTCTAATAAGAATTCAAACCAATTTCACCAATGTCATGGGAAAAGCAAGGAGAAGCCAAGGGCATTCTCCATAGGCGGTCCTCGCGCTAAACCAAGCACATTCTCGTGCATGCGCGGACGTTTCCGAAAGTTATCGGGAAACGAATTAACACAACAACAAGACACAATAACACACAACAAAATATAATAAATAAGTGCAAGTGTGAATTGTGACAAACGAAGAGAATGCACACATATGCAATGAATGTTTAGTGTGTGTGTGCAACTAATCTCTTCAAAGAAAAGTAAGCACATAGAAATTTACCTTCGGTGCTTATCAACACGAGGTCTTCAAAGGGCTTCAAACAAGAAGACCGATACTTAGGCTACCCTTACAAAGAACCCCCACATATGGTTTGATCACGAAATAAGCCAATTAAAAACAACGGGAATCCTTACAAATCCTATTAAGGTTAATATGACCTAGGCGTAAATGCCATAGGTAGGTTTCATCTATTGATAATTTTACTCTTTTATGATTAGGTTTCGTTAATTCTGTGTCTAACGAGTGAGAGATATTTCTATGCAAAAAGAACAGACCGTTTTCCAATGTACCTTTGCAAATAATTTTGTCATTCTTACTAATAATAAAAACTTTATTAAAAGTAACCGAATATCCAAATTTATTTAAACAAGAAACTGAAATTAAATTCCTCTTGAATTAAGGTACATAATAAACGTCTATCAATTCTAAATGCCTACTAGAATCAATATTAACTCTAATATCTCCCACTGCACTTGCAGACACTAACGTTCCGTTGCCTAAATGCAAGTTGATTTCATTTTTATTCAGTCTTTTCCTTTCCTTGAACCCTTGCAAGGAATAACAAACATGATTAGTGGCTCCAGAGTCTATGATCCAAGAATCTGTAGAATCTACCAGAAAACATGTTTCAAGATAATTAATATTACCTTGTTCCTTCTTGTTCTAGGACTTTGGGCAATTTATTTTCCAATGTCCCTTTTCACCACAAAAGGAGCACTTCCTTTTGATCTTGGTTACTTTCTTGGTCTCCTTCTTGGTATGCCCAAGTTGCTTTTTCTTCTGTTGTTCCTTGACCTTTTGACGGGCCTTAACAGTAGCAACTTTACCAACCATATGAATCTGAGATTCATAAGTAGGAGCAGGTGGTTTAGGAGCAGACAAAACAAACTTATGTTTTTCAGCTTGCAGCAACAACCCAATTTTTCCTTTTCCATGTGACATAATTATCTCTAGTTAAAGTGTTATCTTTCAGGATGTTCATAAGTGATGGGGTCATGATTTCTGAATAAAACAAAAAATATATGAGTAAATAATCATGATAAAGCACTTTTAAATATTTATCTTGAATTAAATAAATAACTCAATCATAAAAATTCAACGGTGATCTAACACCCATAAATGTTACGCCTCCTTTGGGAGTTCGCACCATTTACTAGTTAGACTAGGTCTCACCTAATTGTTAACATAACAACCAGCGTTTTCTATTTTAGCCTTGCAATTTTATTGACAAGAACTCTTGGGAGGATATCAATAAAATTACATTGAGTGTGTTACCAAGATATCGACCCTCAATTTTCTCTCACGAAAATCCCTCCTTGGGGAGTAGATCTCGTTTGAGTCAATTGTCTAGTCTATCCTTGTAAGGAAGTATATTGCTAAATTCCATTCATGGACACCCCTTGGGGGGAGTACCAATAAATAATAAAGCTCAACTAACCTTGGAGGCCATAGGTGTTACAAAACACCTTCTCCCACTCAATTATTTAAGGCGTGTGATTAAATCCCATAGAATGATTTACCAAGTTATCTAGATGCCAATTTAGATACCTAAATCATTCAATGCATGTTCATACCAAAAGAGATATATGAGTGGCACTCCTATTCTATATGTCATGTTATCATACAATAACAAATATTGTAATATTTATGCAAAAAATAAATAGCAACAATTTTGGTCCATCCTAGAAAAGCAAGTAAATTACAATTGTTTAGGAACACAAGATCTTCAAGTGGCCATCAACCATACGCTCATCCCTTGGCTGGCCCCCATAGGCGTGCACACACCACAACACCACAACCCCACAAAGGGGCTCCCGTGCGCAGCCCATGAGGACATATAGGGCTGCCGTGCGCAGCCCACCATGATTTGGGCTTGCCATGCGCAGCCCAATCCACTCCTAGGGTGCGCACGGTGCTCGTTCTTGGTTCCGGTTGCTTCCTTTTCTTCATGTCTTCGAATCTTCAATACCCGAATACATTACAGCAGTATATAAACTAATATAATACTGCAGTATTTTTTTTTGTTTTTTTTAATCACTGCAGTATTTTTTTTTACAATAAAAAACTGCACCTAAATTTAATACAATAAAAAAAACTGCACATAATATTAATACACTAAAATAAAAAAAAATAGCAACTACCAAGAAGGAATTATGGCGATGATAGACCACCCTTCTTGTTACAAACCCGAAACAAAAATACATAGAAATTCTAGGACCAAAATCGAGCAACAACAATCCACATATAAAATAATAACATATATAAATCCATACATTCACATGTAATTATATATGCGAATACCTAGAGTGCCATCTCTTTCTAAACATGCATAATCACAATAAAAAGAAATAGATTCACGTATATATACGTTAATTAATTAAAGGGTACAACCAAGGCTCTGATACCAATTGTAGGGAAAAATACGGTCAACGCAGCGGAAGCGAGACTAAAAAAAGGAGTTTAGTATAGTTTAAAATTTTTCCATAATTTGAACTGAAACAAATTATAGCACGGTGTGTATAAAGCTATCTAGAGGGGGGGTGAATAGATTTTACGTTTTTTACCCAATTTTTCGTGTTAGTCAAAATTACGAAAATGCCCTCAAGATAATATAAACAAGCAAGTGTAATATGGTGCGGAAATTAAAACAACACTTGGTTTTTACGTGGAAACCCTCACGGGAAAAACCACGGGCTATGTAAGTAAGCCACACTCGAACCTCGAATCCACTAAATGTGCAAACGATTACAACCTAATCCCGGAAGTAATCACACACCTACCTAATCCCGGTATGAGTGAACCTAGTCCAATTTGCTTGCGTTCTAAGCAACCTAATCCCAGATGCTACACACAAGACTTACTTTCTCTATGAAGAGAATACAACCCTAAGTGAATATATGTGAATATCCAAAATGCAACATAGAGCAAGGGAAACCCTATATGCTTATCTAAGATGATTAATATGCAATTAAGAGCAATCCTAGATATCAAAACTAAATGACATGTCAATTAGTTTAGCTAATCAATATTAAGCACAAAACCTAATATGCAAGCACAATATAAAATCTCAAACATACATCATACTCATCTCAATATTGTATCTAAAGCATACAAAATAACAAACAAGTAATTAATTGAGATTGCTAGATAAGAGAAACACAAAACATGTAAGATATTAGTGAAAAGCTTACCAAGCAAAGTATGATGAAGATTCCATGCTAGATGACTTCTAGATGATCTAAGATGATGCTAGATGATGATTGATGATCATGAAAAAGTGTTTGAGAATCAAGAATGGAGTTCTTGGAATTTTTCTTCTCTTTGAAAAATATCCTAAGTATGAATTCTGAATATGAACTCTCTTAATTGACCTAAAGTCAAAGTGGCATATATATAGGGGGCCAAATCAAAGTGAGGTCGTTTAAGTAAGTTTCAAAGAAACGCGCCAATCGGCGGTTTCATTCGGCGGCCAGGCCGCCGTTAATGACCGCCGAATTGAGCTCGTGAAGAACAGAGCATAAACGGCGGTTCATTCGGCGGTTTCGTGACCGCCGTTCCCAACCGCCGAAACAGAACAGAGAGATTAAAATCAACCAGGTATGAACGGCGGTTTCGAACAGCGGTTTAATGCCCGCCGTTTCAACCGCCGAATTAGACTGAGAGATAAATCAATCAGGTCTTGAAACGGCGGTTTCGAACGGCAGTCGTGACCGCCGATCTTAACCGCAGAAATGCTTCAGACCAATTTGGACAGAAACGGCGGTTTCATTCTGCGGCCAGGCTGCCGATCATAACCGCCGATCACCTAGATAGGTGAAAACCAAGGAGAAGCCAAGGGCATTCTCCATAGGCGGTCCTCACGCTAAATCAAGCACATTCTCGTGCATGCGCGGACGTTTCCGAAAGTTATCGGGAAACGAATTACACAACAACATGACACAATTACACACAACAAAATATAATAAATAAGTGCAAGTGTGAAATGTGACAAATGAAGAGAATGCACACATATGCAATGAATGTTAAGTGTGTGTGTGCAACTAATCTCTTCAAAGAAAAGTAAGCACATAGAAATTTATCTTCGGTGCTTATCAACACGAGGTCTTCAAAGGGCTTCGAACAATAAGACCGATACTTAGGCTACCCTTACAAAGAACCCCCACATATGGTTTGATCACGAAATAAGCCAATTAAAAACAACGGGAATCCTTACATGAACCTTAACCCTCTAATTAATTAACATATAATACTAAAGATATCATACCTTTGTCGCGTGATCCGATTGACATTGCGTCGATGGTAATCCGCAAGATCTTCCAATCCAATCACGAACGTGAATCACCTAGGAGCGTGGTCTCCCTTCTCTTTGAATTGTGTACCTGAGGATGGATTAACAAAACTTTTCCTTTTTCGCTAGTCACAACAAATTCCAAGAGGCTACAAAGAATGTTCCGGTCACTTTTGAATTCACAATCGTTAGATCGAAACTCGCGTGAACCTTATTCGAAATTGTGCACAAAACCTTTTGATATAAAAGTTACTAGTGCACTATCAAAATAAGAACAAACTTTTCTCTCTATTCCTCTTGGCCGAAAATCACACCAGTCTAAGAGTTGGATTCTATTTTTTCTAGCAAAAAAAAAAAAAAACTCTCAAGCCAAAGACCTTAGGGTTCCTTAAAATATACAAATAATATATATATATATATATTTAGTGGCCGCAAGTCCCATTCAAAAAATATGTATACATATATCTCTTTATATATGCTTGAATCCTACTTTTTATATATATATCTCAAACATATAGCCTACATATTCTGCAAGCCTATATGTATATATATATATATTTCCGCATGAATTCCGCATGCATATATGTATATATATATTTCCCCATGCATTCATGCATATATTTATTTCCATTCCTCATGCATATATGTATAAATATATTTCCGCATGCATTCATGCATATATTATCTATATATTTCACATGCATATATATTATATACAAACCCTAATCCAACTGTTTAGTGTATTTGTGACTATATCAAAGACTTCCTAATTTGACTAGATAAATAAATCCTTTATTTATCTACTTACCAAATAAAGTCTTTTATATTTATTATACAACCACAATAGTATACTACTAAGAAACATATTTCCTAGTCATAAAAAGATTTTGATTTTTAATTAAATAATTAATTAATCAATTAATTAATTTCCATTTAATCAAATAATAAAAATAAAACAATATAATATCATATATATATCTCGGCCATATATATTAATATATCTATATATTGTTTTCTATTTTATTAAATCCATTGGACCTTAATAAAAGGCCCACATGTGAACCAGACCTATTCTTACTAAAAGAAACAAGACCACATGCCTTTCATTAATATATTAATATAACTGATCAGCTCATTAAATAAATAATGTGCAAATTATATTCTTAATATATTAAATACAATTCTAGATGGACCCATAAATTGGTCCGGTAGAATATATCAAGTGATCCATGCAAGTCCGTGTGGATTGGGGATCTTGGCGGGCCTGTCTAAATTTAAGCTCCAATAGACATAACCCAATCACAATCAACAAATGATTCACTTAGGTTCAATCTATTAATTTTAGTTCATTCCACTAAAGAACTAAAATTGCACTCTTAAATAAAGATGGAATAAGTAAATGATTCTCATTCATACCCTAGACAATCTTATAGGAGATGGTGTATCCTCGTGAAGAATATCAGTAATCGCCAAGAGCTCATAGACCGCCTATAGCTCTCCAAGTTACCATATTTACTCATATGACCACATTTTGAACTTGGATATTTTGACTTGTCCAGAAGCCATGTTTCAATAGACTCTATCGAAAACTTAACGTTAAGATTTAATATCCAATACCTCAAAACATCCATATGATGATATTCTACTCTCATTTAATAAATGGAGCCATGATGTCCATATCTATAAATGAAGTCCTCTATCGATTAACAAATGAATACCACCAAACTATCGAGGATAGACTATACTATATAATCGTACTCATTGATAAGTCAAATGATAACACTTGCAACCATAAGTTCATCATTTATCTCAGGATTAAGATAGACTCTCCGATTGTCCTGATAATGAAAAGACTTTTATCTACTGATGGTTCTAGATAAAGTATTTCATTGTGATCCAGTTCAATGCACCTAGTGCACTAGATCTTTTACTCAAAGCCACTTTGATGATTTTAGACTCATCATAACACATTTGATCCCACTCAAATGCCAGTAAAAGAATCTACAACTTTAACAAGATAAAGGTGCCCAACCTTTAACTTAAGTTGTGAACATTATTCAAGACTAACTAAAGAATTGTGTCTACCACATACATATCCAGATGTACGAACAATTCTTCTTTTCTCATAGTCTTTTGACCTTATGATTATTTACTTTTGACAATTATAATATTCAAACTATAAATGCTATAAGATTTGTTAAACCAGAAATCACATTATTAATATGAATAGATTGTCAAAAACACGATTACACTCTTTGCTATTAAGCATAATCCTAACAATTTTTCCCTACAATTGGTATCAGAGCCTGGTTGAACCCTTTTAATTAATTAACGTATATATACGTGAATCTATTTCTTTTTATTGTGATTATGCATGTTTAGAAAGAGATGGCACTCTACGTATTCGCATATATAATTACATGTGGATGTATGGTTTTATATATGTTTTTATGTGTATTGTTGTTGCTCGATTTTGGTCCTAGATTTTCAATGTATTTTTTGTTATGGAATTGTAACAAGAAGGGTGGTCTATCATCGGCATAATTCCTTCTTGGTAGTTGCTATGTTTAATTTTTTTTTATTATTGTAAATAAATAGTGCAGTATTTTATATTATACTGCAGTTTTTTTATTTATTTTAGGTGCAGTTTTTTTTTTGTAATAAGTACTGCAGTGAATAAAAAAAAAAAAAAAAAATTAATACTGCAATATTTTATATGTTTATATACTGCTGTAATATGTTCGAGTATTGAAGATTCGAAGACATGAAGAATAGGAAGCAACCGGAACCTAGAACGAGCACCGTGCGCACCCTAGGAGTGGATTGGGCTGAGCATGGCAAGCCCACATCATGGTGGGCTGCGCACGGCAGCCCCTTTATGGGGTTGTGGGGTGTGCATGCCTATGGGAGGCAGCCGAGGTATGCGCGGATGGTTGATGGCCACTTGAAGATCTTGTATTCCTAACAAATTGTAATTTACTTGCTTTTCTAGGATGGACCAAAATTGTGGCTATTTATTTTTGTATAAATATTACAATATTTGTTATTGTATGATAACATGTCATATAGAATAGGAGTGCCACTCATATATCTCTTTTGGTATGAATATGCATTGAATGATTTAGGTATCTAAATTGGCATCTAGATAACTTGGTAAATCATTCTATGGGATTTAATCACACGCCTTAAATAATTGAGTGGAAGAAGGTGTTTTGTAACACCTATGGCCTCCAAGGTTAGTTGAGCTTTATTATTTATTGGTAATCCCCCCAAGGGGCGTCCATGAATGGAATTTAGCAATATACTTCCTTACAAGGATAGACTAGACAATTGACTCAAACGAGATCTACTCCCCAAGGAGGGATTTTCGTGAGAGAAAATTGAGGGTCGATATCTTGGTAACACACTCAATGTAATTTTATTGATATCCTCCCAAGAGTTCTTGTCAGTAAAATTGCAAGGCTAAAATTGAAAACGCTGGTTGTTATGTTAACAATTAGGTGGGACCTAGTCTAACTAGTAAATGGTGCGAACTCCCAAAGGAGGCGTAACATTTATGGGTGTTGGATCACCGTTGAATTTTTATGATTGAGTTATTTATTTAAATCAAGATAAATATTCGAAAGTGCTTTATCATGATTATTTACTCATATATATTTTTGTTTTATTCAGAAATCATGACCCTATCACTTATGAACATCCTGAAAGATAACACTTTAACTGGAGATAATTATGTCACATGGAAAAGGAAAATTGGGTTGTTGCTACAAAGTGAAAAACATAAGTTTGTTCTAACTACTCCTAAACCACCTGCTCCTAATAATGAATCTAGCATAATGCAAAGAGATGAGTATGAGCAGTGGAAGACTTCAGATGATATGGCCAAATGTTACATTATGGCCACTATCTCCGACGTGTTGCAACAGCAGCATGAAGGAATGGAGTCTGCTGCTGATATAATGATGTCTCTAGAGGAGATGTTTGCTATGAAGTCCAGGACGACTAAGAGAGAGGCAGTGACTGCTTTTATGAATCTTAGGATGAAACCTGGACAGGCTGTGAAGGATCACATGATGAAAGTCATAGCACATCTCAACATTGCTGAACTGCATGGCGCTGAGATAGATGGTGAGACAAAAATTGATATGGTTGTCAATTCTTTGTTAGATTCCTTTGATCAATTCAAATTGGACTACACTTTGAACAAAAAGGAATACACCTTACAAGGCCTGATGCAAGATGTTCAAAGCGCTGAAAAGATCCTTGTGAAAAGCAAAGGTCAAGAGATTCATGTGGTTGGTAAAGTTGCTACTGTTAAGACCCGTCAGAAGGTCAAGAAACAACAGAAGAAAAAGCAACTTGGGCGCCAAGAAAGTAACCAAGATCAAAGGGAAATGCTTCCTTTGTGGTGAAAAGGGACATTGGAAAAGAAATTGCCCAAAGTCCCAGAACAAGATGGAAGAAGGTAATGTTAATTATCTTGAAACATGTTTTCTGGCAGATTCTACTGATTCTTGGATCATAGACTCTGGAGCCACTAACCATGTTTGTTATTCCTTGTAGGGGTTCCAAGAAAGGAGAAGGATGAGTAAGAATGAAATCAATTTGCGCTTGGGCAACGGAACGTTAGTGTCTGCAAGTGCAGTGGGAGATATTAGAGTTTGTTTGGATTCTAGAAGGCATTTAGATTTGATAGACGTTTATTATGTACCTCAATTCAAGAGGAATTTAATTTCAGTTTCTTGTTTGAATAAATTTGGATATTCGGTTACTTTTAATAAAGTTTTTATTATTAGTAAGAATGACAAAATTATTTGCCAAGGTACATTGGAAAATGGTCTATACTTCTTGCATAGAAATATCTCTCACTCGTTAGACACAGAATTAACGGAACCAGATCATAAAAGAGTAAAATTATCAATAGATGAAACCTACCTATGGCATTTACGCCTATGTCATATTAACCTTAATAGGATTAAAAGATTGGTATGTGACGGACCTTTAAGTGACTTGAAGGTTGATGATCTACCAACTTGTGAATCTTGTTCGGAAGGTAAAATGACCAAAAGGTCGTTCTCTGCCAAAGGCGCAAGAGCCACTGAATGTTTAGGATTGATACACACTGATGTATGTGGTCCTATGAGCATTCAAGCTAGAGGTGGATATGAGTACTTCATCACCTTCACAGATGATTACTCGAGATTTGGCTATGTGTATCTCATGCGACATAAGTCGGATGCTTTTGACATGTTCAAAGCATTCAAAGCTGAAGTAGAAAATCAGCTTGAGAAACACATAAAAGTCTTGAGATCTGATCGTGGTGGAGAATATCTATCTGGTGAGTTTCAGCAATATCTTATTGATAATGGGGTAGCAGAAAGGAGAAATAGAACTCTTTTAGAAATGGTTAGGTCTATGTTGAGTTATTCAACACTTCCTATTTCTTTTTGGGGATATGCTTTACAAACTGCTATATACATTCTAAACGATGTACCATCTAAGTCTGTTCCTCAAACACCGCATGAGTTGTGGACTGGGTGCAAGCCTAGTTTACAACACTTAAAGATATTTGGTTGTCCTGCGCATGTGTTAAAAGGAAAGACAGAAAAGATGGAGTCCCGTTCGGAAACAGGTATATTTGTAGGGTATCCAAAAGAAACTAAAGGATATTATTTCTATAGTGTAGGGAAAAATACCGTAGTACACGCAGCGGAAGCGAGACTAAAAATAGTTTTAGTATAGTTTTAAAATTTTTCTTTTTTATGAACCTTAACCCTTTAATTAATTAAACATACATATAATCAACAAAAGAAGAATACCTTTTGTCGCGTGATCCGATTGACTTACGTCGATAGTAATCCGCAAGATCTTCAATCCTAGCATGAATGTGAATCACCTAGGAGCGTGGTCTCCCTTTTCTTTGAATTGCAAACCTGAGAATGGACAAACAAACTTTTCTTTTTCTTTTGTTAGTCACAAAACAATCAAAAGAAGACTAAGATTATTCCGGTCACTTTTGAGTTCTCAATCTAATGATCGAAACTCACGTGAACCTAAATCGATGTTGTACACACAAGCTTATTGATGAACAAGCAATTAGTGTACCATCAAAGAATAATCTATTCACTCTTTTATGTTTTTAGTCGAAATCAACACACACTAATCACTAGAGTTGGATTCTATTTTTTAAGCAAAAGAAAAACTCTCAAGCCTTGCAAGTAGGGTTAGCCAAATTCAACCTATATATAATATCTATATATATTAAAATATATATAGTGCATAAATTCTGCACACCTCTTTAAAGTTTACTAATGCTGCACGCCTTCACAAATATATATTGTGGCACCCACATATATTTTTGCAAGCATAATATTTCTTGCGGCACTAATACTGCATGCATTATATACATATATATTTTCGGCCTTATATATATAATATATATTTATATATTGTGGCCAAAATCATTTACCATGTAGGATTTGTCTTTTGACTTAAATCCTAATCCTAGGTAGATTTTCTTAGAATTCCAAACCCTAATCCAACTCTTTAGTGTATTTGTGACTATCTCAAAGACTTCCTTATTTGATTAAATAAATAAAATTAATTATTTATTTTCTTATCAAACAAGTCTTTTAATTTTAGTATACTACTACCAATAGTATATTTCTAGGAATCATATTTCCTAATCAGAAAAGATTTATTTCTTAATTAAACAATTAATTAATAAATTAATTAATTCTTATTTAATTAAACAATGAAACAAAACAATATATTAGGTTAATTTATTCACCTTTGCCGCCCCACTTAAAATAAATGGGCTATATATTATTTTCTTATTTCATTTAATCCATTGGACTTTAAATAAAAAGCCCACATGTGAACCAGACCCATTCTTACTAAAAGAAACAAGCCCACATGTCATTCATTAATATATAAATATAATTGAGCAGCCCATTACTTAAATAATGTGCAAATTATATTCTTAATATATTAAATGCAATTCTAGATGGACCCTTAAATTGGTCCGGTAGAATATATCAAGTGATCTATGAAAGTCCGTGTGGATTGGGATCTTGGCGGGCCATCTAAATTTAAGCTTCAATAGACATAACCTAATCACAATCAACAAATGATTCACTTAGGTCTGATCCATTAATTTTAACTCATTCCACTAAAGAGCTAAAACTGAACTCTTAAATAAAGATAGAAAAGGAAGATGTTCCTCATTCATACCCTAGACAATCATATTGGAGATAGTGTATCCTCGTGATTAATATCAGTAATCGCCAAGAGTTCATAGACCGCCTATAACTCTCCAAGTTACCATATTTACTCATATGACCACGTTTTGAACTTGGATATTTTGACTTGTCCAGAAGCCATGTTTTCAATAGACACTATCGAAAACTCAACGTTGAGATTTAATATCCAATTACCTCAAAACATCCATATGATGATATTATACTCTCATTTAATAAATGGAGCCACGATGTCCATATCTATAAATGAAGTCCTCTATCGATTAACAAATGAATATCACCAAACTATCGAGGATAGACTATGCGATATAATCGTACTCATTGATAACTCAAATGATATCACTTGCAACCATAAGTCCATCATTTATCTCAGGATTAAGATAGACTCTCCGATTGTCTTGATAATGAAAAGACTATTATCTATTGACGGTTCTAGATAAAGCTTTTCATTGTGATCCAGTTCAATGCACCCAGTGCACTAGATCCTTTTGCTCGAAGACACTCCGATGATTTTAGACTCATCATATCTCATTTGATCCCACTCAAATGCTAGCAAAAGAATTCTACAACTTTAACAAGATAAAGGTGTCCAACCTTTAACTTAAGTTGCGAACATTATTCAAGACTAACTAAAGAATTGTGTCTACCACATACATATCCAGATGTACGAACAAATCTTCTTTTCTCATAGTCTTTAGACCTTATGATTATTTACTTTGACAATTATAATATTAAACTATAAATGCTATACGATTTGTTAAACCAGAAATCACTTTATTAATATGAAAAAGATTGTTAATTACAACATTACACTCTTGCTATTGAGCATAATCCTAACATATAGTCCTTCAGATCTTAAAGTATTTGTTTCGACAAATGTTAAATTTCTGGAAATGGACTATATGAATGATTTTGTGCCTAGAAGTATAATTGTCCTGAATGAGATGTCAGGAGATACAATTCCACGAGAGGTTACACAACCTAACCCAATTGTAAGTTCCGATCCAACACAAGATCAACAACCTACCATTCCTCGTCGTAGTGGGAGGGTTAGAACACAACCCGAAAGATACATCGGTCTGGGAGAATCAGTGGAGAATCTCCCGGACGACGATGATCCCTACACGTATAAGGAAGCAATGGAGGATGTTGATAGTCGCCATTGGCAAAAGGCAATGCAATCTGAGATTGAATCCATGTTCGATAACAAAGTCTGGTCCCTTGTAGACTTGCCTAAAGGGATAAAACCCATTGGGTGCAAGTGGGTATACAAGAGGAAAAGAGGTATGGATGGAAAGGTGGAAACCTTTAAAGCTAGATTGGTAGCTAAAGGGTATACATAGAAAGAAGGTATCGATTACGAGGAAACCTTCTCTCCTGTGGCCATGTTTAAATCCATTAGGATACTCTTGTCCATTGCAGCATCTTTAGATCTAGAGATTTGGCAAATGGACGTCAAGATAGCTTTCCTTCATGGAAGTCTTGACGAAAACATCTACATGATGCAACCAGAAGGATTCATTGAAAATGGCGAAATGGAAAAGGTATGCAAGTTGCAGAAATCCATATATGGATTAAAGCAAGCATCCAGATCCTGGAACATAAGGTTCGATCAAGCTGTCAAAGGTTTTGGATTTATTCAGAATCCTGACGAACCTTGTGTATACAAAAGGATTAAGGGCGACAAGTTGGTTTTCCTGTGAAACAAATTATAGCACGGTGTGTATAAAACTATCTAGAGGGGGGGGGGGGGGGGGGAATAGATTTTAAGCTTATTACCCAAGTTTTCGTGATTAGTCAAAATTACGAAATTACCCCTATATAGATAAAGCAATAAATCAGGTATAAAATGCGGAAATTAAATAACACTTAATTTTTACGTGGAAACCCTCACGGGAAAAACCACGGGCTAGTAAGTAAGCCACACTCGAACCTCGAATCCACTAAATGTGTAAAACAATTACAACCTAATCCCGGTATGAGTGAACCTAGTCCGATTGCTTGCGAATTAAGCAACCTAATCCCGGTCACAACACAAGACTTAATTCTCTAAAAAGAGATTAACACCCTAAGTGAATATATGAATATTCAAATGCAACATAGAGCAAGGGAAACCCTATATGCTTATCTAAGATGATGAATTTGCAATTAAAAACAATCCTAGATATTAAATCTAAATGACATGTCAATTAGCTTAGATAATCATAGATTATAGAAACCTAGATATCTATCATAAAAACAACACTCAATCAAATCAACACAACAATCTCTATCTTGAATATTAGAATATAATCTAAGAACAATCAAGTAATAAAAGAGATGCCATAATAAATTAAACACTAATTATGTATGATAATAGTGAAAAACTTACCAAAGCAAGTGTGATGATGAAAGACCCATGCAAGCAAGCATCCTAGATATGCTAGAGAATGCTAGATGAACTTTGATGCAAATGGATTTTGGTTTGAGTGTTTAATGAGCAAACTTGATTGCTTTCTCTCTTAAAAATCTCTCTTTCTAAAGTAGGGTTCTTGATGATTAAAGAGTCACATTCAGAACAAGAGAAAGTGATGTATTTATAGGCATAAAAACAGAGCATGTGAAAAGACAAGTTTGCCCCTGAAATGCACCGATCGGCGGTTTCAATCGGCGGCCAGGCCACCGATCATAACCGCCGAATTGGCCCGAGAGGAACAGGGGACCAACGGCGGTTTCATTCGGCGGTTTCGTGACCGCCGATCTAACCGCTGAATCAAACCTGAGATTAAAAAATCAATCAGGTATGAAATGGCGGTTTCATTCGTGACCGTCGATTCAACCGCCGAATTAGGCCGAGAGATAAAATCAATCAGGTCTTGAACGGCGGTTTCGAACGGCGGTCATGACCGCCGATCATAACCGTAGAATTGCTCCGTACACTACTGGAAGCAAACGGCGGTTTCATTCGGCGGCCAGGCCGCCGATCATAACCGCCAATCACCAACAAAGGTGAAAAACAAGAAGAAGACAAGGGCATTCTCTGTAGGCGGTCCTCGCGCTAAACCAAGCACATCCTAGTGCATGCGCGGACGTTTCCGAAAACTATCAGGAAACGAATTACAAGACAACAAGACACAATTACACACAACAAAATATAACAAATAAGTGCAAGTGTGAAATGTGACAAGTGAAGAGAATGCACACATATGCAATGTATGTTAAGTGTGTGTGTGCAACTAATCTCTTTAAAGAAAAGTAAGCACATAGAAATTTACCTTCGGTGCTTATCAAGACGAGGTCTTCAAAGGGCTTAAGCAATAACACCGATATCTAGGCTACCCTTACAAAGAACCCCCAACATGTGGTTTGTCCACGAAATGAGCCAATCAACAAATGGGAACCTTACAATCTCCCCCTTTGGCTATTTCGTGACAAAACTACCATTCACATTGATTCCTCACATTAAAATAGAAACAACGGGATAACTATGATATTCTATAGTACAAAGAGATAAGAAAATAAAACTTCAAGTCTTCAATCTCTTGTAGAATAATCAAGCCGTGAAAAGAAAGTTTCTAACATTTCCAATACAAGTAAAAAGTGAGATGAATCAAGTGAGAACAAAAACAAGCATTTGCATTTGTAAAAGATTAGGCACAACATTATGAAATGTATGTGTATGCAATGCTCCCCCTCAACGGGTTACTCCCCCTCAATGAATGTTCTCCCCAATATGCACAATTGCTTCTATATTTCTATATTTGCAACTCCCCTTACCATATACTACTCCTCCTTTTTGTCATGATATAGGCAAAGGAGTAGTCCCCAATCGGGTCACTCATAGCAATGAGAGATAGTAGCATGCAAGATATGCATAATTAATATAAGTCACTTTATGCATCTCAATTAATTGGAGAGAAACAAGGAGATTTATTTGAAAGAAAATGTGTGAATCAAACATGCTTTGCATACAAGACACGTAGCATTCAAGTCCAAAAAACAATGGTATTTGGCAAAGCAAATGACAAAGGTTTCTAATAAGAATTCAAACCAATTTCACCAATGTCATGAGTAAAGCAAGGATATAGAATATATTGATTTCAATTTAAGAACAACTATATCCAACTTTATAAGCGAAACATGGCATGAGCGACTTTGCACCCTATTTGATTTTTCCAGATAAGATATCCGTATGATAGTAGTCATGTTCAACTAATAAAGAAGGAGAGACATTTGGAATGTAAATTCCTTTGAACGGATACAAGATCCTTTATTCATTTTGAGTTGCCAAAAATGCATGTTTGAACATAAATATGACATGGATTGTAAACAAGCAAGGTTCACACTTATTGAATTGAAAACATATAAACATATGTGCAACCAAGCTTACTCAAACAATTAAGAGAAGAGGCATAAGATATTTCAAATTTTTTGCAAGTGACAAGAATGCAAAATAGCTCTCTAAATAGTGTTTTAAATCGAGTAGAATCTAAGGGTTTAGTAAATAGGTCCGCAAGTTGATCATTAGTACCTACATGTTCAAGTACTATGCATTTATTTTCAACAAGCTCTCTAATGAAATGATGTTGGATGTCAATATGCTTAGTTCTAGAATGTTGCACCGGATTCTTAGAAATATTAATGGCACTCATGTTATCACAAAAGAGAGTGAGAGTATCTTGGTTGAATCCGTAGTCTACTAGCATTTGCTTCATCCATAGGAGTTGTGTGCATCCACTCCCCGCGGCTATGTACTCGGCCCCGGCCGTGGACAAGGAAATCGAGTTTTGCTTCTTGCAAAACCAAGACACCAAGTTGTTGCCTAGGAAGAAGCAACCGCCCGATGTGCTTTTCCTATCATCACAATTTCCTGCCCAATCCGCATCACTAAAGCCTACAAGACTAGCATTAGTGTCAAAAGAGTACCAAATCCCATAGTTGGAAGTCCCATTCACATAGCGAATGATTCTCTTTATGGAAGAGAGATGGGACTCCTTGGGATCCGCTTGGTACCTAGCATGCACACCCACACTAAAAGATATATCGGGCCTACTTGCGGTCAAATAAAGCAAGCTACCTATCATGCCCCGATATAGAGTTTGTTCCACACTTTTACCACTAACATCCTTGGTTAGCTTCAAAGTGGTACTCATGGGTGTATCACAATGTTTGGCATTCTCTAAACCAAACTTCTTCACTAGGTTTTTGGCATATTTGGCTTGGGTTATGAAAATCCCATCATCTAGTTGCCTAATTTGCAAACCTAGGAAGTAACTAAGCTCACCAATAAGACTCATCTCAAATTCATGAGACATGACATCAACAAATTGTTGGACCTTGGTGTTATTGGTGGAGCCAAAAACTATATCATCAACATATATTTGAGCTTTGAAAAGCTCATCAATGTCTCTCTTGATGAATAGAGTCTTGTCAACACTACCCCTTGAGTAGTTATTGTCAACAAGAAATTGAGTGAGGCTCTCATACCAAGCCCTCGGTGCTTGTTTCAACCCATATAGAGCCTTCTTGAGGCGATAGACATGGTTGGGGTGGTGTGCATCCACAAACCCCTTGGGTTGTTCAACAAACACTTCCTCTTGCAAGAAGCCATTGAGGAAGGCACTCTTGACATCCATTTGGTGTAATTTGAACTTATGCACACAAGAAATGGACAAGAGAAGCCTAATGGACTCTAACCAGGCAACGGGAGCAAATGTCTCCTCAAAGTCGATACCCTCAATTTGAGAGTACCCTTGTGCTACAAGTCTAGCCTTGTTCCGCACTATGTTGCCATCCTCATCGAATTTGTTCCTATAAATCCACTTGGTGCCTATCACATTAGTGCTTTTAGGCCTAGGAACTAGAGTCCAAACCTCATTCCTTTCGAATTGGTTTAGTTCTTCTTTCATGGCAAGAACCCAAAATTCATCATTTAAGGCTTCATCAACCTTTTTGGGTTCAATTTGAGAGGTGTAGCATGTAAAGCTAATGAGATTAGCTATTTGACGCCTTGTCCTAACACCCCCATTCACATCTCCAATAACATCCTCTTTGTTATGGAGTCTTCTAACCCATGGAACGGGTTCATTAGAGTCCAAGAGAGGGACTCTAGTAATAGGTTGTGTGACTTCACTATTGTCATTGGACGTCCCAACATTGGGAGTCACCACAACCCTCTCCAAAGGAGAGTCCTCCTCTAAAACTTCCTCCTCCTCATAGTCATTAGACTTGAGCCTTGTATCATCAATAACAACATTCGATGATTCCATGACGGTTCGAGTCTTCAAGTTGAAAACTCTATAGGCTCTACTATTCAAGGCATAGCCAATAAAGATACCCTCATCACTCTTAGCCTCAAACTTGCCAAGTTGATCACGGTCATTTAAAATGTAGCATTTGCTTCCAAATGTGTGGAAGTAGCTAACATTTGGCTTCCTACCCTTCCATAACTCATAGGAGGTGTTTCTAGATTGGGGCCTTAGGAAAACACGATTCCCTATATAGCAAGCCGTATTGACGGCTTCGGCCCATAGGTTCCTAGGGACATTGTTGCTAAGCAACATCACTCGGGCCATCTCTTGAAGGACCCTATTCTTCCTCTCAACAACTCCATTTTGTTGAGGTGTCCTAGGAGCCGAGAACTCATGGGAGATGCCTAAGCTATTGCAATAGCTTTCAAAAGAGGCATTCTCAAATTCCCTCAAATGGTCACTTCTAATCCGTTTAATGCTTTTAATGTTAGAATTCATTTCATTTTGTATTTTAGTACAAAGCATTTTAAACTTATCAAAAGTTTCGGATTTTTCTCTCAGAAAATATGTCCATGTAAATCTAGAGAAATCATCAACACAAACAAAAATGTATCTCTTTCCACCTAAACTCTCAGTTTGCATAGGACCCATGAAATCCATGTGGAGAAGCTCTAAAGGCTCCTTGGTGGAGAGATACTTGCCCTTTTTGTCCATGCTCTTAGTTTGTTTTCCTTGTTGACAAGGTCCACAAATTCCATTGGCTTTATTCCCAAGCTTAGGGAGGCCACGCACACAATCGAACTTTCCAAGGGTTCTTAAATCCCTAAAGTTCATGTGGCCAAGTCTTTCATGCCACAACTCTATTTGCTCATCTATGGACACATTGTTTGAGACAATTCTAGCTTCAAGACAATAGCAATTGTCGCTAGATCTCATACCTTTCAATAAGGTTTGTCCATCGGGCTTTAGGATCGAGCAATCATCTTTACAAAATAAGACGGAATATCCTTCATCACTTAGATGTGAAATGCTTATTAAATTGGCTTTCAAGCCATCAACAAATAAAGCATCGGATAAGGAGGGTAATCCGGGAACGGAAATGGTTCCTTTCCCTACAACTTTCTTTTTGGATCCATCACCAAAAGTGACATATCCTCCTTCCTCCATAACAAGAGTCTCGAAGAAACTCTTATTTTCCGTCATGTGCCTAGAGCACCCACTATCTAAAAACCAAAAATTAGAAGAATTTACCTTCAAGGCTATTTGAGCAACATGGTAAACATTTTCATTCTTTCTAATCCACCTAGAAACAATATTTGCTTTCTTAGTGGTCTTTGGTAATTGGGCTCTAGATGTCCTAGGATCATGCATAATAATATTATCATTCCTAGGAACATGCATCATGGCTCTTTTCTTTTTCTTCTCAATCATGCTTCTAGTCTTGCACATTTTAATATATCGAAAGCAATGTGGTCTAATATGACCATCAAATCCACAAAAATGACATATAGGAGTAAAATAAGGAATCATACCTTGTTCTTGTCTTTGTGGATGAATGGGTTCAATCCATCTTCGTTGTTGAACCGGTCTAGATTGCTTCCTAGCTTGAGGTTGCATGATTGGCATTTTTCCTTTGTGAGCCAATTGTGGAGGAATGTTGGCTTGAGAGACCCTAGGGGGTTGAGCTTGATGTTGCCTTTTTGGCCCCATCTTCACTTGTGCATTTGAACATTGTCCTATTTCTAACTTCTTCCTAGGAATTTGCACAAATGAAGTTTCTTCGTTCCTCAAACTCTTGACAAACACGGTCTTGTTAGAGGTTGAGAGCCATCTTCATACCCAAGACCCCTCTTGTCACATGGACTCTTTCCAACACCAAGCATATGGTCAAGTTTCTTGGTGCTAGAATCCATCCTAGTCATCGACTCTTTTACTTCTTCAAGCTCCCTCTTTAGATTTTCTTCATTCCTCCTAGGTAAGACTAACTCCTCTTTTAGCTTATCTTCCATCTTCTTGAATTTTTCCACTTGTTCACTTAAGTGGTCATTATGAGATGAAAGCTCAAGATTTTCTTCTCTCAACATCTTGATCTTTCTTGTGCTCTTGATTGCTAAATCATTAAACTCGGCATGGTATTTAGCAAGCACCTTTTTCTCCACAAAACTATTTATGGAGTTAGAAGAGGAGTCACTTTCTTCTTCACTTGAGTCATTTTCCTCTTGACTCATTTCCTCTCTCTCACTAGCACTTTTGCTTTTATGGGAGGAGGCAAAAGCTAGGAGGTTAGCCATGAGCTCTTCATCACTTGAAGACTCATCTCCCTCAATAGAGTCATCACTACTACTACTCCATGTGGGGCCATCACTTTACCTTTCTTCTTGACATTGTGATTAGCACATTCGGGGGCAAAATGACCTATGCCACCACACTCGAAGCATCAGACCCCTTTCCTTTCGGTCTTCTCTTTCCTAGGCTCAAACATGTTGTAGGAACCCTGTTTCTTGTAGTTTTGACCTTTGGAACCAAAGTCCTTTTTCCCGAACTTCATGACCCTCTTGAATCTCTTCACAAATAATGCAAGGTCTTCGTCCGAGTCATTCTTTTTTGCCTCATTTTCATCCTTGGAGGTTTTCAAAGCAATTCCCTTTTGCTTTTTAGGAGGTGTGGAGATAGGACCCTTCCTAGACTCATACGCTAGAAGTCTCTCAATCACCTCACTCGGCTTCATATCCTTGTATCCACTATTTTCTTCTAAAGCCGTTACTTTTGATTCAAACCTATCCAGAAGAGATCTCATAATCTTTTGCTTGATTCTCTTATCCGAATATGGATCACCAAGTTGATGACTTTGGTTGACCATGTCCATCAACTTGATCTCGAAGTCGTTGAAGCACTCATTCTCCTCCATCTTAAGCATCTCGAATTAAGTTTGGAGGACTTGAAGCTTAGAGTCCTTCACCACTTCGGTTCCCTCATGTGCAATCTCTAGGATGTCCCAAGCATCTTTAGCTATCCTAGTATTTTGAATCAATTTGTATTGATTTTCGTCTATAGCACATAAGATGGCATGCATCGCCTTCCTATTCCACTTTGAAGCCTCAAATTCTTGCGCGTTCCATTGCGCCTTAGGCTTCAATACTTCTTCTCCTCCACCATCGGAAGTCATCTTGGGTAGATCATATCCGTCTTCCACCGCCATCCATGCACGGTCATGAATTTGGCATATGTAGGATTCCATCTTCCCTTTCCATTGGGAATAGTTCAATCTGGTAAGAAGTGGGGGCCTTGTGCTAGAAGCACATTCTTTGCCACCACCATTTCCACCGTTTCCACTCATAGTGTTTATGAATGAATGAAATGAATGCAAATGTATGAATGATCAAAAATCACACAAAATGCAAAACACACCAAAATAAGCATGGATCACCTATGTATGTCTAGGAACCCGCTCTGATACCAATTGAAACTGAAAGTAATTAAATACTCAAGGTGTGTTTTTCAATATAAAGCTAGAGGGGGGGTGAATAGATTTTATCTAATTATTACCCAATTTTCGCAAGCATGTCAATTTTACGAAAATACCCCTAGCAAGTCAACAATACATACAAGTGTAATAAGATGCGGAAATAGTAAATGACACTTGATGTTTACGTGGAAACCCTCAACAGGGAAAAACCACGGGCTGGTAAGTGCGCCACACTCGAACCTCGAAATCCACTATATGAAAAGACGGTTACACCCTCAAGTGATTCTCGGACCCTCACCCTAGATAACCTCAGGCTGTGGACACTACCACCCGCCACTCTTGGTTCAATCCCTAGTGATATCCCCTGATACACTACTCTTGGCGTGAGCACCCTCTAATCTACCACGCGGGCCTTTTATAGCGGCTCTAGTCCAATTTGCTTGAGGCCTAAGCACACTTAGCCCCAAGACTTCAATCTCTCAAAAGAGATGCACAACCCTATGTGAATATGTATGAATATTCAATTAATGCAATAAGAGCTAGGGTACTCTAAATGCTTATCTAGGATGATGATATATTCAATTTAAATCAACCCTAGATATCAATAGCTAAATGACATGTCAAATAGCATAGATAATCATAGATTATAAAAACCTAGATATCTATCAAAAACAACACTCAATCAATTCATCACAAATAATCTCTTTTCTTGTATTTAGCATATGATCTAAAACATACAAGTAATTTAAAAGAGATGGCTTGGTATTTAAAATACTACAATAAGATGAAATTAATCAAAATCTTACCAAGCAAGTTGTGATGATGCAAACCCATACATGGATGCACTCTATATAGACATAGGAGATGCAATATGAAATTTGATGCAAAAGGGGTTTGATTTGAGTGGTTAAAGTTGAGTTCTTGATTTGATTTTCTCTCAAAATCTATCTTTGAAGATTAGGGTTCTTAAGAGTCAAAGAACTGATTCAGATAATGAGAAAGTGTGATATTTATAGACATCAAGAACAGGGCAAGTGAAAAGACAATTTTGCCCCTGAAATCGCACGATCGACGGTTTCATTCGGCGGCCAGGCCGCCGAATTGAACCGCCGAATTGCTCCCGAGAAGAACAGGGGAACTTCGGCGACTTCGTTCGGTGGTTTCATAACCGCCGATCAGAACCGCTGTTTTGGACCCGAGAGGAATTTCAATCAGGTCTGATTCGGCGGTTTCGAACGGCGGCCAGGCCGCCGAACGGAACCGCCGTTTCACCAAAAGTGGTGAAACCAAGGAGAAGCCAAAGGCATCTCCACCGGCGATCATCGCGCAAAACAAAGCACATCAACGTGCACGCGCGGACGTTTCCTAACAACCTTCGGGAAACAAATTACACCACACTAAAAGCTAACATACATGAAGTGCAAGTGTGGGTATTGAATGCATCCTAATGCCTAACATGTCATGGCATTATCATATAACAAGATGCAATCAATTCAACATGCAAGAAGAGATATTGAATAAATCAATAAAGCACAATGCACACAAAATATAAACACACCATACAAGAATAAGAGTTATGCATGTTGTGTGTGTGTGTGCAACTATAACTCTTCAAGCCAAAGTAAGCACAAGATATACCTTTGGTGCTTGTCCTCTTGAGGTCTTGGAAAGGGTCTTGATCTTCAACAAATCACCTAGACTACCCTTACACCCAAACCCCAACATGTGGTTTGCCCACGAAATAAGCCAATCAATAAAAGGGAATCCTTACAATCTCCCCCTTTGGCTATTTCGTGACAAAACCACCACTCACATTGATTCCTCACAACATAATAGAAACTACGGGTCTACTTTGATTTTCTACTTTACAAAGAGATAAGATAAATAGTCTTGAAGTCTTCAATCTCAAGTAGAAAAATCAATCCCTGAAAGCACAGTTTCTATACTTTCCAATATAAGAAAAGGTGAGATGAATCAAGTGAGATAAAACAAGCATTTGCATTTAAGAATTTACGTACAACATCATGCAATGTATGAATGTGCAAATGCTCCCCCTCAAAGGGTTACTCCCCCTCATTTAGTATTCTCCCCAACATGCACAATTGCTACTACAATTTGCAACTCCCCTTACCACAACCTACTCCCCCTTTTTGTCATGATATAGACAAAGGAGTAGTCCCCAACCGGGTTACTCAAGGCAAAGAGAGATAGTAGCATTCTAACCATTTGCATAATCAATATAAGTCACTTTATGCAATCTCAATTTATTGGAGAGAAACAAGGAGATTTATTTAAAGAAAATGTGTGAATCAAAAAATTGCTTTGCATACAAGACATGTAGCATTTAAGTCCAAAATACCATGGTATTTGGCAAAGCAAATGACAAAGGTTTTTAATATGAATTCAAACCAATTTCACCAATGTCATGAGAGAAGCAAGGATATAGGTTTTCATTGATTTCAATTTAAGAACAACTATATCCAACTTTATAAGCCAAACATGTCATGAGCGACTTTGCACCCTACTTGATTTTTCCGGATAAAATATCCGTATGATAGTAGACATGTTCAACCAATAAAGAAAGAGAGACATTTGGATTGTAAAATCCTTGAATGGATACAAGATCCTTTTTCATTTGAGTCTCATAAGCTTTTTCACACATTTTTTTGCAGTTAAGAAATGCAATCATCAAAACATGCTTTTTAAGATTAGCATTTAGCATGTCATTTAGCAATCATCATGTCATGGAGATCATTATAGGTCATTCAAATTAAATCCTATGTAAATATCTCCTAGTCCAAAAATGCATGTTTGAACATAAATATGACATGGATTGCAATACAAGCATTGATCACACTTATTGAATAGAAAATATGTATACATAGTCTAACCAAGCTTACTCAAGCAACAAAAAGAGAAGCACAAGATATTTCAAATTTTTTGCACGTGACTAGAATGCAAAATAGCTCTCTTTGCTTAAGTTCCCCATATGGGGTCAAAATCCACACCACTTCAATGAAGGGCATGTGGTCTAAAAGACTTACCAAGTCCATAGGACCTAGTTGAACCTATTTGAGACATGTTTGTCTCGTAGCAAGCGGGTTCGTCTTTTCTAATCCACTTAGGTGTCTCAATAACATACCTAGTGGTCATAGGTTCTAGAGTTCTAGATGGCAAAGAATCATGCAAATGATTTTCTTCCTTTTTAAGGACATGCATCTTAGCTCTAGCCTTTTTCTTTTCAATCATGCATATAAGATTACATATTTAAATGTAATGCAAGCAACTTAGTCTAACATGACCAACAATACCACACGAATGACAAGAGGAGATAAGGTTAGGAATTATACCATTCCCTTGAGCATGCAAAAGTGCTTTCCCTTGTCGTTGTGGTTGTCTTGGTAGTTGGATAGGATCTCTCCTCCTTTGATGATGACCAAGACAATGTTGGTTGCTCGGTTGAGCTTGCATGATTGATCACTTCCCTATTAGGATCGTAGGTTGAGGGAAGTTAGCCTTCTTGGTTGGTTAGACCAAGATTGAGGAAGGCTTGGGCTTGAAGCTCTTTGGTGATGTGAGCAACGCCCTTTCATCTTCGTCTCCTCTCTCACCTTAGAGGGACATCTCCTCATCGGAGTCATTTTCTTCTCTCACAAAATCACTCATAGTGTTTGTGTTGAATGACCGCAAATGAGAAGAATGCAAAATGTATGAAGAAATCAAACAAACATACAAAATGCAAAAACACACCAAAAATGAGCAAAGGATCACCTAAGTATATCTAGGAACCCGCTCTGATACCAATTGAAAGTAATTAAATACTCAAGGTGTGTTTTTCAATATAAAGCTAGAGGGGGGGTGAATAGATTTTATCTAATTATTACCCCTAGCAAGTCAACAATACATACAAGTGTAATAAGATGCGGAAATAGTAAATGACACTTGATGTTTACGTGGAAACCCTCAACAGGGAAAAACCACGGGCTGGTAAGTGCGCCACACTCGAACCTCGAAATCCACTATATGAAAAGACGGTTACACCCTCAAGTGATTCTCGGACCCTCACCCTAGATAACCTCAGGCTGTGGACACTACCACCCGCCACTCTTGGTCCAATCCCTAGTGATATCCCCTGATACACTACTCTTGGCGTAAGCACCCTCTAATCTACCACGCGGGCCTTTTATAGCGGCTCTAGTCCAATTTGCTTGAGGCCTAAGCACACTTAGCCCCAAGACTTCAATCTCTCAAAAGAGATGCACAACCCTATGTGAATATGTATGAATATTCAATTAATGCAATAAGAGCTAGGGTACTCTAAATGCTTATCTAGGATGATGATATATTCAATTTAAATCAACCCTAGATATCAATAGCTAAATGACATGTCAAATAGCATAGATAATCATAGATTATAAAAACCTAGATATCTATCAAAAACAACACTCAATCAATTCATCACAAATAATCTCTTTTCTTGTATTTAGCATATGATCTAAAACATACAAGTAATTTAAAAGAGATGGCTTGGTATTTAAAATACTACAATAAGATGAAATTAATCAAAATCTTACCAAGCAAGTTGTGATGATGCAAACCCATACATGGATGCACTCTATATAGACATAGGAGATGCAATATGAAATTTGATGCAATATGAAATTTGATGCAAAAGGGGTTTGATTTGAGTGGTTAAAGTTGAGTTCTTGATTTGATTTTCTCTCAAAATCTATCTTTGAAGATTAGGGTTCTTAAGAGTCAAAGAACTGATTCAGATAATGAGAAAGTGTGATATTTATAGACATCAAGAACAGGGCAAGTAAAAAGACAATTTTGCCCCTGAAATCGCACGATCGGCGGTTTCATTCGGCGGCCAGGCCGCCGAATTGAACCGCCGAATTGCTCCCGAGAAGAACAGGGGAACTTCGGCGACTTCGTTCGGCGGTTTCATAACCGCCGATCAGAACCGCCGTTTTGGACCCGAGAGGAATTTCAATCAGGTCTGATTCGGCGGTTTCGAACGGCGGCCAGGCCGCCGAACGGAACCGCCGTTTCACCAAAAGTGGTGAAACCAAGGAGAAGCCAAAGGCATCTCCACCGGCGATCATCGCGCAAAACAAAGCACATCAACGTGCACACGCGGACGTTTCCTAACAACCTTCGGGAAACAAATTACACCACACTAAAAGCTAACATACATGAAGTGCAAGTGTGGGTATTGAATGCATCCTAATGCCTAACATGTCATGGCATTATCATATAACAAGATGCAATCAATTCAACATGCAAGAAGAGATATTGAATAAATCAATAAAGCACAATGCACACAAAATATAAACACACCATACAAGAATAAGAGTTATGCATGTTGTGTGTGTGTGTGCAACTATAACTCTTCAAGCCAAAGTAAGCACAAGATATACCTTTGGTGCTTGTCCTCTTGAGGTCTTGGAAAGGGTCTTGATCTTCAACAAATCACCTAGACTACCCTTACACCCAAACCCCAACATGTGGTTTGCCCACGAAATAAGCCAATCAATAAAAGGGAATCCTTACAGAAACAAATTATAGCACGGTGTGTATAAAATTATCTAGAGGGGGGGGGGGGGGGGGGGAATAGATTTTAAGCTTATTACCCAATTTTTCGTGATTAGTCAAAATTATGAAATTACCCCAAAATAGATAAAGCAATAAATCAAGTATAAAATGCGGAAATTAAATAACACTTGATTTTTACGTGGAAACCCTCACTGGAAAAACCACGGGCTAGTAAGTAAGCCACACTCAAACCTCGAATCCACTAAATGTGTAAAACGATTACAACCTAATCCCGGAAGTAATCACACACCTACCTAATCCCGGTATGAGTGAACCTAGTCCGATTGCTTGCAAATTAAGCAACCTAATCCCGGTCACAACACAAGACTTAATTCTCTAAAAAGAGATTAACACCCTAAATGAATATATGAATATTCAAATGCAACATAGAGCAAGGGAAACCCTATATGCTTATCTAAGATGATGAATTTGCAATTAAAAACAATCCTAGATATTAAATCTAAATGACATGTCAATTAGCTTAGATAATCATAGATTATAGAAACCTAGATATCTATCATAAAAACAACACTCAATCAAATCAACACAACAATCTCTATCTTGAATATTAGAATATAATCTAAGAACAATCAAGTAATAAAAGAGATGCCATAATAAATTAAACACTAATTATGTATGATAATAGTGAAAAACTTACCAAAGCAAGTGTGATGATGAAAGACCCATGCAAGCAAGCATCCTAGATATGCTAGAGAATGCTAGATGAACTTTGATGCAAATGGATTTTGGTTTGAGTGTTTAATGAGCAAACTTGATTGCTTTCTCTCTTAAAAATCTCTCTTTTTAAAGTAGAGTTCTTGATGATTAAAGAGTCACATTCAGAACAAGAGAAAGTGATGTATTTATAGGCATAAAAAATAGAGCATGTGAAAAGACAAGTTTGCCCCTGAAACACACCAATCGGCGGTTTCAATCGGCGGCCAGGCCACCGATCATAACCGCCGAATTGGCCTGAGAGGAACAGGGGACCAACGGCGGTTTCATTCGGTGGTTTCTTGACCGCCGATCTAACCGCCGAATCAAACCTGAGATTAAAAAATCAATCAGGTATGAAATGGAGGTTTCATTCGTAACCGCCGATTCAACCGCCGAATTAGGCCGAGAGATAAAATCAATCAGGTCTTGAACGACGGTTTCAAACGGCGGTTGTGACCGCCGATCATAACCGCAGAATTGCTCCATACACTACTGGAAGCAAACAGCGGTTTCATTCGGTGGCCAGGCCACCGGATCATAACCGCCGATCACCAACAAAGGTGAAAACCAAGGAGAAGCCAAGGGCATTCTCCGTAGGCGGTCCTCGCGCTAAACCAAGCACACCCTAATGCATGCGCGGACGTTTCCGAAAACTATTAGGAAACGAATTAGAAGACAACAAGACACAATTACACACAACAAAATATAACAAATAAGTGCAAGTGTGAAATGTGACAAGTGAAGAGAATGCACACATATGCAATGTATGTTAAATGTGTGTGTGCAACTAATCTCTTTAAAGAAAAGTAAGCACATAGAAATTTACCTTCGGTGCTTATCAAGACGAGGTCTTCAAAGGGCTTGAGAAATAACACCGATATCTAGGCTACCCTTATAAAGAACCCCCAGCATGTGGTTTGTCCACGAAATGAGCCAATCAACAAATGGGAACCTTACATCCTGATTCTTTATGTTGATGATATAGTACTCATTGAAAACGATGTAGGTGTATTGACATCAGTAAAAGAATGGTTAGCAAAACAATTTGATATGAAGGTGCTATATAATCGTACTCATTGATAACTCAAATGATACCACTTGCAACCATAAGTCCATCATTTATCTCATGATTAAGATAGACTCTCCGATTGTCCTGATAATGAAAAGACTATTATCTATTGACGGTTCTAGATAAAGTATTTCATTGTGATCCAGTTCAATGCACCCAGTGCACTAGATTCTTTTACTCGAAAACCCTCTGATGATTTTAGACTCATCATAACACATTTGATCCCACTCAAATACTAGTAAAAGAATTTGTTAACCGCCATAATTGGCAGGGATCAAAAAAGAATTTTCCACTAGCTTAGAGGAGAAAGTCGGGATCCGAAGTAGAAGCGAAAAGAGGTCTGGGTACCCCGCCTGCTAGCTGACAGGCTAGAACCTTTGCCTATCCAGGTCAGGTCCAGAATTCCCGGAGAGACGATCATCACCAGATCCTAGCGCCCAATTACCCCAGATACCCCGATACTCGAGGATCGTGGTACCCCGCTACTTGAAACCCCGATATCCGTGAACATTGCTTTTATCAGAAGCGTGAGAGACGTAGGGTACCCGGGGTACCCCAACCAGCGAAACACGTGACGTACACATGGCAAGATATATACTAGGATCCCAGTAGAACGACCCCGCTGAAGCAGGAGGGGGGTACCCCGAAGAGTAGACTGCATATAAAAACAGATATTAAACGTCACCGTTCGAGATAAAAACTCAAGCTACAACGCGGCATTCATCCCCGCCAAGTTAGAATCCTATTTTAAATAGGAGTCAACTTATTTGGAACCGAGAAAGAAGGAATCACATGATCTTTCGGGATCAATGTCTAGACGAATTTGTTAGACTCCAAAAAGAAGACCCGTGCATCACTGAAACCCTAGACCGAAGTTCTAGGAGTGCTGAGCAAGAAAGCGGGCCTATATATTGATCATCTGTTGACAGGAAAAGGGGATCGAAACCCTAATTTACTTTTTTCTACTTATCGACAGACACGAAAAGCACCATCTCCATCGTTCTCCTTCAGGCCTGATTCCTTTTCTATATTGCAATACTGATAGTTCAAATACCGGGTTGTAAGGAATCGTATTTCAGATCCACATATATATATGTATAAAACTGCTTTTCAGCTTTCATATATCCACCATATAAGAATCTCGTCCATCCCATTACTTGTATTCATCGTAACATCAGATTCACGATACCCAGTGGGATACTAGGGTATAGAGTATCCCGCTAGCCCAGGTCTAATTTGATCCGGGTCCATCACATACCGTTAATTCTAAATTACACCCCGGTGATAATTTTGGGTTAACACTTTGGCGCCGTCTATGGGAAAGACCCCCCACCATTAATAAACTTTGAAGTTCAACTCAGAAGAAGATAGCAGATGAGGCTCCGATCCTCCCAGGGGTAGCCCACGAACTCAAGACCCCATTCCCTCACTTCCACCCAGAGAAATCAAGGGAAAAACAAGGGAGCCAGAAGTCAGATCCCGGTACCAGTCACGCTGCTTAATCCCGGGTCAGCACCAAGGACCCCATGGTCCCGGAAGCGACTCGAGAGGCCATAGAGCGACAAGCTGCTGCCTATGTGGAAAGCGTCCACCTTCGGATGATCGCCCAAGGGATACCCTTTGAAGCACCCAGATTGGCAGAAGGAGCAGGACCAAGTACTCGAGCACCGGTGTTTGACAGACTCTGGCCGCCTTTACCAACCCGGAATCATCTCGAAGATCTCAGACATCGATTGGTGAAATCAGCTACCGATATCCCCCCAAGAAGGGCCCAGTCAACAACAGGGCCGGTGACAAGCAAAAGGAATCCCCGGCCCGACGCTGGTAGCAGTACTAGATCCAGGAGGGACCAGCAGGGTACCCATCGACGGGAAGGGGAGCGTAAGGAACCTGATGGAGAATCGGAAACCTCAAACAATGAAGACTCGGTGGCACGATCCGGACATAACAGATCCAAACGCCTTGAAGATCAGATGGCTAAGATGGCGAAGGAGCTCGAGGAATTAAAGAAAGGAAAGCAATGGGGTACTCGGAAGAACCCTCTGGGGGAGATGAACGCGCCATTTTCCAGGAGGATTCGAGAAGCCGAGTTGCCCCCGAAGTTTAAAATGCCCACTGAGAAGTATTCTGGATTGGAGGATCCCGTGAGTCACATGGAGAGCTTTGTCCACCAGATGAAAATCCAAAATGCTACCCGGTCAGCTATGTGTAGGATGTTCCCTTCAACATTGACCGACTGTGCCAAGACTTGGTTCAGAAAGTTACCCCCAGGAAGTGTAGATTCATTCACAAAGCTCACTATCGACTTTTGTGCTCAATTCCAGGGAATCAAACCTCGCCCCAAGGATCCCGTCCTTCTGCAATATGTGATCCAGGAATGAGGTGAGACACTGAGATCTTACGTAGAAAAGTTCCACAAGGAAGTGATCCAGATAGGAGTATTCACCGAGAAGGAAACCTTCGCTAACTTCAGAAGAAACTTGTGGGCTGGCAGGTTATTCCGATCGTTTGCCAAGCACCCTCCTGAGACATACCAGGAGGCCTATAACAGGGCGTTGGAGCAGGTGGATATAGATGAGCAGCTCTGAATTAAGGTTGAACACGATGAAGCCCGGACGCCTAAGCGGTCTAAGAAGGAATCTCTTAAGTCGGCACCTACGAGGAGAGTCCAGAACCCTCCTCCGAATCGATCGACGTATAGGCCGCCGCCTCCTCAATACCGGGAAAGATACCCTACAAGAAGGACTCCACCCCGAGCAACTTCTCTACTAAGAGAGGTAGCCCGCATATCAACGAAAGAAGACTGGTATAACCATTACACTCCTTTCAATGCCTCTCGGGAAACCATATACACCTAGCCATCCGTGATAAGGGCTTGCTCAGAAAACTCGATCCAATAAAAGTTCCCGCTGATCAAAGAAATCGTTACAAGTATTGCGACTTTCATGAGGATGTCGGGCACAACACATCTGAGTGTTATAACCTCCGTAACCAGATTGAGAGTTTGGTGAGAGGAGGATTTTTAACGGAATTCTTGCAACAAGTATGGGACAGCATTAAAATGGGAAAGGAAGTACAAAAGGAGATGCATGATGCAGAAGAAAGGAGGAAAGACGAAGGAAAGGATTTGATGCAACAGATCCATGTCGTCCATACCATCAGTGGAGGACCAACTTTGGTAGGGACATCCAACAATTCAAGAAAGAATCACGTTAGGAAGATCCCGAAACTTGCCACTGGCCAGGATGTGTTCTGGGTATCTTGAGAATCATGGGAATACCCACAGTCCACACAGATCATTTTCACCGAGGATGATGCCTACGACACCGTACAACCCCATGACGATCCAATGGTGATCACGGTTCAGATTGCTAATTGTCGGGTCCACCGCATCCTTGTAGACACCATGAGTAGTGTGGACATTTTGTTTAAATGAGCACTGGAGAAGCTCAACCTGAAGAATCCCTGTTACAACAGCTGCACTACACCTCTATACGGATTTACAGGGGACTCCGTAATGCTAGTAGGAACACATATCTTGCCCGTGAAAGTCAGAGAAGCCCCCCTCCAACAGAACATCATGACTGAGTTCATCGTGGTAGACACCCCATCCGCTTATAATGCAATCTTGGGAAGACCATTTTTATCAGGCATCAAGGGAGTCTTGTCCATTTATCACAATGTCTTAAAGTTCCCGGTTGGGACCGAGGTTGGAGAAGTCAGGGGAGACTAGCAGGCAGCCCGCATATGTTACGCAGTATCTGCAAACCCCGCTGCATTGACAAGGCAATATGCCCGCGTCATCCATAAATCGGGTCTCGGGGAGGCATAGCTGGAAATCACAGAATAGTTTGAAAAGAAAGAAGAGTACCCATTATGTTACCTCAGGAAGAATGATCATTCTAGGGGAATTTAGTCTCAAGACTTGAAGAAGGATGTTATCTCGGTTGGTGTATTTCTGATGTGTACACCCTGACCATTTTCTACTTTGTATTTGTTTTGAGAAAATCAATAAAGTCAGTTTTAGTGTTCCTAATTTCGCCTAAGCAAGTCTTCATCGTCCCGTTTCACCTCGAGACCAGGAAAAGCCATATGGCGTTCCTGTTGCCTTGGTGGGGGAATACCCTCCTCCAGGAAGGACCTGGTGCTCAAATGCATAAGGGGTGTAGTCACTCGCCAGGATCGATCTCATCAAGACCAAGAGAACCTATATGGGCCTCCTGAAGCCTTGGACGGGGAATACCCCCCTCTAGGATGAACCCGGTGTCAAAGTAGCCCTCGTCAAAGACCAGGATTACCTATATGGGCCTCCTGAAGCCTCGGACGGGGAATACCCCCCATCCGGGATGAACCTGGTGTCAAAATAGCCATAGATGCTTGCCAGGGTAGTTCAACAAAAAGCCAGGATACTCCATCTGGATACCCGACATCTTTCTGCATCGTACTACCATTTCTCCTTGTTACATTCAAAGGCCTGAGTTGAAAGTGGCTCTGGCAACCGCTCAGAAACAAGGCATTAGGGAACTCGGCCATTACACTTGGGAGCCAGACGTTTCATCCTGATAGATGACTAAGATGAAACCATCACCGGGATTCCCAGCAAAAAAAAAAAAAAAAGAAAAAAAAAAAAGAAAAAAAGAGGGAAGAAATTTTCTGGTCAGACGTGACAGCTAATTTCTGCTAAGAGAGATTATTAACTAAAAGATTGTATTCAAGACAAACTGAAGACCTTTTGTCCACCAATAAGTTAAAGATTGAAGCTAAAACTATACAGGAATCAGGATAGGCTTTACTTGGATCACGTTCAAACATACAAGCACCATCCTGGGGCAAAGCATAAGTTCAACAAGCAAGCATTTTATGAGGGTAAAGGAGAATGATCGTAAGATTGGAAGGAGTTCATTAACTTAGGCAGGGTGCCCACCCCAATTTTCAGGCTACAAACAGTTACAAAAATTCCGATAAAAAAAATAAAAATAAAAATTAAGAAAAAAAAAAACAACAAAAGTCATATATCATTCTCCCCTCCTGCATTTGTTTCCTGCCGGGATTCCACTACCTGTTCCCCTTTTGCCTGCCTTTCTTCAAGTGAGCTGGTCACTACAGGAGAGCCCGCCACCTTCAAACATTGAACAGAAGCCTGCCCAACATCTTCCTGAATGAAAGAAGGATCCTGAGATTCCCCCTTAACATTTTCTCCAGATCCGGCAGTAGGGGGGAGAGAAGTTGGATCTGGGACAGAGATATCCTTCGAGGGACCCCCTTGGTCAAGGCCAACATCTGAAAGGGCTGCAGCCTTAGCCAGAATGTGGTCCCGATCCCAGCCAAGAGGAGTCATCAAGTCGAAAAGAGGAGGGAAGACCTTGGCAACCTCGTAGGAGGTAGTAAAATATTCGTCCACGAAGGAAGAATCCAGTCGGGATTCTAAGAGCTTCACGGATCCTCGCAGGAACTGGTTCTCGTCTAAAAGGACCGCCATCTCTGCCTTGACGGACTCCCTCTCAGCCTTACGCCGGGTGGAAACGATAGTCTCCGTGTCATAAGCACGCTGCATCCTTTCCAACTCCACCAGAGCAGCCTACCTCTCGGATTCAGACTCAGTTACAGATTGGACCAGGGCAGTGACATTTTCTTCAGACTGGGCTAGATCAGCACGGGCTTCTTCCAAATTGGCCTGAAACGCCAAATTGGCCTCCTTCAAAGTCGCCACCTGTTGCCCGATAGCTATGGCAAACTTGAAGCCCTATAAAAAATATATATAGTCAAATGAGATACATGAGCATTTATATATGTATACCAACTATACCAACTCGAATGGAGCAAAATCATACCTCGACGAGCAGAGAAGCCCCCTTGGCGGCCAAAATCTCCGTAGGCAAAGAGAACATTGACTGCAGACTCCCGCCAGGACACACCGCGATGAACTTGGAAACAATATCATCTTGGCTGCTATCTTGTGGCCTTGATCCGGATGAGAGGCTAGCAGGGGGAACTCTAGAGGTGGAATCCTTTCCTTTGTCTGCTCGGGCAGGTTTAGCCTTCTCCGCCTTAGTGGAACGCATGACAGAAGAAATCTGAGAAGAAGGAGGGGTAGCTGCAACTGTAGGCTTAGCACTCTTAGCAGGTGGCTTCGCCTTGAGGACTGGAGAAGTTTTGACCTTGGCTGCCCTCGCCAACATCTCGCTAAGCGAGGGACGAGCAACAATTTTTGTTAAAGAAGGTTCTGGGAAACAAAGCGGGGACTCCGCCAAGATAGGAGGAGAGGAAGGTGCCGAGAGGTAAGACCCCGAGGTAACCCCGGCGCCAGGAGGAGAAGGAATGGGAGAGCGGGGTGCTTGAGATGCCGGCATTGGCAGTCTCGTAGCAGTAGGAGGGGATGCTGGAGAAGGGACTGCTGAAACTGCAAAAAAAAAAAATATACATAAGATAATATGTAATATTTAACATAGAAAGAGAGAATGGAGGAAGGATGTTTGGTAAAGCACGATCACTCACCCGGTTCAGCGACAGATATCCTCAGATACCTCTCTAGCCGGGCTCCTTCGAAGGAATCACAGGAGGGGTACTTCATGTTAATATAACCCCGCTCCTGGATCCTTTTTAGAATCCCTCTGGATTCAGAAGATAACTCCTCTGAACTCCATTTGTCTTTGGGAGAGAACTGGGTAGGAACGGGATATTCGGTCCCCCCGATGTGCACTGAGCGGCCCCATTCCCCTTCGACTACTATCCATTCGTCCTTCCAAGAGGAATTATATTTCACATTTGCCCCGGGTACAACAAACTTCATTTTATTGCTGGGTCTCAAATAAAACTGACCCCGGGGTGATAGGTTGGCTACCTGGTAGATATAGCGGATCTCATCAATGCCCACTTCTCTCTGAATGTTGTCCCTCTCGCATTGGTCTCTCCAAAGCACCAAGAACCCCGTCAAGTTCTTCCAGAACCCGGGAGAAATTTGGAGTAGGGCTAGTTTCAAAGCTACAAGTACTCGGCGAAGGGAAGGGTGAAGTGGAAGCCAGACCCTACATTCAAAGGCGGCTACGTGGATCAGCAAACGACCTTCAGAAGGGGTGTAAACGTCATAACCCCGATGAGGGAGAGACAGCGAGAGGTAATCTGGTATCCTAAAGGCCCTCCTCAATCGGTTGAAAGTTTCAGATGTACAGACGGAGTCCGGGATAATCCGACCATCGTGGAAGGAGGACAATGGGCCTACGTGAACCTCAGTTAGACCAATAGTAAGGGCATTCCCCTTATCTACCTCGTTTTCAGACTCATTGTCATCTTCATCAGTGATTTGGGCTGGATCTTCGAGCCCAGTGCCAGAACCCGACCCAATTCTCTGATTCTCGTTAGAACGATGGCATTTTAGTGGAGTACTATCGTCGACGACGTCGCCTACGTCCCGACCTCGTTTCGGCTCTTTAGATATCAGGGAATCATCGCCTGATCCCGTTCGCCCCGTATCAAGCATCTCGTTAATGCTATCAGGAAGATTCGGAGAAGAAGGTGAAGGATTAGCCAAGACCGCCAGGCTATCTTCTAGAAGAACCGATGTATGAGCTGTTTTGTTGGAAAGTGATGCCATTTGAGTAAGAGAAGGAAAGCAAAGAAGATCCTAAGAAGAGAAAGAAGAAGAGATAGAAGCTCTGAGAGGTTCAAATAAGCGTGAACATGTGAGGGGAGAAGGAAGGGTACATTTATAGGCCAAGACGGGCTAATATCGAGGTAGAGGTAGAGGTAGAGGTAGAGGTAGAGGAAGAGACGGGATCAAAAAAGAATTTTCCACTAGCTTACAGGAGAAAGCCGGGATCAGAAGTAGAAGCGAAAAAAGGTCTGGGTACCCCGCCTGTTAGCTGACAGGCTAGAACCTTTACCTACCCAGGTCAGGTCCAGAATTCCCGGAGACACGATCATCACCAGATCCTGGCGCCCAATTACCCCGGATACCCCGATATTCGTGAACATCACTTTTATCAGAAGCGTGAGAGACGCAGGGTACCCGGGGTACCCCAATCAGCGAAACACGTGACGTACACATGGCAAGACATATACCAGGATCCCAGTAGACCGACCCCGTTGAAGCAGGAGGGGGGTACCCCGAAGAGTAGACTGCATATAAAAACAGATATTAAACGTCACCGTTCGAGATAAAAACTTAAGCTACAACGCGGCATTCATCCCCGCCAAGTTAGAATCCTATTTTAAATAGGAGTCAACTTATTTGGAACCGAGAAAGAAGGAATCACATGATCTTTCGGGATCAATGTCCCAACGAATTTGTTAGACTCCAAAAATAAGACACGTGCATCACTGAAACCCTAGACAGAAGTTCTAGGAGTGCTGAGCAAGAAAGCGGGCCTATATATTGATCATATGTTGACAGGAAAAGGGGATCGAAACCCTAATCTACTTTTTTCTACTTATCGACAGACACAAAAAGCTCCATCTCCATCGTTCTCCTTCAGGCCTGATTCCTTTTCTATATTGCAATACTGATAGTTCAAATACCGGGTTGTAAGGAATCATATTTCAGATCCACATATATATATATGTATAAAACTGCTTTTCAGCTTTCATATATCCACCATATAAGAATCTCGTCCATCCCATTATTTGTATTCATCGTAATATCGGATTCACGATACCCAGCGGGATACCAGGGTATAGGGTATCCCGCTAGCCCAGGTCTAATTTGATCCGGGTCCATCACATACCGTTAATTCTAAATTGCACCCCGGTGACAATTTTAGGTTAACAGAATTCTACAACTTTAACAAGATAAAGGTGCCCAACCTTTAACTTAAGTTGTGAACATTATTCAAGACTAACTAAAGAATTATGTCTATCTTATACATATCTAGATGTACGAACAATTCTTCTTTTCTTATAGTCTTTTGACCTTATGATTATTTACTTTTGACAATTATAATATTCAATCTATAAATGCTATAAGATTTGTTTAAATCAGAAATCACTTTATTAATATGAAAAGATTGTCAAAAACAATATTACACTATTGATATTGAGCATAATCCTAACATTCAACATACAATGACCACTTGAGTAAGCAAGTGGAAACATCCAAGATGATTGAAGACAAACTAAGGGATGAGCTAGCTATGTCTAAGAGGAATGAAGAAGGGTTGAAGAGAGAGCTTGATGAAGCTAAAGAGTCATTGACTAGGATGACTTCAAGTACCAAGAAGCTTGACCACTTACTTGGTGTTGGTAAGAACTCTTGTGATAAGAGAGGTATTGGGTATGAAGAAAGCAAGGAGATCACTACTCCAACCAAGACCGTCTTTGTAAAGAGTTTGGGCAAGATAGAAGCCTCGCCGGTGCACACCCCTAGGAAGAAAATTGATCTAGGACAATGTTCAAGAAGTGCACAAGTGAAGGAAGCCCCAAGGAGACAACCTCAAGCTTAACGCATTAGAGTCTCTCAAGTCAAAATTCCTCATCAAATGACCCTAAATGGAAAGAGGCCAATCATGCAAAATGAATCAAGGAAGCAAGCTGTTAGGATTATGCTCAATAGCAAGAGTGTAATATTGTAATTGACAATCTTTTTCATATTAATAAAGTGATTTCTGGTTTAACAAATCTTATAGCATTTATAGTTTAATATTATAATTGTCAAAGTAAATAATCATAAGGTCTAAAGACTATGAGAAAAGAAGAATTGTTCATACATCTGGATATGTATGAGGTAGACACAATTCTTTAGTTAGTCTTGAATAATGTTCACAACTTAAGTTAAAGGTTGGGCACCTTTATTTTGTTAAAGTTGTAGAATTCTTTTGCTAGCATTTGAGTGGGATCAAATGAGATATGATGAGTCTAAAATCATGAGAGTGTCTTCGAGTAAAAGAATCTAGTGCACTGGGTGCATTGAACTGGATCACAATGAAAAGCTTTATCTAGAACCGTCAATAGATAATAGTCTTTTCATTATCAGGACAATCGGAGAGTCTATCTTAATCCTGAGATAAATGATGGACTTACTGTTGCAAGTGATATCATTTGAGTTATCAATGAGTACGATTATATAGCATAGTCTATCCTTGATAGTTTGGTGATATTCATTTGTTAATCGATAGAGGACTTCATTTATAGATATGGACATCGTGGCTCCATTTATTAAATGAGAGTATAATATCATCATATGGATGTTTTGAGGTAATTGGATATTAAATCTCAACGTTGAGTTTTCGATAGTGACTATGGAAAACATGGCTTCTGGACAAGTCAAAATATCCAAGTTCAAAACGTGGTCATATGAGTAAATATGGTAACTTGGAGAGTTATAGGCGGTCTATGAACTCTTGGCGATTACTGATATTAATCACGAGGATACACTATCTCCAACATGATTGTCTAGGGTATGAATAAGGAACATCTTCTTATTCTATCTTTATTTAAGAGTTCAATTTTAGCTCTTTAGTGGAATGAGTTAAAATTAATGGATCAGACCTAAGTGAATCATTTGTTGATTGTGATTAGGTTATGTCTATTGAAGCTTAAATTTAGATAGCCCGCCAAAATCCCCAATCCACACGGACTTGCATGGATCACTTGATATATTCTACCGGACCAATTTATGGGTCCATCTAGAACTGCATTTAATATATTAAGAATATAATTTGCACATTATTTGTTTAATGGGCTGATCAATTATATTAATATATTAATGAAAGGCATGTGGGCTTGTTTCTTTTAGTAAGAATGGGTCTGGTTCACATGTGGGCTTTTTATTTAAAGTCCAATGGATTAAATAAAATAAGGAAATAATATTTGGCCCATATATTTAATGTGGGGCGGCAAGGCTATATTATTAGTCAAAAATATTATTTTATTTTATTGTTTGATTAAATGAGAATTAATTAATTAATTAATTAATTATTTAATTAAGAAACAAAATCTTTTTCTTATTAGGAAATATGTTTCCTCGAATTATACTATTGGTAGTAGTATACTAAAAGTAAAAGACTTGTTTGGTAAGAAAATAAATAATTAAGTTTATTTATTTAATCAAATAAGAAGTCTTTTTATTAAGTCAATAAAGAATAAAAATACTTATGAGTTGTATTAGGGTTAGGAGTCTAAAGTGATGTGAATTAGGGTACAACACAAATCCTTTTTAGTAAAGGAATTGCGGCAACCCTAAGTGAACAATAAGTAGATTTCGGCAACCCTAAAAAGGAAAAGAGAATAAAATTCGGCCACCCTATATAAGAAATAATATAGGGTTCGGCCACCCTTAAGTTGATTGAATAAAATTTTCTTCTTCTTCTCATACTCATAGAAAAGTGTTTGATTATTCTGCCAAGACAAAAAAGAGAGAAGAGATTATTCTTTTGATAGTACACTAATTGCTTGTTCATCAATAAGCTTGTGTGTACAACATCGAATTAGGTTCACGCGAGTTTCGATCATTAGATTGAGAACTCAAAAGTGACCGGAATAATCTTTGTATTCTTTTGGGTGTTTTGTGACTAACAAAAGGAAAAAGAAAGTTTGTTTATCCATTCTCAGGTACGCAATTCAAAGAAAAGGGAGACCACGCTCCTAGGTGATTCACGTTCGTGCTAGGATTGAAGATCTTACGGATTACCATCGACGTAAGTCAATCGGATCACGCGACAAAAGGTATTCTACTTTTTGTTACTTTATATGTATGTTTAATTAATTTAAAGGGTTAAGGTTCATCAAAGGAAAAATTTTTAAAACATACTAAATCTATTTTTAGTCTCGCTTCCGCTGCGTGTACTACGATTTTTCCCTACACAAGCTAGACTGATTCAACAACAAAGAAGGTTTGAACCCACTCAACCACAAAGACATGGGAAAGCTTCTATGCATGCACAAGGACATGGTATGATTTCTAAATTCATCCCTACATGTCACTTTTGTGGTATTGATGGTCACATTAGATCAAATTGCTTTCATTTCATTAAATTATGTAGATTCAAAAGCATGATTGAAAAGAGAATGTCAAGAGCTAGAATGCATGTTAATAGGAAGGAAAAAATTCATATTCATGATCCTATAATTTCTAGAACTCTTGAACCACTAACCACTAGGAAGAAAAATGTCATATCTATGTGGATAAGGAAAAATGAACCCGCTTGCTACAAGACTAACAAGTCTCAAATAGGTTCAACTAAGTCAAATGGACTTGGTAGGTCCATAGGACCTCATGACATTCATTGATGAAGGATGGTGATTGACCCCTTATGGGGAACTCAAGCAAAGAGAGCTATTGCATACTTGTTGCATGCAAATATTTGAAAAATCTTATGCTTCTTTGTTGATTGCTTGAGTAAGCTTGGTTGCACATATGTATATATGTTTTCTATTCAATAAGTGTGAACCATGCTTGTTTACAATCCATGTCATATTTATGTTCAAACATGCATTTTTGGACTAGGAGATTTACATAGGAAGTATGATTTGATTGACCTATAGTTATCTCCATGACATGATGATTCTTAATGACATGCTTAAAAATTGAAAAGCATGAGCTTTTATAACATGCTAATGTCAAATGAAAAAGCATGAAATTCATATAACATGCTCAAATGAAAAAGCATGAATTGATGATTGCATATTCTAAAATGCAAAACTTGTGTGAAAAAGCTTATGAGACTCAATGAATAAAGGATCTTGTATCCGTTCAAAGGATTTTAAAATCCAAATGTCTCTCTTTTTTTATTTGTTGAACTTGTCTACTATCATACGGGTTTCATTCCCGGAAAAATCAAACAGAGTGCAAAGTCGCTCATGACATGTTTGGCTTATAAAGATGGATATAGTTGCTCATAAATTAAAATCAATGAAAACTCTATATCCTTGCTTCTCTCATGACATTGGTGAAATTGATTTGAATTCTTATTACAAACCTTCGTCATTTGCTTTGCCAAATACCATTGTATTTTGGACTTGAATGCTACATGTCTTGTATGCAAAGCATGTTTTGATTAACACATTTATTTTAAATAAATCTCCTTGTTTCTCTCCAATTGATTGAGTTGCATAAAGTGGATTATATGATTATGCAAGTATATAGTATGCTACTATCTCTCTTTGCTAAGTGACCCAATTTTGGACTACTCCTTTGCCTATATCATGACAAAAAGGGGGAGTAGAATGGTGGTAAGTGTAGGGAAAAATCGCAATACACGCAGCGGAAGCGAGACTAAAAAGGGATTTAGTATGTTTTAAAATTTTTACTTTGATGAACCTTAACCCTTTAAATTAATTAAACATACATATAAAGTAACAAAAAGTAGAATACCTTTTGTCGCGTGATCCGATTGACTTACGTCGATGGTAATCCGCAAGATCTTCAATCCTAGCACGAACGTGAATCACCTAGGAGCGTGGTCTCCTTTTTCTTTGAATTGCGTACCTGAGAATGGATAAACAAACTTTCTTTTTCTTTTTGTTAGTCACAAAACAACCAAAAGACTACAAAGATTACAAAGAATATTCCAGTCACTTTTGAGTTCTCAATCTAATGATCGAAACTCGCGTGAACCTAATTCGATGTTGTACACACAAGCTTATTGATGAACAAGCAATTAGTGTACTATCAAAAGAATAATCTCTTCTCTTTTTTTTTTGTCTTGGCAGAATAATCAAAAACTTTTCTATGAGTATGAGAAGAAAAAGAAATTGATCCAGTAAACACTACTGAGGGTGGCCGAACCCTATATGATTGCTTATATAGGATGGCCGAAAATCACTTCTCTTTTCCTTTAGGGTTGCCGAAATCTATTAGTGATTCTATTAGGGTTGGCCGAAAATCCTCTACAAAAAAGGATTTGTGCTTTACCCTAATTCCCATCAACTTTAGACTCCTAACCCTAATCCAACTCATAAGTGTTTTTATTCTTTTTATTGACTTAATAAAAGACTTTCCTATTTGATTAAATAAATAAAACTTATTATTTATTTTCTTACCAAATAAGTTTTTTACCTTTAGTATAACTCTAGGAAAAAAATTTCCTGATCAGAAAAAGATTTTGTTTCTTAATTAAATAATTAATTAATAAATTAATTAATTCTCATTTAATCAAACAATAAAATAAAATAATATTTTTTACTAATTACATAGCCTTGCCGCCCCACATTAAATATATGGGCCAAATATTATTTCCTTGTTTTATTTAATCCATTGGACTTTAAATAAAAAGCCCACATGTGAACCAGACTCATTCTTACTAAAAGAAACAAGTCCACATGGCTTTCATTAATATATTAATATAATTAATCAGCCCATTAAACAAATAATGTGCAAATTATATTCTTAATATATTAAATGCAATTCTAGATGGACCCATAAATTGGTCCGGTAGAATATATCAAGTGATCCATTCAAGTTCGTGTGGATTGGGGATCTTGGCGGGCTATCTAAATTTAAGCTTCAATAGACATAACCTAATCACAATCAACAAATGATTCACTTAGGTCCGATCCATTAATTTTAACTCATTCCACTAAAGAGCTAAAATTGAACTCTTAAATAAAGATAGAATAAGAAGATGTTCCTCATTCATACCCTAGACAATCATGTTGGAGATAGTGCATCCTCGTGATTAATATCAGTAAACGCCAAGAGTTCATAGACCGCCTATAACTCTCCAAGTTACCATATTTACTCATATGACCACGTTTTGAACTTGGATATTTTGACTTGTCTAGAAGCCATGTTTTCAATAGTCACTATCGAAAACTCAACGTTGAGATTTAATATCCAATTACCTTAAAACATCCATATGATGATATTATACTCTCGTTTAATAAATGGAGCCACGATGTCCATATCTATAAATGAAGTCCTCTATTGATTAACAAATGAATATCACCAAACTATCGAGGATAGACTATGCTATATAATCATACTCATTGGTAACTCAAATGATATCACTTGCAACCATAAGTCCATCATTTATCTCAGGATTAAGATAGACTCTCCGATTGTCCTGATAATGAAAAGACTATTATCTATTGACGGTTCTAGATAAAACTTTTCATTGTGATCCTGTTCAATGCACCCAGTGCACTAGATTCTTTTACTTGAAGACACTCCGATGATTTTAGACTCATCATATCTCATTTGATCCCACTCAAATGCTAGCAAAAGAATTCTACAACTTTAACAAGATAAATGTGCCCAACCCTTAACTTAAGTTGTGAACATTGTTCAAGACTAACTAAAGAATTGTGTCTACCTCATACATATCCAGATGTACGAACAATTCTTCTTTTCTCATAGTCTTTAGACCTTATGATTATTTACTTTGGCAATTATAATATTAAACTATAAATGCTATAAGATTTGTTAAACCAAAAATCACTTTATTAATATGAAAAAAATTGTTAATTACAACATTACACTCTTTCTATTGAGCATAATCCTAACAATCTCCCACTTGCGCTATAGCAAATGTGTCATATCTCTCGTGCCCATGTTCTTTAGATGCCCATCAAAACTCTTCTGAGGTAGAGCCTTTGTGAAGGGATCTGCTAGATTTTCTGCTGACGCGATTTTGGTAATCGTCACGTCACCCCTTTGAACAATCTCCCTTAAAAGATGATACTTTCTTTCAATGTGTTTTCCTCTCTTGTGACTTCTTGGTTCTTTCGAATTAGCCACTGCTCCACTATTGTCACAGTAGATAGTGATCTGCTTATTCACACTAGGAACCACTTCCAAGTCTATCAAGAATTGGCGGAGCCAAACAGCCTCTTTGGCAGCCTCGCATGCAGCAATATACTCAGCTTCCATAGTAGAATCAGCAATACAAGATTGCTTGATACTCCTCTATATGACTGCTCCTCCTCCAATAGTAAACACAGCCCCTGATATGGATTTTCTAGAGTCAGAATCTGATTGGAAATCAGAATCTGTATACCCAACGGGAATTAAATCCCATTCAGAGTATACAAGCATATTATCTCTCGTTCTCTTGAGATACTTGAAAATATACTTGACTGCCGTCCAGTGATCAGGACCAGGTTTCGATTGAAACCTGCTAACTATGCCAATAGCAAAACAAATATCTGGTCTAGTGCAGAGCATTGCACACATGAGACTTCTAACTGCCGAGGCATATGGAACTCTACTCATGAATTGCTCTTCATGCTCATTCTTAGGAACTTGTTCCTTAGAAAGTTTGATTCCATGTCTGAAAGGTAACATACCTTTCTTGACATGGAATCCTGCATGGAAAACCTAGACAAGATCTTGTCTATGTATGAAGCTTGGGATAATGCAATCGTTTTATTCTTTCTATCCCTTATTACTTGGATACCTAGAATAAAACTTGCTTCTCCTAAGTCTTTCATATCAAATTGTTTTGCTAACCATTCTTTTACTGATGTCAATACACCTACATCGTTTCCAATGAGTAGTATATCATCAACATAAAGAATCAAGAAAACCAACTTGTCGCCCTTAATCCTTTTGTATACACAAGGTTCGTCAGGATTCTGAATAAATCCAAAACCTTTGACAACTTGATCGAACCTTATGTTCTAGGATCTGGATGCTTGCTTTAATCCATATATGGATTTCTGCAACTTGCATACCTTTTCCATTTGGCCCTTTTCAATTAATCCTTCTGGTTGCATCATGTAGATGCTTTCGTCAAGACTTCCATTAAGGAAAGCTGTCTTGACGTCCATTTGCCAAATCTCTAGATCTAAAGATGCTGCAATGGATAAGAGTATCCTAATGGATTTAAGCATGGCCACAGGAGAGAAGGTTTCCCCGTAATCGATACCTTCTTTCTGTGTATACCCTTTAGCTACCAATCTAGCTTTAAAGGTTTTCACATTTCCATCCATACCTCTTTTCCTCTTGTATACCCACTTGCACCCAATGGGTTTTATCCCTTTAGGCAAGTCTACAAGGGACCAGACTTTGTTATCGAACATGGATTCAATCTCATATTGCATTGCATTTTGCCAATGGCGACTATCAACATCCTCCATTACCTCCTTATACGTGTAGGGATCATCGTCGTCCGGGAGATTCTCCACTGATTCTCCCAAACCGATGTATCTTTCGGGTTGTGTTCTGACCCTCCCACTACGACGAGGAATGGTAGGTTGTTGATCTTGTGTTGGATCGGAACTTACAATTGGGTTAGGTTGTGTAACCTCTCGTGGAATTGTATCTCCTGACATCTCATTCAGGACAATTCTATTTCTAGGCACAAAATCATTCATATAGTCCTTTTCCAGAAATTTAGCATTTGTCGAAACAAATACTTTAAGATCTGAAGGACTATAGAAATAATATCATTTAGTTTCTTTTGGATACCCTACAAATATACACGTTTCCGAACGGGACTCCATCTTTTCTGTCTTTCCTTTTAACACATGCGCAGGACAACCAAATATCCTTAAGTGTTGTAAACTAGGCTTGCGCCCAGTCTACAACTCATGCGGTGTTTGAGGATAGATGGTACATCGTTTAGAATGTATATAGCAGTTTGTAAAGCATATCCCCAAAAAGAAATAGGGAGTGTTGAATAACTCAACATAGACCTAACCATGTCTAAAAGAGTATTATTTCTCCTTTCTGCTACCCCATTCTGTTGAGGTGTACCAGGTGCAGAAAACTGAGAAACTATCCCATTATCAATAAGATATTGCTGAAACTCACTAGATAGATATTCTCCACCACGATCAGATCTCAAGACTTTTATGTGTTTCTCAAGCTGATTTTCTACTTTTGCTTTGAATGCTTTGAACATGTCAAAAGCATCCGACTTATGTCGCATGAGATACACATAGCCAAATCTCGAGTAATCATCTGTGAAGGTGATGAAGTACTCATATCCACCTCTAGCTTGAATGCTCATAGGACCACATACATCAGTGTGTATCAATCCTAAACATTCATTGGCTCTTGCGCCTTTGGCCGAGAATGACCTTTTGGTCATTTTACCTTCCAAACAAGATTCACAAGTTGGTAGATCATCAACCTTTAAGTCACTTAAAGGTCCGTCACATACCAATTTTTTAATCCTATTAAGGTTAATATGACCTAGGCGTAAATGCCATAGGTAGGTTTCATCTATTGATAATTTTACTCTTTTATGATCAGGTTCCGTTAATTCTGTGTCTAACGAGTGAGAGATATTTCTATGCAAGAAGTATAGACCATTTTCCAATGTACCTTGGCAAATAATTTTGTCATTCTTACTAATAATAAAAACTTTATTAAAAGTAACCGAATATCCAAATTTATTCAAACAAGAAACTGAAATTAAATTCCTCTTGAATTGAGGTACATAATAAACGTCTATCAAATCTAAATGCCTTCTAGAATCCAAATAGACTATAATATCTCCCACTACACTTGCAGACACTAACGTTCCGTTGCCCAAGCGCAAATTGATTTCATTCTTACTCAGCCTTCTCCTTTCTTGGAACCCCTACAAGGAATAACAAACATGATTAGTGGCTCCAGAGTCTATGGTCCAAGAATCAGTAGAATCTGCCAGAAAACATGTTTCAAGATAATTAACATTACCTTCTTCCTTCTTATTCTGGGACTTTGGGCAATTTCTTTTCCAATGTCCCTTTTCACCACAAATGAAGCATTTCCCTTTGATCTTGGTTACTTTCTTGGTCTCCTTCTTGGTAGGCCCAAGTTGCTTTTTCTTCTGTTGTTTCTTGACCTTCTGACGGGTCTTAACAGTAGCAACTTTACCAACCATATGAATCTCTTGACCTTTGCTTTTCATAAGGATCTTTTCAGCACTTTGAACATCTTGCATCAGGCCTTGTAAGGTGTATTCCTTTTTGTTCAAAGTGTAGTCCAATTTGAACTGATCAAAGGAATCTGACAATGAATTGACAACCATATCAATTTTTGTCTCACCATCTATCTCAGCACCATGCAGTTCAGCAATGTTGAGATGTGCTATGACTTTCATCATGTGATCCTTCACAGCCTGTCCAGGTTTCATCCTAAGATTCATAAAAGCAGTCACTGCCTCTCTCTTAGTCGTCCTGGACTTTATAGAAAACATCTCCTCTAGAGACATCATAATATTAGCAGCAGACTCCATTCCTTCATGCTGCTGTTGCAACACGTCGGAGATAGTAGCCATAATGTAACATTTGGCCATATCATCTGAAGTCTTCCACTGCTCATACTCATCTCTTTGCATTATGCTAGATTCATTATTAGGAGCAGGTGGTTTAGGAGTAGTTAGAACAAACTTATGTTTTTCACTTTGCAGCAATAACCCAATTTTCCTTTTCCATGTGACATAATTATCTCCAGTTAAAGTGTTATCTTTCAGGATGTTCATAAGTGATGGGGTCATGATTTCTGAATAAAACAAAAATTATATGAGTAAATAATCATGATAAAGCACTTTTAAATATTTATCTTGAATTAAATAAATAACTCAATCGTAAAAATTCAACGGTGATCCAACACTCATAAATGTTACGCCTCCTTTGGGAGTTCACACCATTTACTAGTTAGACTAGGTTCCACCTAATTGTTAACATAACAACCATCGTTTTCAATTTTAGCCTTGCAATTTTACTGACAAGAACTCTTGGGAGGATATCAATAAAATTACATTGAGTGTGTTACCAAGATATCGACCCTCAATTTTCTCTCACGAAAATCCCTCCTTGGGGAGTAGATCTCGTTTGAGTCCATTGTCTAGTCTATCCTTGTAAGGAAGTATGTTGCTAAATTCCATTCATGGACGCCCCTTGGGGGGATTATCAATAAATAATAAAGCTCAACTAACCTTGGAGGCCATAGGTGTTACAAAACACCTTCTCCCACTCAATTATTTAAGGCGTGTGATTAAATCCCATAGAATGATTTACCAAGTTATCTAGATGCCAATTTAGATACCTAAATCATTCAATGCATGTTCATACCAAAAGAGATATATGAGTGGCACTCCTATTCTATATGACATGTTATCATACAATAACAAATATTGTAATATTTATGCAAAAAATAAATAGCCACAATTTTGGTCCATCCTAGAAAAGCAAGTAAATTACAATTGTTTAGGAATACAAGATCTTCAAGTGGCCATCAACCATACGCTCATCCCTCGGCTGCCCCCCATAGGCGTGTACACCCCACAACCCCACAAAAGGGCTGCCGTGCGCAGCCCACCATGATATGGGCTTGCCATGCGCATCCCAATCCACTCCTAGGGTGCGCACGGTGCTCATTCTTGGTTCCGGTTGCTTCCTTTTCTTCATGTCTTCGAATCTTCAATACCCAAATACATCACAGCAGTATTTAAACAAATATAATACTGCAGTATATATATATTTTTTTTAATCACTGCAGTATTTTTACAATAACAAACTGCACTAAAATTTTAATACAATAAAAAAAAACTGCACATAATATTAATACACTAGAATAAAAAAAATAGCAACTACCAAGAAGGAATTATGGCGATGATAGACCACCCTTCTTGTTACAAATCCGAAACAAAAAATACATTGAAATTCTAGGACCAAAATCGAGCAATAACAATCCACATAAAAACATATATAAAACCATACATCCACATGTAATTATATATGCGAATACCTAAAGTGCCATCTCTTTCTAAACATGCATAATCACAATAAAAAGAAATAGATTCACGTATATATACGTTAATTAATTAAAAAGGGTTCAACCTAGGCTCTGATACCAATTGTAGGGAAAAATCGCAGTACACGCAGCGGAAGCGAGACTAAAAAGGGATTTAGTATGTTTTAAAAATTTTCCTTTGATGAACCTTAACCCTTTAAATTAATTAAACATACATATAAAGTAACAAAAAGTAGAATACCTTTTGTCGCGTGATCCGATTGACTTACGTCGATGGTAATCCACAAGATCTTCAATCCTAGCACGAACGTGAATCACCTAGGAGCGTGGTCTCCCTTTTCTTTGAATTGCGTACCTGAGAATGGATAAACAAACTTTCTTTTTCTTTTTGTTAGTCACAAAACAACCAAAAGACTACAAAGATTATTCCGGTCACTTTTGAGTTCTCAATCTAATGATCGAAACTTGCGTGAACCTAATTTGATATTGTACACACAAGCTTATTGTTGAACAAGCAATTAGTGTACTATCAAAAGAATAATCTCTTCTCTTTTTTTTTTGTCTTGCCAGAATAATCAAAAACTTTTCTATGAGTATGAGAAGAAGAAGAAATTGATCCAGTAAACACTACTAAGGGTGGCCGAACCCTATATGATTGCTTATATAGGGTGGCCGAAAATCACTTCTCTTTTCCTTTAGGGTTGTCGAAATCTATTAGTGATTCTATTAGGGTTGGCTGAAAATCCTCTACAAAAAAGGATTTGTGCTTTACCCTAATTCCCATCAACTTTAGACTCCTAACCCTAATCCAACTCATAAGTGTTTTTATTCTTTTTATTGACTTAATAAAAGACTTTCCTATTTGATTAAATAAATAAAACTTATTATTTATTTTCTTACCAAATAAGTCTTTTACCTTTAGTATATCTCTAGGAAATAAATTTCCTGATCAGAAAAAGATTTTGTTTCTTAATTAAATAATTAATTAATAAATTAATTAATTCTCATTTAATCAAACAATAAAATAAAATAATATTTTTTACTAATTACATAGTCTTGCCGCCCCACATTAAATATATGGGCCAAATATTATTTCATTGTTTTATTTAATCCATTGGACTTTAAATAAAAAGCCCACATGTGAACCAGACCCATTCTTACTAAAAGAAACAAGCCCACATGCCTTTCATTAATATATTAATATAATTGATCAGCCCATTAAACAAATAATGTGCAAATTATATTCTTAATATATTAAATGCAATTCTAGATGGACCCATAAATTGGTACGGTAGAATATATCAAGTGATCCATGCAAGTTCGTGTGGATTGGGGATCTTGGCGGGCTATCTAAATTTAAGCTTCAATAGATATAACCTAATCACAATCAACAAATGATTCACTTAGGTCCGATCCATTAATTTTAACTCATTCCACTAAAGAGCTAAAATTGAACTCTTAAATAAAGATAGAATAAGAAAATGTTTCTCATTCATACCCTAGACAATCATGTTGGAGATAGTGTATCCTCGTGATTAATATCAGTAAACGCCAAGAGTTCATAGACCGCCTATAACTCTCCAAGTTACCATATTTACTCATATGACCACGTTTTGAACTTGGATATTTTGACTTGTCCAGAGGCCATGTTTTCAATAGTTACTATCGAAAACTCAACGTTGAGATTTAATATCCAATTACCTCAAAACATCCATATGATGATATTATACTCTCATTTAATAAATGGAGCCACGATGTCCATATCTATAAATAAAGTCCTCTATTGATTAACAAATGAATATCACCAAACTATCGAGGATAGACTATGCTATATAATCGTACTCATTGGTAACTCAAATGATATCATTTGCAACCATAAGTCCATCATTTATCTGAGGATTAAGATAGACTCTCCGATTGTCCTGATAATGAAAAGACTATTATCTATTGACGGTTCTAGATAAAACTTTTCATTGTGATCCTATTCAATGCACCCAGTGCACTAGATTCTTTTACTCGAAGACACTCCGATGATTTTAGACTCATCATATCTCATTTGATCCCACTCAAATGCTAGCAAAAGAATTCTACAACTTTAACAAGATAAAGGTGTCCAACCTTTAACTTAAGTTGTGAACATTATTCAAGACTAACTAAAGAATTGTGTCTACCTCATACATATCCAGATGTACGAACAATTCTTCCTTTCTCATAGTCTTTAGACCTTATGATTATTTACTTTGACAATTATAATATTAAACTATAAATGCTATAAGATTTGTTAAACCAAAAATCACTTTATTAATATGAAAAAGATTGTTAATTACAACATTACACTCTTGCTATTGAGCATAATCCTAACAGTAAGGGGAGTTGTAAATTGTGGTAGCAATTGTGCATGTTGGGGAGACAATACATTGAGGAGGAGTAACCCTTTGAGGGGGAGCATTGCATTCATCATACATTGCATGCTGTTGTACTTAAATTTATAGAATGCAAATGCTTGTTTTTATTCTCACTTGATTAATCTCGCATCTACTTGTGTTAGAATGTTTAGAAACTTTATTCTGAAGGTTTGATAGTTCTACAAGAGATTGAAGACTTCAAGATTTTTTTTAAAATATCTCTTTGTAATGTAGAATATTATTGTTGACCCGTAGTTTCTATTATGTTGTGAGGAATCAATGTGAGTGGTGGTTTTCTCACGAAATAGCCAAAGGGGGAGATTGTAAGGATTCCCATATCTTGATTGGCTTATTTCGTGGACAAACCACAAATTGGGGTTTATTGTGTAAGGGTAGTTTAGGTGATTGAACTTCAAGCTCGAAGGCCCTTCAAAGACCTCAAGGGACAAGCACTCCAAAGGTATACTTCTAGTGTTTAGTTTCCTTTGAAGAGACTTAGAATGCACACACACATTTAGCATACTTGCATTTGTGTGCATACTCTTCACATGTCACTTTACACACTAGCACTTTGATTGATATATCTTGTTGTATGTTTATGTGCCTAGTAATTTGTTTCTCGATATTATTCAGAAACGTCCGCGCATGCACTAGAATGTGCTTGGTTTTACGCGAAGACCGCCTACGGAGAATGCCCTTGGCTTCTCCTTGGTTTTCACCTTTGTTGGTGATCGGCGGTTATGATCGGCGGCCTGGCCGCCGAATGAAACCGCCGTTTATGTCCAGAAGTGTCTGGAGCAATTCTGCGGTCAAGATCGGCGGACAAGACCATCATTCGAAACCGCTGTTCATACCTGATCGATTTAATCTCTCGGGTTTGATTCTGCGGTTGAATCGGCGGTTTTGAAACCACCGAATGAAACCGTCGTTGATGCTCTGTTCTTCTCGGGCTCAATTCGGCAGTTGTAAACGGCGGCCTGGCCGCCGATTGAAACCACCGATCGGTGCGTTTCAAGGGCAAACTTGTATTTTCACATTCTTTGTTTTTCATGCCTATAAATACATCTCTTTCTCTTGTTCTGAATATGACTCTTTGATCATCAAGAACCCTATATTTTAAAGAGAGATTTTGAGAGAAAAAGCAACCAAGTTTGCTCATTTAAACACTCAAATACATACCTTTGTGCATCGAAGTTCATCTTGCATTCATCCATGAATGGGTTTGCATAATCACATCTTGCTTGGTAAGATTTTGATTAAGTTCATCTTATTTTAGTATTTTACTATCAAGCCATTCTCTTTTAATTTACTTGTATGTTTTTGATCATATGATAAATACAAGAATAGAGAATTGATTGTGATGAATTGATTGAGTGTTGTATTGTGATAGCTAATTAGGTTTTTGATTAATCTTGATTAGCTAAGCTATTTGACATGTCATCTAGCTTTTAATATCTAGGATTGAATTAATTGCATATCATTATCCTAGGTAAGCATTTAGAGTAACGTAGTTCTAAATTGCATTTTGAGTATTTTACATATTCATATATGTTGCATTAACTCTTAATTGAGATTTAAGACTTGGGGCTAAGATTGCTTAGGCCTCAAGCAATTAGGACTAGAGCCACTTTTAAAGGCCCGCGTGGTAAAAGTGGGGGGTTATTGACAGGTGTGTTAGACGAGGTCTACATAGGTTGTAAACTCCATTTCAATTAGTGGATTTTGAGGTTCGATTGTAGCGCACTAAACAGCCCGTGGTTTTTCCCAGTGGTTGGGTTTCCATGTATACATCAAGTGTTATTTAAATTCCGTACTATATTACACTTGTTTGTCTTTTTTACTAGTAGGGGCATTTTCGTAAAATTGTCATGTATGCAAAAATTGGGTAAAATTAGTTAAAATCTATTCACCCCCATTCTAGATATATTTATCATACACACCGAGTATTTGTTCTTTCACCATCATTGAAGCCTTGTTCTTCTGGGATTCAATTCGACGGTTGTGATCGGCGCCCTAGTCGCCGAATGAAACCGCCGATCGTGCATTTTCAAGGGCAAACTTGTCTTTTCACATGCCCTGTTCTTGATGTCTATAAATATACCACTTTCTCATTCTCTCTAGTAAAGTTCTCTGACTCTAAGAACCCTAAACTTCAAAGAGAAACACTTGAGTGAAAATCAAATCCAGAACTCATTTTTAACACTAAAAAACCATTCTCATATGCATCAAAATATCATATAGCATTTTCTAGCCTAGTTAGGATGCCTGCTTGCATGGGTTTTGCTCAACACACTTCCTTTGGTATGTTCTTCACTATTATCATATATAATTAGTGTTTTATTTATCAAAGCATCTCTTTATTTACTTGTATGTTCTTAGCTCATATGCTATTATACAAGATATAGATTGTGTGTTGTTTTGATTGAGTGTTGTAGTTTTGATAGCTATATCTAGGTTGTTTAATCTATGATTAGCTAAGCTTTATGACATGTCATTTAGCTTTTGATATCTAGGATTGTGTTAATTGCAATATTATCATCCTAGATAAGCATATAGGGTTTCCTAGCTCTATTTGCTCTTTGAATATCATTATATATTCACTTAGGAATATTATCTCTTCATTGAAAACTAAGTCTTATGTAGCTTCCGGGATTAGGTTGCTTAAATCGCAAGCAATTGGACTAGGTCCACTTATACCGGGATTAGGTAGGTATGTGATTATATACCAGGATTAAGTTGTAATCGTTATCACATTTACTGGATTCGATGTTCGAGTGTGGCGCACTTAACAGCCCATGGTTTTTCCCAGTGGTTGGGTTTCCACGTATATATCAAGTGCTATTTAAATTCCGCACCATATTACACTTACTATATTATATTGACTAGTTAGGGGTATTTTCGTAATCTTGACTATTAACGAAAATTAGGTAAAATCGGATAAAATCTATTCACCACCCCAGATTAATATTGAACACACCTATAAATTGTTTCATTGTAGATTACAAGCATGAGTACAAATCACGTGTGTATGCACTTGTGACTCATTATGATATTACTAAGTGTTTAATTTTTCCCAAATCGAAGAATGAATAACATTTAATGTCAAAATTAATTATGTAATTATTAGAATTTAAGTTTTGAATTTTAAAATTGTAATTACCAATTTAATGGTAATTGATTTTGATTAATTCCGGATTAATTGAAATATTAAATTTTGAATTCAAAACCGTTTTAACTTTTAAAATTGCCATGTTTAATGAGAATTATTTCCAAATTAATTCTTTTGATGTCCAATTGAATTCTCCCTATAATGAATTTGTTAACCAAAAATTGTCACTGGGGTGAAATTTTTAATTAACGGTTTATAAGGGACCCGGATCGGGATAGATCTAGGCTAGCGGGATGCCTAGTAGCACGATACCCCGCTGGTTCCTATAGATCGACTAAGCGTGCAGTACAATAGTAGCAAGATAAGAAAGATTCTGATATATAGTAGAAGGTGGATTGGCATAGGGGGAAAAAGCATCATGAAGGATCATATGCTAAAAAAACCCCTAGGTAGTATCCGGTGGAGAGAGATCTTTTATATATTTATGAATAGAGCGTGCTCCGGAGAGCTTACATAAGTAGGAGAATAACACAACATAAGTGTTCCAGAGAGCTTACAATAATAGGCGGGCTAGGCCCTTTTCTCTAATTAGTAGAAAAGAATAAGAAGCAGGAGATGATCCCGGTTGGGGAAGAAGCTGTAGGTCTTTTTTGGAAGAAGAAGAGGGATCCCCTTTCTGTTGAATATCATGTCATATATATAGGTTTTATTTCTTGTTGCCCACTCCATCAATTTAGTCAATCAATCCACAATTATAGGAACACTGATTTGGCATTGATTGAGTTGAATATTCTCTCATTAATGGCGTTATGAATGGCCATTAAAGAGTTGACTATCTTCATTAATACGATTGATTATATCCATTAATAGGGTTGACTATCTCCATTAATGGCGTGGTGAATGGTCGGAGAGGTCAACCTTCCTTGTATTCGAATGCTGGCGCATACTGTCCTTCTTGTAGCATGGTTATAGTCTTCTTTGGTAATATGACAGACAGTGTATTAAGACCTCCCTTGTTGACGCCTTCTATATTAGGTGGTTGGGAGGTGCTTGGAGGATCGGTCTGGGCAGGAAACATGATACGGAGTATCGAGTGCGGGATACCGGATACCGGGTACCAGGTGCAGGGTATTGAGTACCAGGTGCGGGATACCGGGTACCAGGTGCGGGGTACTGAGTACCAGGTGCGGGATACCGTGTACCAAAGGCGGGGTACTAAGTACTAGGTGCGGGGTACCGGGTACCAAGTACGGGGTACGGGGTACGGGGTACGGGGTACGGGGTACCAAGTGCGGGGTACTGGGTACCAAGTGCGGGGTACTGGGTACTATGATACCAATGTGGCGCGACATCAAGATACTATGTATCATGGATCATGCGGTAGCGGGGTACCGAGATAGTGTGGTAGCGGGATCCTTAGGATCCTGTGTTCATTCTTTCATCAATCAAACGACTTTGACATGGATGGAAAATTCTTCTTTGGACCCTTGCCAAAAAAGGTGGTTAACAGAATTGTTATAAATTGAGTGCCTTCTCATTCTTTCATAAATACGAAAATCACAGCAGTTTTTCTCTGGTGAGCACACAAATATGAGCATACTTATAGCACAAGTGCCACCTCATCACTTTTTGCCATATGCACATAACCAGCTATGGTTGATAATTTAAAAACTGATGAGGTGGCACTTGTGCTATAAGTATGCTCATATTTGTGTGCCCACCAGAGAAAATTTGAAAATCATAGACACTAAAAATTAGTTTTATGCTTTGCAACCTTAGTTTATCTACTGTTGTACTATTCTTCTTGTTCTTGTTCTTCGTTCTTGTGCGTTTCTTTGGTAAGTTCAGATTTTATAATTTGAGTTTGCTGATAGTGGTGGTGTTAATACACAACCACTGTGAATCATTGTATCATGGGAAATAAACGCCAAACACATTACACATACGGTGTTGACGGCGAATTTATCTTAAAGACACTGTGTGAAACACAAGCCTCGATTCTAGATTCCTTGTAAAATTTCGTTGGTATTTGTTTTATAAATTACAACAGGTTTGAACCTCAATAACTTTGTAAATGACATATTGAAAATCAATTTACTTCGACGAAAATTGTGAAAGTTTTTATATAAGCAATATTTATTGGTTTTATTATTTCTTTATTTGAGTTTTAATTTATTTTATATAGCAATTTACACGTAATCTTCTAACAATGCGTCCCTCAAATTAAAAAGGTTGTAGATGAGTCATATCTATTCTATAAATTTGTAATAATTTATGTTTTTTTTTTTAAAACGTGTTTTTTTTTTTTTTTAATGAATTAGAGTAGAAGAAAAAAATTGTAACAAAGACCTTGTTTAGTTTTGAAGATGGAAGGCACACAAGCACTGCCTCTGTCTCTCTGTCTACGAATTTTCCCGCGAAAACAAGCAAACAACAATCACCAATTCTCCAAGCTCAAATCTTCATCGAAGTCTCCATCAATCCATTTCCAACCCCTCAAAAAAAATCACCACCACAATAAAAAACCTGAACCATTCCAAGAACACGATGCTTTCCCGGCGTCTCTGCCGCTCCACTCCAAGAACCCACACGCCATTTGCAAGGACGTCCAGAGATTGTCCAGAGAAAACAAGCTCAAAGAGGCCCTGGCCATATTGGACTACATGGACCAGCAGGGCTTCCCTGCAAACGTCACCACTTTCAACGCTCTCATCGCCGCCTGTGTTCGAAACAAGTCGTTAACCGAAGCGAAACAGATCCATACGCATATTCGAATAAACGGGCTCGAAAACAACGAGTTCCTGCGTACGAAACTCGTGCACATGTATACCTCTTGTGGGTCTTCAGAGGATGCGGACAAGGTGTTCGATGAAAGTACTAGTAGGAGTGTGTATCCGTGGAACGCGTTGCTTAGAGGTACCGTTATTGCGGGCAGGAGACAGTATCGTAATGTGCTTGCTAATTATATGAAAATGCGTGAATTGGGTGTTGAATTGAATGTGTATACGTTCTCTTGTGTGATCAAGAGCTTTGCGGGGTCCTCTGCATTTACTCAAGGTTTGAAGACTCATGCTTTGTTGATAAAGAAAGGTTTCGTTGATTATGTGATTCTTAGGACTTGTTTGATTGATATGTACTTCAAATGCGGCAAAATTAAGCTTGCGCGTCGCATGTTTGAGGAGACTGATGAGAGGGATGTGGTGTTGTGGGGGGCGATGATCTCGGGTTTTGCGCATAATAGGATGCAAATGGAAGCTTTGGATTACGTTAGGTGGATGATTAGTGAAGGGATTTATCCGAATTCAGTTGTGTTGACTATGATACTTCCTGTGATTGGAGAGGTTGGGGCTCAGAAACTAGGCAGAGAGGTTCATGCTTATGTGTTGAAAAGACGAAGATATGCAAAGGAGCAGTTCATTCAGTCTGGCTTGGTAGATATGTATTGTAAATGTGGGGATCTGAGTTCAGGGAGGCAGGTTTTTTATGGATTGGTGGAGAGGAATGCTATTATGTGGACTGCTTTGATGTCAGGGTATGTTTCAAATGGGATGCTCGAGCAGGCCTTGAGATCGATAGTTTGGATGCAGCAGGAAGGTTTAAGGCCTGATGTTGTCACGATTGCGACTGTTCTCCCAGTTTGTGCCCAGTTGAGAGCTTTGAAGCATGGGAAGGAGATCCATGCTTATGCTGTCAAGAGTTGGTTCCTACCCAATGTGTCAATAGTCACTTCTTTGATGTTAATGTACTCAAAGTGTGGTGTCTTGGAGTATTCTCACAAATTGTTTGATAGCACAGAAGAGAGGAATGTGATCTCATGGACTGTCATGATCAATTCATATGTAGATAACGAGCGTCCACACGAAGCACTTGGTGTGTTTCGGAAAATGCAATTGTCAAGGCACAGGCCAGATTCTGTTGCAATGGCAAGGATGTTGAGTGTTTGCGGTGAACTTAAAGCTTTGAAGCTCGGAAAGGAGATTCATGGACAAGTTCTGAAGAAAAAGTTCGAGTCCATTCCTTTTGTTGCAGCAGAAAACATCAAGATGTACGCCATGTGTGGATTTATTGAAAGTGCAAAGTTGGTGTTTGATGCTGTCCCCATCAAGGGCTCTGTATCATGGACTGCCATTATAAAAGCTCATGGATACAATCACCTGTTCCGAGAAGCAATTGATCTTTTCAATGAGATGAGACATGGTGGTTTCACTCCAAACCATTTCACTTTCAAAGCTGTTCTATCTATTTGCAATCAAGCTGGATTCGCGGATGAAGCTTGCCAGATCTTCAACTTAATGTCCCGTAAATATAAAATCGAGGCATCCGAAGAACATTACTCTACAATGATTGAACTTCTAACCGGTTTTGATCGCGTTGAGGAGGCTCAAAGATTTATACAAATGAGTTCATTGTTGTTGTCGTAACCGGGAGACAATAGAAACTACTTCTTGATTCATGTTTGAATTCACTATGTATGTTCGTTGAACATCTTGTATTTCTGTAGAATCATCACTTATCTGCAAATGTATATATAGATCTGTTGTAAGCATTGTAATTTGTATCATAGGGATCCTGTCTAGGAAAAAAGTGGCTCTCAATGAATTTTACTTATTTTTAACGAAAGTTAAATGCAGCAAAACTTGGTTTACAAAAATATAAAATAGCTGAACATTAAAAAATGAATGTTTATAACAAAACATGAGTTTACAAAATTAAAAATAGCCAACATAAAAGAATTACAAAATCTAAAAATGAAATAGGGATAAGAACATAAAAATCGGAAATTTAGGATGAAACTCAAATTAAAGTAGAGGTAGAATTATAAAATTGTAAATTTTGAGGGGGGCATTGGCCCACCTCATCCTAACTCCTAAGACCATCTCCAATCTTGTGCAAAACCTTGCGCCATCTCCAATTTGTAGCAGAAATCCCCTCCAACCTGGCTCCATTCTTTGCGGCATCTTTGTGCTGATGAACAGTGTCACGCAAGTTCATTTGGCAAAAAAATGGGTCCCATTTTTTTTTTTCCATCCCTCAACTCTTATAAAATCATAGTTTAACCTTATTTATTAAAATTTATTTTGATTATATCCTTTATTTAAAGGTTTTGTTTAATCACAGTTTTACTCTTAATCAATTAAATTTATTCTAATTTGGTCCTTTTTATTATTTAATGATTTTGTTTTGATTTAATTATTATTGATATTAACATTTATAATAAACTAAAATGAAGTTTATAATTAAAAAAAATTAATGCATTTTTTTAAAAATAAATCACTTAATTCAAAACAGTATAAACTAAAGCAAAAATACATTAATTAATAAAAACATTAAAAACGAAATACAAATTTCATAGTGATAAAATAAATTACCACTAATTGGAAGACACTAAAATTAAGGAAAAATACAACATAAATTACAACAACGATTTGGTAGTCTGGAAGACCATTTCTAGATCCTCTGAGATTATTGAAAAAATCACCAAAAGACCCAGATGTATTTTGGGATCCCTGGCCTTGTTGCTAAGCACATTTTGCCATAATTCTTAATTGTTCATGATGCACAAACTCGCATCGGTTTGGATCAGTTATGGTATTCAAATCCATCATTACAATTTTAGTTCCCTCCAGGTCCAATTTTCTCTCTATAATATCGTTAGTCCTTTGTCTCTCCGGATTATTTTTTATTTTTTATTTTTTATAAACTTCCATGAGTTCTTGTTGTCCTTCTTTCAAAGTGTCAATAATTTTAGAACTTTCTTCCTCAACCCTCGTTTTTAATTTTGCTTTCTTCCTCCCAATGGGCCGTTGAGATGAACTACCCCCAACGTCATCACTAGTTATATTAAGAGAAAATAAAAATAGTCTAGGAGATGCCGTTGTGGGAGACTCTAGAGTTGGAGAATCTTCTTGTGATGATACGAAATGACCACTTTGCCTTCGAAAGGCTGATGTTGCAGTATCGTTATCTATAAATTTTTGCATATTTTTTACGATGGGCCATACATGGTCAAATTTAAATCCTTTTTTGTATTTGTTATCTTGTGTTAATACGATTTTTGCCCGATTTATCTGTAAAATGATACAAATATATATTGTTAAAATTCAATATTAAATATAATTTTTCTACAACTTTAATTTTAACAAATACTCACAATAGCAGCTTCTGATGCACCACTAGGATTAAGACTTTTAATCTGTTGTAGGCATCCCCACAATTTCCCAACTGTTGTAAGGATAGTTTGCATTTGACACTGCAAACTTCTCTTGCCATAAAGTTCAGTGATATTATCTGGTTTGGTGTTGTTGTAATTAGTCTTAACTCGAGACCAGAACATATCCTTCGATTGGTAGATATCTATGATCGGGTTTTGCGAAACATCAAGATATACGTGACAAATGTGTGTGTCTTTTGCATGTGTGTATGAAGAACTTCGGCTTGAAGACATTTTTTTTGGAAAAGGTGATTTGAAGGGAAAAGTTATTTGAAGAGATAAGTGATTCGAAGGAAAAAGAGATTTGAACGGATAGGTTTCATTTAGTGTCGGTTGATATTTGAAAGTTCTCAAGGTGTGTTCAATATTAATCTAGCCGGGGGGGTAGGGAGGTGAATAGATTTTATCCGATTTTACCCAATTTTCGTTATAGGTCAATTTTACGAAAATGCCTCTATGTAGTCAATATAAAATAGCAAGTGTAATATGTGCGGAATATTAAATAACACTTGATATTTACGTGGAAACCCTCACAGGAAAAACCACAGGCTAATAAGTGCGCCACACTTGAACTTCGAATCCACTAAATGTGTATAACGATTACAACCTGTTAACCACCAAAAATGGCAGGGATCAAAGAAGAATTTTCCATCGGCCTTGGAAGTTAAGATGGGGTAAAAAGGAACCACGGGAGAGATATCCTGATACCCCGCCTGTTTACAAAGGTGACTAGGGTATGGACTTCTATCTACCACGATCAAGTCTAAGGCTTCCAGAACCCAGAAAGTATCAGGAAACCCCGAAGAAAAGGATTCCATTGTCGCAAGATCTTAGTACCTGTCTGCCTGCAAGTACCCCGGTACCCCGGTACCTCGATACGGTCGAGCATAATTCTAGAAAAACTAGGGGTAGGGACCTGGTGAATAAATCACGTGTTAATACAAAAATCCCAGTGCTCCGACCCTACCTAAAGCAAGAAGCAGGTACCCTGAACAGCAAACCGAGAAGAAAGACAAGCATTAAACGACATTGTTTGAGACAGAATGTCACATACATTCCCGCCATTCAAGAGTCCCATTCAAAAGTGGAGTCAACTCTTTCAGTTCTAAAAGGAATCACTTGATTTCAGGGATCAATTCCCCGATGAATTCATCGATCGCCAAGGAAAGACCCATAAATTGCTAAAACCCTAGACCGAAATTCTAGGATTGCATGGCAAGAAACAGACCTATATATTCATCATATATTCACAGAAAAATAAGACCCAACTTGATACTTTTCCACTTATCTACACGCACGAGAGCTCCATCGCCATCGCCCATTAAGTTTGTTTTTTATTACATGACCTTAGCTATGATAAAGATTCATTGTAACCCCACCATGTATTCAATAAAATGAGTTGCATATTCATCCTATTGTTTTCTTGAATCTTTTTTCTCATTACTATCATCTATCATTCTTATTGAATCTCTAGGAAAACAAAGGTATCGAACTACCTGATACCTCTCCAACCAAGATCTACCTCGATCCTGGTCCCCCTTGAATTGTTAATTGAAAAAATCACCCCAGTGACAATTTTCGGTTAAAACTTTTGGTACCGTCTATGGGAACAACTCCCCACCTTTAATAAAACTACCAAGCTCTACCCAGAAGAAGTAGAAGATGAGGCTTCTATCCTCTCAGGTGCAGCCCGCCACCTTAGGGCCCTATTCCCTCGCTTCCACCCAAAGAAATCAAGGGAAGAGGAAGGGAACAAGAAGCTAGATCTCGTATCAATTCCACCACCTAATGCCGGCTCCGCGCCACAGGACCCCGTGGTCCTAGAGGTAAATTGAGATGCCATGGAACAACATGCTGCCGCTTATGTGGAAAGTATCCGTCTCCGGATGATTACCCAAGAATACCTTTTGAAGCACCTAGACTTGCAGAATGAGCGGGACCAAGTACCCGGGTACCGGTTTTTGATAGACTCGGGCCACCACTACCAGTGCCGGATCATCCTAGAGATTTTAGACCTCGACAGGTGAAATCAGCATTCGACATCCTGCCTAGAAGGATCCAGCCAAAAACTAGGCCGGTAGTTAAAAGGAAGAATCCTCAACCCGATGCAGGTGGCAGTACTGGACCTAGAAGGAACCAGCGGGATACCCGACCTCGAAAGGAGTAGCGCAAGGAGCCAACGGTGGAGCCAAAAATTTCAGACAATGAAGGTTCAGTAGCCCGATCCAGGCATGACGGATCCAAGCGCCTTGAGAATCAGATGGCCAAGATGGCAAAGGATCTCGAAGAGTTAAGGAAGGGGAAACACTGCGGTACCCAGAAGAATCCCTTAGGGGAGATGAATGCACTATTCTTCAGAAGGATTAGAGAAGCAGAATTACCCCCCAAATTCAAGATGCCCACCGAGAAGTATTCCGGATCAAAGGATCCCGTGAGTCATATGGAGAGCTTTGTCCACCAGATGGAGATCCAGAATGCCACCTGGTCAGCTATGTGCAGAATGTTCCCTTCCACTTTGACCGACTGTGCGAAGACTTGGTTCAGAAAATTACCTCCAGGTAGTGTGGATTCCTTTACAAAGCTTACTACAAATTTTTGTGCTCAGTTTCAGGGGATCAAATCTCGCCCCAAGGACCCCGTCCTACTGTAGTATGTAATCCAGGAGTGAGGTGAAACGTTGAGGTTCTACATAGAGAAGTTCCACAAGGAAGTGATCAAGATGGGAGTGTTTGCTGAGAAGGAGACCCTAGCCAATTTCAGAAGGAACATATGGGCTGGCAGATTTTTCCGGTCATTTACCAAGCATCCGCATGAGACCTACCAGGAGGCCTATGACAGGGCACTGGAGCAAGTGGATATAGATGAGCAACTCTGAGTCAAGGTTGAACATGATGAAGCCCGAACAGCTAAGCGACCTAAGAATGAGTCTCCAAAACCGGCACCTGCTAAGAAGTTTTAGAACCATCCTCCAAAACGATCGACTTACAGGCCACCTCCTCCTCCTCCTCCACCTCCACCTCCACACCGGGAAAGACACCCGGTCAGAAGGACTCCTCCCCAAGCAAACCCTCCTCTAAGATAAGTAGCTCGGGTAGCAAGCGAGGAAGACTAGTACAACCACTACACTCCTCTCAATACCTCTCGAGAAACCATATACCTGGCTATTTGCAATAAGGGCTTACTTAGGAAGCCTGGTCCAATGAAGGTCCCAGCTGATCAAAGAAATCGTTACAAATACTGCGATTTCCATGAGGATGTCGGGCACAACACATTCGCGTGCTACAGCCTCCGCAACCAGATCGAAGGATTGGTAAGAAGAGGGCTTTTGGTTGAATTTTTGCAATAGGTACGGGATAGCATCAAGGCAGGAAATGAGGTACAAGAGGAAATGCGAAATGCAGAAGAGAGGAGGAAGGAGGAAGGAGGAATGAGGAAGGAAAGGATTTGATGCAGCAAATTCAGGTCATTCATACTATCAGCGGTGGCCCAACCCTAGCAGGGACTTCTAACAATTCAAGGAAGAACCATGCTAGGAAGATCCCAAGGCTCACCGCTGGCCAGGATGTACTCCGGGTCTCTAGAGGATCATGAGAATATCCTCACTTTGCTCAGATCATTTTCACCGAGGATGATGCCTACACCACAGTACAGCCACATGATGATCCAATGGTGATCACGGTAAAGATTGCCAACTGCTGGGTTCACCGCATCCTGATAGATACCGAGAGCAGTGCGGATATTTTGTTCAAAGGAGCGTTGGAGAAGCTCAACCTCAAGAACCCTTGTTACAACAGCTGCACCACACCTTTGTATGGTTTTACAGGAGATTCTGTGATGCCAGTGGGAACACACATTTTACCGGTGATAATCGGAGAAGCCCCCCTCCAGCAGAATATCATGACAGAATTCATAATGGTTGATACCCCGTCTGCCTACAATGCAATCTTGGGAACACCTTTCCTATTTGGAATCAAGGGAGTCCTATCCATTTATCACAACGTACTAAAGTTCCCGGTTGAAACCAAGGTAGGAGAAGTCAGGGGGGATCAGCAAGTAGCCCGCACCTGTTATGTAGTGTCCACTAACCCTACCGCTTTAGCCAAGCAGTGCACCCATGTTACCAGTGAACCGGGCCATGGGATTCCAGAGTCAGATTACTATATATTGGAAGAAAGAGTGGTGCTAGACATGATTGTAGAAGAAACAGAAGAGGAAGAGCGGGGATGGATTGGAGGGCACCCCGCGGAGCAGTTAGAAGAATTCCAGATCAGAATGGGAGATCCAACTAAAGTAGTAAAGATAGGAGGTGCACTAGATTGAGAGGTCAGAGGGAATTTGGTAAACCTTTTTGAAGAGTATAATGACATTTTCGCCTGGAGTCATGACGAAATGCCCTGTATCCTTCTTAACCTAGCAGTTCATCGGTTGGCTGTTGATGCTACATTCAAGCCCGTTAACTAGAAGCGGAGACACTTCAACACCGAGCGGAATGCCGTGGCACATGAAGAGGTGGATAAACTCTTGAAAGCCAGATTCGTCACGGAATCCCGCTACCCCGAATGAATTGCTAATGTGGTAATGGTAACCAAAGCTAACGGGAAGTGGCGTATGTGTGTGGACTGTACTGACCTCAATCGGGCTTGCCCAAAGGACAGTTTCCCTTTTCCAAAGATCGACCAGCTGATTGATTCTATTGCAGGTAACAAGCTTCTAAGCTTTATGGATGATTTCTCGGGATACAACCAGATCATGATGCACCCCGCCGATCAAGACAAGACCAGCTTCATCACTGGACAAGGTTACTGCTACAAGGTCATGCCGTTTGGCCTCAAAAATGCTGGAGTTACTTACCAACGTTTGGTGAACAAGTTATTCAAATAGCAGATAGAAAGGTCTATGGAAGTGTACATAGACGACATGATCACCAAGTCTCATATGGCCAACCAACACCCTGAAGACTTACGCTAGACTTTCCAAGTGATAAGAGAGAATCAGATGAGACTAAATCCGGCTAAGTGTGCTTTTGGGGTAGTAGCAGGAAAGTTCCTTGGCTTCATGGTGCATGAGAGAAGAATCGAGGCCAATCCTGAGAAGATCAAGGCCATCATGGATCTAAAATCTCCTACTACACTCGAACAAGCATAAGGGTTGACTAGTAGGATAGCAGCGTTGAACCGGTTCATATCCCGATCTACAGATAAGTGCTTACCTTTCTTTAAAATCATCAAACAGGGTAAGAAGATGAAGTGGGATCAAGAAAGTGAGCAGGCGTTTCAAGCACTGAAGGAGTACCTAGCCAGTCCGCCTCTACTAGTAAAACCCCTCCTAGGAGAGGAACAACAACTTTACTAGGTAGTGTCAGAAACCGCGACAAGCGGAGCCCTAGTGAAGGAATTGTTAGGATTATGCTCAATAGCAAGAGTGTAATATTGTAATTGACAATCTTATCATATTAATAAAGTTATTTCTGTTTATTTAACAAAATCTTATAGCATTTATAATTATAATTGTCAAGGTAAACAATCATAAGGTCAATAAACTATGAGAAAAGAAGAATTGTTCGTACATCTGGATATGTATGAGGTAGACACAATTCTTTAGTTAGTCTTGAATAATGTTCACAACTTAAGTTAAAGGTTGGGCACCTTTATCTTGTTAAAGTTGTAGATTCTTTTTCTAGCATTTGAGTGGGATCAAATATGTTATGATGGGTCTAAATCATCAAAGTGGCTTTGAGTAAAAGAATCTAGTGCACTAGGTGCATTGAACTGGATCACAATGAAATACTTTATCTAGAACTGTCAATAGATAAAAGTCTTTTCATTATGAGGACAATCAGAGAGTCTATCTTAATCTTGAGATAAATGATGGACTTATGGTTGCAAGTGGTATCATTTAAGTTATCAATGAGTACGATTATATAGCATAGTCTATCCTCGATAGTTTGGTGATATTCATTTGTTAATCAATAGAGGACTTCATTTATAGATATGGACATCATGGCTCCATTTATACAATGAGAATATAATATCATCATATGGATGTTTTGAGGTAATTGGATATAAAATCTCAACGTTGAGTTTTCGATAGTGACTATTGGATGCATGGCTTCTGGACAAGTCAAAATATCCAAAGTTCAAAATGTGGTCATATGAGTAAATATGGTAACTTGGAGAGCTATAGACGGTTTATGAGCTCTTGGCGATTACTGATATTATTTATGAAGATTCACTATCTCCAATAAGATTGTCTAGGGTATGAATGAGAATCATTTACTTGTTCTATCTTTATTTAAGAGTGCAATTTTAGTTCTTTAGTGGAATGAACTAAAATTAATATATCGAACCTAAGTGAATCATTTGTTGATTGTGATTGGGTTATGTCTATTGGAGCTTAAATTTAGATAGCCCGCCAAGATCCCCAATCCACACAGACTTGCATGGATCACTTGATATATTCTACCGGACTAATTTATGGGTCTATCTAGAATTGTATTAATGCATGTGGACTTGTTTCTTTTAGTAAGAATGTGTCTAGTTCACATGTGGGCCTTTTAATTAAAGGTCCAATGGATTTAATAAAATGAAAAATAATATTTGGACCTATCTTTGTGTATGGGCGGCAAGGCTTGAAAAATAGCTTAATATATTATTTTATTTTATTATTTGATTAAATGGAAATTAATTAATTGATTGATTAATTATTTAACTAAGAATCAAAATCTTTTTCTGACTAGGAAATATGTTTCTTAGTAGTATACTATTGTGGTAGTATAATTAAAATAAAAGACTTTATTTGGTAAGTAGATAAATAAGGGATTTATTTATCTAGTCAAATAAGGAAGTCTTTTATATAGTCACAAATACACTAAGGAGTTGGATTAGGGTTTGGAATTCTAAGGAAATCCACCTAGGGTTAGGATTTAAGTTAAAAGACACAAATCCTACATGGTAGAGGATTTCGGCCACATGATATATATATATATATATATATATATATATATATATAGCTAATGTAAATATATATATAATATATACATGGCAGAAATGAATTCGAAAATATAAATAGATATATATTATAAATAGGGAAAATATCATTTTCATCCCTATAGTTTATCATATTATCCATTTTGATCCTCGTCGTTTCAATATTGACTATGCAGGTCCAAACATTTTCAATTAATCCCTATTTTAGTCCCTACCGTCCAATTCTGTTAGGGTTTCTCAGAATTCCGTTAGGTCAACGAGAGTAAGATGGTAATTCAACGTCAGAGTTTCTAGAAGCCTGTCTAATGAAAGGGCATAATGGTAATTTTAAAATTAATTAAATAAAAACTAAAAAAATCTAATTAAATTTATAATTAATTAAATTTAAAAATAAAACTAATTAAATTTTTAATTCATTAAATTTAAAAATAAAACTAATTAAATTTATAATTCATTATTAAATTAAATAAAAAACAATTAAAAAATAAAAATATAATCTCTCTCTCACACCAGTCACTAGACTCGCCACCGAGGCACCGATCTCCACGACTCCACCCCTCTCTCTTAAAAATTAAAAACAAATCACCAATTCACTTCACCTGCCATCTTCAAATTAAAAAATAAAAATTAAAAATTGAGAGGATTCGTCCCATCTTTTGCTTTTCATCTGTTGCTAATGCTTTTCATATTTTGCTTTTTATTCGTCCCATCTTTTGCTTTTCATACTTTTCATCTGGTGCTAACAAATCACCTGATGCTTTTCATCTGTTGAAGCATAGTTTCAAAAAAAAATTAAAAATTGAGTTTCATTCCCATCTTCAGATCAGATCCCTTCTTCAAATCAAGATTCCTCATCTCTCTCCTTCTCCTACTTCTTCTCTCGCACATCTGATTTAAGGTTTAGGTTTTGTATTTGTGTTTAAGTGGTGTGTGTATTTTGGTTATTTGGCTGGTGGGTTCTGGTGGTGTGGGTTCTGGGTTCTGGTGTTGGGTATGGGTGATTGGTAAGGGGTTTGGCTTCTGGGATTGGATTGAGGATGGTGGCTATTGTCGATATCAATTTAGGGCAAGGGTTGTGGTTGGTTGATTTCGATTTAGGATAGTGTTTTGGTCGATTTCGATTTAGGGATTTCGATTTCGGAGGATTTCGACTGGGGGTGATGGCTGTGGTTAGTTGATTTCGATTTAGGCTAAGGGTTGTGGTTGTGGTTGATTTCGATATAGGGTAGTGGTTGTGGTGGCTATGGTTAGTGGCTGGATTTTGGAGGTGGTGATTTTTTTTTGTTGCTTGTGGTTCGTTGGGGTGTTTTTTTCTAGAGGTTGCAACGGCGTGGAAATGGTCCGGCGGAGCGTTTGGTGTTGGTGATAATGAATTTTTTTTTTTTTTTTTTTTGGTGGCGGCGGCCTGGGTTCTGATGGTGTGGGTGATGTTGGCCATCTGGGTTTGGGTGTGATAGTGATGATGAAGGTTAGGTTATGGGTTCTGCTGGTGTGTTGAAGATTTTGATTTCTGGTTTTGAAATTTTTGAACGATGATGGTGATGAAGATTGTTTTTGATGATCCAGTTCATTTTTTTTTTAATTTGATGGTGTTATTTTTAAATATGTAAATATTTATTAGAATTTAAATTTAAAGGGCAGTATGGTCGTTTAGGCCATTGGAGGGCAAAATTGTCCTTGCAAGCCTCTTAGACATTTTAAGGGGTATAACGGTCATTTTGGCTTCTGAACATGTCAGATGACCTGTTTTTAACAGAAAATGTAACAGAAGGACTAAATGGGTCAATATTGGAACGACGGGGACTAAAATGGATAATATGGTAAACCATAGGGACGAAAATGATATTTTCCCTTATAAATATATATGGCACTTGGCCGGAAGATATATATAAATATGATTCTTGCAAGAAGAATTAGTTCTTACTAATACTTTATTGGTCAAGAGGAATTGAGTTAACCCTAAGGTCTTTGGCTTGAGAGTTATTTTCTTTTGCTTGAGAAAATAAAATCTAACTCTAGAATATAGTGTGATAATTTCGGCTAAGAGGAAAAGAGAGAAAAGTTTGTTCTTATTTCGATAGTGCACTAGTAATTTTATATCAAAAGGTTTTGTGCACAATTTCGAATAAGGTTCACGCGAGTTTCGATCTAACGATTGTGAATTCATAAGTGACCAGAACATTCTTTGTAGTCTCTTGGAATTTATTGTGACTAACGAAAAAGAAAAAGTCTTTGTTATCCATCCTCAGATACACAATTCAAAGAGAAGGGAGACCATGCTCCTAGGTGATTCACGTTCGTGATTGGATTGGAAGATCTTACGGATTACCATCGACGCAACGTCAATCGGATCACGCGACAAAGGTACGATATCTTTATTATATGTTTTAATTAATTAAAGGGTTAAGGTTCATCTTTAAAAAGGAAAAATTTTAAATTATACTAAACCTATTTTAGTCTCGCTTCCGCTACGTGCACTGTGATTTTTCCTTACAATTGGTATCAGAGCCTTGGTTGTACCCTTTGATTAATTAATGTATATATACGTGAATCAATTTCTTTTTATTGTGATTATACATGTTTTAGAAAGAGATGGCACTCTAGGTATTCGCATATATAATTACATTGGAATGTATGGATTTATATATGTTATTTTAAAGTGAATTGTTGTTGCTCGATTTTGGTCCTAGAATTTCAATGTATTTTTTGTTTTGGAATTGTAACAAGAAGGGTGGTCTATCATCGCCATAATTCCTTCTTGATAGTTGCTAAGTTCTCTTTTATTTTTATTGTAATAAAATAGTGCAGTTTTTTGTTGTATTAAAATACTGCAGTGTTTAAAAATAAAAATAAAACTATAGTAATTTTATTGTTAAATATACTGCTGTAATATATTCGAGTATCGAAGATTCGAAGATGTGAAGAATTGGATGCAACTGGAACGAGTATGGGATGATGCGCACCATAGCTACATGCATGCGCGCAAGTTAGCATGCAGCTATGCATGTGAAGCTATGGGCTGCGCACGGCAGCCCTTTGTGGGGTTGTGGGGTGCGCACAACCATAGGAGGCAGCCAAGGGGTGCGCGAGTGGACGATGGCCGCTTGAAGACTTGTTCACCAAGAAAGGATTTTTTGTATTCCAAACAAATGTAATTTACTTGCTTTTCTAGGATGGACCAAAATTGGTGCTATTTATTTTTGCGTAAATATTACAATATTTGCTATTGTATGATAACATGTCATATAGAATAGGAGTGCCACTCATATATCTCTTTTGGTATGAACATGCATTGAATGATTTAGGTATCTAATTGGCATCTAGATAACATGGTAAATCATTCTATGGAATTTAATCACACGCCTTAAATAATTGAGTGGGAGAAGGTGTTTTGAAACACCTCTGGCCTCCAAGGTTAGTTGAGCTTTATGTTTTATTGGTAATCCTCCCAAGGGGCCTCCATGAATGGAATTTAGCAATATACTTCCTTACAATGATAGACTAGACAATTGACTCAAACGAGATCTACTCCCAAAGGAGGGATTTTCGTGAGAGAAGATTGAGGGTCGATATCTTAGTAACACACTCAATGTGATTTTATTAATATCCTCCCAAGAGTTCTTGTCAATAAAATCACAATGCTAAAATTGAAAACGCTGGTTGTTATGTTAACAATTAGGTGGGACCTAGTCCAACTAGTAAATGGTACGTACTCCCAAAGGAGGCGTAACATTTATGGGTGTTGGATCACCGTTGAATTTTTACGATTGAGTTATTTATTTAATTCAAGATAAATATTCGAAAGTGCTTTATCATGATTATTTGCTTATATATATTTTTGTTTTTATTCAGAAATCATGACCCCATCCCTAATGAACATCCTGGAAGATAATACTTTGAAAAGGAAAATTGGGTTGTTGCTGCAAGCTGAAAAACATAAATTTGTTCTGTCTATTCCTAAACCACTTGCTCATACTTGTGAATCTAATGACATAAGTCAAGAGATTCATTTGGTTGGTAAAGTTGCTACTGTTAAGACCAGTAAGAAGGTCAAGAAACAACAAAAGAAAAAGCAACTTGGGCCTACCAAGAAAGTAACCAAGATCAAAGGGAAGTGCTTCCTTTGTGGTGAAAAGGGACATTGGAAAAGTAATTGCCCAAAGTTTCAGAAAAAGAAGGAACAAGGTAATGTTAATTATCTTGAAACATGTTTTTTGGCAGATTCTTGGATCATAGACTCTGGAGCCACTAATCATGTTTGTTATTCCTTGCAGGGGTTCCAGGAAAGGAGAAAGCCGAGTAAGAATGAAATCAACTTGCGTTTGGGCAACGGGGTGTTGGTGTCTGCCAGTGCAGTGGGAGATATTAGAGTTAATCTAGATTCTTTTAAGCATTTAGATTTAGTAGACGTTTATTATGTACCTTAATTCAAGAGGAATTTAATTTCAGTTTATTGTTTGAATAATTTTGGATATTCAGTTACTTTTAATAAAAAATTTATTATTAGTAAGAATGACAAATTTATTTGCGAAGGTACATTGGAAAACGGCATATTTTATTTACATAGAATTATCTCTCACTTGTTGGACATAGAAATAACACAACCTAATCATAAAATAGTAAAATTATCAAAAGATGAAACCTACTTATGGCATTTGCGCCTAGGTCATATTAACCTTAATAGGATTAAAAGATTGGTTAGTGATGGACCTTTAAGTGACTTAAGGTTAATGATCTACCAACTTGTGAATCCTGTTTGGAAGGTAAAATGACCAAAAGGTCGTTTACGACCAAAGGCAAAAAAGCCACTGAATGTTTAGGATTAATACACACTGATGTATATGGTCCTATGAGCATTCAAGCTAGAGGTGGATATGAGTACTTCATCACTTTCACAGATGATTACTTGAGATTTGGATATGTGTATCTCATGAGACATAAGTCGGATGCTTTTGACATGTTCAAAGCATTTAAAGCTGAAGTGGAAAATCAGCTAGAGAAACACATAAAAATCTTAAGATCTGATCGTGGTGGAGAATATCTATCTGGTGAGTTTCAGCAATATCTTATTGATAATGGAAATATATCTCAGTTTTCTGCACCAGGTACACCTCACAAAAATGGGGTGTCAGAAAGGAGAAATAGAACTTTTTTAGACATGGTTAGGTCTATGTTGAGTTATTCAACGCTTCATATTTCTTTTTGGGAATATGTTTTATAAACTGCAATATATATTCTAAACGATGTACCATCTAAGTCGGTTCCTCAAACACCGCATGAGTTGTAGACTGGGCGAAAGCCTAGTTTACAACACTTAAGGATATTTGGTTGTCCTGCGCATGTGTTAAAAGGAAAGACAGAAAAGACGGAGTCCCGTTCGGAAACATGCATATTTGTAGGGTATCCAAAAGAAACTAAGGGATATCATTTCTATAGTCCTTCAGATCTTAAAGTATTTGTTTCAACAAATGCTAAATTTCTGGAAAATGACTATATGAATGATTTTGTACCTAAAAGTATAATTGTCCTGAATGAGATATCAGGAGATACAATTCAACAAGAGGTTACACAACCTAGCCCAATTGTAAGTTCCGTACCATCACAAAATCAACAACCTACCATTCCTCGTCGTAGTGGGAGGGTTAGAAGAAAACCCGAGAGATACATCCATCTGGGAGAATCAATGGAGAATCTCCTGGACGACGATAATCCCTACACATATAAGGAAGCAATGGAGCATGTTGATGGTCACCATTGGCAAAAGGCAATGCAAGTTGCAAAAATCCAAATATGGATTAAAGTAAGCATCCTGATCTTGGAACATAAGGTTTGATCAAGCTGTGACGAACCTTATGTATGCAAAAGGATTAATGGCAACAAGTTAGTTTTCCTAAATTCTTTATGTTGATGATATACTACTCATCGGAAATGATGTAGGTGTATTGACATCAGTAAGAGAATGGTTAGCAAAACAATTTGATATGAAGGACTCAGGAGAAGCAAGTTATATTCTTGGTATCCAAGTAATAAGGGATAGAAAGAATAGAACGATTGCACTATCCCAAGCATCATACATAGATAAAATCTTGTCTAGATTTTCCATGCAAGATTTCAAGAAAGGTATGTTACTTTTCAGACATGGAATCAAACTTTCTAAGGAACAAGTTCCTAAAAATGAGCATGAAGAGCAATTCATGAGTAGGATTCCAAATGCCTTGACAGTTGGAAGTCTTATGTATGCAATGCTCTGCACTAGACCAGATATTTGTTTTGCTGTGGGCATAGTTAGCAGGTTTCAATTGAAACCTGGTCCTGATCACTGGACGGCAGTCAAGCATATTTTCAAGTATCTCAGGAGAACGAGAGATAATATGCTTGTATACTTAGAAGGGGATTTAATTTCCGTTGGGTATACAGATTCTCATTTCTAGTCGGATTCTGACTCTAGAAAATTCACATCAGGATTTGTGTTTACTATTGGAGGAGGAGCAGTCATATGGAGGAGTATCAAGCAATCTTGTATTGCTGATTCCACCATGGAAGTTGAGTATGTTGCTACATACAAAGCTGCCAAAGAGGCTGTTTGGCTTCGCCAATTCCTGATTTACTTGGAAGTGGTTCCCAGTACGAACAAGCATATCTCTATCTACTGTGACAACAGTGGAGCGGTGGTGTAAGGATTCCCGTTGTTTTTAATTGGCTTATTTCGTGATCAAACCATATGTGGGGGTTCTTTGTAAGGGTAGCCTAAGTATCGGTCTTCTTGTTCGAAGCCCTTTGAAGACCTCGTGTTGATAAGCACCGAAGGTAAATTTCTATGTGCTTACTTTTCTTTGAAGAGATTAGTTGCACACACACACTAAACATTCATTGCATATGTGTGCATTCTCTTCGTTTGTCACAATTCACACTTGCACTTATTTATTATATTTCGTTGTGTGTTATTGTGTCTTGTTGTTGTGTTAATTCGTTTCCCGATAACTTTCGGAAACGTCCGCGCATGCACGAGAATGTGCTTAGTTTAGCGCGAGGACCGCCTATGGAGAATGCCCTTGGCTTCTCCTTGGTTTTCACCTATCTAGGTGATCGGCGGTTATTATCGGCGGCCTGGCCGCCGAATGAAACCGCCGTTTCAGTCCAGATTGGTCTGAAGCATATCTGCGGTTAAGATCGGCGGTCACGACCGCCGTTCGAAACCGCCGTTTCAAGACCTGATTGATTTATCTCTCAGTCTAATTCGGCGGTTGAAACGGCGGGCATGAAACCGCCGTTCGAAACCGCCGTTCATACCTGGTTGATTTTGATCTCTCTGTTCTGTTTCGGCGGTTGGAATCGGCGGTCACGAAACTGCCGAATTAACCGCCGTTTATGCTCTGTTCTTCACGAGCTCAATTCGGCGGTCATTAACGGCGGCCTGGCCGCCGATTGAAACCGCCGATTGGCGCGTTTCTTTGAAACTTACTTAAACGACCACACATTGATTTGGCCTCCTATATATATGCCACTTTGACTTTAGGTCAATAAAGAGAGTTCATATTCAGAATTCATACTTAGGATATTTTTCAAAGAGAAGAAAAATTCCAAGAACTCCATTCTTGATTCTCAAACACTTTTTCATGATCATCAATCATCATCTAGCATCATCTTAGATCATCTAGATGTCATCTAGCATGGAATCTTCATCATACTTTGCTTGGTAAGCTTTTCACTAATATCTTACATGTTTTGTGTTTCTCTTATCTAGCAATCTCAATTAATTACTTGTTTGTTATTTTGTATGCTTTAGATACAATATTGAGATGAGTATGATGTATGTTTGAGATTTTATATTGTGCTTGCATATTAGGTTTTGTGCTTAATATTGATTAGCTAAACTAATTGACATGTCATTTAGTTTTGATATCTAGGATTGTTCTTAATTGCATATTAATCATCTTAGATAAGCATATAGGGTTTCCCTTGCTCTATGTTGCATTTTGGATATTTACATATATTCACTTAGGGTTGTATTCTCTTCATAGAGAAAGTAAGTCTTGTGTGTAGCATCCGGGATTAGGTTGCTTAGAACGCAAGCAAATTGGACTAGGTTCACTCATACCGGGATTAGGTAGGTGTGTGATTACTTCCGGGATTAGGTTGTAATCGTTTGCACATTTAGTGAATTCGAGGTTCGAGTGTGGCTTACTTACATAGCCCGTGGTTTTTCCCGTGAGGGTTTCCACGTAAAAACCAAGTGTTGTTTTAATTTCCGCACCATATTACAATTGCTTGGTTATATTATCTTGAGGGCATTTTCGTAATTTTGACTAACACGAAAAATTGGGTAAAAAGCGTAAAATCTATTCACCCCCCCTCTAGATAGCTTTATACACACCGTGCTATTATTTGTTTCAGGTGGCTAATTCGAGAGAACCAAGAAGTCATAAGAGAGGAAAACACATTGAAAGGAAATATCATCTTCTTAGGGAGATTTTACATAAGGGTGATGTGACGATTACCAAAATCACGTCAGCAGAAAATCTAGTGGATCCCTTCATAAAGGCTCTACCACAAAAGAGTTTTGATGGGCACCTAGAGAACATGGGAATGAGAGATATGACACATTTGCTATAGCGCAAGTGGGAGATTGTTAGGATTATGCTCAATAGCAAGAGTGTAATTGTAAGGATTCCCGTTGTTTTTAATTGGCTTATTTCGTGATCAAACCATATATGGGGATTCTTTGTAAGGGTAGTTTAGATGTTGTTGTTATTGCTTAGGCCCTTTGAAGACCTCATTATTGACAAGCACCAAAGGTAATACTCTAAGTGCTTACTTGTCTTGAAGAGATAGTTGCACACACTCACAACTCATGCATATGTTTAATCTTTGTATGTTGTGTTTCTTTTTGTTGTGCATCAATGCCTATTTACATCTCTTCTTGCTTGTTATTATGATTGCATCTTGTGTTTATAACATCATAGCATTTAGGCTTTTAGGATGCATCTTAGTTTACCTTTGTTCCCCTTGCATGATTGCTTGTGGGGTTTAAAGTTGTGGGCTGTGCGCTGGTCCTCCTGCGCCTGTCGTCCAGCGCCGCTCACCGGCGCAAAACACCCAGTGGCGTGCCGCTGGTCCACACCAGCGCAGTCCACCAGCGCAGATCGTCCAGTTCTCTGTCGCCGGTCGTGCGCTGGTCTACACCAGCGCAAGGCCACCAGCGCTGATCGCCCAGTATGGCTCCGCTGGTCTGGCGCCTGTGTGAGCGCATGTCGTCCAGCGCCAAAGCAAAAATGTGCGTGTGCGCTGGTCCTGCGCCTGTCGTCCAGCGCAGGTCCACCAGCGCACAGAGCAATTTTCTGGCGCGTTTTCAAAACGACCTCACTTCACTTATGGCCTCTATATATATGCTAACTTGATTTTAGGTCATTAACAAGAGTTCTTATTCATGCTTCATACTTAGGATATTTTTCAAGAGAAGAAAAATACACAAAGAACTCATTTTTAATCACTCAAACACTTTTTCATGATCATCAATCATTATCTAGCATCATCTTAGATCATCTAGATGTCATCTTGCATGGAATCTTCATCATACTTTGCTTGGTAAGCTTTTCACTAATATCTTACATGTTTTGTGTTTCTCTTATCTAGCAATCTCAATTGATTACTTGTTTGTTATTTTGTATGCTTTGGATACAATATTGAGATGAGTATGATGTATGTTTGAGAAGTTGTATTGTGCTAGCATATTAGGTTTTGTGCTTAATATTGATTAGCTAAACTAATTGACATGTCATTTAGTTTTGATATCTAGGATTGTTCTTAATTGCATATTAATCATCTTAGATAAGCATATAGGGTTTCCCTTGCTCTATGTTGCATTTTGGATATTCACATATATTCACTTAGGGTTGTATTCTCTTCTAGAGAAAGTAAGTCTTGTGTGTAGCAACCGGGATTAGGTTGCATAGATCGCAAGTAAATAGGACTAGGTTCACTCATACCGGGATTAGGTAGGTGTGTGATTACTTCCGGGATTAGGTTGTAATCATTTGCACATTTAGTGGATTCGAGGTTCGAGTGTGGCTTACTTACATAGCCCGTGGTTTTTCCCGTGAGGGTTTCCACGTAAAAACCAAGTGTTGTTTTAATTTCCGCACCATATTACACTTGCTTGTTTATATTATCTTGAGGGCATTTTCGTAATTTTGACTAACACGAAAAATTGGGTAAAAAGCGTAAAATCTATTCACCCTCCCTCTAGATAGCTTTATACACACCGTGCTATAATCAGTTTCAGTAATATTGTAATTGACAATCTTATTATATTAATAAAGTGATTTCTATCTATTTAGCAAAATCTTATAGCATTTATAATTATAATTATCAAGGTAAATAATCATAAGGTCAATAGACTATGAGAAAAGAAGAATTGTTCGTACATCTGGATATGTATGAGGTAGACACAATTCTTTAGTTAGTCTTGAATAATGTTCACAACTTAAGTTAAAGGTTAGGCACCTTTATCTTGTTAAAGTTGTAGATTCTTTTGCTAGCATTTGAGTGGGATCAAATGTGTTATGATGGGTCTAAATCATCAAAGTGGCTTTGAGTAAAAGAATCTAGTGCACTAGGTGCATTAAACTGGATCACAACGAAATACTTTATCTAGAACCGTCAATAGATAAAAGTCTTTTCATTATGAGGACAATCGGAGAGTCTATCTTAATCCTGAGATAAATGATGGACTTATGGTTGCAAGTGGTATCATTTGAGTTATCAATGAGTACAATTATATAGCATAGTCTTTCCTCGATAGTTTGGTGATATTCATTTTGAAACAAATAATGCACGATGTGTATAAAACTATCTAAAGGGGGGGTGAATAGATTTTAAACGATATTACCCAATTTTCGCGATTAGTCAATTTTATGAAAATTCCCTACTAGTCAAAAATACAAACAAGTGTAATATGGTGCGGAAATTAAATAACACTTGATGTATACGTGGAAACCCAACCACTGAGAAAAACCATGAGCTGTATAGTGCGCCACCCTCGAACCTCGAAATCCACTAATTGAAATGGATTTTACAACCTATGTAGACCTCGTCTAACACTCCGGTCAATAACCCCCCGCTTCTACCACGCGGGCTTTTAAAAGTGGATCTAGTCCAATTGCTTGAGGCCTAAGCAATCTTAGCCCCAAGACTTAATTCTCAAAGAAGAGATTATGCAACCTATGTGAATATGTATGAATATTCAAATAACAAACAAGGCTAGGGAACCTTAGATGCTTATCTAGGATGATGATATAATCAATTAAATCAACCCTAAATATCAAGAGCTAAATGACATGTCAAATAGCTTAGCTAATCAAGATTAAGCACAAACCAAATTAGCTATCACAATACAACACTCAATCAACTCATCACAATCAATTCTCTATTCTTGTATTTAGCATATGATCTAAAACATACAAGTAATTTAAAGAGATGGCTTGATAATAAAAATTACTAAAATAAGATGAAGTTAATCAAAATCTTACCAAGCAAGTTGTGATGATGCAAAACCATGCATGGATGATGCAAGATGATCTTTGATGCATAAGGGAATGTCTTTGAGTGTTTAAAGGTGAGTTCTTGAGAATTTTTCACTTGAAAAATATTCTAAGGAAAATATATGATATTTTGAACTCAGCAACTCAACCTAAAATGAAAGAGGCATATATATAAGGTGCCAAAATGAAGTGACACTGTTTTGTATATTTTTTCAAAAATATGCCTTGGCCGCTGTTCACCCGCTCTACGTAAGGCGTGTAGGGAAAAATCGTAGTACACGCAGCGGAAGCGAGACTAAAAATAGATTTAGTATGTTTTAAAATTTTTCCTTTTTATGAACCTTAACCCTTTAAATTAATTAACCATATATAAAGTAACAAAAGTTGAATACCTTTTGTCGCGTGATCCGATTGACTTACGTCGATGGTAATCCGCAAGATCTTCAATCCTAGCACGAACGTGAATCACCTAGGAGCGTGGTCTCCCTTTTCTTTGAATTGCAAACCTGAGAATGGACAAACAAACTTTTCTTTTTCTTTTGTTAGTTACAAAACAATCAAAAGAATACAAAGATTATTCCGGTCACTTTTGAGTTCTCAATCTAATGATCGAAACTCGCATGAACCTAATTCGATGATGTACACACAAGCTTATTGATGAACAAGCAATTAGTGTACCATCAAAAGAATAATCTCTTCTCTCTTTTATGTCTTAGTAGAATAATCAAATGCTTGTCTATGAGTTTAGAAGAAGAAGAAAATTGAATCAACCAAGCCTTAGAGGAGGTGGCCGAATTCTATATGTAGTATTATATAGGGTGGCCGAATTTAACTTCCTCTTTCATTTAGGGTTGCTGAAAATCTACCTTGATTCAATTAGGGTTGCCGCAAATCCCCTCCAAAAAAGGATTTGTGTTGCACCCTAATACACATCAACTTTTAGACTTCTAACCCTAATCCAACTCATAAGAATTTTTATTCATTTATGGACTAAATAAAAAGATTTCTTATTTGATTAAATAAATAAACTTAATTATTTATTTTTCTTATCAAACAAGTCTTTTACTTTTAGTATAACTCTAGGAAATATATTTCCTGATCAGAAAAAGATTTGTTTCTTAATTAAACAATTAATTAATAAATTAATTAATTCTTATTTAATTAAACAATGAAACAAAATAATATGTTAGGCTAATATTTTAACCTTGCCGCCCCACATGTATAAAATGGGCCATATATTATTTTCTTATTTCATTTAATCCATTGGACTTTAAATAAAAAGCCCACATGTGAACCAGACCCATTCTTACTAAAAGAAACAAGCTCACATGCCTTTCATTAATATATAAATATAATTGAGCAGCCCATTAAATAATTAATGTGCAAATTATATTCTTAATATATTAAATGCAATTCTAGATGGACTCATAAATTGGTCCAGTAGAATATATCAAGTGATCCATGCAAGTCCGTGTGGATTGGGGATCTTGGCAGGCTATCTAAATTTAAGCTTCAATAGACACAACCTAATCACAATCAACAAATGATTCACTTAGGTCCGATCCATTAATTTTAACTCATTCCACTAAAGAGCTAAAATTGAACTCTTAAATAAAAATAGGAAAGGAAGATGTTCCTCTTTCATAACCCTAGACAATCATATTGGAGATAGTGTATCCTCGTGATTAATATCAGTAATCGCCAAGAGTTCATAGACCGCCTATAAGTCTCCAAGTTACCATATTTACTCATATGACCACGTTTTGAACTTGAATATTTTGACTTGTCCAGAAGCCATGTTTTCAATAGTCACTATCGAAAACTCAACGTTGAGATTTAATATCCAATTACCTCAAAACATCCATATGATGATATTATACTCTCATTTAATAAATGGAGCCACGATGTCCATCTCTATAAATGAAGTCCTCTATCGATTAACAAATGAATATCACCAAACTATCGAGGATAGACTATGCTATATAATCGTACTCATTGATAACTCAAATGATATCACTTGCAACCATAAGTCCATCATTTATCTCAGGATTAAGAAAGACTCTCTGATTGTCCTGATAATGAAAAGACTATTATCTATTGACGGTTCTAGATAAAGCTTTTCATTGTGATCCAGTTCAATGCACCCAGTGCACTAGATTCTTTTGCTCGAAGACACTTCGATGATTTTAGACTCATCATATCTCATATGATCCCACTCAAATGCTAACAAAAGAATTCTACAACTTTAACAAGATAAAGGTGCCCAACCTTTAACTTAAGTTGTGAACAATATTCAAGACTAACTAAAGAATTGTGTCTACCACATACATATCCAGATGTACGAACAATTCTTCTTTTCTCATAGTCTTTAGACCTTATGATTATTTACTTTGACAATTATAATATTAAACTATAAATGCTATAAGATTTGTTAAACCAGAAATCACTTTATTAATATGAAAAAGATTGTTAATTACAATATTACACTCTTGCTATTGAGCATAATCCTAACAGGGCGGATGAACAGCGGTTCACCTAGGAAATGAAGAACAAGTTCTTTGTGACCGCCCTATGTAAGGCGGATTCCAGGCGACCTAGGGGCGGTTGCTCTCGGGTATGAAGAGCCGCCCTTCACCCGCTATTCGTAGAGCGGTTTTGGGGCGGACCATCAGGTGTGAAAAACATCACCAGTGGCACCACTGTTCACTCGCTCTACGTAGAGCGGGTGTAGAGCGTTTAAGAGCAAATTTGCTCTTTCCCCTTTTTAGACCGCTGTTCGAAGAACGCCTGTAGGGCGGGTGAACAGCGTCCAATCATACACAATGCAACCTAGTTCTGATCATGTCATGGCATATGAACTACTAGATGCAATCAATAAAATATGCAAGAAGAGATATTATATATTCATGAATGTACACACATAAGGACACACAAAATACACAAAGTATGGAAGTGCATGGAATGTGTGTGTGTGCACTAAATCTCTTCAAAGCAAATCAAGCACTTAGAGATTTACCTTTGGTGCTTGTCAATGATGAGGTCTTCAAATGACATTTAACTTGAACACCAATACCTAAGCTACCCTTACAAAGAATCCCCAACATGTGGTTTGTCCACGAAATAAGCCAATCCAGATATGGGAATCCTTACAATCTCCCCCTTTGGCTATTTCGTGACAAAACCACCACTCATATTGATTCCTCACAACATAATAGAAACTACGGGTCAACAATGATTTTCTACTTTACAAAGAGATATAAAAATAATCTTGAAGTCTTCAATCTCTTGTAGAACAGTCAATCCCTGAAAGCAAAGTTTCTATACTTTCCAATATAAGTAAAATGTGAGATTAATCAAGTGAGAGTATAAACAAGCATTTGCATTTCTAGAAATTTAAGTACAACAACAACATCATGCAATGTATGATGAATGCAATGCTCCCCCTCAAAGGGTTACTCCCCTTCAATGTATTGTCTCCCCAACATGCACAATATTGTCTCCCCAACATGCACAATTGCTACCACAATTTACAACTCCCCTTACCACCATTCTACTCCCCCTTTCTGTCATGATATAGGCAAAGGAATAGTCCCCAACCGGGTCACTTAGCAAAGAAAGATAGTAGCATACTATGTACTTGCATAATCATATAAGCCACTTAATGCAACTCAATTAATGGGAGAGAAACAATGAGATTTATTTTTATGAAAAAAATGTGTGAATTAAAAATGCTTTGCATACAATACATGTAGCATTCAAGTCCAAAATATAATGGTATTTGGCAAAGCAAATGACAAAGGTTTCTAATAAGAATTCAAACCAATTTTTCCATTGTCATGGGAGAAGCAAGGATATAGAGATTTCATTGATTTTAATATATGAGCAACTATATCCAACTTTATAAGCGAAACATGGAATGAGCGACTTTGCACCCTATTTGATTTTTTCGGGAATGATACCTGTATGATAGTAGCCATGTTCAACTAATAAAGAAATAGAGACATTTGGAATCTAAATTCCTTTGAACGGATACAAGATCCTTTATTCATTTTGAGTCTCATAAGCTTTTTCACACAAGTTTTGCATTTTAAGAATATGCAATCATCAATTCATGCTTTTTCATTTTGAGCATGTCATTTGAATTTCATGCTTTTTCATTTGACATTAGCATGTTATAAGAAAATCATCATGTCATGGAGATAACTATAGGTCATTCATATCATACTTCCTATGAGAATCTCCTAGTCCAAAAATGCATGTTTGAATATAAATATAACATGGATTGTAAACAAGCATGGTTCACACTTATTGAATAGAAAACATATATACATATGTGCAACCAAGCTTACTCAAGCAATCAACAAAGAAGCATAAGATTTTTCAAATATTTGCATGAAACAAGTATGCAATAGCTCTCTTTGCTTGAGTTCCCCATATGAGGTCTATCACCATCCTTCATCAATGAAGGTCATGAGCTCCTATAGACCTCCCAAGTCCATTTGACTTGGTTGAACCTATGTGAGACAAGTTTGTCTCGTAGCAGGAGGGTTCATTTTTCCTTATCCACTTAGGTATAACTTTTTTCTTCCTAGTGGTTAGTGGTTCAAGAGTTCTAGAAATTATAAGATCATAAACATGAATTATTTTCTTCCTATTAACATGCATTCTAGCTCTTGTCATTCTCTTTTCAATCATGCTTTTGACTCTACATAATTTAATGAAATTAAAGCAATTTGGTCTAATGTGACCATCAATACCATAAAAGTGACATGTAGGGATGAAGTTAGGAATCATACCATGTCCTTGTGCATGCAGAGGAGCCTTCCCATGTCTTTGTGGTTGATTGGGTTCAATCCTTCTTCGTTGTTGAACCGGTCTAACTTGCTTCCTTGGTTCATTTTGCATGATTGGCTTCTTTCCATTTAGAGTCATTTGATGAGGAATGTTGACTTGAGAGACTCTAATGCATTCAGCTTGAGGTTGTCTCCTTGGAGCTTCCTTCACTTGTTCACTTCTTGAACATTGTCCTAGATCTATTTTCTTCCTAGGAGTGTGCACCGGTGAGGCTTTTATCTTGCCCAAACTCTTGACAAAGACGGTCTTGGTTGGAGTAGAGATCTCCTTGTTATCTTCATACCCAATACCTCTCTTGTCACAAGGGTTCTTACCAACACCAAGTAAGTGGTCAAGCTTCTTGGTGCTTGAAGTCATCCTAGTCAATGACTTTTTAGCTTCATCAAGCTCCCTCTTCAACACTTCTTCATTCCTCTTAGACATAGCTAGCTCATCCCTTAGCTTGTCTTTAATCATCTTGGATGTTTCCACTTGCTTACTTAAGTGGTCATTGTGTGTTGAAAGCTCTAGATTTTCATCCTCTAAAATCTTCAATTTTTTATTGTTCTTCTTCAATGAACTTTCACATTTGACTATAAAGTTATGAACATCCATTTTCTCTACATTTCCATTTGTAGAGTTAGATGAGGAGTCATCTTCACTTGAGTTATCTCCTCCACTCTCCTTCTCACTTATGGAGTCATTTCCCTCATTAAGACCTTCACCTTGGTCTCTTTAGTTAATGAGAGCCATGTCCCAATGAGTAGCTACACCTATCTTCTCTAGAGCTACTTCTTCATCTCTTTCTTCTATAGGATCACTAGTCAAGACATTCTTACCAATAACTTTATCTTCTACACAAGTGGCCCCAAATGCCGTGTAGTCGATGGTAAGCTCATCATCACTTGATGACTTGTTTCCCTCTCCGGAGTCATCACTTTCACTCCAAGTAGTGGCCATCACTTTTGCTATCTTGTTCTTCAAATTCCCACAATCGGGTGAGATGTGTCCTATACCGCCATACTCATAACATTGGACCCCTTTCTTTTCACTATGCTCTTGCCTAGGCTCAAAACTCTTGAAGGGAGCCTTTTTCTTCAAGTCTTGGCCTTTGGATCCAAAGTCTTTCTTCTCGAACTTGATGAATTTCTTGAATCTTCTAAGCAACAATGCTGTGTCTTCGTTCGAGTCACCTTTTTCCTCCTTCTCAACCTTGGAAGCTTTCAAAGCAATCCCTTTTTGCTTTTTAGGAGGTGTAATACTAGGAGTTTTCCTAGACTCATAGGCGAGGAGTCTTCCAATTACCTCGCTCGGCTTCATGTCTTTATATCCATAATTCTTTTCTAAAGCCGTCACTTTTGATTCAAACCTAGTGGGGAGAGACCTCATAATTTTCTGCTTAACTCTCCTATTCGAATAAGGATCACCAAGTTGATGGCTTTGATTGACAATATCCATCAACTTGACTTCAAAGTCATTGAAGCATTCGTCCTCCTCCATCTTAAGCAACTCGAATTGCGTTTGAAGGACTTGTAGCTTGGAATCCTTGACGACATCGGTTCCTTCGTGTGCAACCTCTAGAATATCCCATGCCTCATTGGCTATCCTAGTGTTCTGAATCAGTTTGTACTGATTTTCATCCACTACACATAGAAGAGCGTGCCATGCCTTCATATTCCATTTTGAAGTCTCAAACTCTTTAGTGGGCCACTGAGCCTTAGGCTTGAGTACTTCTTCTCCACCACCCGTGGGAGTCATCTTAGGAGGTGCATACCCATCTTCAATAGCCATCCATGCCCTATCATGGATTTGACACACGTATGCTTCCATCTTGTCTTTCCATGAGGCATAATTCACACCAGTGAGGAGAGGAGGTCGTGTGCTTGAAGCACCCTTATGGTTTCCACCGTATCCACTCATTGTATATAATGAATGAAGTGAAATGTATGCAAAATGTATGAATGAGCAAAAATCACACAAATGCAAAACACACCAAAAATGAGCTAAGATCACCTAAGTATATCTAGGAACCCGCTTTGATACCAATTGAAACAAATAATGCACGGTGTGTATAAAACTATCTAGAGGGTGGGGTTAATAGATTTTAAACGATATTACCCAATGTTCGTGATTAGTCAATTTACGAAAATTCCCAACTAGTCAAAAATACAAACAAGTGTAATATGGTGTGGAAATTAAATAACACTTGATGTATATGTGGAAACCCAACCACTGGGAAAAACCACGGGCTGTATAGTACGCCAGACTCGAACCTCGAAATCCACTAATTGAAATGGAGTTTACAACCTATGTAGACCTCGTCTAACACTCCGGTCAATAACCCCCCACTTCTACCACGCGGGCCTTTAAAAGTGGCTCTAGCCCAATTGCTTGAGGCCTAAGTAATCTTAGCCCCAAGACTTAATTCTCAATGAAGAGATTATGCAACCTATGTGAATATGTATGAATATTCAAATAACAAACAAGGCTAGGGAACCTTAGATGCTTATCTAGGATGATGATATAATCAATTAAATCAACCCTAAATATCAAGAACTAAATGACATGTCAAATAGCTTAACTAATCAAGATTAAGCACAAACCTAATTAGCTATCACAATACAACACTCAATCAATTCATCACAATCAATTCTCTATTCTTGTATTTAGCATATGATCTAAAACATACAAGTAATTTAAAGAAATGGCTTGATAGTAAAAATTACTAAAATAAGATGAAGTTAATCAAAATCTTACCAAGCAAATTGTGATGATGCAAAACCATGCATGGATGATGCAAGATGATCTTTGATGCACAAGGGAATGTCTTTGAGTGTTTAAAGGTGAGTTCTTGAGAATTTTTCACTTGAAAAATATTCTAAGGAAAATATATGATATTTTGAACTCAGCAACTCAACCAAAAATGAAAGAGGCATATATATAAGGTGCCAAAATGAAGTGACACCATTTTGTATATTTTTAAAAAAATATGCTTTGGCCACTGTTCACCCGCTCTACGTAGGGCGGATGAACAGCGATTCACCTGGGAAATGAAGAACAAGTTCTTCGTGACCGCCCTGATCGCGCTGCAAATGTTCACATTTAGCGCTCCCATTTCCTATCTTTTGTATTCATTTCTTGGGTAAATTAGGGATTTTAATGGTTTAAATAAGTGTTTCAGGGAAATAGAGGAATTCAGGGGCATTTTGGTAATTTTGGAGAAATAAGAGCTAAAATGTAATATTCTGGAGATGATTGAAGATTCTGCAATTAGGGAAGAGTTGAGGGACCAGATCGTAATTTGCCGCGCAAAGAACAACGTCAGAGTGCCACGTCAGCAAGCAGAACGGCGTCGTTTTGGCCACTGCACGCGTCAACGTGACGTCATCATCTTTTACCTCCAGCCGGGTTGACCACGACCCGCGTGACCCGGATCCGACCCGGTGTTGACCCGTCTGATCCGGCGTTTGACCTGTCCAGTTCCGGTCATTTTTCGACCGTTTTTCTGGCAATTTTCTACCCAGATCGGCAGCCGGTCGTCCTCCGGTCAATATGGGTCCACTTTGGGCCTCTCATGCACAAGTTCTTCTCCTCCTCCATGGCTACCAACCTTCAAGTTCAACTTCAGCGGCTTCATTCTCGCCAATCCAGACGTTCCAAACTCGCCAAACGACGGCGGTTTCATGCGGCGGGAAAGTTCCCGCAGTCCAGAAGGTTCGAACTCGCGGGAGAAGCTCCAAAATACCTGGCGACTTTGTGCGGCTGGCAAGAACCCGCGAGCTTGGCGTTTTGAGCCCGCCAACTTGATCGACCTTGGAGATATTTCGGCCAAATGCTCTCCAAAACCTCCCCTATATATATATTCTCCTTTCCTAACCCTAAAACACATCCCTAATATCCAAACAAAGCAAGAACCATTCACAAATAAACCTTACACCTTAGAACACTTACAATTCACCTAGTTATCATCTACTTACACTAAATATCACACATCTAGCTTAGAAGTGCACTCACACCATCCACTCTCACTCTCAACACCTTTTGACTCCAAGCAAGGGAAAGACAAGGAGGAGCCTAGCTAGCTTGAAGACTTCTCAAGAGATTGAGTTGTTTTCTTCATCTCTTTTGTTTTACTTTAGCTTGTTGTTATTGTTGTTGTAATTTTACTACATGTTTATGTTGGGAATATTGGTGGGATTGTAATATTATTCATATTTTGGTTGATTAGTATATTTGCTTGAGCTTAATTGATGCATGTTAATTGATTAACCAATTAATTGATATGTAATAGGATTTACACTATTGAGACATCAATAGCATGCATGGATGATTATTTATGTATGTGCCTAATCCTAGTGTAGATTGGTTAATACCAATTGTGTAAGCTTATTGCTATCAACTAGATACTGGATTTATTGCATGAACTCATTTCCTAACATTTCCATGCATTTACCACCTCACAACTACACTTTTCCATGACCATGCATGGGTGTAGTTGGTAATTAGTTTAGTTAATTAGTGTTAGTTAATTAATTGATTTGGTTAGCTTGTTAGTTTAGTTAATTTAGTTAGTTAATGTTAATTTAGTTGTTATTTACTTATTGCCATCTTAGTATAATCTTAGTGTAATCTTAGATTAGTTAGTTTAATTTGCTTATGACCATGCCCTTTTACTTTTATTGCATGTATATAGTGTAAATAGTGTGCCTATAACATAGACGTAGAACCGACTTTACGTGTATCAACCATCCTCCTTCGTGGGAACGATACCCTTGCTTTTAACCGCTATACGACTCGTTCGACTCGTATACTTGCGAAGGGTAGAAACACTCGCATGCCATATCATTTACCGGTAGTTTATAGAACTATCGCGTACCACATTTGCGGCGATCAAGTTTTTAGCGCCGCTGCCGGGGATATTTTATAGACCCATTTCGGGCGTGTCACGCCCTACGTAAGGTGGATTCCAGGCGACCTAGGGGCGGTTGCTCTCGGGTCTGGAGAGCCGCCCTTCACCCGCTGTTCATAGAGCGGTTTTGGGGCGGACCATCAGGTGTGAAAAACATCACCAGTGGCATCGCTCTACATAGAGCGGGTGTAGAGCGGTTAAGAGCGGTTAAGAGCAAATTTACTCTTTCCCCTTTTTGGACCGCTGTTCGAAGAGCGCCTGTAGGGCGGGTGAACAGCGTCCAATCATACACAATGCAACCTAGTTCTAATCATGTCATGGCATATGAACTACTAGATGTAATCAACAAAATATGCAAGAAGAGATATTATATAAACATGAATGTACACACATAAGGACACACAAAATACACAAAGTATGGAAATGCATGGAATGTGTGTGTGTGCACTAAATCTCTTCAAAGCAAATCAAGCACTTAGAGATTTACCTTTGGTGCTTGTCAATGATGAGGTCTTCAAAGGGCATTTAACTTGAACACCAATACCTAAGCTACCCTTACAAAGAATCCCCAACATGTGGTTTGTCCACGAAATAAGCCAATCAAGATATGGGAATCCTTACACATTTGTTAATCGATAGAGGACTTCATTTATAGATATGGACATCGTGGCTCCATTTATACAATGAGAGTATAATATCATCATATGAATGTTTTGAGGTAATTGGATATAAAATCTCAACGTTGAGTTTTCGATAGTGACTATTGAAAGCATGGCTTCTAGACAAATCAAATTATCCAAAGTTCAAAATGTGGTCATACGAGTAAATATGGTATCTTGGAGAGCTATAGGCGGTCTATGAGCTCTTGGCGATTACTGATATTATTCACGAGGATTCACTATCTCCAATAAGATTGTCTAGGGTATGAATGTGAATCATTTACTTGTTCTATCTTTATTTAAGAGTGCAATTTTAGTTCTCTAGTGGAATGAACTAAAATTAATAGATCGAATCTAAGTGAATCATTTGTTGATTGTGATTGGGTTATGTCTATTGGAGCTTAGATTTACATAGCCCACCAAGATCCCCAATCCACACGGACTTGCATGGATCACTTGATATATTCTACCGGACTAATTTATGGGTCCATCTAGAATTGTATTAAGGCATGTGGACTTGTTTCTTTTAGTAAGAATGTGCCTAGTTCACATGTGGGCCTTTTAAAGGTCCAATAGATTTAATAAAATGAAAAATAATATTTGGACCTATCTTTGTGTATGGGCGGCAAGGCTTGAAAATTAGCTTAATATATTATTTTATTTTGTTATTTGATTAAATGGAAATTAATTAATTGATTGATTAATTATTTAATTAAGAATCAAAATCTTTTTCTGACTAGGAAATATGTTTCTTAGTAGTATACAATTGTGCACTACTACAAAAATGTTAAAAGACATCACTAGAAATCACTAAAAGAAATCGGTTTTTGGTAACCGATTTTAAAACAGCTTTTAGACATCGGTTTTTATAAAAACCGATGTCTTAAAAATTACAGTTTCAAAAGACATCGGTTTTTAAGAAAACCGATATTAAAAAAAAATGTTTAGACATCGGTTTTTATAAAAACCGATGTCTTAAATTTTGCGTTGAAAAGACAACGGTTTTATAAAAACCAATGTGGATTCAAAAGCAAAATTCTGCAATGCAAATCTGACCTATGTCCAAATTCAAGTGCATATTTCTAAAGATACTCAATGTTATTTGCTCAACCTTTGACACAAGCAAGTAGACATGCAAACAAACACTTTTAATTCAGAAAATATTCCAAAAATCGATTTGGAAAAGTGTGAAAATGAGCGATGAAAACAGGTCACTCTCGGATTCACGAATCGCTTCTAACCTTTGACTGAATAATTGATAATAACTTTGAAAACACCGCTCAAAATTTTACGTTCTTTATACCGTTGGATTCGTATCAAAAAATTGAAAAACCCATTATAGAAAAAAAAAATTATTTCCTTGCCAAAAGATACAGTTTTAAGGAAAGAGTTTGCACAAAATTATATCTAATCGCTTCAATTCTGACCTTTGACTGAATAATTGATCATAACTTTCAAAATATCACCCGGAATTTTACGTTCTTTATACCGTTGGATTTGTATCAAAAAATCAAAGAATCCACCATGGACAAACAAATTTATTTCGTTGCCAAAAGATACATTTTTAAGGAAAAACTTTGCACAAAAATATCTCTAATCGCTTATGACCTTTGACTGAATAATTGATCAAAACTTTCAAAATACCGTCCGGAATTTTACGTTCTTTATACCGTTGGATTCGTATCGAAAAATAAAAGAATCACCATGGATGAAAAAATTTATTTCGTTGCCAAAAGATATAGTTTTAAGGAAAAGGTTTGCATAAAAATATCTCCAATCGCTTCTGACCTTTGACTGAATAATTGATCATAACTTTCAAAATACCACCCAGAATTTTACGTTCTTTATACCGTTGGATTCCTATCGAAACATCAAAGAGTCTACCATAGACAAAAAAATTTATTTTGTTGCCAAAAGATACAGTTTTACAGAAACATTTGCACAAAAATATCTCCAATCGCTTCTGACCTTTGACTGAATAATTGATCATAACTTTCAAAATACCGCCCAGAATTTTACGTTCTTTATACCGTTGGATTCGTATCGAAAAATACAAGAATCCACCATGGATGAAAAAATTTATTTCATTGCCAAAAGATACAGTTTTATGGAAAATGTTTGCACAAAAATATCTCCAATCGCTTCTGACCTTTGATTGAATAATTGATCATAACTTTCAAAATACCCCCCAGAATTTTACGTTTTTTATACCGTTGGATTCGTATCAATAAATTGAAGAATCCACCATAGACAAAAAAAATTTATTTTGTTGCCAAAAGATACAGTTTTAAGGAAAAATGTTGCACAAAAATATCTCCAATCGCTTCTGACCTTTGACTGAATAATTGATCATAACTTTCAAAATACCACCCAGAATTTTACGTTATTTATACCGTTGGATTCGTATTGAAAAATAAAAGAATCCACCATAGAAGAAAAAAATTATTTCGTTGCCAAAAGATATAGTTTTAAGGAAAAGGTTTGCACAAAAATATCTCCAATCGCTTCTGACCTTTGACTGAATAATTGATCATAACTTTCAAAATACCCGCCAAAATTTTACGTTCTTTATACCGTTGGATTCGTATCAAAAAATCGAAGAATCCATTATAGACAAAAAAAATTATTTTGTTGCCAAAAGATACAATTTTAAGGAAAAAGTTTGCACAAAAATATCTCCAATCGCTTCTGACCTTTGACTGAAAAATTGATCATAACTTTCAAAATACTGCCCGGAATTTTACGTTCTTTATACCGTTGGATTCATATCGAAAAATAAAAGAATCCACCATGGACGAAAAAATTTATTTTGTTGCCAAAAGATACAGTTTTAAGGAAAAAGTTTGCACAAAAATATCTCCAAACGCTTTTGACCTTTGACTGAATAATTGATCATAACTTTCAAAATACCGCCCGGAATTTTACGTTCTTTATACCATTGGATTCGTATCAAGAAATCAAAGAATCCACCATGGAAAAAAAAAAATCGTTGCCAAAAGGTACAGTTTTAAGGAAAATATTTACACAAAAATATCTCCAATCGCTTCTGACCTTTGACTGAATAATTGATCATAACTATCAAAATACCGCCCATAATTTTACGTTCTTTATACCGTTGGATTCGTATCGAAAAATCAAAGAATCCAACGTGGATGAAAAAATTTATTTCGTTGCCAAAAGATACAGTTTTAGGGAAAAAGTTTGTACAAAAATATCTCCAGCAGAACACAAAACCACACAATAAAAAATGAAATGAAAAATAAACCCACCAATAAAATTTATTTAATATATATATGTTTGTAGTAGAAATTAGAATTTTGATTAGATGAGTAAATTTAAATTTATTAAACAAGGTTTTTTTTATTATTTTATTATTTTATTATTGTTTTATTTCTAACAACTCATATAGGTTATATATAAATATTGTGCAATTGTTAACACATCCAATCTTGTAGTCAGGCGGTAAAGGCTTATCACTTTGACTTTGAGGTTGCAAGTTCGATTCCTCATAATAACAATTAATTGTCATTATTATCAGAGGTGGGGTTGACCGGTCGGTGGAGCAGGCCAGCGACGGTGGGATTAATTTTTGTAATACATCAATTTTACATCAAGGTTTTAAATCGGTTTTAACTAAAACCGATGTCTTTTCTCCTGGGTTTTTAAATCAGTTTTAAGTAAAACCGATGACTTTTCTCTTGTTTTACATCGGTTAAAAACCGATGTCTTTTGCACTTTTTTTTTAAAACACTCAAAAAGACATCGGTTTTAAAAATTTCAAAAACCGATTTCTTCCATTTAAAAAAACCGATTTCTTTTGCATTTTTTGTAGTAGTGGTGGTAGTATAATTAAAATAAAAGACTTTATTTGGTAAGTAGATAAATAAAGGATTTATTTATCTAGTCAAATAAAGAAGTCTTTTATATAGTCACAAATACACTAAGGAGTTGGATTAGGGTTTGGAATTCTAAGGAAATCCACCTAGGGTTAGGATTTAAGTCAAAAGGCACAAATCCTATATGGTAGAGGATTTCGGCCACATGATATATATATATATATAGCTAATGTAAATATATATATAATATATACATGGCAAAAATGAATTCGAAAATATAAATAGATATATATTATAAATATATATGGCACTTGGCCGGAAGATATATATAAATATTATTCTTGCAAGAAGAATTAGTTTTTACTAATAATTTATTGGTCAAGAGGAATTGAGTTAACCCTAAGGTCTTTGGCTTGAGAGTTATTTTCTTTTGCTTGAGAAAAAAAAATCCAACTCTAGAATATAGTGTGATAATTTCGGCCAAGAGGAAAAGAGAGAAAAGTTTGTTCTTATTTTGATAGTGCACTAGTAACTTTTATATCAAAAGGTTTTGTGCACAATTTCGAATAAGGTTCAAGCGAGTTTCGATCTAACGATTGTGAATTCAAAAGTGACCGGAACATTCTTTGTAGTCTCTTGGAATTTATTGTGACTAACGAAAAAGAAAAAGTTTTTGTTATCCATCCTCAGGTACACAATTCAAAGAGAAGGGAGACCATGCTCCTAGGTGATTCACGTTCGTGATTGGATTGGAAGATCTTGCGGATTACCATCGACTCAACGTCAATCGGATCATGCGACAAAGGTACGATATCTTTATTATATGTTTTAATTAATTAAAGGGTTAAGGTTCATCTTTAAAAAGGAAAAATTTTAAAATATACTAAACCCCTTTTAGTCTCACTTCTGTTGCGTGCAATCGTTTTTTCCCTACAGGAATGTGTGATGGAGCCCAAAGACCAATCTATTACGTAAGTCATGCTCTGACGAAGTCTAAGAAGAATTATAACATCCTGGAGAAGCTCGCCTATGCACTGGTAACCACAGCTAGAAAGCTTCGGCCTTATTTGCTAGCTCACGCAGTTGCAGTGGTGACAGACCAACCCCTGAGACAGTTCCTTCAGAGGCCAAACGTTTCAGGCAGGCTGGTCTTATGGGCCTTAGAGCTTACTCAATATGACATAAAATACAAGGCAAGGACGACAATCAAGGCTCAGGCCCTAGCTGACTTTGTAGCAGAATTCAGCATGATCCCCATCCGAATACCTCTGCAACCCCGAGCTCGGATCCGGAACCCTCGGGATGGCCCGCTGATTGCAAGCCTTGGATCCTGTATACAGATGGGGCCTCAAATCAAGCCGGTTGCGTGGCCGGGATCGTCCTTATTGATCCTGAAGGGATTGAGTGCAGTCACTATTTCAAGTTTGAGTTTAAAGTTACCAATAACGAAGCAGGGTATGAAGCCCTGTTAGAAGGACTAAAGGTTGCTATAGAGTTGGGGGCTGATTACCTCCAAGTTAGAAGTGACTCCCAGTTGGTAATTAACCAGGTATCCAGGGCGTATGAAGCAAGAGGTGACAACATGATCGCATATCTCAGAAAAGTCCAAGACGCTACTACGAAGTTTAAGGGTATGAAGATGGAACAGATCCCCCGGGAGATAAATCACTGAGCAGATGTCCTGGCTATGATAGCTGCGACTGGAGGATGAACATTACGTGAAGGAATACCGCTCTAGTTAATACCCCTACCTAGCACGGCCACGGGGCTAGAAGTGAACCCAGTCAATCGACTGCCTTGCTAGATGGATCCTATTGCTGACTAACTCCAAAATGACACCCTCCCAGAGGACCTGGATCAAGCATGCAAGATCAAGAGAATTGCCACTCAGTACTGCCTAGTAGAAGGGTACCTCTATCGCAAAGGAAGATCACTCCCATTGCTAAGATGTCTACACCCGGATGATGCTCAATGGGCGTTAGACGAGGTACATGTAGGGGACTGTGGCAACCATGTTTCAGGAGAGACTTTGGCATACCAGGTTCTTCGGATGGGGTACTACTAGCCTACTATTCATCAGGACTCTAAAAAGTTTACACAATCCTATGAACTTTGCCAGAAGACTACAAACCTTTACCATCTACCACCAGAAAGGCTCGCCTCAATCAGCACACCTTATCCATTTGCCATCTGGGGACTGGACCTGATCGAGCCACTTCCTACTGCGCCTGGTCAAGCCAAGCACGCTGTAGTAGCCATTGATTACTTTACCCGGTGGGTGGAGGCAAAGTCTCTAGTCCAGATAACTGAAGCCAATACCACTAGCTTCGTCAAGGTAAACATCGTCTGCAGATTCGGTACCCCGATGGCCATAATCACCTATCTTGGTAAGCAATTTGACAATGCCAACTTTTGGTTTTTTTGTGAAGAGTGGGGTATCGATCTTCGTTTGGCATCAGTGGCTTATCCTCAGTCTAATGGACTAGTAGAAGCTACCAACAAGATTATTAAGAAGCTCCTAAAGCGGAAACTCCAACAGAAGAAGGGGGGATGGGTTGATGAGCTTCCAAATGTTCTCTGGGCATATCGGACTACCAAGAGAACTGCTACTAGAGAAACCCCTTACTCGCTTGCTTTTGGAACAGAGGCAGTCTCACCTATCGAGCATAGGCTAACATCTTTCAGGGTCCAACACTATGAGTTAGAAGAAAATGAAATGAAGTTAAGAGCCAATCTAGACCTCCATGAAAAGAAGCAAGATAGAGCTGCAGAGCGGGTAGAAGCCTACCAAAGCAAGATAGCTCGATGCTTCAATAAAAAGGTGAAGACTCATACTTTTAAAGAAGGGGACTTAGTCCTCAGGAAGGTAACCCAAAATACCCGGAAGAGGTCTAACGGAGTACTGGCCCCCAACTGGGAAGGTCCTTACCTGATAAAGATAGTGATTCGTAGGGGGGCATACAAGTTAGAAGACATGGATGGCTACCAGGTAGGTCACACCTGGAATGCTGATCACCTTAAGAGGTTTTACCCTTAGAGTTTGAAGAAGAATGTTATCTCGGTTGGTATACTTCTGATATATACCTCGATTTTGCTTTGTATTTGCTTTTGAGAATGAAACAAATGTTGCACGGTGTGTATAATACTATCTAGAGGGGGGGGGGGGGGGGGTGAATAGATTTTAACAATTTTACCCAATTTTTGTGTATGGTCAAGATTACGAAAAAGCACCTAATAGTCAATAAAATATAGCAAGTGTAATAAGGTGCGGAAATATAAACAACACTTGATATTTACGTGGAAACCCTCACGGGAAAAACCACAGGCTGTTGAGTGAGCCACACCCGAACCTCGAATCCACTAAATGTGATAAAATTACAACCTAATCCCGGTATGAGTGAACCTAGTTCGAATGCTTGCGATCTAAGCAACCTAATCCCGGAAGCTACACACAAGACTTTGATTCTCAATGAAGAGATTAACACCCGAAGTGAATATATGAATATCCAAATGCAACATAGAGCAAGGGAACCCTATATGTTTATCTAAGATGATGATTTTGCAATTAAAGCAATCCTAGATATTAAAAACTAAATGACATGTCAAATAGCTTAGCTAATCAAGATTAAGCAAAAACCTAATTAGCTATCACAATACAACTCTCAAACATTCAATACACTAATCTCAATCTTGTATCCAAATTATATATGAATAACATACAAGTAATAAATGAGATTGCTTGTTAAGAAGGACACAAAATATATAAGATATTAGTGAAAAACTTACCAAGCAAAGTGTGATGAAGAATACATGCAAGATGATATCTAGATGATCAAAGATGATGCTAGATGATGATTAATGATCATGGAAATAGTGTTTGAGTAATCAAAGGTAAGTTATTGTGTATTTTTCTTGCTTTGAAAAATATCCTAAGTATAGAATCTGAAAATCAACTCACTTAATTGACCTAAAGTCAAAGTGGCATATATATAGGGTGTTAAGATGAAGTGTGGTTGTTTTGAAAAGTGACACCAATTTTGCCTTGGGCGCTATATAGGGCGCTGTACGTAGAGCGCCTTGTACAGTGCCTACCTGGGAAATGAAGAACATTCTTCATTGGCGCTCTTCGTAGAGCGCTTTTGTACATCGCCTGAACAGCGCCTTAAAACTGTTCTTCTTGGGTCTAAGATAGGCGCTGTACGTACAACGCTTTTGTACAGCGCCCGTATAGCGCCTCTTCAAAATGCATCAGACCTGATGCATTACAAATGGTATTTTTCCACCAGGTCAAGTGGGCGCTGTTCGAACAGCGCTTTGTAGAGCACTTTGAACAGCGCCCTTGCAAACAATGCACTCCTAGGCCTAATGCATGACAAGGCTTTGGAAATACAAAATGCAAACATGATAACATGTAAGAAGAGATGTTAATGAACATTAAAGCATAACAATAAGACACACAGCATACAAGAATTAACCATATGCATGAGTTGTGAGTGTGTGCAACTATCTCTTCAAGACAAGTAAGCACTTAGAATTTTACCTTCACTGCTTATCAAGATGAGGTCTTCAAAGGGCTTTGAACAATAACACCAACACCTAAGCTACACTTACAAAGAACCCCAACATGTGGTTTGTCCATGAAATGAGCCAATCAACAAATGGGAACCTTACAGAGAAATTCAATAAAGTCAGTTTTTTCTCCTACGTTATTCTCCTAAGTTCGCCTAGCAAATTTCGCCATTTTTTATCGCCTCAAGACCAGGAAAGGCCACACGGCATTCTTGTTGCCTTGGTCGGGGTATACCCTCCTCCAAGAAGGATCTGGTGCATAAACGCATAAGAGGCGTAGTCGCCTGCCAAACTCTACATTCTCAAGACTAGAAGGACCTATACAGACCTCCTGAAGCCTCGGACGGGGAATTCCCCTCTCCAGGAGAAACCTAGTGCTAAAGTGGCCTTAGTTGCCTACCAGGACAGATCGCCAATGGATCAAGATACCTTATCAGGGTACTTGATACCTCGCCTCATTATATTGCCATATCTTTATCAAGAACCTGGTGCTAAAGTGGCCTTAGTTGCCTACTAGGACAAATCACTACAGTATCAAGATACCTAATCGGGATACTTGATACCGCACTTCTCCATGTCAACATGCAAAATCCTGGTACTAAAATGATTTTAAATACCTACCAGGACAAGGCACCGAGGAGTCAGGCTACCATTTCAAGATGCCAGATACTTCATCCTAATACGCGATCATGATAAATCCATCATCAGGATCCCCAATGAAGAATTCATCAAGTTTCCGGAGTGTCAGTGTTCAAATCTGGGTATTTAGGCAACCTTGGCTTCACATCCTGATCAGATTATTCTGGTCGAGATGGCTCCATACTTAGACAAATTTACTTAGCCAAAAACACTGCCAACTTATGCTAAGGGGACTATCATCCAAGAATTGCTTCCAGAAGATAAGACAAGTGTGGATTTTTCTATTGCCAGCCAAGCAAGATTGAAGCTAAGTGCTATAATAGTCCGGGTAAACCTTACTTGGATCACACTCAAGCATACAAGTATCGTCCTATACCAATATATAAATTCTACAAACAAGCGTATGACGAAAGTAAAACAGAGTGATTGCAAGAAAGTTTCATTTAAATCAATCAGGGTGCCCAATCCTTATTCACGGGCTACAAAAAAAAAAAAAAAAAAAAAAAAAAACAACAACAACTGGAAAAGAGTATCAGAAGGAAATCAGGCATTTCTTTGTTTTTCCCCCACTAGCACTTCTTGCCTGGATCCACCCACCTCCTCAGCTACCTTATCTCTTGTAGCATCAAGAGCCTTCCCAACTCCGGTCACAACCGCTTCAACAGGAGGATTCACTACCTCAGTAGGACACACAGAGTCCCACCCTAAATTACCTTGAGTAGCATGGGGACTCTGAGTTTCCTTCTCGATAGATTTAGGGATAATGGCAGCTTCAGAAGGACCTCCCTGGTCTTGATCTACAAATTGGGCAGCCCTAGCCATAATCGGATCTCGATCCCAGTTGAGGGTGGTCTGCAAATCGAAGGAAGAAGGAAATGCCTTGGCAACTTCATATTAAGCAGTGAAGTATCCATCCACGAAGGAATAATCGACTCTAGACTCCAGAATGCTCATGGAACCCCGTAGAAGCCTATTTTCGTCCAGGAGGACAGCCATCTCTTCCTTGACAGTCTCCCTCTTAGCCTAGTGGCAGGTTGATTTGATAGTTTCGGTGTCATAGGCGTGAGTCATCCGCTTCAACTCTATTAAGGCAGCTTTCCTACTAGATTCAGACTCGGAAGCAGCTTGAACCAGGGAAGTAACATTTTCATTAGCTCAGGCTAGATAATTCCTAGTCTCCTCCAAATCAGCCTGAAGTGCCAGGTTGGCTTTCTTCAGGGTAATGACTTGCTGCCCAATTACCAAAGCAAATTTAAAACCCTACAAAACGGGGAGAGATAGTAAGTAAAAAAAAAAAAAAAAAAACCTTATACTCAACATGTTGAAGGGTCAAGACTCATACCTCGGCAAGTAGAGAACGCCATTTGTTGCCAAGATGTCAGCGGGCAGGGAAGACATTGACTGTAGGCCTCCACCAGGCCAGGCAGCGATAAACTTGGAGATGATTTCCTCCTGGCTATGGTCTCGTGACCCTGATCCCGAAGGAAGATTGATAGAGGGGGTGGCCTTAGCAATAACAAACTTCTCATTTTCTTCTCTAGCAGGAAGCTTGACTGGAACAATGGGGGGAGAAGGAGGAGGATGCACCTTTATTGCAGGTTAGGTAGCGGCAACACTAGAAACTTGTTTCAAAGTGGAAAGTGGAGAAACTTTAGCCTTAGCAGCTCGTGCCAACATCTCGCTCAAGGTTGGACGAGTTGTGAATTTTGCTGGAGAAGAAGCAAGAGAATGTGAGGCCAACCCCGTAATTACAATAGGAGGGGTTGATGCAAGTGATTAAGATCTGAAGGTAGTGCCAACACTAGGAGGAGAAGGAACATGAGAATTGGCTGGAAGGGGATCCGGACATATCGGTCCTAAGGAGGAAGAAGAAGAAGGAGAATAGGAGAGTAAAGGAGTAGTAGAAACTGTCAGAAGAAGAATTAGTAAAAAAAATAAAAATAAATAAATAAATAAAAGAGAGAAAGAAAGAGGAAAAGACGAGAAGCAAAACCTACCCGGATGCACAGTGGATATCCTTAGATACCGCTCCAACCGAGCACCCTCAAAGGGATCGCAGGTGGGATACTTCAAATTGGCATAGTTCCTATCCTGGATCTTCTTAAGAATCCCCTTGGATTCTGCAGAAAGTACACCCGTGCTCCACTTATCTTTCAGAGAGAACTGGGTAGGAACCGGGTACTCAGCCCCATCTAGGTACACTGAATAGCCCCAATCACCCTAAACCATGACCCATTCATCTTTCCAGGACGGGTTGTACTTCACATTCGCCCCAGGAACGACGAACTGCATCTTGTTCTTGGGCCTCAGATAGAATTGACCCTGAGGGACCACACTCGTTACTTGATAGACGTAGCGGATCTTATTGAAGCCGGGCTCCCTCTCAATACCTTCTTTCTCACATTGCTCCTTCCAGAGCACCAAGAACCCCATCAAGTTCTTCTAGAATCCGGGTGAAATTTGTAGCAGGGCTAACTCCAAAGCAACGAGCAACCTACGAAGAGAGGGATGAAGAGGAAGCTGAACCCCGCATTCAAATGCGGTGTAAGGTCTCATTTATTGTTTGCCTTATTTCGTGGACAAACCACAATTTGGGTTCATTGTATGGGTAGCCTAGATATAAATGTTAAAGCTCAATGTCCTTTCAAGACCTCATCTTGATAAGCACCAAAGGTAAACTTCTTTGTGCTTAATTTGCTTTGAAGAGATTAGTTGCACACACACACTCACATCTCATGCATAATTCCTATTCTTGTATGTTGTGTGTGTTTTTTTATGTGCACATTAATGATCATTTATACCTCTTCATGCATGTTATTAAATGATTGCATCTTGTACATTGAAATGCCATGACATTTAGGCATTAGGATGCAAAGCCTTACCTTTGTTGGCATGAGGTCAGGAGACCGCTGCCGTTACCGCTGTCGGAATCCGCAGCGATAGCCACAATGGTGAGATGCTCTGTTTGCATCACTCCTGACCGCTGTGGGTTTTTCACAGCGGTTGGGACAGCGGTTCACACATAGTGCTTATCGCTATCATAACTGCTGTGGAAGCCACAACGGTAGGCACAGCGGTTTCATACCTGATGCATTTAAAATGCACCACTGTGGCTTTGGCAGTGGTACCGGCAGTGGTACCAGCAGCGGTTTGCCCTGTTTTTTTCAAAACGGCATTTCATCAATTGGGACACCTATATAAACATTGCTTCAACTTTATGTCATCTCTAATGACTCAAATATCATATTTTTAATTGAGAGCATTTTCAAAGAGAGCTTTTTCATCAAGAACTCATCTTTGATCTTCCTCGATCACTCAAATCAAAATTCATATGCATCAATCATCATCTAAGCATCATCCATGATATCTAGGATGTTCTAGTGCATAGGTCTTAATCAACACACATGCTATGGTAAGTTGAACACTAATTTCATATAATCTTATTGTTTTTATTTATCTATTTATCTCTTTGGTTTCTTGTATGTTCTTAGAATTAATTCTAATTACAAGATTGGGATTATGTGTTGTATGTTTGAGTGTTGTATTGTGATAGCTATCTAGGTTTTCATAATCTATGTTTAGCTAAGCTATTTGACATGTCATCTAGCTTTTAATACATAGGATTGAATTAATTGCAAAATCATCATCCTAGATAAGCATATAGAGTAACCTAGCTCTAAATTGCATTTTGAATATTTCTCATATTCACATAGGTTTATTATCTCTTCTTAGAGAATTAAGTCTTGTGTTGTGACCGGGATTAGGTTGCTTAATTCCAAGCAATTCGACTAGGTCCACTTATACCGGGATTAGGTAGGTGTGTGATTACTTACCGGGATTAGGTTGTAATCAGTTTACACATTTAGTGGATTCGAGGTTCGAGTGTGGCTCATTTATTAGCCCAGGGTTTTTTTCGTGAGGGTTTCCATGTAAATATCAAGTGTTATTTACATTCCGCACCATATTACACTTGCTATACTATATTGACTATTAGGGGCATTTTCGTAATCTTGACCATACACGAAAATTTGGTAAAATCGATTAAAATCTATTCACCCCCCCCCCCTCTAGATTAATATTAAACACACCTAGTATTTGTTTCAGGTGGCTACATGAATTAATAGGCAGCCTGGAGTGGGAGTATATACTTCATACCCTTGATGAGGGAGAGAGAGACTGATAGCATCCGGGATCCTGTAAACCCTCCTAAGTCGAGCTAAGGTATCAACTGTGCAGACCGAATCCGGAATGATCCGACCATCATCAAAAGAGAGCAAGGGCCCAACAAGAACTCTGACAGATTCAACAGCCGGGATGTCATCCTCCTCCTCCTCTTCTTTGTCGTCGACATCGGCACCCTCCTCTTCATCCGCTATCTGGACCAAGTCATCGGATCTATTGTGGAAACCCGACCTGATTCAGGGATTTCTACTAGAATGATGACGCTGAGATGAGATACCATTGCTAGTGACGTTGCCTTTACCCCGACCACGTTTCTTTCCCATGATCGATAAGGAACTCCCCTCCGAGTCCGCCCGCTGCTCGTTCAAAAGTTTATCAAGGCTGTCAAGAGGATTGGCGGAGGTTGAACGAGAATTTGAGGAAGCAGGTTGAGGAGGCAAAGAGGATAAATAAGCATCCTGAGTAGAGGCAGGGAGTTTCGAGGAAGATGCCATTATAGTCAAAAGAAGAAAGGGAAGAGACCCAAGAAAGGAGAACGATTTTAGTTCTTGATTTCTGATAAACAAGTGAGCGTGAGCAAGTGAGGGAAGAAGCGATGCATTTATAGACAGGAGTTGAACGGTTACCGAAAAGCAAAGGAAATATGGAGTAATGATTGAAGGTGTGTACTAGCGGTTACCGGAACATAGAAGGAAACATAGAGTAATGGCTGGAGACATGTACGAGGTAGTTTCAAGAAAGCTGCGCCAAAAATGGCCCGTTTAAACCCGCGAAGCAACCACTACTTGACACGTGGATCGCCATTAAATACTGCCATATGCAAGGGGGATCTTCTTCCAAGTAATGGAAACCAGCCAGACGAGACTAGTCAGCCAGACGGGATGGAAAATCCTTCAAGCGGACTAGAAATCTTGACTCCAACCCCAACAAGATACCGGTGTTCAAGTCAGGGGGGACTTCTATTAACTACCACTAGCAAGAGTGTAATATTGTTTTTGACAATCTTTTCATATTAATAAAGTGATTTCTGATTTAAACAAATTTTATAGCATTTATAGATTGAATATTATAATTGTCAAAAGTAAATAATCATAAGGTCAAAAGACTATGAGAAAAGAAGAATTGTTCGTACATCTGGATATGTATGAGGTAGACACAATTCTTTAGTTAGTCTTGAATAATGTTCACAACTTAAGTTAAAGGTTGGGCACCTTTATCTTGTTAAAGTTGTAGAATTCTTTTGCTAGCATTTGAGTGGGATCAAATGAGTTATGATAAGTCTGAAATCATCGGAGGGTCTTCGAGTAAAAGAATCTAGTGCACTGGGTGCATTGAACTGGATCACAATGAAATACTTTATCTAGAACCGTCAATAGATAATAGTCTTTTTATTATCAGGACAATCGGAGAGTCTATCTTAATCCTGAGATAAATGATGGACTTATGGTTGCAAGTGGTATCATTTGAGTTATCAATGAGTACGATTATATAGCGTAGTCTATCCTTGATAGTTTGGTGATATTCATTTGTTAATCGATAGAGGACTTCATTTATAGATATGGACATCGTGGCTCCATTTATTAAATGAGAGTAGAATATCATCATATGGATGTTTTGAGGTATTGGATATTGAATCTTAACATTAAGTTTTCGATAGAGTCTATTGAAACATGGCTTCTGGACAAGTCAAAATATCCAAGTTCAAAATGTGGTCATATGAGTAAATATGGTAACTTGGAGAGCTATAGGCGGTCTATGAGCTCTTGGAGATTACTGATATTCTTCACGAGAATACACCATCTCCAATAAGATTGTCTAGGGTACGAATGAGAAATATTTACTTATTCTATCTTTATTTAAGAGTTCAATTTTAGCTCTTTAGTGGAATGAGTTAAAATTAATAGATTGGACCTAAGTGAATCATTTGTTGATTGTGATTAGGTTATGTCTATTGAAGCTTAAATTTAGATAGCCCGCCAAGATCCCCAATCCACACGGACTTGCATGGATCACTTGATATATTCTACCGGACCAATTTATGGGTCCATCTAGAATTGTATTTAATATATTAAGAATATAATTTGCACATTATTTATTTAATGGGTCGATCAATTATATTAATATATTAATGAAAGGCATGTAAGCTTGTTTCTTTTAGTAAGAATGGGTCTGGTTCACATGTGGGCTTTTTAATTAATGTGGTTCACATGGGTCTGGTTCACATGGGTCTGATAATTCGGCCAAGAGAGAAAAAGAGAAGAGATCGTTTTACTTCGATAGTGCAGTAGTAGCTTACAATAGGCTTTGTGCAAAACTTCGAATAAGGTTCATGCGAGTTTCAATCATTAGATTGAGAATTCAAAAGTGACTGGAACGTTCTTTGTTATCTTTTGGAGGTTTTGTGACTAACGAAAAAGAAAAAGTTTTTGTTATCCATCCTCAGGTACACAATTTAAAGAGAAGGGAGACCACGCTCCTAGGTGATTAACGTTCGTGATTGGATTGGAAGATATTGCGGATTACCATCGACGCAATGTCAATTGGATCACGCGACAAAGGTATGATATCTTTAGTATTATATGTTTAATTAATTAAAGGGTTAAGGTTCACTTTATGGAAAAAAATTAAACTATACTAAACTCTATTTTAGTCTCGGTTCCGCTGCGTTGACCGTATTTTTCCCTACAATTAGTATCAGAGCCTAGGTTGAACCCTTTTAATTAATTAACGTATATATACGTGAATCAATTTCTTTTTATTGTGATTATGCATGTTTTAGAAAGAGATGGCACTCTAGGTATTCTCATATATAATTACATGTTGAATGTATGGATTTATATATGTTGTTATAAAGTGAATTGTTGTTGCTCGATTTTGGTCCTAGAATTTCAATGTATTTTTGTTTTGGAATTGTAACAAGAAGGGTGGTCTATCATCGCCATAATTCCTTCTTGATAGTTGCTTTATTTTTTTTATTATTGTAAATAAATAGTGCAGTATTTTATGTATTATAATTTACTGCAGTTTTTTTATTTATTTTAGGTGCAGTTTTTTTTTGTAATAAGTACTGCAGTGAATAAAAAAACAAAAAAAATATTAATACTGCAGTATTTTATATGTTTATATACTGCTGTAATATGTTCGAGTCTTGTAATTCGTTTCCCGATTGTTTTCGAAAACGTCTGCGCATGCACTAGAATGTGCTTGGTTTAGCGCGATGACCGCCTACGGAGAATGCCCTTGGCTTCTCCTTGGTTTTCACTTTTATTGGTGATCGGCGGTTATGATCGGCGGCTATGATCGGCGGCCTGGCCGCTGAATTAAACCGTCGTTTGCTTCCAGTAGTGTATGGAGCAATTCTACGGTTATGATCGGCGGTCACAACCGCCGTTCGACACCGCCGTTCAAGACCTGATTGATTTTATCTCTTGGCCTAATTCGGCGGTTGAATCGACGGTCACGAATGAAACCGCCATTTTCATACCTGATTGATTTTTTAATCTCAGGTTTGATTCGACGGTTAGATCGGCAGTCACGAAACCGCTGAATGCAACCGTCGTTGGTCCCCTGTTCCTCTCGGGCCAATTCGGCGGTTATGATCGGCGGCCTGGCCGCCGATTGAAACCGCCGATCGGTGCGTTTCAGGGGCAAACTTGTCTTTTCACATGCTCTGTTTTTCATGCCTATAAATACATCACTTTCTCTTGTTCTGAAGTGACTCTTTAATCATCAAGAACCCTACTTTAAAAAGAGAGATTTTTAAGAGAGAAAGCAATCAAGTTTGCTCATCAAACACTCAAACCAAAATCCATTTGCATCAAAGTTCATCTAGCATTCTCTAGCATATCTAGGATGCTTGCTTGCATAGGTCTTTCATCATCACACTTGCTTTGGTAAGTTTTTCACTATTATCATACATAATTAGTGTTTAATTTATTATGGCATCTCTTTTATTACTTGATTGTTCTTAGATTATATTCTAATATTCAAGATAGAGATTGTTGTGTTGATTTGATTGAGTGTTGTTTTTATGATAGATATCTAGGTTTCTCTAATCTATGATTATCTAAGCTAATTGACATGTCATTTAGTTTTAATATCTGGGATTGTTTTTAATTGCATATTTATCATCTTAGATAAGCATATAGGGTTTCCCTTGCTCTATGTTGCATTTGAATATTCATATATTCACTTAGGGTGTTAATCTCTTTTTAGAGAATTAAGTCTTGTGTTGTGACCGGGATAAGGTTGCTTAATTCGCAAGCAATCGGACTAGGTTCACTTATTCCGGGATTAGGTAGGTGTGTGATTACTTCCGGGATTAGGTTGTAATCGTTTACACATTTAGTGGATTCGAGGTTCGAGTGTGGCTTACTTACTAGCCCGTGGTTTTTCCCGTGAGGGTTTCCACGTAAAAATCAAGTGTTATTTAATTTCCGCATTTTATACTTGATTTATTGCTTTATCTATTTAGGGGTAATTTCGTAATTGTGACTAATCACGAAAAATTGGGTAATAAGCTTTAAATCTATTCACCCCCCCCCCCCCCCCCCCCCCCCCTCTAGATAGTTTTATACACACCGTGCTATAATTTGCTTCACTCTTGTGGAATTGTATCTCCTGACATCTCATTCAGGACAATTCTACTTTTGGGTACAAAATCATTCATATAGTCCTTTTCCAGAAATTTAGCATTTGTTAAAACAAATACTTTAAGAACTGAAGGACTATAGAAATAATATCCCTTAGTTTCTTTTGGATACCCCACAAATATGCATGTTTCCGAACGGGACTCCATCTTTTCTGTCTTTCCTTTTAACACATGCGCAGGATAACCAAATATCCTTAAGTGTTGTAAACTAGGCTTTCGCCCAGTCCACAACTCATGCGGTGTTTGAGGAACCGACTTAGATGGTACATCGTTTAGAATGTATATTGCAGTTTGTAAAGCATATCCCCAAAAGAAATAGGAAGTGTTGAATAACTCAACATAGACCTAACCATGTCTAAAAGAGTTCTATTTCTCCTTTCTGCCACCCGATTTTGTTGAGGTGTACCTGGTGCAAAAAACTAAGATATAATTCCATTATCAATAAGATATTGCTGAAACTCACCAGATAGATATTCTCCACCACGATCAGATCTCAAGATTTTTATGTGTTTCTCTAGCTGATTTTCCACTTCAGCTTTAAATGCTTTGAACATGTCAAAAGCATCCGACTTATGTCTCATGAGATACACATATCCAAATCTCGAGTAATCATCTGTGAAAGTGATGAAGTACTCATATCCATCTCTAGCTTGAATGCTCATAGGACCACATACATCAGTATGCATTAATCCTAAACATTCAGTGGCTCTTGTGCCTTTGGTCCTGAACGACCTTTTGGTCATTTTATCTTCCAAACAAGATTCACAAGTTGGTAGATCATCAACCTTTAAGTCACTTAAAGGTCCATCACTAACCAATCTTTTATTCCTATTAAGGTTAATATGACCTAGGCGCAAATGGCATAGGTAGGTTTCATCTTATGATAATTTTTACTCTTTTATGGTTAGGTTCCGTTAATACTGTGTCTAACGAGTGAGAGATATTTCTATGCAAAAAGAACAGACCGTTTTCCAATGTACCTTTGCAAATAATTTTGTCATTCTTAATAATAATAAAAACTTTATTAAAAGTAACCGAATATCCAAATTTATTTAAACAAGAAACGTGGATTGGGCTGCGCATGGCAAGCCCACATCATGATGGGCTGCGCACGGCAGCCCCTTTGTGGGGTTATCGGGTGTGCACGCCTATGGGAGGCAACCGAGGTATGCGCGGATGGTTGATGGCCACTTGAAGATCTTGTATTCCTAACAAATTGTAATTTACTTGCTTTTCTAGGATGGACCAAAATTGTGGCTATTTATTTTTGTATAAATATTACAATATTTGTTATTGTATGATAACATGTCATATAGAATAGGAGTGCCACTCATATATCTCTTTTGGTATGAACATGCATTGAATGATTTAGGTATCTAAATTGGCATCTAGATAACTTGGTAAATCATTCTATGGGATTTAATCACACGCCTTAAATAATTGAGTGGGAGAAGGTGTTTTGTAACACCTATGGCCTCCAAGGTTAGTTGAGCTTTATTGTTTATTGGTAATCCCCCCAAGGGGCGTCCATGAATGGAATTTAGCAACATACTTCCTTACAAGGATAGACTAAACAATTGACTCAAACGAGATCTACTCCCCAAGGAGGGATTTTCGTGAGAGAAAATTGAGGGTCGATATCTTGGTAACACACTCAATGTAATTTTATTGATATCCTCCCAAGAGTTCTTGTTAATAAAATTGCAAGGCTAAAATTGAAAACGTTGGTTGTTATGTTAACAATTAGGTGGGACCTAGTCTAACTAGTAAATGGTGCGAACTCCCAAAGGAGGCGTAACATTTATGGGTGTTAGATCACCGTTGAATTTTTATGATTGAGTTATTTATTTAAATCAGGATAAATATTCAAAAGTGCTTTATCATGATTATTTACTCATATACATTTTTGTTTATATTCAGAAATCATGACCCCATCACTTATGAACATCTTAAAAGATAAAACTTTAACTGGTAATAATTATGTCACATGGAAAAGGAAAATTAGGTTGTTGCTGCAAGCTGAAAAACATAAATTTATTCTATCTATTCCTGAGCCACTTGCTCATACTTGTGAATCTAATGGCACAAGTCAAGAGATTCATTTTGTTGGTAAAGTTGCTACTGTTAAGACCCATAAGAAGGTCAAGAAATAACAGAAGAAAAAGTAACTTGGGCCTACCAAGATAGTAACCAAGATCAAAGGGAAGTGCTCTCTTTGTGGTGAAAAGGGACATTGGAAACGTAATTGCCCAAAGTCTCTACAATTACACACAACAAAATATAACAAATAAGTGCAAGTGTGAAATGTGACAAGTGAAGAGAATGCACACATATGCAATGTATGTTAAGTGTCTGTGTGCAACTAATCTCTTTAAAGAAAAGTAAGCACATAGAAATTTACCTTCGGTGCTTATCAAGACGAGGTCTTCAAAGGGCTTGAGCAATAACACCGATACCTAGGTTACCCTTACAAAGAACCCCCAACATGTGGTTTGTCCACGAAATGAGCCAATCAACAAATGGGAAACTTACAAAGAGGTTACACAACCTAACCCAATTGTAAGTTCCGATCCAACACAAAATCAACAACCTGCCATTCCTCGTCGTAGTGGGAGGGTTAGAACACAACCCGAAAGATACATCGGTCTGGGAGAATCAGTGGAGAATCTCCCGGACGACGATGACCCCTACACGTATAAGGAAGCAATAGAGGATGTTGATAGTCGCCATTGGCAAAAGGCAATGCAATCTGAGATTGAATCCATGTTCGATAACAAACTGTGATAGGGTGAAAGAGCTATCTTTGGTGAAATCCCTGCTTGCTTTCAGCCTCTGTTCCGTGCTTTATCCTCTATTCATTCTATGTGAATTGTGCAAACTCCCCGCATTCTTCCCAAAGGCCAGGGGAAGAGTGGGCCTACTCCTGCTGAAGCATCGCTTCATCTGCACTCCATAGATTGACTCACTATTAGCGCATTCGCTTCTTTAGGGGCTAATAACTCAAAGCCAAGGGTAGCTACGTAAGGAACCACTACGAACTCCACTCCCATAATTCCTAAAACCGCACCTGGCTCCGAGGAGGGGAAGCCACTCAAAGAGGAGGGGATGGAACTATTTACGGCTGAGCTCCTGCCGTCAATTACATAGGGTATTCCAAGGGAGTTTACTTGCTTATATATATATATATAATATATATAAGCGAGTAAACAACCTTGCCGCCAACGTACGCTACTAGGAGAGTAAGCAAGCTACCTTGCTTGCATTCTAGAAACGGTAGCTTCCGCGCCCTTCCTGCCTGCTGAAATTTATGTGAATGATCGTGACAGCTCTTCAAATCCTATTCAGTCTGATTAGATATGTCACTGAAACAATCCGTTCTGTCTCTGTTTTCTTTTTGGATTCCGAGGATGAGCCGGCCGATTCTAACATCATTTATGAGGAGCCGGACGACGAAGCCTCTTCCTCAGATAAAGATGTCTCCGACGCTACTCTCCCGGCAAGAACATTTTGGATTGTGATTTTTTTGGCGGGTTCGGTCAGGAGAGACAAAAGAAAGATGCTTTCTATCAGTCAAAAGCGGATACCGACCCCCATGCTCCCACGGTCCGCTTACCGAGGAATAGAAAGGGAAGACCGGGGGCCAGAGCAAGTTGGGTTGGGGTATAGAGCCGTAAGCGCGGTGGGGGGGTGACAGAGGACGTGCTCGTACGGTTCATAGAAGGGTATGATCAACTCGTTGATTGTTGGGAACTTTCACTCCTCTATATTCGAAATATGCCTTTCTAGGAGCATTACGATCTGCAGCTCAAATGGTCTCTTATGAAGTCTCTATTGGTCTTATTCTTATTGTGCGCCTTGTGAGCGCGTTTGGATCCGCGAAGGCAATCGCTCGGATGTTCCCCTAACCCAACCCGGGAACGGACTGGAGGGAACCGCAGCATGGGGAATGTCCGCGTCTTGTCGCAAGGCTCATTTTGAGTTGTGGGTCATAGGGCGGACTTCGGGCAGAAAGCTTTTTCTGATCAAGGGCCGGGGCACAAGGGTCCTGGTACTATCCAGGTGCGAAGAACCCTGGAGGTGACTGCAATGAGCAGAAATCTCACTCACCGGCCTAAACGACGAGCAAACACGCGAACGTGAGAGCAAGGGATCACCCAACGAATGGACGAGCTCCAAGGAGGAAGGAGAGAGGGAGGCAAGAACCATGCTTTCAGAGAAGTGGCGGTCCGAATCTTATCTGAACTGCGAGAATAACTGACTAAGCCGTGCCATAAGGGTCATTCTCCAAACGGGACGGGGCCAAGCCTTTAGTTTAAGTAGGTTGGGTGACAGATCGGCCATAGGAGTACTTCGGGATATAAACCAGGGCAACTAATGTCGAGCATACGACGATGCCGCCCGTTTTCATTTTATGGAAGTCCCCGGCAGAGGAAAGGGCTGTAGGTGATGGCGCGTTTTGCTTCTTATCTAGAGAGGGGCGCTGAAATCGTTCCTATTGGGTCGTGCGTGGCAGCTTTTAGTATAGATGAATAAAGGCTTGAACGGGACCTATTCTCTTAATAGGCGGCAAAGCTGAATAGGAAAGGAGGGGCTGAGCTGACTGATGAGTGCCTTTTTAGCCTTACTCTAACAAGTAAGCAAGTAAACTACCTTTAGAAAAAGGCTCTCATGTGAAGCTAACATGGCTGGCTACATACAAGTATAGCCAAATCAAGATGAGACGAGACGGACGGTCAGAGGCCGCAGCGGGACTATCATAGGAAAGCCCACCCCCGCTAGCTAACATAGAAAGATATTCCCGGATAGCAGTAGTCTCTATGTGAATCTCTTCCCGACCAGGCCAGGCCGAATCGGGCCACCACTTGGGATGGGAATGGCTCAGCCCACATGCATCATTTGAGAAAAGCACTCCAGTCCAGTCTCTCTTTCCTCGGTCTCGGTGCATAGCTCATCTCCCTCGACCAATTAATTACTAGAATATACCGGATGGGCTTTTTGTGCCCTAGGGAACGGCTACTTCATGATACGAGAGGGAAGAGACTACACATGGATGATAAGAGATGCCCGACTTAATTGATCCATTTACATAATATAACTAGTGGTCGCCTTCGAACCAAACTAAAAGAGTTTTAAGTATCATAATAGGTTCTTGGTGCATAGTCTCTCTATCTCGTCAGGTTGACAAGGATGATTGATCGACCACGTCTGTGCTTAGATAGCGATGTGTCACTCAATGAATCGATCTATAACATAGAAATCACGTATATATAATAGCGGGGTTGTGAGGATTTGGGTTCATTCAGGCCCCTAACGACCACCAGCAAGTGTTTCCCCCGTCTGCCTATTGTCTTCTTCTTTGAGTTTCGCCTGTTTTATATCGTCTCTACTTTCGGAATTGGCCTGACCCTTGATGGTCCTACGAAGCTTGTCTCATGCCCCAACCTAGCTAGGGTTTGTGTAGAAGTCGGTCTTCTCAAGGAAAACCTCCCAAATCGTCTTTGGATTGGATCTACAGTGTATGGATCACTAGCAAAAAATCGTTTCTTTTTGAATACCTAAGTTCTGCAGGCATTCTATTATCACTTTCTAAACCGGGCTGGAATACAAAACCAAAACGTATCCGGGTCGTACGCCTGGAACAAGTCGTACAATTTCGGCGATTACAAAAAAAAAGAGTATATCCCTCTCCCTTAGTGTCTTTCCACTTCTGTCGTTCAGGAACAAGCACTTCGCCTAATTTTTTAGAATCTCGGCCCGATTTTTCCCCACTAACCAATTATGTTACGACCACTGAACAAACTTGGTTGACGAACATGGTTTATGCGCCGCTAATGTAGCGGCTTGTCGAGCATTTGACAAACTCACACCATCCATTTCAAATGGGATTTGTCCCGTGGACACACGAGCAATCCAACCTGTAAGGATTCCCATTCCTTGATTGGCTTATTTCGTAGACAAACCACAATTGGGGTTTTTGTAAGGGTAGATTAGGCTCTCAAGACCTCAAGAGAAGAAGCACCAAAGGTATATTTCTTGTGCTTGCTTTACTTTGAAGAGATGTAGTTGCACACACACACAACACTTGCATAATTCTTACTTTTATGTTGTGTTTGCAGTTTATGTGCATCATTGGGTATTTAAATCTCTCTTCTTGCATCTTGTGATTATAATGGCATATCTAGTTAGGCTTAGGATGCATTTCTTTTGACCCTTGCACTTTTGTTTGTGTGCTTAAGGGAGTGTGTGCGCTGGTCGTGCGCTGGTCGTCACCAGCGCAAGCTGACCAGCGCAACTAGTCCAGTGGACTGCCGCTGGTCGTGCGCTGGTCTGCACCGACGCACTCCTCCAGCGCAACTCCTCCAGTAGGTTGTCGCTGTTGGTGCGCTGGTCGTCACCAGCGCAAGCACCACCAGCGCATCTCGTCCAGAATGTTGCCGCTGGTCTTGCGCCCTTGAGGTGCACCACTCGTCGAGCGCCCTTGCCAGTTAAAAGGCGTGCACTGGTGAGTTGCGCTGGTCGTCCAGCACAGAACCAGCGCAGCTGACGGGAATCTGAAGCGTTTTTTTCAAAACGACGCCACTTTGTGCTGATCTCCTATATATATGTGGCTTTCTTCCTTAGGTCGTTTTTTATGAGTTCAAAAGCCATTTTTACTAAGCATATTTTTCTTCAAGAGAAATTCCACCAAGAACTCATGTTTATTCACTCAAACATCATTCCATGAGCATCAATCTTCATCTAGCATCCTTCTTGAGCATCTAGATAGCTTATTTCATGGATTCTTCAACATTCTTTGCTTGGTGAGGTTTTCACTTGTATCTTACATATTTTGTGTCTTTCTTTCCAAGCTATCTCTTTTATTACTTGTATATCATGGATTTATCTTTTAAATGCAAGTTAGAGATTAGTATGTTGAATGTTTGAGAGTTGTATTGTGATAGCTTCTAGGTTTTTTATAAATCTTGTGTTGCTAAGCTTTTTGACATGTCACTTAGTTTTTGATATCTAGGATTGTTTTTCTTGACATATCATCATCCTAGGTGAGCATATAGAGTTGCCTTGCTCTTGTTGCATTTTTGAGTATTTCATATATTCACATAGGTTGTAACTCTCTTCATTGAGAAGTAAGTCTTGTGTAGCTTCCGGGATTAGGTTGCATAAATCACAAGCAATTGGACTAGGTTCGCTTATACCGGGATTAGGTAGGTGTGTGATTACTTCCGGGATTAGGTTGTAATTGGTTCACACATTTAGTGGATTCGAGGTTCGAGTGTGGCTTACTTACTAGCCCGTGGTTTTTCCCGTGAGGGTTTCCACGTAAATATCTTGTGTCATTTATATTTCCGCACTTTTACACTTGATATTTTATATTGTCTAGTTTGAGACATTTTTGTAATACTGACTTGTATGCGAAAATTGGGTAAAATTGTTTAAAATCTATTCACCCCCCCTCTAGATAATATATTTCACACCGAGTATTAGTTTCACAACCCGTAGGATTTCCTTTTCCTCTTCCCATTCTTACTTCTGTAGGTTTCCCGGTAATAGGGAGATCCGCGAGAACTCTTACCCATATCTTACCATTTCTTCGGAATTGTCCGCTCATAGCACGATGGAATTGTCCGATTGTAGCCCGACGCGCTGCTTCAATGGCTCGATATGAAATGGTCGAAGCCTGAAATGCTAATGATTGATCAAGTCGATAATGGCCTAAAGCCAGTTAGACCACGAATGAGTCTGCTTCCCCTCATTGATTGGGCCTCTTGATCTCGCTATCATTGAATCAGTCATTCATGCGATGATGCAATTGAATTAGCAATTGCTGCTACTCGGTCTTGATCTGCTACGGAAAAAACTGTACATTGGACTGGTAATTCAAAACCTTATGCTAGCTCTGCTTCTGCTTCCGCAGGGCAAACTGCCGAATCCTTTGTCTCTCGCGATGTCACATTCATTTAGACTCTTCCATATTACTCTCCATCTTCCTTCTCACCGGCTCCATCGACATCCGCTCCTTTTCCTTTTTATTCTAAGTAGGCCGGGTTTGAGAGTCAGCCAGTACCACGGGATAGAGAATTGAATAAATAGAGTCCGGTGCTAGTAAGCTATTCTCTCGTTCTAGCATAAGTCAGTCCCCCGCTCTCAAGGGAAGTTCAAAGCAAGGTTTAAGACGTCATTCTCTGAATTCCCTGGGGATATAGTAAGTAAGTTTATATTAAGCCAGCCTGCTGATCCCTAGATCTAGAGAAAGAGGTAGGGTTGGCAAAGTTCCTTCTGGATTAGCTGGTGAAAGAGTGGATTAGAGGTTTGAGCGTGGAATTACTTCTATTATATTATAATAGAACGAGCACGAGGGTTACTTACTAACCTGGGATTGGAGGGTTAGCTAAAGGGAATTACTTACTCTAGAAAGAGTGAACTGCCTTACCTTACGAGGGGTAGTGGATAAAAGCACTTTCTGCCCCTATACACATATCTCCAACTCGGCAAGCTCATCTTCCCGAGGTAGAGTGGAATACACGAGCACTTCAACATGCTTGCCTGAGACCATTCACCAGGTGATCCCTAGGTTGCAGCAGGGCAGTCCTGATTGAACTAAATAGTTGCTTAACGAAACTCGTGACATGGTTTATTTATCAATGAACTGTGTATCAACGTTGTGCCTTCCTTGGCTAAATCCGAGGGATATTATACCACTTTGCTGAGAAAGGCTGTCCCCGCTTACTTACGACCGTACCTAATCGATCTTGTCAAATTTGGTTGGTGTTCCGCCTGTCATTGGAATATGAATAAAGTGGTACAACGAATGGTGGTTTTGAGTCATCAACAAATCCACTAGAAGCATCAGTTCAAATGGAGATGGAAAGTCGTGAGGCTCACACCAGTCCATTCAGGTTTTTAGTCAGCTCAGTAGGTCTCTCGTAGAGGAATGCCAGTAGGGATCGATTGAATAGGAAGAAGTGCGCCAGTAGGAAGATCTTAATCTTAATAGGAGGAAGTGGGGGCTTTCTTTGTATGGAATATTCGATTCTATATTCTATATTTAGGAGTAAGATCAAAAGAATCTTAATTAATAAGATTGAATTTATCTTTGACCTTGAATTCCGTTCTGTAGGGAAGTTATTCCAGACAAGCAAATCAGGGCCATATGCTCTAAAACCCTACAAAACGGGGAGAGATAGTAAGTAAAAAAAAAAAAAAAAACCTTATACTCAACATGTTGAAGGGTCAAGACTCATACCTCGGCAAGCAGAGAACGCCATTTGTTGCCAAGATGTCAGCGGGCAGGGAAGACATTGACTGTAGGCCCCCACCAGGCCAAGCAGCGATAAACTTGGAGATGATTTCCTCCTGGCTATGGTCTCGTGACCCTGATCCCGAAGGAAGATTGATAGAGGGGGTGGCCTTAGCAGCAACAAACTTCTCATTTTCTTCTCTAGCAGGAAGCTTGACTGGAACAATGGGGGGAGAAGGAGGAGGATGCACCTTCATTGCAGGTTAGGTAGCGGCAACACTAGAAACCTGTTTCAAAGTGGAAAGTGGAGAAACTTTAGCCTTAGCAGCTCGTGCCAACATCTCGCTCAAGGTTGGACGAGTTGTGAATTTTGCTGGAGAAGAAGCAAGAGAATGTAAGGCCAACCCCGTAATTACAATAGGAGGGGTTGATGCAAGTGATTAAGATCTGAAGGTAGTGCCAACACTAGGAGGAGAAGGAACATGAGAATTGGCTGGAAGGGGATCCGGACATATCGGTCCTAAGGAGGAAGAAGAAGAAGGAGAAGAGGAGAGTAGAGGAGTAGTAGAAACTGTCAGAAGAAGAATTAGTAAAAAAAATAAAAATAAATAAATAAATAAAAGAGAGAAAGAAAGAGGAAAAGACGAGAAGCAAAACCTACCCGGATGCACAGTGGATATCCTTAGATACCGCTCCAACCGAGCACCCTCAAAGGGATCGCAGGTGGGATACTTCAAATTGGCATAGTTCCTATCCTGGATCTTCTTAAGAATCCCCTTGGATTCTGCAGAAAGTACACCCGTGCTCCACTTATCTTTCAGAGAGAACTGGGTAGGAACCGGGTACTCAGCCCCATCTAGGTACACTGAATAGCCCCAATCACCCTAAACCATGACCCATTCATCTTTCCAGGATGGGATGTACTTCACATTCGCCCCAGGAACGACGAACTGCATCTTGTTCTTGGGCCTCAGATAGAATTGACCCTGAGGGACCACACTCGTTACTTGATAGACGTAGCGGATCTTATTGAAGCCGGGCTCCCTCTCAATACCTTCTTTCTCACATTGCTCCTTCCAGAGCACCAAGAACCCCATCAAGTTCTTCTAGAATCCGGGTGAAATTTGTAGCAGGGCTAACTCCAAAGCAACGAGCAACCTACGAAGAGAGGGATGAAGAGGAAGCTGAACCCCGCATTCAAATGCGGTGTAAGGTCTCATTTATTGTTTGCCTTATTTCGTGGACAAACCACAATTTGGGTTCATTGTATGGGTAGCCTAGATATAAATGTTAAAGCTCAATGTCCTTTCAAGACCTCATCTTGATAAGCACCAAAGGTAAACTTCTTTGTGCTTAATTTGCTTTGAAGATATTAGTTGCACACACACACTCACATCTCATGCATAATTCCTATTCTTGTATGTTGTGTGTGTTTTTTTATGTGCACATTAATGATCATTTATACCTCTTCATGCATGTTATTAAATGATTGCATCTTGTACATTGAAATGCCATGACATTTAGGCATTAGGATGCAAAGCCTTACCTTTGTTGGCATGAGGTCAGGAGACCGCTGCCGTTACCGCTGTCGGAATCCGCAACGATAGCCACAATGGTGAGATGCTCTGTTTGCATCACTCCTGACCGCTGTGGGTTTTTCACAACGGTTGGGACAGCGGTTCACACATAGTGCTTATCGCTATCATAACTGCTGTGGAAGCCACAATGGTAGGCACAGCGGTTTCATACCTGATGCATTTAAAATGCACCACTGTGGCTTTGGCAGTGGTACCGGCAGTGGTACCAGCAGCGGTTTGCCCTGTTTTTTTCAAAACGGCATTTCATCAATTGGGACACCTATATAAACATTGCTTCAACTTTATGTCATCTCTAATGACTCAAATATCATATTTTTAATTGAGAGCATTTTCAAAGAGAGCTTTTTCATCAAGAACTCATCTTTGATCTTCCTCGATCACTCAAATCAAAATTCATATGCATCAATCATCATCTAAGCATCATCCATGATATCTAGGATGTTCTAGTGCATAGGTCTTAATCAACACACATGCTATGGTAAGTTGAACACTAATTTCATATAATCTTAGTGTTTTTATTTATCTATTTATCTCTTTGGTTTCTTGTATGTTCTTAGAATTAATTCTAATTACAAGATTGAGATTATGTGTTGTATGTTTGAGTGTTGTATTGTGATAGCTATCTAGGTTTTCATAATCTATGTTTAGCTAAGCTATTTGACATGTCATCTAGCTTTTAATACATAGGATTGAATTAATTGCAAAATCATCATCCTAGATAAGCATATAGAGTAACCTAGCTCTAAATTGCATTTTGAATATTTCTCATATTCACATAGGTTTATTATCTCTTCTTAGAGAATTAAGTCTTGTGTTGTGACCGGGATTAGGTTGCTTAATTCCAAGCAATTCGACTAGGTCCACTTATACCGGGATTAGGTAGGTGTGTGATTACTTACCGGGATTAGGTTGTAATCGGTTTACACATTTAGTGGATTCGAGGTTCGAGTGTGGCTCATTTATTAGCCCAGGGTTTTTTTCGTGAGGGTTTCCATGTAAATATCAAGTGTTATTTACATTCCGCACCATATTACACTTGCTATACTATATTGACTATTAGGGGCATTTTCGTACTCTTGACCATACACGAAAATTTGGTAAAATCGATTAAAATCTATTCACCCCCCCCCCCTCTAGATTAATATTAAACACACCGAGTATTTGTTTCAGGTGGCTACATGAATTAATAGGCAGCCTGGAGTGGGAGTATATACTTCATACCCTTGATGAGGGAGAGAGAGACTGATAGCATCCGGGATCCTGTAAACCCTCCTAAGTCGAGCTAAGGTATCAACTGTGCAGACCGAATCCGGAATGATCCGACCATCATCAAAAGAGAGCAAGGGCCCAACAAGAACTCTGACAGATTCAACAGCCAGGATGTCATCCTCCTCCTCCTCTTTGTCGTCGACATCGGCACCCTCCTCTTCATCCGCTATCTGGACCGAGTCATCAGATCTATTGTGGAAACCCGACCTGATTCAGGGATTTCTACTAGAATGATGACGCTGAGACGAGATACCATTGCTAGTGACGTTGCCTTTACCCCGACCACGTTTCTTTCCCATGATCGATAAGGAACTCCCCTCCGAGTCCGCCCGCTGCTCGTTCAAAAGTTTATCAAGGCTGTCAAGAGGATTGGCGGAGGTTGAACGAGAATTTGAGGAAGCAGGTTGAGGAGGCAAAGAGGATAAATAAGCATCCTGAGTAGAGGCAGGGAGTTTCGAGGAAGATGCCATTATAGTCAAAAGAAGAAAGGGAAGAGACCCAAGAAAGGAGAACGATTTTAGTTCTTGATTTCTGATAAACAAGTGAGCGTGAGCAAGTGAGGGAAGAAGCGATGCATTTATAGACAGGAGTTGAACGGTTACCGAAAAGCAAAAGGAAATATGGAGTAATGATTGAAGGTGTGTACTAGCGGTTACCGGAACATAGAAGGAAACATAGAGTAATGGCTGGAGACATGTACGAGGTAGTTTCAAGAAAGCTGCGCCAAAAATGGCCCGTTTAAACCCGTGAAGCAACCACTACTTGACACGTGGATCGCCATTAAATACTGCCATATGCAAGGGGGATCTTCTTCCAAGTAATGGAAACCAGCCAGACGAGACTAGTCAGCCAGACGGGATGGAAAATCCTTCAAGCGGACTAGAAATCTTGACTCCAACCCCAGCAAGATACCGGTGTTCAAGTCAGGGGGGACTTCTATTAACTACCAATAGCAAGAGTGTAATATTGTTTTTGACAATCTTTTCATATTAATAAAGTGATTTCTGATTTAAACAAATTTTATAGCATTTATAGATTGAATATTATAATTGTCAAAAGTAAATAATCATAAGGTCAAAAGACTATGAGAAAAGAAGAATTGTTCGTACATCTGGATATGTATGAGGTAGACACAATTCTTTAGTTAGTCTTGAATAATGTTCACAACTTAAGTTAAAGGTTGGGCACCTTTATCTTGTTAAAGTTGTAGAATTCTTTTGCTAGCATTTGAGTGGGATCAAATGAGTTATGATAAGTCTGAAATCATCGGAGGGTCTTCGAGTAAAAGAATCTAGTGCACTGGGTGCATTGAACTGGATCACAATGAAATACTTTATCTAGAACCGTCAATAGATAATAGTCTTTTTATTATCAGGACAATCGGAGAGTCTATCTTAATCCTGAGATAAATGATGGACTTATGGTTGCAAGTGGTATCATTTGAGTTATCAATGAGTACGATTATATAGCATAGTCTATCTTTGATAGTTTGGTGATATTCATTTGTTAATCGATAGAGGACTTCATTTATAGATATGGACATCGTGGCTCCATTTATTAAATGAGAGTAGAATATCATCATATGGATGTTTTGAGGTATTGGATATTGAATCTTAACATTAAGTTTTCGATAGAGTCTATTGAAACATGGCTTCTGGACAAGTCAAAATATCCAAGTTCAAAATGTGGTCATATGAGTAAATATGGTAACTTGGAGAGCTATAGGCGGTCTATGAGCTCTTGGAGATTACTGATATTCTTCACGAGAATACACCATCTCCAATAAGATTGTCTAGGGTACGAATGAGAAATATTTACTTATTCTATCTTTATTTAAGAGTTCAATTTTAGCTCTTTAGTGGAATGAGTTAAAATTAATAGATTGGACCTAAGTGAATCATTTGTTGATTGTGATTAGGTTATGTCTATTGAAGCTTAAATTTAGATAGCCCGCCAAGATCCCCAATCCACACGGACTTGCATGGATCACTTGATATATTCTACCGGACCAATTTATGGGTCCATCTAGAATTGTATTTAATATATTAAGAATATAATTTGCACATTATTTATTTAATGGGTCGATCAATTATATTAATATATTAATGAAAGGCATGTAAGCTTGTTTCTTTTAGTAAGAATGGGTCTGGTTCACATGTGGGCTTTTTAATTAATGTGGTTCACATGGGTCTGGTTCACATGGGTCTGATAATTCGGCCAAGAGAGAAAAAGAGAAGAGATCGTTTTACTTCGATAGTGCAGTAGTAGCTTACAATAGGCTTTGTGCAAAACTTCGAATAAGGTTCATGCGAGTTTCAATCATTAGATTGAGAATTCAAAAGTGACTGGAACGTTCTTTGTTATCTTTTGGAGGTTTTGTGACTAACGAAAAAGAAAAAGTTTTTGTTATCCATCCTCAGGTACACAATTTAAAGAGAAGGGAGACCACGCTCCTAGGTGATTAACGTTCGTGATTGGATTGGAAGATATTGCGGATTACCATCGACGCAATGTCAATTGGATCACGCGACAAAGGTATGATATCTTTAGTATTATATGTTTAATTAATTAAAGGGTTAAGGTTCACTTTATGGAAAAAAAATTAAACTATACTAAACTCTATTTTAGTCTCGGTTCCGCTGCGTTGACCGTATTTTTCCCTACAATTAGTATCAGAGCCTAGGTTGAACCCTTTTAATTAATTAACGTATATATACGTGAATCAATTTCTTTTTATTGTGATTATGCATGTTTTAGAAAGAGATGGCACTCTAGGTATTCTCATATATAATTACATGTTGAATGTATGGATTTATATATGTTGTTATAAAGTGAATTGTTGTTGCTCGATTTTGGTCCTAGAATTTCAATGTATTTTTGTTTTGGAATTGTAACAAGAAGGGTGGTCTATCATCGCCATAATTCCTTCTTGATAGTTGCTTTATTTTTTTTATTATTGTAAATAAATAGTGCAGTATTTTATGTATTATAATTTACTGCAGTTTATTTATTTATTTTAGGTGCAGTTTTTTTTTGTAATAAGTACTGCAGTGAATAAAAAAACAAAAAAAATATTAATACTGCAGTATTTTATATGTTTATATACTGCTGTAATATGTTCGAGTCTTGTAATTCGTTTCCCGATTGTTTTCGAAAACGTCTGCGCATGCACTAGAATGTGCTTGGTTTAGCGCGAGGACCGCCTACGGAGAATGCCCTTGGCTTCTCCTTGGTTTTCACTTTTGTTGGTGATCGGCGGTTATGATCGGCGGCTATGATCGGCGGCCTGGCCGCTGAATTAAACCGTCGTTTGCTTCCAGTAGTGTATGGAGCAATTCTACGGTTATGATCGGCGGTCACAACCGCCGTTCGACACCGCCGTTCAAGACCTGATTGATTTTATCTCTTGGCCTAATTCGGCGGTTGAATCGACGGTCACGAATGAAACCGCCATTTTCATACCTGATTGATTTTTTAATCTCAGGTTTGATTCGACGGTTAGATCGGCAGTCACGAAACCGCCGAATGCAACCGTCGTTGGTCCCCTGTTCCTCTCGGGCCAATTCGGCGGTTATGATCGGCGGCCTGGCCGCCGATTGAAACCGCCGATCGGTGCGTTTCAGGGGCAAACTTGTCTTTTCACATGCTCTGTTTTTCATGCCTATAAATACATCACTTTCTCTTGTTCTGAAGTGACTCTTTAATCATCAAGAACCCTACTTTAAAAAGAGAGATTTTTAAGAGAGAAAGCAATCAAGTTTGCTCATCAAACACTCAAACCAAAATCCATTTGCATCAAAGTTCATCTAGCATTCTCTAGCATATCTAGGATGCTTGCTTGCATAGGTCTTTCATCATCACACTTGCTTTGGTAAGTTTTTCACTATTATCATACATAATTAGTGTTTAATTTATTATGGCATCTCTTTTATTACTTGATTGTTCTTAGATTATATTCTAATATTCAAGATAGAGATTGTTGTGTTGATTTGATTGAGTGTTGTTTTTATGATAGATATCTAGGTTTCTCTAATCTATGATTATCTAAGCTAATTGACATGTCATTTAGTTTTAATATCTGGGATTGTTTTTAATTGCATATTTATCATCTTAGATAAGCATATAGGGTTTCCCTTGCTCTATGTTGCATTTGAATATTCATATATTCACTTAGGGTGTTAATCTCTTTTTAGAGAATTAAGTCTTGTGTTGTGACCGGGATAAGGTTGCTTAATTCGCAAGCAATCGGACTAGGTTCACTTATTCCGGGATTAGGTAGGTGTGTGATTACTTCCGGGATTAGGTTGTAATCGTTTACACATTTAGTGGATTCGAGGTTCGAGTGTGGCTTACTTACTAGCCCGTGGTTTTTCCCGTGAGGGTTTCCACGTAAAAATCAAGTGTTATTTAATTTCCGCATTTTATACTTGATTTATTGCTTTATCTATTTAGGGGTAATTTCGTAATTGTGACTAATCACGAAAAATTGGGTAATAAGCTTTAAATCTATTCCCCCCCCCCCCCCCCCTCTAGATAGTTTTATACACACCGTGCTATAATTTGCTTCACTCTTGTGGAATTGTATCTCCTGACATCTCATTCAGGACAATTCTACTTTTGGGTACAAAATCATTCATATAGTCCTTTTCCAGAAATTTAGCATTTGTTAAAACAAATACTTTAAGAACTGAAGGACTATAGAAATAATATCCCTTAGTTTCTTTTGGATACCCCACAAATATGCATGTTTCCGAACGGGACTCCATCTTTTCTGTCTTTCCTTTTAACACATGCGCAGGATAACCAAATATCCTTAAGTGTTGTAAACTAGGCTTTCGCCCAGTCCACAACTCATGCGGTGTTTGAGGAACCGACTTAGATGGTACATCGTTTAGAATGTATATTGCAGTTTGTAAAGCATATCCCCAAAAGAAATAGGAAGTGTTGAATAACTCAACATAGACCTAACCATGTCTAAAAGAGTTCTATTTCTCCTTTCTGCCACCCGATTTTGTTGAGGTGTACCTGGTGCAAAAAACTAAGATATAATTCCATTATCAATAAGATATTGCTGAAACTCACCAGATAGATATTCTCCACCACGATCAGATCTCAAGATTTTTATGTGTTTCTCTAGCTGATTTTCCACTTCAGCTTTAAATGCTTTGAACATGTCAAAAGCATCCGACTTATGTCTCATGAGATACACATATCCAAATCTCGAGTAATCATCTGTGAAAGTGATGAAGTACTCATATCCATCTCTAGCTTGAATGCTCATAGGACCACATACATCAGTATGCATTAATCCTAAACATTCAGTGGCTCTTGTGCCTTTGGTCTTGAACGACCTTTTGGTCATTTTATCTTCCAAACAAGATTCACAAGTTGGTAGATCATCAACCTTTAAGACACTTAAAGGTCCATCACTAACCAATCTTTTATTCCTATTAAGGTTAATATGACCTAGGCGCAAATGGCATAGGTAGGTTTCATCTTATGATAATTTTTACTCTTTTATGGTTAGGTTCCGTTAATACTATGTCTAACGAGTGAGAGATATTTCTATGCAAAAAGAACAGACCGTTTTCCAATGTACCTTTGCAAATAATTTTGTCATTCTTAATAATAATAAAAACTTTATTAAAAGTAACCGAATATCCAAATTTATTTAAACAAGAAACGTGGATTGGGCTGCGCATGGCAAGCCCACATCATGATGGGCTGCGCACGGCAGCCCCTTTGTGGGGTTGTCGGGTGTGCACGCCTATGGGAGGCAACCGAGGTATGCGCGGATGGTTGATGGCCACTTGAAGATCTTGTATTCCTAACAAATTGTAATTTACTTGCTTTTCTAGGATGGACCAAAATTGTGGCTATTTATTTTTGTATAAATATTACAATATTTGTTATTGTATGATAACATGTCATATAGAATAGGAGTGCCACTCATATATCTCTTTTGGTATGAACATGCATTGAATGATTTAGGTATCTAAATTGGCATCTAGATAACTTGGTAAATCATTCTATGGGATTTAATCACACGCCTTAAATAATTGAGTGGGAGAAGGTGTTTTGTAACACCTATGGCCTCCAAGGTTAGTTGAGCTTTATTGTTTATTGGTAATCCCCCCAAGGGGCGTCCATGAATGGAATTTAGCAACATACTTCCTTACAAGGATAGACTAAACAATTGACTCAAACGAGATCTACTCCCCAAAGAGGGATTTTCGTGAGAGAAAATTGAGGGTCGATATCTTGGTAACACACTCAATGTAATTTTATTGATATCCTCCCAAGAGTTCTTGTTAATAAAATTGCAAGGCTAAAATTGAAAACGTTGGTTGTTATGTTAACAATTAGGTGGGACCTAGTCTAACTAGTAAATGATGCGAACTCCCAAAGGAGGCGTAACATTTATAGGTGTTAGATCACCGTTGAATTTTTATGATTGAGTTATTTATTTAAATCAGGATAAATATTCAAAAGTGCTTTATCATGATTATTTACTCATATACATTTTTGTTTATATTCAGAAATCATGACCCCATCACTTATGAACATCTTAAAAGATAAAACTTTAACTGGTAATAATTATGTCACATGGAAAAGGAAAATTAGGTTGTTGCTGCAAGCTGAAAAACATAAATTTATTCTATCTATTCCTGAGCCACTTGCTCATACTTGTGAATCTAATGGCACAAGTCAAGAGATTCATTTTGTTGGTAAAGTTGCTACTGTTAAGACCCCATAAGAAGGTCAAGAAATAACAGAAGAAAAAGTAACTTGGGCCTACCAAGATAGTAACCAAGATCAAAGGGAAGTGCTCTCTTTGTGGTGAAAAGGGACATTGGAAAAGTAATTGCCCAAAGTCTCTACAATTACACACAACAAAATATAACAAATAAGTGCAAGTGTGAAATGTGACAAGTGAAGAGAATGCACACATATGCAATGTATGTTAAGTGTCTGTGTGCAACTAATCTCTTTAAAGAAAAGTAAGCACATAGAAATTTACCTTCGGTGCTTATCAAGACGAGGTCTTCAAAGGGCTTGAGCAATAACACCGATACCTAGGTTACCCTTACAAAAAACCCCCAACATGTGGTTTGTCCACGAAATGAGCCAATCAACAAATGGGAAACTTACAAAGAGGTTACACAACCTAACCCAATTGTAAGTTCCGATCCAACACAAAATCAACAACCTGCCATTCCTCGTCGTAGTGGGAGGGTTAGAACACAACCCGAAAGATACATCGGTCTGGGAGAATCAGTGGAGAATCTCCCGGACGACGATGATCCCTACACGTATAAGGAAGCAATGGAGGATGTTGATAGTCGCCATTGGCAAAAGGCAATGCAATCTGAGATTGAATCCATGTTCGATAACAAAGTCTGGTCCCTTGTAGACTTGCCTAGAGGGATAAAACCCATTGGGTGCAAGTGGGTATACAAGAGGAAAAGAGGTATGGATGGAAAGGTGGAAACCTTTAAAGCTAGATTGGTAGCTAAAGGGTATACACAGAAAGAAGGTATCGATTACGAGGAAACCTTCTCTCCTGTGGCCATGCTTAAATCCATTAGGATACTCTTATCCATTGCAGCATCTTTAGATCTAGAGATTTGGCAAATGGACGTCAAGACAGCTTTCCTTAATGGAAGTCTTGACGAAAACATCTACATGATGCAACCAGAAGGATTCATTGAAAAAGGCCAAATGGAAAAGGTATGTAAGTTGCAGAAATCCATATATGGATTAAAGCAAGCATCCAGATCCTGGAACATAAGGTTCGATCAAGCTGTAAAAGGTTTTGGATTTATTCAGAATCCTGACGAACCTTGTGTATACAAAAGGATTAAAGGCGACAAGTTGGTTTTCCTAATTCTTTATGTTGATGATATACTACTCATTGGAAACGATGTAGGTGTACTGACATCAGTAAAAGAATGGTTAGCAAAACAATTTGATATGAAGGACTTAAGAGAAGCAAGTTTTATTCTAGGTATCCAAGTCATAAGGGATAGAAAGAATAAAACGATTGCACTATCCCAAGCTTAATACATAAACAAGATCTTGTCTAGGTTTTCCATGCAGGATTCCAAGAAAGGTATGTTACTTTTCAGACAAGGAATCAAACTTTCTAAGGAACAAGTTCCTAAGAATGAGCATGAAGAGCAATTCATGAGTAAAGTTCCATATGCCTCGGCAGTTGGAAGTCTCATGTATGCAATGCTCTGCACTAGACCAGATATTTGTTTTGCTGTTGGCATAGTTAGCAGGTTTCAATCGAAACCTGGTCCTGATCACTGGACGGCAGTCAAGCATATTTTCAAGTATCTCAAGAGAACGAGAGATAATATGCTTGTATACTCTGGAAGGGATTTAATTCCCGTTGGATATACAGATTCTGATTTCCAATCAGATTCTGACTCCAGAAAATCCACATCAGTAGCTGTGTTTACTATTAGAGGAGGAGTAGTCATATGGAGGATTATCAAGCAATCTTGTATTGTTGATTCCTCCATGGAAGCTGAGTATGTTGCTGCATGCGAGGCTGCCAAAGAGGCTGTTTGGCTCCGTCAATTCTTGATAGACTTGGAAGTGGTTCCTATTGCGAATAAGCAGATCACTATCTACTGTGACAACAGTGGAGCAGTGGCTAATTCGAAAGAACCAAGAAGTCACAAGAGAGGAAAACACATTGAAAGAAAGTATCATCTTTTAAGGGAGATTGTTCAAAAGGGTTGACGTGACGATTACAAAAATCGCGTCAGCAGAAAATCTAGCAGATCCCTTCACAAAGGCTCTACCTCAGAAGGGTTTCGATGGGCATCTAGAGAACATGGGAATGAGAGATATGAAACATTTGCTATAGCGCAAGTGGGAGATTGTTAGGATTATTCTCAATAGCAAGAGTGTAATATTGTTTTTGACAATCTTTTCATATTAATAAAGTGATTTCTGATTTAAACAAATTTTATAGTATTTATAGATTGAATATTATAATTGTCAAAAGTAAATAATCATAAGGTCAAAAGACTATGAGAAAAGAAGAATTGTTCGTACATCTGGATATGTATGAGGTAGACACAATTCTTTAGTTAGTCTTGAATAATGTTCACAACTTAAGTTAAAGGTTGGGCACCTTTATCTTGTTAAAGTTGTAGAATTCTTTTGCTAGCATTTGAGTGGGATCAAATGAGTTATGATAAGTCTGAAATCATCGGAGGGTCTTCGAGTAAAAGAATCTAGTGCACTGGGTGCATTGAACTGGATCACAATGAAATACTTTATCTAGAACCGTCAATAGATAATAGTCTTTTCATTATCAGGACAATCGGAGAGTCTATCTTAATCCTGAGATAAATGATGGACTTATGGTTGCAAGTGGTATCATTTCAGTTATCAATGAGTACGATTATATAGCATAGTCTATCCTTGATAGTTTGGTGATATTCATTTGTTAATCGATAGAGGACTTCATTTATAGATATGGACATCGTGGCTCCATTTATTAAATGAGAGTAGAATATCATCATATGGATGTTTTGAGGTATTGGATATTGAATCTTAACGTTAAGTTTTCGATAGAGTCTATTGAAACATGGCTTCTGGACAAGTCAAAATATCCAAGTTCAAAATGTGGTCATATGAGTAAATATGGTAACTTGGAGAGCTATAGGCGGTCTATGAGCTCTTGGCGATTACTGATATTCTTCACGAGGATACACCATCTCCAATAAGATTGTCTAGGGTACGAATGAGAAATATTTACTTATTCTATCTTTATTTAAGAGTTCAATTTTAGCTCTTTAGTGGAATGAGTTAAAATTAATAGATTGGACCTAAGTGAATCATTTGTTGATTGTGATTAGGTTATGTCTATTGAAGCTTAAATTTAGATAGCCCGCCAAGATCCCCAATCCACACGGACTTACATGGATCACTTGATATATTCTACCGGACCAATTTATGGGTCCATCTAGAATTGTATTTAATATATTAAGAATATAATTTGCACATTATTTATTTAATGGGTCGATCAATTATATTAATATATTAATGAAAGGCATGTAAGCTTGTTTCTTTTAGTAAGAATGGGTCTGGTTCACATGTGGGTTTTTTAATTAAAGTCTAATGGATTAAATAAAATAAGAAAATAATATTAGGCCCATGTATATGGTGTGGGCGGCAAGACTAGAATAATAGTCTAAAATATTATTTTATTTTATTGATTGATTAAATGGAAATTAATTAATTTATTAGTTAATCATTTAATTGAGAATCAAAATCTTTTTCTGATCAGGAAATATGTTTCCTAGAGTTATACTATTGTGGTAGTATAATTAAAATAAAAGACTTTATTTGGTAAGTAGATAAATAAGAGATTTATTTATCTAGTCAAATAAGGAAGTCTTTTATATTGTCACAAATACACTGAAGAGTTGGATTAGGGTTTGTATATAATATATATGCATGCAGGATATGTGCAATAAATATATATATATATATGCATGAATGCATGCGGAAATATATATATATGTATGCATGCGGCAGACACTACAAGAAAAATGACCTATTGGGACAAAATATCTATTGGGACGTTTTTTTTTCGTCCCAATAGGCAGTCTATTGGGACGAATTATATATTTCGTCCCAATAGACATCCTATTGGGACGAAAAACAACAACGTCCCAATAGACTGCCTGTTGGGACGAAAAAATTTCGTCCCAATAGATTTTCGTCCCAATAGAATGTTTATTGGAACAAATTTTGTCCAATGTGGTATGATCTTTAGGGACGAATTTTTTACGTCCCAATAGGATATCTATTGGGATGAAATATATAATTCATCCCAATAGACAGCCTATTGGGACGAATAAATTCGTCCCAATAGACATCTTATTGAAACGAATTTTTTTCATCCCAATAGGTCTATAGGGACGATTTTAAGGCTATTGGAATGAAAAATATCGTCCCAATAGCCCTTTTGTAGTGTTTTCAATTAATCCTCAAAAGGCTTAGATGAATGCGAGTGAAGAAAGAAATGTGAAAAAAGTATTAGAAGACGAAGATGAAGAAAATATTACATTAAGATGAAAGGAGAGAAAATGAGGTAAATAATAGAGGTAAAAAAATATATATTATTTTGATGTGTATAATAGTTATTGTATTTATGGTTATGAGTGCATCTTAACCATTTTTTATTTTTTTTACACAGGATTTGTCACACTTATGTATCCATTAGATCATACTTGTCTGAATGGTTAAGATTTCATGATCATTAATTATTTTAATTGTTTCTCTCTCTCATATTTTTTCTCTTTTCCTAAACATTTTATTTGTTTCTCTCTAGTCATTTATTTCTCTCTTTCCTCTCTTATTACTATTATTTTCTTTTCATCTTATAACATTTCTTATTTCATATCTTTTTATATTTTCACTTGTGGCATTCTTTTTTTATTTATTGATAGAAATGCTTAAATAAAATAATTACATAGTTGATAAAAATTCTTCAAAGTACTCGAATTTTTTTGACATAATCAAAATACTGGAATTTATGATATAAAATATGTTATCCATTCAAAAATCCAAAAAAAAAAAAAAAAAAAAAACAAACAAGTAAGTAATTAAATTTGTTGAAAATTCTTGATTTTTTTTAAGTTTTTCCAAAGGTAGATTAATAATTAAATTACCATATAAATTAGAAAATGATGCAATATGGATCATTTTGTTCATCAAAAGTGGTTCTCTATCGAGATGAATTTTGTTTTTTCCAATAAATTTTTCATAAGGATCAATAACTATTAGTCTTGAGAGGTTTTCTATTATTTAAAAAAAAAAAAACTGAATCGTCGGAACTGGAACTGGAACTGGAACAGGAACAGAAACCGTTGATTTCGAATCGAAAATTGAAACCGCTGGTTCTGAATCGAAAACCGAATCCGCTATTTCTAAATCGAAAACCAAAACCAAAACCACTGGTTCCCAATTGAAAATTGGAACCACTGGTTCCTAATCGAGAACCAGAACCGAGGTCAAGTCTAATTCCGAGTACGATTAACGATTGACCATTTAATCTGACAATATATAATTTTTTTAAAAAAATTTAATTAAATGTTATAATAAATATTTTTTAATATCAATTTGTTTATCAAATAAAAATAAATTTTGAATTAGTAGAATCCATCTACAAATAAAATTTTGATTGAAAAAAAAAATCAATAAAAATTTAATAACAATTAGAGGTTATATATAAAAAGTATGCTTTTATTATCACATTTGAAACATCAGCTAGGTGGATAAGGTTGGTGGGTGGGTGGGCGTGGGCAAGCTGGGTTCAACACCCAGTGGTAACACATATTATTTCTAATTTGTGTGGCTTGGGTGCGTGGTGTGCAGGAGGGTGGGGGGTGGCTTGGGTGCCTGTGGCTTCGGCGGGCGTGCGTGGTGCGCAGGGGGGGGTGGCCTAAGTGGACAATTTTATTTTATTTTTTTTTCTTAAAATTTCGTCCCTATAGGACACCTATAGGGACGAAAATTTATCTAATGGGAGGAAATATTTCGTCCCTATAGGTTGTCAAATGAGACGAACAAAAATCGTCCCTATAGGTAATCTAAAGGGACGAAATTTTATTTAATGGGACGAAATATTTCGTCCCTACAAGTTGTCAAAGGGGACGAACAAAAATCGTCCCTATAGGTAGTCTATTGGGACGAATTTCAATTTTCGTCCCAAAGAAGCTGTTGTGACCCACCTGAGGCGACGTAATTTGGGACGAATTTTATTCGTCCCAATAGACCTATTGGGACTATTTTTGGGCTATTGGGACGAAAAAAAAACGTCCCAATAGCCCTTTTTTTTTTTTTTGTAGTGAGAATAGATATTAGAAATACACTATTATATATTGTGCAAGTTATATATATAATAGAAACGGAATTCATGCAATTGATATTATAAGGCAAGTTGAAGTCGTCAACTATATATATATATTTTTATAAAGCAAGCTGAATGTGCAATATATATATATATATATATATATATATATATATATATATATATATGTATATGCATGCATAATGCGCAAGACATATAGATATATTTCTTTAGGCGTGCAGTTTTTATAAAATAGCCAATATAGATATATATTCTTGGTATAGAATTCGGGAACCCTAAGGTCTTTGGTTTGAGAATATTTTTCTTTTGTTTGAGAAAAATAAAATCCAACTCTAGAGATTAGTGTGATAATTCGGCCAAGAGAGAAAAAGAGAAGAGATCGTTTTACTTCGATAGTGCACTAGTAGCTTATACATCAATAGGCTTTGTGCACAACTTCGAATAAGGTTCACGTGAGTTTCAATCATTAGATTGAGAATTCAAAAGTGACCGAAACGTTCTTTGTTATCTTTTGGAGGTTTTGTGACTAACGAAAAAGAAAAAGTTTTTGTTATCCATCCTCAGGTACACAATTCAAAGAGAAGGGAGACCACGCTCCTAGGTGATTCACGTTCGTGATTGGATTGGAAGATCTTACGGATTACCATCGACACAATGTCAATCGGATCACGCGACAAAGGTATGATATCTTTAGTATTATATGTTTAATTAATTAAAGGGTTAAGGTTCACTTTATGGAAAAAAATTTAAACTATACTAAACTCTATTTTAGTCTCGGTTCCACTGCGTTGACCGTATTTTTCCCTACAGCAAGATCTTAATACCTGTTTGCCTCTAAGTACCCCGGTATCCCGATACCCCGGTACCCCGGTACCCTGATATAGTCGAGCATAATTCAAGAAAAACAAGAATAAGGCGAGGTACTTGAGTATCCCGATCTACTAAAAGTTAGGAGTAGGCACCTGGTGAATAAATCACGTGTTAATACAAAAATCCCAGTGCTCCGACCCCACCTAAAGCAAGAAGCAGGTACCCCGAACAGCAAACCGAGAAGAAAGACAAGCATTAATCGCCATTGTTTGATACAGAATGTCACATGCATTCCCACCATTCAAGAGTTCCATTCAAAAGTGGAGTCAACTCTTTCAGTTATAAAAGGAATCACTTGATTTTAGGGATCAATTCCCCGACGAATTTGTCGATCGCCAAGGAAAGACCCGTAAATTGCTAAAACCCTAGACTGAAATTCTAGGAGTGCATGGCAAGAAATGGACCTATATATTCATCATATAATCATAGAAAAAGGAGACCCGACTTGATACTTTTCCACTTATCTACACGCACGAGAGCTCCATCGCCATCGCCCATTAAGTTTTCATTTTATCACATGACCTTAGCTATGATAAAGATTCATTGTAACCCCACCATGTATTCAATAAAATGAGTTGCATATTCGTCCCATTGTTTTCTTGAATCTTTTTTCTCACTACTATCATCTATCATTCTTATTGAATCTCTAGGAAACTAAAGGTATCAAACTACCTGATACCTCTCCGACCAAGATCGACCCCGATCCTGGTCCCCCTTGAATTGTTAATTGGAAAAATTACCCCAGTGATAATTTTCGGTTAACACAACCTAATCCCGGTATATAATCACACATCTGCCTAATCCCGATATAAGAAGACCTAGTCCAATTGCTTGCGATTTAAGTAACCTAATCCCGGTCACAACACAAGACTTAGATCTCTAAGAAGAGATAATACAACCTAAGTGAATATATGAATACTCAAAATGCAATTTAGAGCTAGGCAACCCTATATGCTTATCTAGGATGATGATTTTGCAATTAATTCAATCCTAGATATTAAAATCTAGATGACATGTCAAATAGCTTAGCTAAACATAGATTATAAAAACCTAGATAGCTATCACAATACAACACTCAATCAATTTATCACAAATATGTTAGGATTATGCTCAATAGCAAGAGTGTAATATTGTAATTGACAATCTTTTCATATTAATAAAGTGATTTCTAGTTTAACAAATCTTATAGCATTTATAGTTTAATATTATAATTGTCAAAGTAAATAATCATAAGGTCAAAAGACTATGAGAACAGAAGAATTGTTCGTACATCTGGATATGTATGAGGTAGACACAATTCTTTTGTCAGTCTTGAATAATATTCACAACTTAAGTTAAAAGTTGGGCACATTTATCTTGTTAAAGTTGTAGAATTCTTTTGCTAGCATTTGAGTGGGATCAAATGAGTTATGATAAGTCTGAAATCATCGGAGGGTCTTCGAGTAAAAGAATCTAGTGCACTGGGTGCATTGAACTGGATCACAATGAAATACTTTATCTAGAACCGTCAATAGATAATAGTCTTTTCATTATCAGGACAATCGGAGAGTCTATCTTAATCCTGAGATAAATGATGGACTTATGGTTGCAAGTGGTATCATTTGAGTTATCAATGAGTACGATTATATAGCATAGTCTATCCTCGATAGTTTGGTGGTATTCATTTGTTAATCGATAGAGGACTTCATTTATAGATATGGACATCGTGGCTCCATTTATCGAATGAGAGTAGAATATCATCATATGGATGTTTTGAGGTATTGGATATTGAATCTTAACGTTAAGTTTTCGATAGAGTCTATTGAAACATGGCTTCTAGACAAGTCAAAATATCCAAGTTCAAAATGTGGTCATATGAGTAAATATGGTAACTTGGAGAGCTATAGGCAGTCTATGAGCTCTTAGTGATTACTGATATTCATCACGAGGATACACCATCTCCAATAAGATTGTCTAGGGTACGAATGAGAAATATTACTTATTCTATCTTTATTTAAGAGTTCAATTTTAGATCTTTAGTGGAATGAGTTAAAATTAATAGATTGGACCTAAGTGAATCATTTCTTGATTGTGATTAGGTTATGTCTATTGAAGCTTAAATTTAGATAGCCCGCCAAGATCCCCAATCCACATGGACTTGCATGGATCACTTGATATATTCTACTGGACCAATTTATGGGTCCATCTAGAATTGTATTTAATATATTAAAAATATAATTTGCACATTATTTATTTAATGGGCTGATCAATTATATTAATATATTAATGAAAGGCATGTGGGCTTGTTTCTTTTAGTAAGAATGGTCTGGTTCACATGTGGGTTTTTTAATTAAAGTCTAATGGATTAAATAAAATAAGAAAATAATATTAGGCCCATGTATATGGTGTTGGCGGTGAAGACTAAAATAATAGTCTAAAATATTATTTTATTTTATTGATTGATTAAATGGAAATTAATTAATTTATTAGTTAATCATTTAATTGAGAATCAAAATCTTTTTCTGATTAGGAAATATGTTTCCTAGAGTTATACTATTGGTAGTAGTATATTAAAGGTAAAAGACTTATTTGGTAAGAAGATAAATAATAAGGTTTATTTATCTAATCAAATAAGAAAGTCTTTTAATAAGTCATAATATGATTAAACACTTATGAGTTGTATTAGGGTTTGGATTCTAAGGTTGATAGAAATCAGGGTAAAGCACAAATCCTCTTTGGGAGAGAATTCGGCCAACCCTAATAACACTACATGAAGATTTCGGCCACCCTATATATTTGATAGGATAGCATTCGGCCATAAGGTTCTTCTTCTCCTAGCTTGAGTGAATTATTTCTTTTGCTTAGAAAAATAATTCATACTCTAGACAAGTGTTGAATTCGGCCAAGAGAGAAATAGAGAAAGGGAGTTCTAATTTCGATAGTGCACTTGTAAGCTTGAATATCAAAAGGCTTTGTGCACAACTTCGAATTAGGTTCACGCGAGTTTCAATCTTAACGGTTGTTAAATTCAAAAGTGACCGGAATATACTTTCTAGTTTTCTTGGATTTTATTGTGACTAAGGATCAGGAGGAGAGATTTTGTTTTCCATCCTTAGGTACGCAATTCAAAGAAAGGGAGACCACGCTCCTAGGTGATTCACATTCGTGATAGGATTGGAAGATCTTACGGATTACCATCGACGCAAAGTCAATCGGATCACGCGACAAAAGGTATTCTACTTTTTAGTATATATATATATGTTTAATTAATTAGAGGGTTAAGGTTCAAATTATGGAAAAAATTTAAACTATACTAAACTCTTTTTAGTCTCGCTTCTGCTGCGTGCACTCGATTTTTCCTTACAAAATAATCTCTAACTTGTATTTAACATACAAGTAATAAAAGAGATGTCTTAATATGAAAAACACTAAAATTAGATGAAGTTAGTGAAAAGCATACCAAGGAAGATGTGATGATGCAAAACCACGCATGGATGCATACTATATGGTCATGGATGATCCTAGATGAAATTTGAAGAACAAAGGAAAAGCTTTGAGTGTTTAAAGGTGAGTTCTTGTGAATTTTTTTCTCTTGAAAAATATTCTAAGGAAAAATATGATTTTTGAACTCTTAAAAAACAACCTAAAAACATAGAGTCATATATATAGAGGACTCAAGTAAAGTGAGGTCGTTTTGAAAAAAACACACCAAAAAATGCACTGTGCACTGGTGGACCAGTGCATGAAGACAATTTGCATAGGGCAATGGTCGACCAGCGCAGGTGAAGGGCGCAACACCAGCGATAGAGAACTGGGCGTTCTGCGATAGTGTGCTTGCACTGGACGACCAGCGCACGACCAGCGACAGACCACTGGGCGATTTGCGCTGGTCTGGCGCATGTGGACCAGTGCACAGCCCATCCTTTTAAGCCTACACACAAAGGTGCAAGGGGCAAAAAGGTAAAGAAAAATGCATCCTAAGCCTAACATGATATGTCATTATAATCACAAGATGCAATCAATATACTCATGCAAGAAGAGAGATTAAATAATCAATAATGCACACATAATATGTTAACCGAAAATTGTCACTAGGGTGATTTTTCCAATTAACAATTCAAGGCGGACTAGGATCAGGGTAGACCTTAGTCGGAGAGGTATCAGGTAGTTCAATACCTTTAGCTTCCTAGGGATTCACTAAGAATGGTGTATAATCGTAGTAAGGAAAATGGATTCAAACAACTAATAGAACGAACATTTAACTCATTTCATTCATGGTAAATACATGGTAGGGTTACGATCTATAGTTATGGTTATGTGATAAAAAATAAGCAAAATGAGCGATGGCGATGGAGCTTTAGTGCATGTCGATAAGTGGAAAAGTAAGAAGTAGGGTTTCGGTCCCCTTTCTCTGCAATCATACGATGAATATATAGGCCCGTTTCTTGCCAGGCACTCATAGAACTTCGGTCTAGGGTTTTAGCAATTTACGGGTCTTTCCTTGGCGATCAATGAATTCGTCGGGGAATTGATCCCTAAAATCAAGTGATTCCTCTTAGAACTGAAAGAGTTGACTCCACCTTTAAATGGGACTCTTGAATGGCGGGAATGCACGTAATATTCTACCTCAAACGATGGCGTTTAATGCTTGTCTTTCTTCTCGGATTGCTATTCGGGGTACTTGCTTCTTGCTTCAAGCAGGGTCGGAGCACTGGGATTTTTTATTTAACACGTGATTTATTCACTAGGTGCCTACCACTAGCTTTTAGTGGATCGGGATACTCAAGTACCTCGCCTTATTCACATTTTTTTTCTTGAATTATGCATCGACCGTATCGGGATACTAGGGTATTGGGGTATCGGGATACCGGGGTACTCGGAGTCAGACGGGTATTAGAATCTTATAATAGTAGAATCCTTGGAGCTTTGTTTTTAGGGTTTCTGGGTACATTCGGGGACTTGAAAGTTTTAGACCTGATTGGGGTAGGTAAAAGTCCCTACCCTGGACTTTTGTAGGAAGGCGGGGTGTTTGCATATCTTTTCCCTGGTAGCTTCTATCCCAACTTAACTTCTGAGGCCAGTGGAAAATTCTTCTTTTATCCCTGCCATTTTTTACGGTTAACAGAAGTCCCCCCCGACTTTAACGCCGGTATCTTGCTGGGGTTGGAGTTAGGATTTCTAGTCCGCTTGAAGGATTTTCCATCTTGTCTGCTTGTCTAGTCTTGTCCAGCTAGCTTCCATAGCCAAGGGGAGGATCTTCCTTGGATTTGATAGCATTTAATGCACGGCCCACGTGCTAGATGATGATAGCTTTCAGATTTCAAAACGGGCCATTTTGGCGCGACTTCCCTTGAAACCATCATGATACGTTTCCGGTTACGTCTCTTCTTCTATCTTGGTAACTATCCACCTCTGCCTACAAATATACTACTCCTTCTTCCTTCACATGCTCACGCTTATTTGAACCTTCAAAAGATTTAATTTCTTCTTCTCTCGCAAGTCTTCCTTCTTCAAGAGTCTTCTCTGTCTTCTTTCTTCCATTCAAATGGCCTTACCATCAAAAATCCCAGCTTTTGCACCAGTCCTTCCTACATTTGACCTCTCTTCGGTTTCACCAAATCCTCAACCCGCCTCCTCAAATCCTCCCGATAGCATCGACGAACTGCTAAACATGGAGCGGGTGGAGTCGGAGGAGAGTTCTCCGATATCCATATGATGCACACGTAATAGTTCTAAAATAGATTCCTGGTGGCGCCAATAACTTGATCGGCACACGCAAGACACACGACAGTTTTATAAACTATCAGTAAATGATGGTACGTGCGTGCGAGTGTATATTTACTCTTTTCGCAAGTATACGAATCGTTGGCCACGTATAGTGGTTACGAGTAAGGGTATCATTCCCACGGAGGAGGTGTTAAGGAGGTGTTTATCTTAAGTTGGTTCTAGGTCGTATATAATATATACACACACACACTATATATATATATATATATATATATATATATATATATATATATATATATATATATATATTTACACTATTAACATGCAATAAAAGTAAAAGGGAATTGTCACAAGCAAGCTAAACTAAAATTACACTAGGATTAAACTAAGATGGCAATAATTAGATAACAACTAAATCAACATTAACTAACTAAATTACCAAATCAATTAACTAATTAAACACTAATTAACTAAACTAATCTAATTACCAACTACACTCATGCATGGTCATGGGAAAGTGTAGTTGTGAGGTGGTAATGGCATGGAAATGCTAGGAAATGGTTTTCATGCAATAAATCCAATTCCTAGTTGATAGTAAATAAGCTCACAAGATTGGTATTAACCAATCTAACTTAGAATTAGGCACATACACAAATAATCACTCATGCATGCTATTGATATCTCAATAGTCTAAATCCTATGACATATCAATTAATTGGTTAATCAATTAACATGCATCTATTAAGCTCAAGCAAATATACTAATCAACCAAAATATGAATATTATTACAATCCCACCAAAGTTCCCAACATCAACACACTACAAAAAAAATGGTCTTTTCCGACGGCTAAATGCCGTCGGAAATACGCTTTTCTGACGGGAAAAGGCCGTCGGAGGCCGTCACAAATATGCTTGTCGGAAAAAACCATTTACCGACGAGCCGTCACAAATACTACCATTTTCGACGGCTATGGCCGTCGGAAAAGATAAAAATGCTGTCGGTAATAGTAATTAAGGGTGGTCAAAATTACTTGCATTTTCCGACGGCTTTACCACTATTTCCGACGGTTATTGCCGTCGGAAATAGTCGAATTAAAAAAAAAAAAAAAAAATAGTGCGATTGTACTTGACAGGCACCACCTCACCCGACACGCGCCACATCACCCAGGCACTCAACAACGTTAAATCAATGAAACTCATGGGGTTCGAACCCTTGACTTGAATGACAATAAGGGTTACCCTTACCATTTTGCTATAACTTTATATCTGATATGTTTTGCATACTATTTATATATAAGCTATTGATATTTTTGTAAAATATCTAATTAAATATTTTTTTTTATACTGTTTAAATATAACTATTGAGATATTGTTTTTTAAAATAATATTTTATTGAAATTATTAGAGTTTGTTTTAAAAAATCTGATATAGTGTCACTAAACATAACTAAAAATAACAAAATGTTCTTGTGATTACTAATAATTTTACTATATTTTATATTTAGTTAATTTAGTAAGATGTTTCCATAAAGTAATTCGAATTAAATTTTAGCATTTCCGACGATACTTTTTATGTTGTTAGAAAAGTGAGTAATATTGACGGCTTATTTGACTATTTTTGAAGGCCCAAAAGTAGTCGGAAATGCAGTACTGTTATTATTTTTTTTTTTTAAATTTCCGACGGCACAAAAAGTCCCACAAGTCATCGGCATAACTCGACAACTTGACACAACCCAAATCAATCTTGTAGATGTCATGTACGAGGGCGTCGTAATGTTCCTTGACATCCCTACGTGACTTTCTAGACAGTTGACTGGCGATATTTTGCTATCGGGCAATTTTTCAAGATAAAATTGCTTATAATAAGAGGGAGTTCCTAAAGAATGATGTCAATATCTCACAAATCCCTGCATCATAACCCTAACAAATGTTTTGTGTATTTCTGTTTGCATCAAAGTGTTCACTCCTGATTTTTGCACATATATGTCATTGTCCAGATAGCAATTTAAGGAAAATCAGGTGTATTAAATGCTTACTACGAAATAGAGTTTATATAATTATTTTATCTAACTTTTTATTTTTCAAGAAAAAATAAATCATGAAATTTTTATTTATACAAATTATTTGAAGAAACTTTATATAAAAATATGTTTTTGACACTTAAAAAAAAATTTAATCTTTTCCAAAAAAAAAAATATTAATCTTTTCCGACGGCATTTAGCCATCGGAAAAGACCATTTACCGTCGGAAATGTGACTATTTCCGACGGCAATTAGGCCGTCGGAAATGTTGGATTACTTTTTCCTCATTTCCAACGGAACAAGACTATTTCTGACGGCACAAAGACTATTTCCGACGGTCATTTGGCCGTCGAAAATGTCATATCAGATTTTTACTCATTTCCGACAGCATTGATATGGCCGTCGGAAAAGGTACTATTACCGACGGCAATTAGCGCCGTCGGAAATAGTTCGTCACTGATAAGGCTTTTTTTGTAGTGACATGTAATCAAAATACAACAACAAGCTAAAGTAAACAAAAGAGATAAAGAAAACAACCCAATCTCTTGTGAAGTCTTCAAGCTAGCTGGGCTTCTCCTTGTCTTTCCCAAGCTTGGAGTCAAGAGGTGTTGAGAGTGAGCTAGGATGGTTTGGATGATGTATACTAAGGTATTCCAAGCTATTTAGGTGTAATATATGACATGTTTAGTGTAACATTTACTTGTTTGGATATTTAGGGATGTGTTTTAGGTTTAGGAAGGATGAATATATATATAGGGGAGTGTTTTGGGCGTGAAAAGAAGCTTGAGTCGGTTGTCCTGGCGGGTTTATCCACCAAGCTCGCGGGTTTGTTCCCACCGCACAAAGTCGTGGAGGATTTCGGAGCTTTTCCTGCGAGCTTGAACCTTCTGGACTGCGAGCACTTTCCCGCTGCATGAAACCGCTGTCTTCCAGTGAGTTTGTATGTTCTGGAATGCGGGAAAGAAGGTGCTGGAGTTGACCTTGAAGCTTGGTGGCCATAGAGGTTTGGCTTCTTGGAGGAGAAGAAGAAATTGTGCATTAAAGGCCCAAAATGTGTCCATCGTGACCAGTGGTCTGGGCGGAGTTTGGCCGGAAAAACCACCGAAAATGGGTCGGAAATGAGCTAGAAAAGTTCAGGTCACGACCGGGTATGAACCGGGTCGAACCTGGTTCGCAGGTCGTCTGGTCGCCCGACTGGAGGTTAGGGACGATGACGTCATCGTTGCATCATGCTGATGCCAGGTGGTCCAAAACGGCGCTATTTCGCGTGTGACGTGGCATCTGACGCTGTGCTTTTTACGGCAAATTACAATCTGGTCCCTCAACTCTTCCCTATTCACAGAATCTTCAATCTTCTTCAAAATATTACATTTTTACCCCTATTTCTCCAAAATGACCAAAATGCCCCTGAATTCCTCTATTTACCTGAAACACTTATTTAAACCATTATAATCCCTATTTTACCCAAGAAACGAATACAAAAGATAGGAAATGGGAGCGCTAAATGTGAATATTTACAGCGCGATCAGACCCCCAAATCTAACTTTTGCTCGTCCTCGAGCAAAACTAATCAAAAACTAATAAATAAACATAAACTAAGCATAATAAAATGTAAACTAATTAGTCCACTGTCGTGGGAGAAATGATGGCACTTAGCATGTGCCACAAGCCTTTTAAACCCCTAGGTGTCCCTAGTAGGAGGAGTGTAGTCTCCTGAGGGTTTACCGCTACGATACCCACAAACGTAAATCTAAAAATTAAAAACTAAAATTAAAAAACAATTTGCAAAAACAAAGCCATACAAAATGAGATGACAGAAAAGTTGTGCATATGAGGAATTACACATGTGAGAACCGCTGAGTGAAGGATAACCTAAAGTCATTCAATTGATTGAAAACGCACAATGCAAATCCCACACTCAAAATGTTATAGCTTCAAATTCAACACACCCAATTGCTCGGATGTAATTCGCCTCGACTCTAATCCTCACTGGATTTCACTATATTTTTCTCTCAGAGTCCTAGGCACACTCTCTATCAAACACATGCGATTTGGAAGTTATGTACATGGAAATCAAACATATAATGCATGCGAGTATTAGAAATAAAGCACATTTTCTGAAAATTGATCTCATGAAGGAATTGAATGCCATGAACGTGGTAGAGCATATTAACATTCATATTCCCTAAATAGACTTCCTAAAAGATCAATTAGATTCTTCCCTACTTGTGTTGGCCAAGGTGATATATGGTGAATGATATATGGAAGGTATATGGAGATACTAATCATGCCAAGATGTTTCATATTACATTTTTCAATACGAAAGCTCATTTTAGATTACTCATTTACACAAGCGTCTAGGCTACAATTTTGAACTTTGGATTGTGCTATCTAATTACTCTCATTGGAGTAATCATTGCTTTGAAGATTGAAGGCTTTAAGTGCTTAATTTTTAACACTTAATTTTTGAAAGCCTTTATTTTAGCACAAGTTACAAAATAAGCCGCAGTACACGCTATTACAATTTAGAGCTTAACGATTGAATTCTCTACTTAGTAGGAGTTGACAAGATTAGTAACTATGTAAGATCAAGTGTATAGGTCTATGGATTAGGGTGTTGTGTGATAGGTTTATGTGTTTGGCCGTGTTTGTATTGAATCAAGCATAAAGGGAAATGGACGTGTTTAGGCAATTTGGTAGTGTGTACTACAAAGTCCTAATATCATTTCTAAAAGTCCATCTATCATGGGAATACAAATTCAACATGTTGTCCACATTTATGAATGTTCTATGGTAAACAATGCTAATGAAGTATTGAGATCACAATGAAAAACATGTTCGAAGAGTGTATAAGAGTAGAAACAAAATTTATCCTCAAAATGAACGCTAAGGCATAAAACTCACGGGTAGTCTCCACTATTAATCATAACAATTGAGTATGGAGTCTCATCCACTTAGACACTAAGAGAAAGGGACGAAGTTCACATCATGCGAAGCAATCCTAGACTGACAATAGTTAGCCAAGACTACTAACACATGCAAAAAACTCCTCAATGGCACAACTCAAAACATCTCATTCAAACAATTTTGTTCTAGATGGCTCAATTTGCAAAATTTTTGAAAATTTATTCAAAAACACAAAAACTAACGACACATATGAAAAACACAAAACTAAACGACACATATGTGTTCGCACCCCCAAACCTAAACTCGACATTGTCCTCAATGTTGAAAAATTGAAGTACATGGACGAAGAGTTCATCGGTTTGAAAATCCGGGCACAGACATACTAACACTTATATACAAATAATCACACACATAATAAATATATAACACAGCACAAAATTAAAAACAAATTAACTAAAAAATACCATGTGAAGAAGGCATCTAAACATAGAGGACAATGTTTCGAGAAAATTATCACTTTTCGAATTCGAATAACGTCTGCTTTTCAATGCATATTTTCAAAGCTGCTCAATAAAACTTGCTCAAATTTTGAAACAGGAATATAGACATGCAAATGAACACGTTTCATGAAGAAAAAATTTCAAAATTCAATTTTGTAAAGCGTGAAAAGAGACGTTGAAAACAGGTCACGTGCAGAATTTTGAAAACATGGCACGCCTGTGACCTTCGTTCGAAGAAATAGTCATAACTTTTAAAATACTGCCCAGAACTTTACGTTCTTTATATCGTTGGAATCGTATCGAAAAAAAAATGAATGCTGAGTGAGCGGAAAAATTTATTTCTTTACTGATTGGTACATTTTTTAAGAAACATTTTGCCTCAAAAATTCAAAACAAGGCATCTTCACAAGGTTTGAATAAAACACAAAAAAAAAAAAAAATACAAAAATACAAAAATAACATAATATACAATCCTAATATCTACAACTAACATGTGAACATATATATACAATCCTAAATATCCACCACTAATCACATTACAACAACCAATCCTAGTCACTATGCAAAAACAACCAATTCACACCCTTAAGCTAAACATGAGATATCAACTTGAAGTAAGAGCTTAAAAGTAAGAGATTGGACCTTCCTAGGATGGTGTGGCTTCGTGGTATGGTGTGTTGGTGCATGATGTGTGCACGGCTTTGTGTCCCCGCGGGTTTCTTCCCGCGGTCTCTTCTCGCGGGCAATTCACAGGAATCCGCCGCGAGTTCAAACTTTCGGCTTGGCGGGCTCTTTCCCGCGGATTGGGAAGTCGCGGAAATTACTCCATAGAATGCCACGGCTTTGCTTCTGCTAGCCAGTGGGATTATTCCAGCGGACTTGAAATCGCGGAGGTTCCTTGAGCTTCCCACGGGTTCATCCCTTCTGTCCCGCGGGTTATGTCCTGCGGACGTATCTCGCGCAAGGTTAACAGAGAACCCCGCGGCTTTGTTGAGCGGGAATAATCCTGCGGACTCGTCCCACGGTAGGCATTCTTAGCCTATTCGCCCTTCACTTTGATTCCATAGCCTGCACACATAAAAAATCATGCCAAAAACACCACAAGCATATTCTATGCAAGGATATAAGTAAGGAGTATAACCCCCAAACCTATCTATTTCCCTACATGTCATCATGATATGGTTAAGCACAAATGCAACATGACAAGTGAGTAGATAATGACTCTAGACTCTAAACACTAAACTAATAATTTGTTCAAAATAATTACAAATTAAAAAGTATTTAAATATAAACAAAAAGAAAACGAATGTCCGTTAATTGCGTCCTTTCCTTAAAGCTTGAAATTCCTGAACATTAACAAACATATCAAAAAGTTCATACAAGTCAAGCACTCAACCACCATCAAAGATGAGTGGCTTTACCACAACATAGCCATTCTCACTTTTCTTGACCCAAAGGGGTCCATTCCTCTTGAGTCCTTCTATTTTGGTCTTGTCAATCCATAAGGAATTGACAACCAACCTTGTAGTCCTATGACTCACATTTGTCACATGTTGCCATTTCATATTTGCGCATTGAGATCCAATATGACATCTAATGTGGCACTTGTAACAAATGGGACTAAAGTGAGAGATTGTACCTCTCTGATTTGTTGTGGTTTTCTTGGAGGCTTGCTTGATCTTGTCCTGCCTTGGGGTCAACCTTGGAGTAGGTCTCTTGAGGACTTCTGGTATTGGTTGCTTGTCCTTCAAGCTTTGTAGAGGTGAAGGTGGGACTTGATTGCTCTTCTTGGTGGCTTTCTTCTTCTTTGATTTATGGAGACTTGGTTTGGTGACCATGGCACTTGAAGTTCCTTGACCTAAGTCAAGCTCATCTTTCAAAAATGGCATCACTTCCTTTCCCTTTGCCTTCAACTCTTGCTTAGCCTTTGCAAGCTTTGCAAGGTGGTCAAGTTCCCTTGTCTTCATTATCTCTAAAGCCTCATCCCTTTGAGCCAATTCATCCTTAAGCTCTTCAATCTCCTTTAAGGATGAATCCCTTTCCTTCTCAAGTGAATTGATTTTCTTCTCTAAGCTTACATCTTGGCTTATCAATTCCTTGCTCTCTTGTGCAACCTCAACTACTTTCTTTTCGTACTGTCCATACTCCTCCTCGAACACCCTCTCTAATATGCGCATACTTTCATCAATGCAGTCATATTTTCCCTTAGAGGATTTGAATACAAACTCAGGTTCTTAGACCTCTATCGAATCCAATTCTCTGCTCTGAAGATCGGTTAGTGCTTTTTCAGCCAACTTCCCCACTTGGGCTGCTGTATTTGCTATCGGTTCTTCTAGGCCACTAATTCGTTGCTCGGTAAACGAGGGGTTGTCTTGTCTGCCCCACTGATGGTCTTGCCATCCTTGATTGTTGCTTGCTTGATGGTTACTTGCTTGATACGGAAACACGACTTGCACCTCTCCAATTACCGGTTGTTGCCCAAAGTTTGCCTTGAGATTTTCCATTTCCCGTGACATGTTGGCCAATTGCATTCCTAAGTCCGCATTGGTCCTTTCCTCACAAGAATCATCTCTTCCTCTTCTTTGTTGGGAATTTTCACCCAACATCTCATATACGGCAAACACCTCCCTTACGGTCTTCTCCCTTATTGCTCCCCCACAAGCATTATCAATAGTGGCTTGTGTGAGTCCCATCAATTCGTCATAGAAACACTGTACTAGTAGGACGAATGGGAACATATGGTGCGGGCACTGTGCAATGAGTGACTTATATCGGTCCCAAGTCTCATGGAATGCTTTCCCTGGTTCTTCTTCAAAGGTTGCTATATTGCCCCGGATTTCTTGTGTTTTCCAAGAGGGATAGTACTTTGAGAAGAATTTGGTCTCTACCGCTTCCCAAGTAGTCAATGAATCTGCGGGTAGAGCTAATAACCACTTCTTTGCTTTATCTTTAATGTAGTACGGGAAGCATCTCATCCTCAACTGATCTTCCGTGAGCTCTTCGAGTCGGATGGTAGTAACGACATCGTAGTACTCCTTCATGAACTGAAGGGAATCCTCATCCGGTTCACCTCGGAACACTGGAAGAGTGTTGAAATGAGAACTCTTCAACTCGTAGCTTCGTTGCAAATCACACAACAGAATTGCTGACGGTTGAGCTCCCATAATCGGCAAAGCAAAGTACTTCATAAGCCTCTGAATAACAGGCACACCGGAAAGGTTTTCCATATTGATCCGAATCCTGAAATAATCGAACAAACAAAAATCAAATCGAACAAGATATGATATGAACACTAAAAAAAATTAAACTACAAATAACAAAAATAAAACTAACACTAAAACTAACAAAAGATAATATGCTTCCCGGCAGACACTTCCCCGGCAGCGGCGCCAAAAACTTGATACGCACGTAATAGTTCTAAAATAGATTCCCAGTGGCGCCAATAACTTCATCGGCACATGCAGGACACACAACAGTTTAATATACTATAGGTAAAAGATGATACGTGCGTGCGAGTGTATATTTACCCTTTTCGCAAGTATACGAATCGTTGGCCACGTATAGTGGTTACGAGTAAGGGTATCGTTACCACGGAGGAGGTGTTAAAGAGGTGTTTATCTTAAGTTGGTTCTAGGTCGTATATAAAATATACATACACACACACTATATATATATATATATATATATATATATATATATATATATATATATATATATATATATATATATACACTATTAACATGCAATAAAAGTAAAAGGGAATTGTCACAAACAAGCTAATTAAACACTAATTAACTAAACTAATCTAATTACCAACTACACTCATGCATGGTCATGGGAAAGTGTAGTTGTGAGGTGGTAATGGCATGGAAATGCTAGGAAATGGTTTTCATGCAATAAATCCAATTCCTAGTTGATAGTAAATAAGCTCACAAGATTGGTATTAACCAATCTAACTTAGGATTAGGCACATACACAAATAATCACTCATGCATGCTATTGATATCTCAATAGTCTAAATCCTATGACATATCAATTAATTGGTTAATCAATTAACATGCATCTATTAAGCTAAGCAAATATACTAATCAACCAAAATATGAATATTATTACAATCCCACCAAAGTTCCCAACATCAACATGTAATCAAAATACAACAACAAGCTAAAGAAAACAAAAGAGATAAAGAAAACAACCCAATCTCTTGTGAAGTCTTCAAGCTAGCTAGGCTTCTCCTTATCTTTCCCAAGCTTGGAGTCAAGAGGTGTTGAGAGTGAGCTAGGATGGTTTGGATGATGTATACTAAGGTATTCCAAGCTATTTAGGTGTAATATATGACATGTTTAGTGTAACATTTACTTGTTTGGATATTTAGGGATGTGTTTTAGGTTTAGGAAGGATGAATATATATATATGGGAGTGTTTTGGGCGTGAAAAGAAGCTTGAGTCAGTTGTCCTGGCGGGTTCATCCACCAAGCTCGCAGGTTTGTTCCCACCGCAAAAAGTCGTGGAGGAATTCAGAGCTTTTCCCGCGAGCTTGAACCTTCTGGACTGCGAGCACTTTCCCGCTGCATGAAACCGCTGTCTTCCAGTGAGTTTGTACATTCTGGAATGCGGGAAAGAAGGCGCTGGAGTTGACCTTGAAGCTTGGTGGCCATGGAGGTTTGGCTTCTTGGAGGAGAAGAAGAACTTGTGCATTAAAGGCCCAAAATGGGTCCATCATGACCGGAGGGAGCTTGGCCGGAAAAACCACCGAAAATGGGTCAGAAATGAGCTGGAAAAGTATAGGTCACGACCGAGTATGAACCGGGTCAAACCTGGTTCGCGGGTCGTCTGGTCGCCCGACTGGAGGTTAGGGATGATAACGTCATCGTTGCGTTATGCTGATGCCAAGCGGTCCAAAACGGCGCTATTTTGCGTGTGACGTGGCAGCTGACGCTGTGCTTTTTGCGGCAAATTGCAATCTGGTCCCTCAACTCTTCCCTATTCACAGAATCTTCAATCTTCTTCAAAATATTACATTTTTACCCCTATTTCTCCAAAATGACCAAAATGCCCCTGAATTCCTCTATTTACTTGAAACACTTATTTAAACCATTATAATCCCTATTTTACCCAAGAAATGAATACAAAAGATAGGAAATGGGAGTGCTAAATGTGAACATTTGTAGCGCGATCACCATAGGGAAAAAACATGGTTGGGACGAGGGCGACGTCGCTGATGACAACACCCCGCTTAAGCGCCGTCATTCTGATGGGAATTTTGGAACCGGGTCGGGTTCCGACACTAGACCCGAAGTCCCAGTTCAAATAGCCGTTGAAGAAGATGACGAGGATGTCGATGTCGAGGTGGAGGAGGGGAACACTTTGGTTGTCGACCTAGTAGCGGTTCAAACTGGCCCTCTGTCTTCTTTCTGAAAAGAATACGGTGTGTATAAAACTATCTAGAGGGGGGGTGAATAAATTTTAACTATTATTACCCAATTTTCGAATGCAAGTCAAGTTTACGAAAATGCCCCTATTAGTCTAAATTACAAGCAAGTGTAATATAGTGCGGAATTTAAATAACACTTAATGTATACGTGGAAACCCAACCACTGGGAAAAACCACGGGCTGTTTAGTGCGCCACACTCGGACCTCGAAATCCACTAATCGAAATGGAGTTTACAACCTATGTAGACCTCGTCTAATACTCCGGTCAATAACCCCCCACTTCTACCACTCGGGCCTTTAAAAGTGGCTGTAGTCCAATTGCTTAGGCCGCTTAAGGCCTAAGCAATCTTAGCCTCAAGACTTAATTCTCAATGAAGAGATTATACAACCTATGCGAATATATATATGAATATTCAAATAACAAACAAGGCTAGGTAACCTTAGATGCTTCTCTAGGATGATGAGATAATCAATTTAAATCAACCCTAGATATCAATTGCTAAATGACATATCAAATAGCTTAGCTAATCAAGATTAAACAAAAACCTAATTAGCTATCACAATACAACACACAATCATGTCAACACAACAATCTCTATTTTGAATATTAGATGTTAATCTAAGAACAAGCAAATAATAAAAGAGATGCCTTGATAAATAAAACACTAATTATAAATGATAATAGTAAAGAACATACCAAGGGAAGTGTGTTGACCAAGACCCATGCAAGTAAACATCCTAACTATGCTAGAAAATGTTTAGATGATATTTTGATGCATATGAAAATAGGTTTTGAGAGTTAAAGACAAGTTCTTGGGAGTTTATCTCTTGAATATATTTTTCTCTCAAAAATGTGTTGTTGCTCAAGTGAAGAAGAAAATATATATATATATTAGGTCATGAAACAAAACTACACCGTTTTAAAGTTTTATCCATATATATATATATATATATATATATATATATTTATATTATCACACACACACACCAAACGCACAGATTGCTAAAGAATATATATATAATATAACAATCAAAACGCACAGCATTTGGATGCTGAAAAGAGTGACAAATGAGAGTGATCCTGTGAGGTGAGCTCACGTGAGAGGCAATCAAGTAGACCAATCATTTAACAAGTCAAATCCACTAAAACAACAAGTCAATCACACATAAATGAGCTCACATTAAAATACAACACTCAATAAAATGCTCTGAGAAAAACAAAAGCAAAATGCTATCAGGTAGGCCGTGAGTGCGCCGTGAGAGCAACGCGGGCAGAGAGGCAATTTTGCCGTGAGGAGCCCGTGGCTCACGCCACCCTCTTGCTTGCCTTGCTAGGTGTGGCTATCATGCCACACTAAGCTGACTTCGGACCCGAGTGTTCTTCAGTCCAGTTGACCTCAAATCTTGGAATCCAATTCCGTCTTCGAAATATTGACCCGGATTTAATCATAAATATAGAAAATTATATAACTTTTCAATTTAAGCTCGGAATTAAAATCCGGTTTCCGATAAAAACACGGAATGTCCCAAATGTCTCGGAAATCATCCGAAACATATAGAAAAGTCTCCGAATCGCTCGGAACTCATCTATGGACAAATCCACACATAAAAAATATAACAAAGAAGTGTAAGTGTGGAATGTGACAAGAGAATGCACACAAATGCTAGTATGTTAAGTGTGTGTGTGCAACTAATCTCTTCAAAGAAAAATAAGCACTAGAGATTATACCTTTGGCGTGCTTGTCCCTTGAGGTCTTGAAAGGGCCTTTGAGCTTGATCCTCAATCACCTAAACTACCCTTACACAATAAACCTCAACATGTGGTTTGTCCACGAAATAAGCCAATCAACAACCGGGAATCCTTACAATCTCCCCCTTTGGCTATTTCCTGACAAAACCACCACTCACATTGATTCCTCACAACATAATAGAAACTACAGATCACAAATGATTATCTACATTACAAAGAGATATTTTTAAAAAAAATCTTGAAGTCTTCAATCTCTTGTAGAATAATCAGTCCCTGAAAGCAAAGTTTCTATACTATCCAATTCAAGTAAAAAGTGAGATGAATCAAGTGAGAATATAAACAAGCATTTGCATTCTAAGAATTTAAGTACAAGTACAACATCATGCAATAATTGTGAATGCAATGCTCCCCCTCAATGGGTTACTCCCCCTCAATGTATTGTCTCCCCAACATGCATAATTGCTACCACAATTTGCAACTCCCCTTACCACCATTCTACTCCCCCTTTTTTGTCATGATATAGGCAAAGGAGTAGTCCCCAACCGGGTCACTTAGCAAAGAGAGATTATAACATTCAAGTCATTTGCATAATCATAAAATGCACTTTATGCAACTCAATTAATTAGTGAGAAACAAGGAGATTTATTTTGATAAAATGTGTGAATCAAAAATGCTTTGCATACAAGACATGTAGCATTCAAGTCCAAAATCCAATGGTATTTGGCAAAGCAAATGACAAAGGTTTCTAATGGGAATTCAAACCAATTTCACCATTGTCATGAGAAAAGCAAGGATATAGAGTTTTCATTGATTTTAATTTATGAGCAACTATATCCATCTTTATAAGTCAAACATGTCATGAGCAACTTTGCACCCTATTTGATTTTTCTAGGAATGAAACCCATATGATAGTAGACATGTTCAACAAATAAAGAAAGAGAGACAATTTGGAAAATAAATTTCTTTGAACGGATACAAGATCCTTTATTCATTTTGAGTCTCATAAGCTTTTTCACACAAGTTTTGCATTTAAAAATTGCAATCATCAATTCATGCTTTTTCATTTGAGCATGTCATTTGAATTTCATGCTTTTCATAAATCATTAGTATGTCATTAAGAATCATCATGTCATGGAGATAACTATAGGTCATTCATATCATATTTCCTATGTAAATCTCCTAGTCCAAAAATGCATGTTTGAACATAAATATGACATGGATTGTAAACAAGCATGGTTCACACTTATTGAATTGAAAACATATATACATATGTGCAACCAAGCTTACTCAAGCAATTAACAAAGAAGCATAAGATTTTTCAAATATTTGCATGCAATAAGTATGCATAAGCTCTCTTTGCTTGAGTTTCCCATATGGGGTCAATATCATCCTTCATCAAAGAAGGCGATGAGGTCCTATGGACCTATCAAGTCCATTGGACTTAGTTGAACCTATTTGAGACTTGTTAGTCTCGTAGCAAACGGGTTCATCTTTCCTTATCCACATAGATATGATTTTTTTCTTCTTAGTGGTTAAGGGTTGCATGTCATTCACTAACCTAGGATTATTGACAAAGGATTTCCTAGGCTTATGCAAGTGGGCTCTTCTTAGCCTCTTTTTCTCTATCATGCTATTAATCCTACAATGCTTAATGTACTAAAAGCACTTAGGCCTAATATGCTTATAAACACCACAATAATGACAAGTTGGTACAAAGTAAGAATTCATACCATATCCGTGTGAAGTCATTGGAGACTCATCATGCATTTGATGTCTCCTTTGGTGTTGAGCCGGTTCATGTCTTCTATGTGGTTGAACCGGAATGGGTTGCCTCCTTGGATGAGGTAGCATGTTTTGCCTCTTTTCATAGTGAGTCATTTGTTGAGGAGAGTTGACTCGAGAGGCTCTAATCCGTTGAGCTTGGGGTTGTTTTGTTTTCACCACCTTCACTTATGCATTTTTCAAACATTGTCCTAGTTCTAACTTCTTCCTAGGAGTTTGCACCGGTGATGCTTCTATCTTACCTAAACTCTTCACAAAGACGGTCTTCTTAGGAATAGAGCAATCCTTGCTCACTTCGAATCCAAGACCTCTTTTGTCACAAGGGCTTTTTCTTACTCCAAGTATGTTGTCAAGCTTCTTGGTGCTTATGGTCATTCTAGTCAATGACTCTTTGGCTTCAACAAGCTCTCTCTTCAAACCCTCTTCATTCCTCTTAGACAAAGCTAGCTCATCTTTTAGCTTGTCTTCTTCCACCATGGATCTTACCACTTCATCATTCAAGTGATCAACTTGTGTTGAAAGCCTAAGTAGTTCTTCCTTTAACCTTTGAATCTCTTTTTCATTCTTTAACTTAGAGCTTTCAAAACTTTCAAAGTTGTCCTTAAGATCCATCTTCTCCACTTGCTTCCTTAAGAGGTCATTGTATGTTGAAAGCTCTAGATTTTCTTCCTCTAAAATCCTTAGAAATCTATCTTTCTTTTTCATGGAGCTTTCAACATTGACTATAAAGTCATGCACATCCATATTCTCTACATTTCCATTTGTAGAGTTAGATAAGGAGTCATTGTAAGGATTCCCGTTGTTTTTAATTGGCTTATTTCGTGATCAAACCATATGTGGGGGTTCTTTGTAAGGGTAGCCCAAGTATCGGTCTTCTTGTTCGAAGCCCTTTGAAGACCTCGTGTTGATAAGCACCGAAGGTAAATTTCTATGTGCTTACTTTTCTTTGAAGAGATTAGTTGCACACACACACTAAACATTCATTGCATATGTGTGCATTCTCTTCGTTTGTCACAATTCACACTTGCACTTATTTATTATATTTTGTTGTGTGTTATTGTGTCTTGTTGTTGTTTTAATTCGTTTCCCGATAACTTTCGGAAACGTCCGCGCATGCACGAGAATGTGCTTGGTTTAGCGCGAGGACCGCCTATGGAGAATGCCCTTGGCTTCTCCTTGGTTTTCACCTATCTAGGTGATCGGCGGTTATTATCGGCGGCCTGGCCGCCGAATGAAACCGCCGTTTCAGTCCAGATTGGTCTGAAGCATTTCTGCGGTTAAGATCGGCGGTCACGACCGCCGTTCGAAACCGCCGATTCAAGACCTGATTGATTTATCTCTCAGTCTAATTCGGCGGTTGAAACGGCGGGCATGAAACCGCCGTTCGAAACCGCCGTTCATACCTGGTTGATTTTGATCTCTCTGTTCTGTTTCGGCGGTTGGAATCGGCGGTCACTAAACCGCCGAATGAACCGCCATTTATGCTCTGTTCTTCACGAGCTCAATTCGGCGGTCATTAACGGCGGCCTGGCCGCCGATTGAAACCGCCGATTGGCGCGTTTCTTTGAAACTTACTTAAACGACCACACTTTGATTTGGCCCCCTATATATATGCCACTTTGACTTTAGGTCAATTAAGAGAGTTCATATTCAGAATTCATACTTAGGATATTTTTCAAAGAGAAGAAAAATTCCAAGAACTCCATTCTTGATTCTCAAACACTTTTTCATGATCATCAATCATCATCTAGCATCATCTTAGATCATCTAGATGTCATCTAGCATGGAATCTTCATCATACTTTGCTTGGTAAGCTTTTCACTAATATCTTACATGTTTTGTGTTTCTCTTATCTAGCAATCTCAATTAATTACTTGTTTGTTATTTTGTATGCTTTAGATACAATATTGAGATGAGTATGATGTATGTTTGAGATTTTATATTGTGCTTGCATATTAGGTTTTGTGCTTAATATTGATTAGCTAAACTAATTGACATGTCATTTAGTTTTGATATCTAGGATTATACTTAATTGCATATTAATCATCTTAGATAAGCATATAGGGTTTCCCTTGCTCTATGTTGCATTTTGGATATTCACATATATTCACTTAGGGTTGTATTCTCTTCAAAGAGAAAGTAAGTCTTGTGTGTAGCATCCGGGATTAGGTTGCTTAGAACGCAAGCAAATTGGACTAGGTTCACTCATACCGGGATTAGGTAGGTGTGTGATTACTTCCGGGATTAGGTTGTAATCGTTTGCACATTTAGTGGATTCGAGGTTCGAGTGTGGCTTACTTACATAGCCCGTGGTTTTTCCCGTGAGGGTTTCCACGTAAAAACCAAGTGTTGTTTTAATTTCCGCACCATATTACAATTGCTTGGTTATATTATCTTGAGGGCATTTTCGTAATTTTGATTAACACGAAAAATTGGGTAAAAAGCGTAAAATCTATTCACCCCCCCCCCTCTAGATAGCTTTATACACACCGTGCTATAATTTGTTTCAGTCATCTCCACTAGTGTCATCTTCTAGACTCTCCTCCTCTCTTATGGATCCAATATCCTCATCAAGACCTTCACCTTGATCTCTTGAGTCAATAAGTGTCATATCCCAATGTGAAGCAACAACTATCTCCTCTATAGCTACTTCTTCGACTTTCTCTTCTATGAGATCACTAGCAACGTAATTCTTACCAACAACTTCATTTTCTTCATTAGTGGCACCCAATGCCTTGAAGTTATTGATAAGCTCATCATCACTTGATGACTTATCTCCCTCTCCGGAGTCATCACTTTCACTCCAAGTGGCGACCATCATTTTTTCTTTCTTGTTCTTCAAACTCCCACAATCGGGTGAGATATGACCTATGCCGCCACACTCAAAGCAATGGACCCCTTTCACTTGCCTAGGCTCATGCTTCTTGAAGGGAGCCTTTTTCTTCAAGACTTGGCCTTTGGATCCAAAGCCACGCTTCTTGAACTTGACAAATTTCTTGAATCTTTGAAGCATCAAAATCATGTCTTCGTCCAAGTCACCTTTCTCCTCCTTCCCTACCTTAGAAGCACTCAAAGCAATTCCTTTTTGCTTCTTTGAAGGAGTGAAGCTAGGACCCTTCCAAGACTCGTATGTGAGAAGTCTACCTATTACCTCGCTCGGCTTCATGTCCTTAAAATCACTGTTTTCTTCTAAAGCCGTCACCTTAGACTCAAACCTCTCGGGAAGCGATCTCATTATCTTTTGCTTGATCCTTCTATCCGAGTAAGGGTCACCAAGTTGATGACTTTGGTTGACAATGTCCATCAACCTAATCTCAAAGTCGTTGAAGCACTCATTCTCCTCCATCCTAAGTGTCTCAAATTGAGTTTGAAGGACTTGAAGTTTGGAGTCCTTCACTACTTCGGTTCCCTCGTGTTCAACCTCTAAGATGTCCCATGCCTCCTTGGCTATCTTAGTGTTCTGAATCAGTTTGTACTGATTTTCGTCCACTGCACATATAAGGGCGTGCCACACCTTTTGATTCCACTTGGACAACTCAAACTTGGGTTGTGTCCACTGTGCTTTAGGCTTGAGCACTTCTTCTCCTCCTCCACCTGTGGGAGTCATCATAGGAGGCGAATATCCATCTTCAATGGCCATCCATGCCCTATCATGGATTTGACACACATATGCCTCCATCTTCCCTTTCCATTGGGAGTAATTTATGCCGGTGAGGAGGGGTGGCCTTACGCTCGAAGCACCCTCATTTGAACCACTGATTCCACTCATAGTGTATAATGAATGGATGAAATGAATGCAAAATATATGAATGATCAAAGAATCACATAAATGCAAAACACACCAAAAATGAGCTAGGATCACCTATGTATGTCTAGGAACCCGCTCTGATACCAATTGAAAAGAATACGGTGTGTATAAAACTATCTAGAAGGGGGGTGAATAGATTTTAACTATTATTACCCAATTTTCGCATGCAAGTCAATTTTACGAAAATGCCCCTATTAGTCAAAATTACAAGCAAGTGTAATATAGTGCGGAATTTAAATAACACTTGATGTATACGTGGAAACCCAACCACTGGGAAAAACCACGGGCTGTTTAGTGCGCCACATTCGGACCTCGAAATCCACTAATCGAAATGGAGTTTACAACCTATGTAGATCCCGTCTAACACTCCGGTCAATAACCCCCCACTTCTACCACTCGGGCCTTTAAAAGTGGCTGTAGTCCAATTGCTTAAGGCCTAAACAATCTTAGCCTCAAGACTTAATTCTCAATGAAGAGATTATACAACCTATGTGAATATATATGAATATTCAAATAACAAACAAGGCTAGGTAACCTTAGATGCTTATCTAGGATAATGAGATAATCAATTTAAATCAACCCTAGATATCAATTGCTAAATGACATGTCAAATAGCTTAGCTAATCAAGATTAAGCAAAAACCTAATTAGCTATCACAATACAACACACAATCATGTTAACACAACAATCTCTATTTTGAATATTAGATGTTAATCTAAGAACAAGCAAATAATAAAAGAGATGCCTTGATAAATAAAACACTAATTATAAATGATAATAGTGAAGAACATACCAAGGGAAGTGTGTTAACCAAGACCCATGCAAGTAAACATCCTAACTATGCTAGAAAATGTTTAGATGATATTTTGATGCATATGAAAATGGGTTTTGAGAGTTAAAGACAAGTTCTTGGGAGTTTCTCTCTTGAATATATTTTTCTCTCAAAAATGTGTTGTTGCTCAAGTGAAGAAGAAAAAATATATATATATATATATTAGGTCATGAAACAAAACTACACCGTTTTAAAGTTTTATCCATATATATATATATATATATATATTTATATTTATATTATCACACACACACACACCAAACGCACATATTGCTAAAGAATATATATATAATATAACAATCAAAACGCACAGCATTTGGATGCTGAAAAGAGTGACAAATGAGAGTGATCCTGTGAGGTGAGCTCACGTGAGAGGCAATCAAGTAGACCAATCATTTAACAAGTCAAATCCACTAAAACAACAAGTCAATCACACATAAATGAGCTCACATTAAAATACAACACTCAATAAAATGCTATGAGAAAAACAAAAGCAAAATGCAATCAGGTAGGCCGTGAGTGCGCCGTGAGAGCAACGCGGGCAGAGAGGCAATTTTGCCGTGAGGAGCCCGTGGCTCACGCCACCCTCTTGCTTGCCTTGCTAGGTGTGGCTATCATGCCACACTAAGCTGACTTCGGACCCGAGTGTTCTTCAGTCCAGTTGACCTCAAATCTTGGAATTCAATTCCGTCTTCGGAATATTGACTCGGATTTAATCATAAATATAGAAAATTATATAACTTTCCAATTTAAGCTCGGAATTGAAATCCGGTTTCCGATAAAAACACGGAATGTCCCAAATGTCTCGGAAATCATCCGAAACATATAGAAAAGTCTCCGAATCGCTCGGAACTCATCTATGGACAAATCCACACATAAAAAATATAACAAAGAAGTGTAAGTGTGGAATGTGACAAGAGAATGCACACAAATGCTAGTATGTTAAGTGTGTGTGTGCAACTAATCTCTTCAAAGAAAAATAAGCACTAGAGATTATACCTTTGGCGTGCTTGTCCCTTGAGGTCTTGAAAGGGCCTTTGAGCTTGATCCTCAATCACCTAAACTACCCTTACACAATAAACCCCAACATGTGGTTTGTCCACGAAATAAGCCAATCAACAACCGGGAATCCTTACACTTTCCATGACGGCCGGATTATCCCGGATTCAGTTTGTACAGCCGACACCCTTATTCAATTGAGGAGGACATACAAGATCCCGAACCACATCTCTCTGTCTCTTCCTCATCGGGGTTATGATGTTTATACCCCTTCTGTAGGCCGCCTTCTAATTCATGTGGCCGCCTTCGAGTGCGAGGTCCGGCTCCCTCTTCACCCTTTACCCTTCACCCTTCACCCTTCACTCTATAGATTACTTATAGCCCTGGAGCTGGCCCCTCTTCAAATTTCTCTGGGTTTTTAGAAGAACCTGACGGGATTCTTGGTGCTCTGGAAAGAGCAATGTGAGAAACACAACTCGCTGAGGGAAGCAGGTTTGGACGAGATTCACTACATTTACCAGGTAGCCAACTTGGTACACCAGGGTCAATTTTATTTCTTGAGACCCAGCAATAAAATGAAGTTCATCGTACCCAGGCTGAATGTGAAATATAACCAACCCCAGAAGGATGAGTGGATCATGGTTGAAGGAGATTGGGGCCACTCGGTGCATATTGGAGGAACTGAGTATCAGGTCCCCACCCAATTCTCCTCCAAAGACAAGTGGAGTACATGGGTTCTTTCTTCAGAATCTAGGGGAATCTTGGAGAGGATCTATGGTCGGGGTTATATGAATATGAAGCACCCCTCCTGCGACCCCTTTGAAAGAGCCCGACTAGAGAGGTATCTACGGATATCTGTCATCGATCCGGGTAAGTGACTGCGCCTTATTATATATATATATATATATATATATATATATATATATATATATATATATATATAGTATCAGCTACTCCCCTCTTGACATCTTCTCCTACTTCTCCGGGGACCGGTAATCCCGGCTTCTTGTGTATCTCGCTCCCCTATCCCTTCTCCTCCTGGTGCTGGGGCTGCATCTGGGTCTCATCCCCCAACACCAACCTCTCCTCTTGCTTTGGCGGGGTTGTCGCCCCGTTCTCCAGCTTCTTCTCTTGTGAAGATCTCCGTACACCCATCTTTGGGAGAGATGTTGGCTAGGGCTGCTAAGGCCAATATCTCTCCAGCCTCAATCTTGAAGCATCCTCCTTCTGTTGCTCCCACCAAACCTGCTATTGCGGCTGCTTCTCCTCCTTTTGTAGCTGCATCTATTAGGCGCCCAGCTAGGTCAGAGAGAGAGAGAGAGAGAGAGAGAGACACTGGTGCCAAGACCAACCCCTATTCTGATCTTCCTTCTAGGTCGGGATCGCAGGAGTTGAGCCAGGAAGAAATTGTTGCTAAATTCATCGCTGCTTCTCTTGAGGGAGGTTTGCACCAGATGTCCGCCCTGCCAACGGACATCCTGGCCACCAAAGTGGCTGCCTTGCTTGTTGAGGTATGCAATTTAACTCTTCTTGCTTACTTAGATATAATTTCCTCAGAGGTACTGATTCTCTTTCTTTCCCTATGCAGGGTTTGAAATTTGCACTAGCGATGGGGCAGCAAGTCACGGCCCTGAGGGAAGACAACTTGGTGCTTCAGGCCAAAGTGGAGGAAGCCAAAAGCGATCTAGCCCGGGCTGAGGAAAATTTTATCTCCTTGGTCCAAGCTGCCTCTGAGTCTGAATCCAGAAGGCAGGCCGTTATGGTGGAGTTGGAGAGAATGATGCGTGCTTACGACACTGAAACCATTATCTCAACTCGCCGCAAAGCTGAGAGAGAATCCGTCAAGGCAGAGAAGGCCGTTCTCCTGGATGAAAATCGATTTCTACGGGGTTCCGTGAAGATCCTTGAATCCGGGGTAGACTCTTCCTTCGTGGATGGATACTTCACCGCCTCATATGAGGTTGCCAAGGCTTTTCCTCCCCCTTACGACTTGCTAACCCCCCTTGGTTGGGATCGAGACCATATTGAAAGGAATGAATAAACGCTCGGTGTGTATGATAAATATATCTAGAGGGGTGAATAGATTTTAACTATTATTACCCAATTTTCGCATGCAAGTCAATTTTACGAAAATGCCCCCACTAGTCAAAAATACAAGCAAGTGTAATAAAGTGCGGAATTTAAATAACACTTGATGTATACGTGGAAACCCAACCATTGGGAAAAACCACGGGCTGATTAGTGCGCCACACTCGAACCTCGAAATCCACTAATTGAAATGGAGTTTACAACCTATGTAGACCTCGTCTAACACTCCGGTCAATAACCCCTCACTTCTACCACTCAGGCCTTTAAAAGTGGCTCTAGTCCAATTGCTTGATGCCTAAGCAATCTTAGCCTCAAGACTTAATTCTCAATGAAGAGATTATGCAACCTATGTGAATATGTATAAATATTCAAATAACAAACAAGGCTAGGGAACCTTAGATGCTTATCTAGGATGATGATATAATCAATTAAATCAACCCTAGATATCAGTAGCTAAATGATATGTCAAATAGCTTAGCTAATCAAGATTAATTAAAAACCTAATTAGCTATCACAATACAACACTCGATCAATTCATCACAATTAATTCTCTATTCTTGTATTTATCATATGATCAAAAACATACAAGTAAATTAAAAGAGAATAGCTTGATAGTAAAATACTAAAATAAGATGAACTTAATCAAAATCTTACCAAGCAAGTTGTGATGATGCAAACCCATTCATGGATGAATGCAAGATGAACTTTGATGCACAAAGGAATGTATTTGAGTGTTTAAATGAGCAAACTTGGTTGCTTTTCCTCTCAAAATCTCTCTTTAAAATATAGGGTTCTTGATGATCAAAGAGTCATTGTTCAGAACAAGAGAAAGAGATGTATTTATAGGCATAAAAAACAAAGCATGTGAAAATACAAGTTTGCCCTTGAAACGCACCGATCGGCGGTTTCAATCGGCTACCAGGCTACCGATTACGACCGCCGAATTGAGCCCGTGAAGAACAGAGCATCAACGGCGGTTTCGTAACCGCCGAATCAAACCCGAGATATTAAATCGATCAGGTATGAATGGCGGTTTCGAACGGTGGTCATGACTGCCGATCGTGACGGCAGAATTGCTCTAGACACTTCTGGATGCAAATGGCGGTTTCATTAGGCGGCCAGGCCATCGATCACCAACAGAGGTGAAAACCAAGGAGAAACCAAGGAGAAGCCAAGGGCATTCTCCGTAGGCGGTCTTCGCGTAAAACCAAGCACATTCTAGTGCATGCGCGGACGTTTCCGAACACTATTGGCAAACGAATTACAAAGCACATATACACACAACAAGATATCAATCAAAGTGCTAGTGTGTAAAGTGACATGTGAAGAGTATGCACACAAATCCAAGTATACTAAGTGTGTGTGTGCATTCTAAGTCTCTTCAAAGAAAACCAAGCACAAGAGATTATACCTTTGGCCTGCTTGTCCCTTGAGGTCTTGGAAGGGCCTTCGAGCTTGAAGTTCAATCACTTAAACTACCCTTACACAATCAACCCCAACATGTGGTTTGTCCACGAAATAAGCCAATCAATATATGGGAATCCTTACAATCTCCCTCTTTGGCTATTTCGTGACAAAACCACCACTCACATTGATTCCTCACAACATAATAGAAACTACGGGTCTACAACGATTTTCTACTTTACAAAGAGATACATAACAATAATCTTGAAGTCTTCAATCTCTTGTAGAACAATCAATCCCTGAAAGCAAAGTTTCTATGCTTTCCAATTCAAGTAAAATGTGAGATTAATCAAGTGAGAGCATAAACAAGCATTTGCATTCTTGAAATTTAAGTACAACAATAACATCATGCAATGTTTGATAAATGCAATGCTCCCCCTCAAAGGGTTACTCCCCCTCATTGTATTGTCTCTCCAACATGCACAATTGCTACCACAATTTGCAACTCCCTTTACCACACCATTCTACTCCCCCTTTTTGTCATGATATAGGCAAAGGAGTAGTCCCCAACCGGGTCACTTAGCAAAGAGAGATAGTAGCAAACTATATACTTGCATAATCATATAATCCACTTTATGCAACTCAATCAATTGGAGAGAAACAAGGAGATTTATTTAAAATAAATGTGTGAATCAAAACATGCTTTGCATACAAGACATGTAGCATTCAAGTCCAAAATACAATGGCATTTGGCAAAGCAAATGACAAAGGTTTCTAATAAGAATTCAAATCAATTTCACCAATGTCATGAGAGAAGCAAGGATATAGAGTTTTCATTGATTTTAATTTATGAGCAACTATATCCATCTTTATAAGCCAAACATGTCATGAGCGTCTTTGCACTCTATTTGATATTTCCGGGAATGAAACCCGTATGATGGTAGACATGTTCAACAAATAAAGAAAGAGAGACATTTGGAATCTAAATTCCTTTGAACGGATACTAGATCATTTATTCATTGAGTCTCATAAGCTTTTTCACACAAGTTTTGCATTTTAGAAACGTAATCATCAATTCATGCTTTTTCATTTGAGCATGTTATATGAATTTCATGCTTTTTCATTTGACATTAGCAAGTTATAAAAGCTCATGCTTTTCAATTTTTAAGCATGTCATTAAGAATCATCTTGTCATGGAGATAACTATAGGTCATTCAAATCATACTTCCTATGTAAATCTCCTAGTCCAAAAATGCATGTTTGAACATAAATAGGACATGGATTGTAAACAAGCATCGTTCACACTTATTGAATTGAAAACATATATACATATGTGCAACCAAGCTTACTCAAGCAATCAACAAAGAAGCATAAGATTTTTCAAATATTTGCATGCAACAAGTATGCATTAGCTCTCTTTGCTTGAGTTCCCCATATGGGGTCAATCACCATCCTTCATTGATGAAGGTCATGAGGTCCTATAGACCTCCCAAGTCCATTTGACTTGGTTGAACCTATTTGAGACTTGTTAGTCTCGTAGCAAGCGGGTTCATTTTTTCTTATCCACAGAGATATGACATTTTTCTTCTTAGTGGTCAATGGTTCAAGAGTTCTAGAAATAATAGGATCATGAATATGAATTTTTTCTTTCCTATTAACATGCATTCTAGCTCTTGTCATTCTCTTTTCAATCATGCTTTTGAATCTACATAATTTAATGAAATGAAAGCAATTTGGTCTAATGTGACCATCAATACCACAAAAGTGACATGTAGGGATGAATTTAGAAATCATACCATGTCCTTGAGCATGCATAGGAGCCTTCCCATGACTTTGTGATTGAGAGGGTTCAAATCTTCTTTATTGTTGAACCGGTCTAGCTGGCTTCCATGGTTCATTTTGCATGATTGGACTCTTTCCATTTAGAGTTATTTGATGAGGAATGTTGACTTGGGACACTCTAATGTGTTGAGCTTGAGGTTGTCTCCTTGGGGCTTCCTTCACTTGTGCACTTCTTGAACATTGTCCTAGATCAATTTTCTTCCTAGGAGTGTGCACCGGCGAGGCTTCTATCTTGCCCAAGCTCTTGACAAAGACGGTCTTGGTTGGAGTAGTGTTCTCCTTGCTTTCTTCATACCCAATACCTCTCTTGTCATAAGGGTTCTTTCCACTACCAAGAATGTGGTCAAGCTTCTTGGTGCTTGTAGTCATCCTAGTCAATGACTCTTTAGCTTCATCAAGCTCTCTCTTCAACCCTTCTTCATTCCTCTTAGACATAGCTAGCTCATCCCTTAGCTTGTCTTCAATCATCTTGGATGTTTCCACTTGCTTACTCAAGTGGTCATTATGTGTTGAAAGCTCTAGATTTTCATCCTCTAAAATCTTCAACTTTCTATTGTTCTTCTTCAATGAACTTTCACACTTGACTATAAAGTCATGAACATCCATTTTCTCTACACTTCCATTTGTAGAGTTAGATGAGGGGTCATCTTCACTTGAGTTATCTCCTTGATCGGACTTTTACAAGTACCAAAATTCCACACTTGGAATACACAAATCGAATGAGATGTATAATGGCAAGCGGGATCGTTCCTCAGGGAAATGGAGGATATTTGGCTATAACTAAAATATGTACACTAATCTAAACTACGTGCAGAAAAGTAAAATTCATTTTTGGTTTTGGAATTTGTTTTAACAATTAAACTAAATGAAATTAATTAATCTAAAACAAGTAATGTAAAGGAAAGGTGTGCTATATGATGATGGATATTGGGGAATTGAGTTGACAACTAAAAGATTTCCTAATGTAATGAACTAGTCCAATTAAGCACTTTAATCCAACTCAAGGTTTGTTCTTAAATTGATTTAACTCAATACTATGCAAATTCACACCTTGACTCAAGTAAGCCCTACTATGAGTCTTGGTGGAAATAGATTCAAGCTCTTACCCAAGTGAACCCCACTATGAGTAATTGCCCAAATAATATTCTTAAGAACAAATTAAAGGTCTTGTACCAAATAACACATACATGCATCAATTTTCAATTTCATATATGCTAAAGATTGGAGAGTGAGTTGAAAGCCATTCAAACCCTAAACCACAACCTTCATATGTGAACCATTTTTACCACAAGCTAAATTGAACCCCAATATTAACTTAGTAAAGTAAAAATGGCAACTTCAAAGCAATGAAATGAAAATATACCAAGAGAGAATTTTATAAATACATGACTAATTCAAATACATAGGATCATCACATAAGTTGTCTCATCAATTCCCCAATATAAGGGTTTAGTTACACATAGTGGAAATATAAGTAAAGAGAGCAAAGTTGTAGAGAAAACCCATGATGGCCCTCACAAGTCTTCTTGTTCCTTGATGTTCTTGAGATTCCCTTGACCTTGGTGAATCTCCTCTTCTCTCTTCAATAAATTTCCAAGATGAGATGGAAGAATGGTGGAGGATGAATTGATGGTGAGCTATTGGGTAATGGAAGGTTAGAGAGAGGTTAGAGAGGTTAGGGTTTCATGAAAATGGTGGAGGAGAGTGTGAGAAGGGGAAAAAGAGATATTTATATGTGGCCCCATGAGTTAGTGTTGAAATCCCGGTGCTGCTGACGTGGCATGTGATCGGCGGCCATAAATGGCGGCCAGGCCGCCGAATGTAAGCCGCCGAATGTAAACCGCCGAATTGAAAATGGACCTACTGGAATTGATCGGCGGTTGGAATGGCGGTTGAACTGTGGCCGCTGAATGCACTTGACACTTCTGGAATGGAACGGCGGCCAGACCGCCGAATTGAACCGCCGAATTGAACCGCCGATTTCCTCTTTTCTTGCCAAATGACCGTTTTGCCCCCAAATGCTCTTTTTTCGCCGCTTTTAGCCTAAAATCATCGGATTTCTTCGTTCTTCAACCCAGAATACAAAAAGTACCTGTACAATCAACATCGAGCCATAAATTTCATGAGTTTACTCGAAAGTCAATCAAAAGTATCGGAAATAGGGGGAAATTTCTATATATGTAATGGTTCGATCACTCCTCCACTCTCCTTCTCACTAATAGAGTCATTTCCCTCATTAAGACCTTCACCTTGGTCTCTTGAGTCAATGAGAGCCATATCCCAATGAGTAGCTACACTTATCTCCTCTAGAGCTACTTCTTCATCTTTTTCTTCTATGGGATCACTTGTCAAGGCTTTCTTACCAACAACTTTATCTTCTACACAAGTGGCCCCAAATGCCGTGTAGTCGATGGTAAGCTCATCATCACTTGATGACTTGTCTCCCTTTCCGGAGTCATCACTTTCACTCTAAGTGGCGGCCATCACTTTTGCCATCTTGTTCTTCAAATTCCAACAATCGGGTGAGATGTGTCCTATACCGCCACACTCATAGCATTGGACCCCTTTCTTTTCGCTCTTCTCTTGCCTCGGCTCAAAATTCTTGAAAGGTGCCTTTTTCTTCAAGTCTTGGCCTTTGGATCCAAATCCTTTCTGTTAACCGCCAAAAATGGCGGGGATCAAAAAAGAATTTTTCACAAGCCTTGAGAAGAAAGTCGGAATCCAAAGTAGAAACGGAAAGATGTCCGGACATCCTGCCTGCTAGCTGATGGGCTAAAGAATAGAGCCTCTACCCACCCCGGTCTAGAATCCCCGTGAAATTTCCCTTAAGTAGTAGTGTAAAATATACCTAGAGGGGGGGTGAATAGGTATTTACTCAAATTCTTCCAATTTAAAAATGATGCGGAATATAACAAAGAAAATGCACACTTGATAAGATTTAGCAAATGAATTGATTTCACTAATACAAGAGTTAATCAATTTACAAGCAAGATATGCAATCAATGTAAGATATGGAAGATAGAGAAATGTAAAACAAAAATGAACACAAGTATTTTTTACATGGTAAAACCTCAAAGAGGAAACATCCACGGGTTGATACCACAACCACCGGCGAAGCAATCCACTATGTGAAAAAGGACTTACACACTCAAGCTATCAACTCATGATATCCGCTCAAGCTATCAACTCCTAATCTACCCTCGGGCTAGTGAATCACCAAGCCTACTTCCTATCCGAGATGTATCCTACACCTCTAGAAAACAACTTCCTATCCAAGACACTCACGTCTCTAGGAAGATTTCTTGCTTGCCTATCCGGATCCTCCTGACCCTAGACAAGTCTTCCTTGCTTGATTATCCGAGTCCTCCCGACTCTAATCAAGACTTCCTTGCTCTATCCACAGAGCTTCACTCACTTTGCTAGAGACTTCAACCTAATGCAAGGCTATGATCTTAAATGATGCAAATGATGCAAGCACAATCAAATTAAGCTAGATGATCAATCAAGCAAAATGTACATGTTCAATGACAATCTAGAATATGCTTTCAACACACAATCACAAAATTATCTAGAAATCAAGACATGTAAATCAAAAAGAACAAGGTATGAATATTCAATATATCACACTAAAAACCTAGTTCTTAGATCATGAAATTAGACATAGAAAATAACATGAAGCACATCATATATACATTTTCTAGAATCAATTTCATGTTGAATCAAGTTTAGCACAAATATGTTCAAGAGAAATCACAAAGCTAAAACTCAATTGACAAATGATAAAACACCCCTAGCATATGATCTAACATACTTCTCAACAAATTTCATCAATCAAATAGTAAGAATCAAGAGATGATCAAAGATGAAATTGAAAAAGAAGAAGTTGAACAAACAACCTTGACCTCGTACTGAAGATCAGGCTGCTGGGAACAATGAAGAAGTCAGCTCCCTCTGAAAATTCTTGGGATTTATAGCTCTCCTCAAGACTAACAATTTTGGCTTTTGAATCAATTGATTTCGAGTTCGTATGAGAAAGATATGACCAAAATACTAAAACTAAAATTGTGAAGAAAACTGCAGAATTTCGTGGAAATGTTCTTCAAGTTCTTCAACACATGTGGAAGGAAGGAGAAGAGTTTAAAAGGAGGAAAGAGAAGAGTTTTCAGGGCCAATAAGAGAGGGCCACGTCACCCACCCCATGGGGGGCGCGTGGGCCTCACGGGGGCAGAGAGCCCCTCTGGCCGTGGGGCCCACGGCCTCCCTCACGGCATGGGCCAAGTGGCCTCACGGCCACAGACCTTTCTCTCGCGCTCCCTCGGTTCTTCAGCCATATCTTGGGCATCCGAACTCTGATTTTGAATCCGTTTTCGGATTAAGAACCGTGACTCTCTCATGCACGATGAAGACTACACAACTTTGAAAAATGGTTGAGAAATCATCTCAGAAAATGATAATGAAGTCAACTCAACGATTGAGAACAAAAAGTAGCGTAGCTACATCGTTTGGACTCAAAACCTTATGAATGAGTAACCGAAATGACCGGAACTCAATAAGGTATCAAATAAGAACATGTTCAAGTCCAAAACACAAAATACACAAACAAATAAACACATATTCACACAAGCATGCCATATCAAAGAGATAGTCACAAAGTATGCAATTCCACAATGTTTGTCTATACAAGATCAATGCATGAGCATACTATGAAATGTGTGAATGTGTTATACCAAATGTTTGAACCACGATGCAGGGACACACATGTATGAATTGTGTGTGTGTGCGCTAACGCTTTGCAAGAGGATAGAAGTCAAGATATACCTTTGACGCTTTTCACCTCTTGAAGACGACTTTTGCACTAGACGTTGCTCTTCACTTTTTAAGCTTCCTTTCTTCAAAGAATATCCTAAGCAACAACTAATACAAATATAAAGTGTTTTGTAATGGAATCAAGCCAGTACAAATCATGAACCTTACAATCTCCCCCTTTGGCTATTCCATGGCAAAACCTCAACCTCACCATACAATGTTTCACTCAAATAAACTCAAGTTTATAGCATACTCTCAATCTCACATTACAAAGAAATTCCTATACTAAAAAGTCTTCAAGTCTTCCTTTTTTTGATCTTCAAGGTACCTATGAGAGAAAATAGCAATCCAAAACAAGAGATCTTCTCTAAAGAAGAATGGTGAGTTATCAAGACATCCCTTATCTCATACAAAAATGCATTATCTCAAGTGAATAAAATGTTTTCATATTAAAGCATTCCCTTAATTTCCTAATTCCTAAGGACCAATCATCCTTAACATTAGCAAGAAAGAATTCTTTCTCCCCCTTAAGACAAAGTCACAATTAAGTACAAAGAGGAATATGATTCACACAATTGGAACATTTTTCCACACAAGGTGTGAAGTATACAAGATCTCCCCAATATCAAACATGGTGAGGTATACATTTTCTCCCCCTTTTTGTCAAGGAATAGACAAGGGACACAAGAGATAAAGAACGAGATACAAAGCAAATAAATCGTATAGAGAGCGAAGTTGAATAAACTAAAGCTCCCTCTTAACATATGCTCCACATATTATCACCAAGTAGATTTGTTCACAAGGGACATCACACAATCACACAATCAAGCAATAAGAGAAAGTATTTCATAACTTGTCAAAGTCCAAGAGAGAATCATAGATTTTCATTAATCTCTCAAAAATATTCTCACATTGCTAATGAATCAAGCATATAAGCAAAATGTGTGTGTGTGAATGCTTCTCACATATATAGTATGAGTAATTGTGATATCAACATGCAAACTCTATCCACACCTATCCATCTAAAGCATTTCCAAAAATAGGTCAAACCGATATTCATCCGGATTTTTGCTTTTAAAAAGAATAGATATCAACATATGAGCGTGTGTGTGCATGTGGCTCATTTTCCCGTTTTTATTTGTCAACCCGAGCTTTTCACAATTCTCAACTATACACCAATAAGCTTTTTATTTTTCATTTCTTTTAGGCTTAGAATCAAAGATATTTTTTATGATTCATTTCAACACTTCTTTGATTTTACTAACAAAAAAATATACTCCTCATGGCGGCTTTCACTCATCACAATGGCGTAGCCCTTTCCTACATTGGGTGGCTTCACAACCAAGGTGTATAACCCTTTCCATGAGGGTGCTCATTGATTACTATGTAGTGCCGAAGCAAAATGGATACATACCATAGGTCATCTATCATGTACTTAACAATAAACTTCTAGATGCATCCATTATCTACACATATTCAATCACACAAACTCAAAACTAAAACATATAAGAGAAGCATTAGTGCACTTTTCAAAAATAAGATTTTCAAGCTCAAGTGCATGATCTAGAAATAATAAGAGATATTCGTTTAAGATCACTACTTCTCAAGTGAGTAGCTCCCAAAGATAATGATATTCAATTAAAGTTTTGCTTATCAAGCCACTCACAATCACACAAAGACATCAATTAACACAAATCATGCCAGTGGACATTCTAAGAGTTTTAAACCTCTCTTTGTCTATGGGCTTGGTGAACAAGTCCGCAAGTTGATTTTTAGTAGGCATATGCTCTAGAATAACAATAGAATGTTCAACTAGGTCTCTAATGAAATGATGCCTAATGTCTATGTGCTTTGTACGGGAGTGTTGAACCGGATTTTTAGAGATGTTAATGGCACTTAGGTTATCACAATAAAGTGTTATTTTTCCTTGTTCTATCTCATAATCCTTAAGGATTTTGTTAACCCAAAATTGTCACCGGGGTGCAATTTATAATTAACGGTATGTGATGGACCCGGATCAGATTAGACCAAGGCTAGCGGGATACTCTATACCCTGGTATCCCGCTGATATCGTGAGTCTGACATTATGATGAATACAAGTAATGGGTTGGACAAATGTCTTATATGGTGGATCTATAAAAGCTAAAAAGCAGTTTATATTTATATATGTGGATCTCAAATACTATTTCTTACAACCCGGTATTTCAACTATCAATACTACAATATGGAAAAGAAATCAAGACTGAAGGAGAACGATGGCGATGGAGCTTTACGTGTCTGTCGATAAGTGGAAAAATTAATTAGGGTTTCTCCCCTTTCTCTTATGAACATATCATTAATTTATAGGCCCGCGTTCTTGTTGAGCACCCCTAGAACCTCGGTCTAGGGTTTCAGTGATACACGGGTCTTCATGTGGAGCCCAATAAATTTGTCAGGAAATTGATCCTGAAGGGCCTGGTGATTCCTTCTTTTCTGGTTTCCAAATGAGCTGACTCCTATTTAAAATAGGACCTTGACTTGGCGGGGATGAATGCCGCGTTGTAGCTTAAGTTTTTATCTCGAACGGTGATGTTTAATGTCTGTTTTATATATGTAGTCTGTTCTTCGGGGTGCCCGCCTCCTGCTTCAGCGGGGTCAACCTATCGAGATCCTGGTATATGTCTTGCCACATGCTTTTCACGTGTTTCGCTGGTCGAGGTATCCCAGGTACCCCCCGTCACTCACGCTTCTGATAAAAGCGATGTTCACGGATATCGGGGTTTCAAGTAGCGGGGTACCAGGATATTCGAGTATCGGGGTATCCGGGGTAATTGGGTGCCAGAATCGGGTGATGATCGTGTCTCCGGGAATTCTGGACCTGACCTGGTAGGCAAAGGTTCTAGCCCGTCAGCTAGCAGGCGGGGTACCCCGACATCTTTTTGCCTCTACTTCGAATCCTGGCTTTCTCCTGTAAGCTAGTGGAAAATTCTTTATTGATCCCTGCCAATTATGGCGATTAACAGATTTGTTTCATCCAAAGTAATTGTGTGCATGCACTTCCGGCTGCAATGTATTCGGCTTCGGAAGAGGAAAGGGAAACCGAGTTTTGTTTCTTACTTGACCAAGAAACCAAGTTATTACCAACATAAAAGCAACCGCCCGATGTGCTTTTATGGTCATCAATGTTTCCCGCCCAATTGGCATCACAATAGCCTACTAGGATATCATTGGTGTCAAATGAATAAAATAGACCAAGACTATGAGTCCCTTTGACATACCTAATGATCCTCTTGACGGCTTTCAAGTGAGATTCCTTGGGATTTGCTTGGAATCTAGCACACAAGCCTACACTAAAGTAAATGTCGGGTCTACTAGCCGTTAGGTAAAGTAGACTACCTATCATGCTTCTTTAAAGGCTTTGGTCAACACTTTTCCCTTTTTCATCTTTCTCAAGTTTTAAAGTGGTGCTCATGGGAGTTTCAAAATCTTTTCCGTTTTCTAGGCCAAATCTCTTAACTAGATTTTTAGCATATTTAGATTGATTCAACATTATGCCCATGCTAGTTTGCTTTACTTGCATTCCTAGAAAATAATTCAACTCACCCACCATGCTCATTTCAAATTCACTTGACATAACACTTACAAATTCATCAACCTTGGTTTTATTAGTAGACCCAAAAACAATGTCATCAACATATATTTGTGCAACAAAAATATCATGATCATGATGTTTGATAAACAAAGTTCTATCAATGCCACCTCTCCTATATTGGTTGTCAACAAGGTATTGAGTCAACCTATCATACCAAGCTCTAGGAGCTTGTTTAAGGCCATAGAGAGCCTTTTTCAATTTAAACACATGATTAGGAGAGTGTGGGTCTACAAAACCCTTAGGTTGTTCAACATACACTTCTTCTTGAAGGTATCTGAAACAAATTATAGCACGGTGTGTATAAAACTATCTAGAGGGGGGGGGGGGGGGGGGGGGGGGGGTGAATAGATTTTAAGCTTTTTACCCAATTTTTCGTGTTAGTCCAAATTACGAAATTACCCCTAAATAGATAAAGCAAAAAATCAAGTATAAAATGCGGAAATTAAATAACACTTGATTTTTACGTGGAAACCCTCACGGGAAAAACCACGGGCTAGTAAGTAAGCCACACTCGAACCTCGAATCCACTAAATGTGTAAACGATTACAACCAAATCCCGGAAGTAATCACACACCTACCTAATCCCGATATGAGTGAACCTAGTCCGATTGCTTGCGAATTAAGCAACCTAATCCCGGTCACAACACAAGACTTAATTCTCTAAAAAGAGATTAACACCCTAAGTGAATATATGAATATTCAAATGCAACATAGAGCAAGGGAAACCCTATATGCTTATCTAAGATGATGAATATGCAATTAAAAACAATCCTAGATATTAAAGCTAAATGACATGTCAAATAGCATAGATAATCATAGATTAGAGAAACCTAGATATCTATCATAAAAACAACACTCAATCAAATCAACACAACAATCTCTATCTTGAATATTAGATTATAATCTAAGAACAATCAAGTAATAAAAGAGATGCCATAATAAATTAAACACTAATTATGTATGATAATAGTGAAAAACTTACCAAAGCAAGTGTGATGATTAAAGACCCATGCAAGCAAGCATCCTAGATATGCTAGAGAATGCTAGATGAACTTTGATGCAAATGGATTTTGGTTTGAGTGTTTGATGAGCAAACTTGATTGCTTTCTCTCTTAAAACTCTCTCTTTTTAAAGTAGGGTTCTTGATGATCAAAGAGTCACCCTCAGAACAAGAGAAAGTGATGTATTTATAGGCATGAAAAACAGAGCATGTGAAAAGACAAGTTTGCCCCTGAAACGCACCGATCGACGGTTTCAATCGGCGGCCAGGCCGCCGATCATAACCGCCGAATTGGCCCGAAAGGAACAGGGGACCAACGGCGGTTTAATTCGGCGGTTTCGTGACCGCCGATCCAACCGCCGAATAAATCCTGAGATTAAAAATCAATCAGGTGTGAAAACGGCGGTTTCATACGTGACCGCCATTTCAACCGCCGAATTAGGCCGAGAGATAAAATCAATCAGGTCTTGAACGGTGGTTTCGAATGGCGGTCGTGACCGTCGATCATAACCGCAGATTTGCTCCATACACTACTGGAAGCAAACGGCGGTTTCATTCGGCGGCCAGGCCGCCGATAATAACCGTCGATCACCAACAAAGGTGAAAACCAAGGAGAAGCCAAGGGCATTCTCCGTAGGCGGTCCTCGCGCTAAACCAAGCACATTCTAGTGCATGCGCGGACGTTTCCGAAGACAATCGGGAAACGAATTACAAGACAACAAGACACAATTACACATAACAAATTATAACAAATAAGTGCAAGTGTGAAATGTGGCAAGAGAAGAGAATGCACACATATGCAATGTATGTTAAGTGTGTGTGTGCAACTAATCTCTTTAAAGAAAAGTAAGCACATAGAAATTTACCTTCGGTGCTTATCAAGACGAGGTCTTTAAAGGGGTTGAGTAATAGCATCGATACCTAGGCTACCCTTACAAAGAACCCCCAAGATGTGGTTTGTCCAAGAAAAGAGCCGATCAACAAATGGGAACCTTACAATCTCTCCCTTTGGCTATTTCGTGACAAAACCACCACTCACATTGATTCCTCACAAAGAAATAGAAACTACGGGACAACTATGATTTTCTACAACACAAAGAGATAAGAAATAAAACTTCAAGTCTTCAATCTCTTGTAGAATAATCAAGCCCTGAAAAGAAAGTTTCTAACATTTCCAATACAAGTAAAAAGTGAGATGAATCAAGTGAGAACAAAAACAAGCATTTGCATTTTAAAAGTTTAGGTACAACATTATGAAATGTATGTGTATGCAATGCTCTCCCTCAACAGGTTACTCCCCCTCAATGAATGTTCTCCCCAATAAGCAACTCCCTTTACCATATACTACTCCCCCTTTTTGTCATGATATAGGCAAAGGAGTAGTCCCCAACCGGGTCACTCATAGCAACGAGAGATAGTAGCATGCAAGATTTGCATAATTAATATATGTCACTTTATGCATCTCAAATAATTGGAGAGAAACAAGGAGATTTATTTGAAAGAAAATGTGTGAATCCAACATGCTTTGCATACAAGACATATAGCATTCAAGTCCAAAATACAATGGTATTTGGTAAAGCAAATGACAAAGGTTTCTAATTAGAATTCAAACCAATTTCACCAATGTCATGAGAAAAGCAAGGATATAGAGTTTTTGATTTTAATATATGAGCAACTATATCCAACTTTATAAGCGAAACATGACATGAGCGACTTTGCACCCTATTTGATTTTTCCGGATAAGATATCCGTATGATAGTAGCCATGTTCAACCAATAAAGTAAGAGAGACATTTGGAATAAGAATTCCTTTGAACGGATACAAGATCCTTTATTCATTTTGAGTCTCATAAGCTTTCACACAAGTTTTGCATTTTAAGAATATGCAATCATCAATTCATGCTTTTCATGTGAGCATGTTATATGAATTTTATGCTTTTTCATTTGGCATTAGCATGTTATTAATAAGAATCATTATGTCATGGAGATAACTATAGGTCATTCAAATCATACTTCCTACATACATCTCCTAGTCCAAAAATGCATGTTTGAACATAAATATGACATGGATTGTAAACAAGCAAGGTTCACACTTATTGAATTGAAAACATATATACATATGTGCAACCAAGCTTACTCAACCAATTAAAAGAAGAGGCATAAGATATTTCAAATTTTTTGCAAGTGACAAGAATGCAAAATAGCTCTCTTTGCTAGAGTTCCCCATATGGGGTCAATCATAGAACATCACTCCACAAGACATATCCCAATAGATCTACTAAGAGTTTTTAATCGAGTAGCATCTAAGGGTTTAGTAAATAAGTCCGCAAGTCGATCATTTGTACCTACATGTTCAAGTACTATGCATTTATTTTCAACAAGCTCTCTAATGAAGTGATGGCGGATGTCAATATGCTTAGTTCTAGAATGTTGTACCAGATTCTTGGAAATATTAATAGCACTCATGTTATCACAAAAGAGAGTGAGAGTACCTTGGTTGAATCCGTAGTCCACTAGCATTTGCTTCATCCATAGGAGTTGTGTGCATCCACTCCCCGCGGCTATGTACTCGGCCTCGGCCGTGGACAAGGAAATCGAGTTTTGCTTCTTGCAAAACCAAGACACCAAGTTGTTACCTAGAAAGAAGCAACCGCCCGATGTGCTCTTCCTATCATCACAATTTCCTGCCCAATCCGCATCACTAAAGCCTACAAGACTAGCATTAGTGTCAAAAGAGTACCAAATCCCATAGTTGGATGTCCCATTCACATAGCGAATGATTCTCTTTATAGAAGAGAGATGGGACTCCTTAGGATCCGCTTGGTACCTAGCACACACACCCACACTAAAGGAGATATCAGGCCTACTTGCGGTCAAATAAAGCAAGCTACCTATCATGCCACGATATAATGTTTGTTCCACACTTTTACCACTAGTATCCTTGCTTAGCTTTAAAGTGGTACTCATGGGTGTATCACAATGTTTGGTTTTTTCAAGACCAAACTTCTTCACTAGGTTTTTGGCATATTTGGCTTGGGTTATGAAAATCCCATCATCTAGTTGCCTAATTTGCAAACCTAGGAAGTAACTAAGCTCACCAACAAGACTCATCTCAAATTCATGAGACATAACATCAACAAATTGTTGAACCTTGGTGTTGTTGGTGGAGCCAAACACTATATCATCAACATATATTTGAGCTATGAAAAGCTCATCATTGTTTCTTTTGATGAATAGTGTCTTGTCAACACTACCACGTGTGTAGTCATTGTCAACAAGAAATTGAGTGAGGCACTCATACCAAGCCCTCGGTGCTTGTGTCAACTCATATAGAGCCTTCTTGAGGCGATAGACATGGTTGGGGTGGTGAGCATTCACAAACCCCTTGGGTTGTTCAACAAACACTTCCTCTTGCAAGAAGCCATTGAGGAAGGCACTCTTGACATCCATTTGGTGCAATTTGAACTTGTGCACACAAGAAATGGACAAGAGAAGCCTAATAGACTCTAAACGGGCAACGGGACCAAATGTCTCCTCAAAGTCGATACCCTCAATTTGAGAGTACCCTTGTGCTACAAGTCTAGCCTTGTTCCGCACTATGTTGCCATCCTCATCGGATTTGTTCCTAAATATCCATTTAGTGCCTACGACATTAGTGGTCTTAGGCCTAGGAACCAGAGTGTAAACCTTATTCCTTTCGAATTGGTTTAGCTCTTCTTGCATGGCAAGAACCCAAAATTCATCATTTAAGGCTTCTTCAACCTTTTTGGGTTCAATTTGAGAGGTGTAGCATGTGTAGCTAATAAGATTAGCAAGTTGACGTCTAGTCCTCACACCCTCATTAACCTATCCAATGATATCTTCTTTATCATGGAGTTTCCTAATCCATGGAGCGGGTTCTTTAGAATCCAAGAGAGGAACTCTATCAATAGGTTGTGTGTCATCATTGTTGACATTTGATGTCCCAACATTAGGAGGCACCACAACCTTCTCCAAAGGAGAAACATCACTAAAAATAACCTCCTCCTCATGATCATTAGACTTGAGCTTAGTATCATCAAATACGACATTGGATGATTCCATAACACTTAGAGTCTTTAAATTAAAAACTCTATAGGCTCTACTATTCAAGGCATAGCCAATACAAATACCCTCATCACTCTTAGCATCGAATTTGCCAAGTTGATCACGGTCATTCAAAATGTAGCATTTGCTTCTAAAAGTGTGGAAGTAGCTAACATTTGGCCTCTTGCCTTTCCATAACTCATATGAGGTGTTTCTAGTACCAGGCCTTAGAAAACACGATTCCCTATATAGCAAGCCGTATTGACGGCTTCGGTCCATAGGTTCCTAGGGACATTGTTGCTAAGCAACATCACACGGGCCATCTCTTGAAGGACCCTATTCTTCCTCTCAACAACTCCATTTTGTTAAGGTGTCCTAGGAGCCGAGAACTCATGGGAGATGCCTAAGCTATTGCAATAGCTTTCAAATGAGGCATTCTCAAATTCCCTCCCATGGTCACTTCTAATCCGTTTAATGCTTTTAATGTTAGAATTCATTTCATCTAGAGAAATCATCAACACAAACAAAAATGTATATCTTTCCACCTAAACTCTCGGTTTGCATAGGACCCATGAGATCCATGTGGAAAAGCTCAAGAGGCTCCTTGGTGGTGAGATACTTACCCTTTTTGTGCATGCTTTTAGTTTGCTTTCCTTGTTGGCAAGGTCCACAAACACCATTGGCTTTCTTCCCAAGCTTAGGGAAGCCACGCACACAATTGAACTTTCCAAGGGTCCGTAGATCCCTAAAGTTCATGTGGCCAAGTCTTTCATGCCACAACTCAATTTGCTCATCCATGGACACATTGTTTGAGACAATTCTAGCTTCAAGACAATAGCAATTGTCGCTAGATCTCATACCTTTCAATAAGGTTTGTCCATCGGGCTTTAGGATCGAGCAATCATCTTTACAAAACAAGACGGAATATCCTTCATCACTTAGATGTGAAATGCTTATTAAATTGACTTTCAAGCCATCAACAAATAAAGCATCGGATAAGGAGGGTAATCCGGGAACGGAAATGGTTCCTTTCCCTACAACCTTCTTTTTGGATCCATCACCAAAAGTGACATATCCTCCTTCCTCCATAACAAGAGTCTCGAAGAAACTCTTGTTTCCCGTCATGTGCCTAGAGCACCCACTATCTAAATACCAAAAATTAGAAGAATTTGCCTTCAAGGCTATTTGAGCAACATGGCAAACATTTTCATTCTTTCTAATCCACCTAGAAACAATCTTAGCTTTCTTAGTGGTCTTTGGTACATGGGCTCTAGATGTTCTAGGATCATGCATAATAATATTATCATTCCTAGGAACATGCATCATGGCTCTTTTCTTTTTCTTCTCTATCATGCTTCTAGTTTTGCACATTTTTATATATCGAAAGCAATGTGGTCTAATATGACCATCAAATCCACAAAAGTGACATATAGGAGTAAAATAAGGAATCATACCTTGTCCTTGTCTTTGTGGATGAAGGGGTTCAATCCTTCTTCGTTGTTGAATCGGTCTAGATTGCTTCCTAGCTTGAGGTTGCATGATAGGTCTCTTTCCTTTGTGAGCCAATTGTGGAGGAATGTTGGCTTGAGGGACCCTAGGGGGTTGAGCTTGAGTTTGCCTTCTTGGCCCCATCTTCACTTGTGCATTTGAACATTGTCCTACTTCTAACTTCTTCCTAGGAATTTGCACATATGAAGATTCTTCGCTCTTCAAACCCTTGACAAACACGGTCTTGTTAGAGGTTGAGATCTTCTTGTCATCTTCATACCCAAAACCCCTCTTGTCACATGGACTCTTTCCAACACCAAGCATATGGTCAAGCTTCTTGGTGCTAGAATCCATCCTAGTCATAGAATCTCTAACTTCTTCAAGCTCCCTCTTTAGACTTTCTTCATTCCTCCTAGATAAGACTAACTCCTCTCCTAGCTTATCTTCCATCTTCTTGAATTTTTCCACTTGTTCACCTAAGTGGTCATTATGAGATGCAAGCTCAAGATTTTCTTCTCTCAACATCTTGATCTTTCTTGTGCTCTTGATTGCTAAATCATTAAACTCGGCATGATATTTAGCAAGCACCTTTTTCTCCACAAATCCATTTATGGAGTTAGAAGAGGAATCACTTTCTTCTTTACTTGAGTCCTTTTCCTCTTGACTCATTTCCTCTCTCTCACTAGCACTTTTGCTTTTATGGGAGGAGGCAAAAGCTAGGAGATTAGCCATGAGCTCTTCATCACTTGAAGACTCATCTCCCTCAATGGAGTCATCACTACTTCCACTCCAAGTGGCGGCCATCACTTTTCCCTTTTTCCTCTCATTGTGATTTGCACATTCGGGGGCAAAGTGACCTATGCCACCACACTCAAAACATCGGACCCCTTTCCTTTCGGTCCTTTCTTGCCTAGGTTCAAACTTCTTGAAAGAGCCATTTTTCTTCAAATCTTGACCTTTTGATCCAAAGCCCTTTCTTCTAAACTTCATAACCTTGTTGAACCTTTTTACAAACAAGGCAAGGTCTTCATATGAGTCAACCTTCTTTGCCTCCTTTTCATCCTTGGAGGTTTTTAAAGCAATTCCTTTTTGCTTTTTAGTGGGTGTGGAGATAGGCCCTTTCCTAGACTCATAAGCTAGAAGTCTTCCAATCACCTCACTCGGCTTCATATCCTTATATCCACTATTTTCTTTTAAAGTCGTCACCTTCGATTCAAACCTATCGGGTAAAGATCTCATAATCTTTTGCTTGATTCTCCTATCCGAATATGGATCACCAAGTTGATGGCTTTGGTTGACTATATCCATCAACTTGATCTCGAAGTCGTTGAAGCACTCATTCTCCTCCATCTTAAGCATCTCGAATTGAGTTTGGAGGACTTAAAGCTTAGAGTCCTTCACTACTTCGGTTCCCTCATGTGCAATCTCTAGGATGTCCCAAGCCTCCTTAGCTATCCTAGTATTTTGAATCAATTTATATTGATTTTCATCCATAGCACACAAGATGGCATGTATCGCCTTCCTATTCCACTTTGAAGCCTCAAACTCTTGCGCGTTCCATTGCGCCTTAGGCTTCAATACTTCTTCTCCTCCTCCACCATCGGGAGTCATCTTGGGTAGATCATATCCGTCTTCCACCGCCATCCATGCACGGTCATGAATTTGGCATATATAGGATTCCATCTTCCCTTTCCATTGGGAATAGTTCAATCCGGTAAGAAGTGGATGCCTTGTGCTTGAGGCACCTTCGTTGCAACCACCATTTCCACCGTTTCCACTCATAGTGTTTATGAATGAATGAAATGAATGCAAATGTATGAATGATCAAAAATCACACAAAATGCAAAACACACCAAAATAAGTAAGGATCACCTATGTATGTCTAGGAACCCGCTCTGATACCAATTGAAACAAATTATAGCACGGCGTATATAAAACTATCTAGAGGGGGGTGAATAGATTTTAAGCTTTTTACCCAATTTTTCGTGTTAGTCCAAAGTACGAAATTACCCCTAAATAGATAAAGCAAAAAATCAAGTATAAAACGCGGAAATTAAATAACACTTGATTTTTACGTGGAAACCCTCACGGGAAAAACCACGGGCCAGTAAGTAACCACACTCGAACCTCGAATCCACTAAATGTGTAAACGATTACAACCTAATCCTGGAAGTAATTGTTAGGATTATGCTCAATAGTAAGAGTGTAATGTTGTAATTAACAATCTTTTTCATATTAATAAAGTGATTTCTGGTTTAACAAATCGTATAGCATTTATAGTTTAATATTATATTTGTCAAAGTAAATAATCATAAGGTCTAAAGACTATGAGAAAAGAAGAATTGTTCGTACATCTGGATATGTATGTGGTAGACACAATTCTTTAGTTAGTCTTGAATAATGTTCACAACTTAAGTTAAAGGTTGGGCACCTTTATCTTGTTAAAGTTGTAGAATTCTTTTGCTAGCATTTGAGTGGGATCAAATGAGATATGATGAGTCTAAAATCATCGGAGTGTCTTCGAGCAAAAGGATCTAGTGCACTGGGTGTATTGAACTGGATCACAATGAAATACTTTATCTATAACCGTCAATAGATAATAGTCTTTTCATTATCAGGACAATCGGAGAGTTTATCTTAATCCTGAGATAAATGATGGACTTATGGTTGCAAGTGATATCATTTGAGTTATCAATGAGTACGATTATATCGCATAGTCTATCCTCGATAGTTTGGTGATATTCATTTGTTAATCGATAGAGGACTTCATTTATAGATATGGACATCGTGGCTCCATTTATTAAATGAGAGTATAATATCATCATATTGATGTTTTGAGGTAATTGGATATTAAATCTCAACGTTGAGTTTTCGATAGTGTCTATTGAAAACATGGCTTCTGGACAAGTCAAAATATCCAAGTTCAAAACGTGGTCATATGAGTAAATATGGTAACTTGGAGAGTTATAGGCGGTCTATGAACTCTTGGTGATTACTGATATTAATCACGAGGATACACTATCTCCAATATGATTGTCTAGGGTATGAATGAGGAGCATCTTCCTTTTCTATCTTTATTTAAGAGTTCAGTTTTAGCTCTTTAGTGGAATGAGTTAAAATTAATGGATCGGACCTAAGTGAATCATTTGTTGATTGTGATTAGGTTATGTCTATTGAAGCTTAAATTTAGATGGCCCGCCAAGATCCCCAATCCACACGGACTTGCATGGATCACTTGATATATTTTACCGGACCAATTTATGGGTCCATCAAGAATTGCATTTAATATATTAAGAATATAATTTGCACATTATTTATTTAATGGGATGATCAATTATATTAATATATTAATGAAAGGCATGTGGGCTTGTTTCTTTTAGTAAGAATGGGTCTGGTTCACATGTGGGCTTTTTAATTAAAGTCTAATGGATTAAATAAAATAAGAAAATAATATTGAGCCCATATATATATGATGTGGGCGGCAAGGCTAATTTATTAGTCTAATATATTATTTTATTTTATTGTTTGATTAAATGAGAATTAATTAATTTATTAATTAATTATTTAATTAAGAAACAAAATCTTTTTCTGATCAGGAAATATGTTTCCTAGAGTTATACTATTGGTAGTAGTATACTAAAAGTAAAAGACTTATTTGGTAAGAAAATAAATAATAAAGTTTATTTATTTAATCAAATAAGGAAGTCTTTTATATAGTCACAGATACACTAAAGAGTTGGATTAGGGTTTGTATTTAATATATAGAATATATATGCATGAATGCATGCATGCGGAAAAATATATGCATGATTAAAGTCATGCGGATATATATAGAAATATACATATAATATATGCATGATAAAAGTCATGTGGATATATAGAAATATATACTATATGCATGCATGATTAAAAGTGGTGCAGAATTATATACATTACATATATGCATGTTAAAGTTATGCGGCAATATATAATATATATACATAATATATTCGGCAACCCTAATTGAATAGGTTGAATTCGGCTAAACCTATTTGTAAGGCTTGAGAGTTTTTTCTTTTGCTTAAAAAAAAAAAAAATAGAATCCAACTCTAGTGATTAGTGTGTGTTGATTTCGACTAAAACATAAAAGAGTGAATAGATTATTCTTTGATGGTACACTAATTGCTTGTTCATCAATAATCTTGTGTGTACAATATCGATTTAGGTTCACGCGAATTTCGATCATTAGATTGAGAACTCAAAAGTGACCGGAATAATCTTAGTCTTCTTTTGATTGTTTTGTGACTAACAAAAGAAAAAGAAAAGTTTGTTTGTCCATTCTCAGGTTTGCAATTCAAAGAAAAGGGAGACCACGCTCCTAGGTGATCCACGTTCGTGCTAGGATTGAAGATCTTGCGGATTACCATCGACGTAAGTCAATCGGATCACGCGACAAAAGGTATTATTTTTTTGTTAGATAATATATATGTTTAATTGATTAAAGGGTTTAAGGTTCATAAAAGGGAAAAATTTTAAAAGTCACTAAATCTATTTTTAGTCTCGCTTCCGTTGCGTGTACTATGGTATTTTTCCCTACGGTAATCACACACCTACCTAATCCCGGTATGAGTGAACCTAGTCCGATTGCTTGCGAATTAAGCAACCTAATCCCGGCCACAACACAAGACTTAATTCTCTAAAAAGAGATTAACACCCTAAGTGAATATATGAATATTCAAATGCAACATAGAGCAAGGGAAACCCTATATGCTTATCTAAGATGATGAATATGCAATTAAAAACAATCCTAGATATTAAAGCTAAATGACATGTCAAATAGCATAGATAATCATAGATTAGAGAAACCTAGATATCTATCATAAAAACAATACTCAATCAAATCAACATAACAATCTCTATCTTGAATATTAGATTATAATCTAAGAACAATCAAGTAATAAAAGAGATGCCATAATAAATTAAACACTAATTATGTATGATAATAGTGAAAAACTTACCAAAGCAAGTGTGATGATCAAAGACCCATGCAAGCAAACATCCTAGATATGCTAGAGAATGCTAGATGAACTTTGATGCAAATGGATTTTGGTTTGAGTGTTTGATGAGCAAACTTGATTGCTTTCTCTCTTAAAACTCTCTCTTTTTAAAATAGGGTTCTTGATGATCAAAGAGTCACCCTCAGAACAAGAGAAAGTGATGTATTTATAGGCATGAAAAACAGAGCATGTGAAAAGACAAGTTTGCCCCTGAAACGCACCGATCGACGGTTTCAATCGGTGGTCAGGCCGCCGATCATAACCGCCGAATTGGCCCGAGAGGAACAGGGGACCAACGGCGGTTTAATTCGGCGGTTTCGTGACCGCCGATCCAACCGCCGAATAAATCCTGAGATTAAAAATCAATCAGGTGTGAAAACGGCGGTTTCATGCGTGACCGCCGTTTCAACCGCTGAATTAGGCCGAGAGATAAAATCAATCAGGTCTTGAACGGCGGTTTCGAACGGCGGTCGTGACCACCGATCATAGCCGCAGATTTGCTCCATACACTACTGGAAGCAAACGGCGGTTTCATTCGGCGGCCAGGCCATCGATAATAACCGTCGATCACCAACAAAGGTGAAAACCAAGGAGAAGCCAAGGGCATTCTCCGTAGGCGGTCCTCGCGCTAAACCAAGCACATTCTAGTGCATGCGCGGATGTTTCCGAAGACAATCGGGAAACGAATTACAAGACAACAAGACACAATTACACACAATAAAATATAACAAATAAGTGCAAGTGTGAAATGTGGCAAGAGAAGAGAATGCACACATATGCAATGTATGTTAAGTGTGTGTGTGCAACTAATCTCTTTAAAGAAAAGTAAGCACATAGAAATTTACCTTCGGTGCTTATCAAGACGAGGTCTTCAAAGGGGTTGAGCAATAGCATCGATACCTAGGCTACCCTTACAAAGAACCCCCAAGATGTGGTTTGTCCACGAAAAGAGCCAATCAACAAATGGGAACCTTACAGTATCCATTGAGGAAAGCACTTTTGACATCTATTTGAAATAATTTGAACTTTTTAATGCATGCAATGGATAACAAAAGTCTAATGGACTCGAGACGAGCAACTGGCACAAACGTCTCATCAAAGTCTACACCTTCCACTTGAGTGTAACCTTGAGCCACTAGTCTAGCTTTATTCCTCACAATCTTGCCACTTTCATCGGTCTTATTCCTATAAATCCATTTGGTGCCAATTACATGTATATCTTTAGGTCTAGGAACCAAGGACTACACTTCATTCCTCTCAAATTGATTAAGTTCATCTTGCATAGCCCCAACCCAATTTGATTTCTTGTTCTAACCCCTTCATTTAAATCACCTATGATGTCTTCTTGATAGTGTAAGTTTCTAAGTCTTGGGTGAGAATGTTCAACAACTTGGTCATTTTGTTGATTATCATTTAAAGCATTTTCCGACCCTTGACTTTCAACTTCAACTTCAACATGACTATCATTTTCATCATCTTGACTAGAAACACTACTAGCCACATCAATAGGTGTTTTAGTGTCATTCAACATGTTTTCTTTAGGTTCATTGACACCATTATCATCACACAAATTAAGCATGCTAAGATCATCTATCTTCACATTGATAGACTCCATGATAGTCTTAGTAGTCAAGTTAAAGACTCTATATGCACGACTATTAATAGCATACCCAAGAAAGAGACCAACATCACTTTTAGCATCAAACTTTCCTAAGTGATCTCTATCATTCAAAATATAACATTTACTCCCAAAAGTGTGGAAGTAACTCACATTGGGCTTCTTGCCCTTCTATAGTTCATAGGACGTTTGTTTTGTGCCGGGCCTCTTAAGAACACGATTAGACACATAACAAGCGGTATTGACCGCCTCGGCCCATAGGTTTCTAGGGACTTTCTTGCTATTGAGCATGACCCTAGCCAACTCTTGCAAGACACGGTTTTTCCTCTCAACAACACCATTTTGTTGAGGAGTTCTAGGTGCGGAGAACTCATGAGAAATCTCTAAACTATCACAAAACTCACTAAATTTTGCATTTTCAAATTCCGTCCCATGATCACTCCTAATGCGACATATTTTCTTGATACCAAGACCTTTTTCATTTTGAACTTGATTACAAAACTTTTTAAAGTAATCAAAAGCCTCGGTCTTGTTTCTAAGAAAATAAACTCAAGTAAACCTAGAGAAGTCATCAACGCATACAAAAATGTACTTTTTGCCATTGATGCTCTCTGTTTGAATTGGCCCCATTAGGTCCATGTGCACAAGTTCTAAAGGTCTCTTGGTAGCTATGTAAGAATTTTTGTAAGGATTCCCGTTGTTTTTAATTGGCTTATTTCGTGATCAAACCATATGTGGGGGTTCTTTGTAAGGGTAGCCTAAGTATCGGTCTTATTGTTCGAAGCCCTTTGAAGACCTCGTGTTGATAAGCACCGAAGGTAAATTTCTATGTGCTTACTTTTCTTTGAAGAGATTAGTTGCACACACACACTTAACATTCATTGCATATGTGTGCATTCTCTTCATTTGTCACATTTCACACTTACACTTATTTATTATATTTTGTTGTGTGTAATTGTGTCATGTTGTTGTGTAATTCGTTTCCCGATAACTTTCGGAAACGTCCGCGCATGCACTAGAATGTGCTTGGTTTAGCGCGAGGACCGCCTATGGAGAATGCCCTTGGCTTCTCCTTGGTTTTCACCTTTCTAGGTGATCGGCGGTTATGATCGGCGGCCTGGCCGCCGAATGAAACCGCCGTTTCAGTCCAGATTGGTCTGAAGCTTTTCTGCGGTTGAGATCGGCGGTCACGACCGCCGTTCGAAACCGCCGTTTCAAGACCTGATTGATTTATCTCTCAGTCTAATTCAGAGGTTGAATCGGCGGTCACGAAACCGCCGTTCGAAACCGCCGTTCATACCTGGTTGATTTTGATCTCTCTGTTCTGTTTCGGCGGTTGGAATCGGCGGTCACGAAACCGCCGAATGAACCGCCGTTTATGCTCTGTTCTTCACAAGCTCAATTCGGCGGTCATGAACGGCGGCCTGGCCGCCGATTGAAACCGCCGATTGGCGCGTTTCTTTGAAACTTACTTAAACGACCTCACTTTGATTTGGCCCCCTATATATATGCCACTTTGACTTTAGGTCAATTAAGAGAGTTCATATTCAGAATTCATACTTAGGATATTTTTCAAAGAGAAGAAAAATTCCAAGAACTCCATTCTTGATTCTCAAACACTTTTTCATGATCATCAATCATCATCTAGCATCATCTTAGATCATCTAGATGTCATCTAGCATGGAATCTTCATCATACTTTGCTTGGTAAGCTTTTCACTAATATCTTACATGTTTTGTGTTTCTCTTATCTAGCAATCTCAATTAATTACTTGTTTGTTATTTTGTATGCTTTAGATACAATATTGAGATGAGTATGATGTATGTTTGAGATTTTATATTGTGCTTGCATATTAGGTTTTGTGCTTAATATTGATTAGCTAAACTAATTGACATGTTATTTAGTTTTGATATCTAGGATTGCTCTTAATTGCATATTAATCATCTTAGATAAGCATATAGGGTTTCCCTTGCTCTATGTTGCATTTTGGATATTCACATATATTCACTTAGGGTTGTATTCTCTTCATAGAGAAAGTAAGTCTTGTGTGTAGCATCCGGGATTAGGTTGCTTAGAACGCAAGCAAATTGGACTAGGTTCACTCATACCGGGATTAGGTAGGTGTGTGATTACTTCCGGGATTAGGTTGTAATCGTTTGCACATTTAGTGGATTCGAGGTTCGAGTGTGGCTTACTTACATAGCCCATGGTTTTTCCCGTGAGGGTTTCCACGTAAAAACCAAGTGTTGTTTTAATTTCCGCACCATATTACACTTGCTTGTTTATATTATCTTGAGGGCATTTTCGTAATTTTGACTAACACGAAAAATTGGGTAAAAAGCGTAAAATCTATTCACCCCCCCTCTAGATAGCTTTATACACACCGTGCTATAATTTGTTTCAATTGGTATCAGAGCGGGTTCCTAGACATACATAGGTGATCCTTGCTTATTTTGGTGTGTTTTGAATTTTGTGTGATTTTTGATCATTCATACATTTGCATTCATTTCATTCATTCATAAACACTATGAGTGGAAACGGTGGAAATGGTGGTGGCCACGAAGGAGCTTCTAGCACAAGGCCTCCACTTCTTACCGGATTGAACTATTCCCAATGGAAAGGGAAGATGGAATCCTACATATTCCAAATTCATGACCGTGCTTGGATGGCGGTGGAAGACGGATATGATCTCCCTATGATGACTCCCGAGGGTGGAGGACAAGATGTTTTGAAGCCTAAGGCGCAATGGAACGCGCAAGAGTTTGAGGCTTCTAAGTGGAATAGGAAGGCTATGCATGCCATTAATTGTGCTATGGATGAGAATCAGTACAAGCTTATTCAGAATACTCAGATTGCCAAAGTGGCATGGGACATCCTTCTAGTTGCACATGAGGGAACCGAGGTGGTGAAGGAGTCCAAGCTTCAAGTCCTCCAAACTCAATTTGAGCTACTAAGGATGGGAGAGGATGAATGCTTCAATGACTTCGAAATCAAATTGATGGACATTGTAAATCAAAGCCATCAACTCGGAGACCCGTATTCGGATAGGAGAGTCAAGCAAAAAATTATGAGATCTCTCCCCGATAGGTTTGAATCCAAGGTGACGGCCATAGAAGAAAATAGTGGCTACATGGATATGAAGCCAAGTGAGGTGATTGGGCGTCTCCTTGCATATGAGTCTAGGAAGGCTCCTAGCACCACTACTCCTCCTAAGAAGTCTAAAGGAATAGCTTTGAAAGCATCTAAGGATGCAAAGGAGGCAAAGCATGAATCGGATGAAGACCTTGCCTTATTTGTGAAAAGGTTCAACAAGGTTATGGGGTTCAAGAAGAAGAAGGGATTTGGGTCAAGAGGACAAGATTTGAAGAAAAAGAGTTCCTTCAAGAAGTTTGAGCCTAGACAAGAGAGGACCGAAAGGAAAGGGGTCCGATGCTTTGAATGTGGTGGGATTGGTCACTTTGCCCCCGAATGTGCTAATCACAATGAAAAGAAGAAGAGCAAAGTGATGGCCGCCACTTGGAGTGGGAGTAGTGATGACTCCAATGAGGAAGATGAGTCTTCAAGTGAAGAAGAGCTCATGGCTAACCTCCTAGCTTTTGCCTCCTCACATAAGAGCAAAAGTGGTAGTGAGAAAGAGGAAATGAGTCAAGAGGAAAATGACTCAAGTGAAGAAGAAAGTGATTCCTCGTCTAACTCCATAAGTAGTTTTGTGGAGAAAAAGGTGCTTGCTAAATGCCATGCCGAGTTTAATGATTTAGCAATCAAGAGCACAAGAAAGATCAAGATGTTGAGAGAAGAAAATCTTGAGCTTGCATCTCATAATGACCTCTTAGGTGAACAAGTTGAAAAATTCAAGAAGATAGAAGATAAGCTAAGAGAGGAGTTAGCTTTATCTAGGAGGAATGAAGAAAGTTTAAAGAGTGAGCTTGAAGAAGTTAGAAATTCTATGACTAGGATGGATTCTAGCACCAAGAAGCTTGACCATATGCTTGGTGTTGGAAAGAGTCCATGTGACAAGAGGGGTCTTGGGTATGAAGATGACAAGAAGATCTCTACCTCTAACAAGACCGTGTTTGTCAAGAGCTTGAAGAGAGAAGAAACTTCATTTGTGCAAGCTCCTAGAAAGAAATTAGAAGTAGGACAATGCTCTAATGCACAAGTGAAGATTGGGCCAAGAAGGCAACCTCAAGCTCAACCCCCTAGGGTCTCTCAAGCCAACATTCCTCCTCAAATGGCTCACAAAGGAAAGAGACCTATCATGCAACCTCAAGCTAGGAAGCAACCAAGACCGGTTCAACAACGAAGAAGGATTGAACCCTTTCATCCACAAAGACAAGGACAAGGTATGATTCCTTATTTCACTCATATATGTCATTTTTGTGGATTTAATGGTCATATTAGACCACATTGATTTCGATATATAAAAATGTGCAAAACTAGAAGCATGATAGAGAAGAAAAAGAAAAGAGCCTTGATGTATGTTCCTAGGAATGATAATATTATTATGCATGATCCTAGGACATCTAGAGCCCATATACCAAAGACCACTAAGAAAGCTAAGATTGTTTCTAGGTGGATTAGAAAGAATGATATTGTTTGCCATGTTGCTCAAATAGCCTTGAAGGCAAATTCTTCTAATTTTTGGTATCTAGATAGTGGGTGCTCTAGGCACATGACGGGAAACAAGAGTTTCTTCGAGACTCTTGTTATGGAGGAAGGTGGATATGTCACTTTTGGTGATGGATCCAAAAAGAAAGTAGTAGGGAAAGGAACCATTTCCGTTCCCGGATTACCCTCCTTATCCGATGCTTTATTTGTTGATGGCTTGAAAGCCAATTTAATAAGCATTTCACATCTAAGTGATGAAGGATATTCCGTCTTGTTTTGTAAAGATGATTGCTCGATCCTAAAGCCCGATGGACAAACCTTATTGAAAGGTATGAGATCTAGCGACAATTGCTATTGTCTTGAAGCTAGAATAGTCTCAAACAATGTGTCCATGGATGAGCAAATTGAGTTGTGGCATGAAAGACTTGGCCACATGAACTTTAGGGATCTACGGACCCTTGGAAAGTTCGAGTGTGTGCGTGGCCTCCCTAAGCTTGGGAAGAAAGCCAATGGTGTTTGTGGACCTTGCCAACAAGGAAAGCAAACTAAAAGCATGCACAAAAAGGGTAAGTATCTCACCACCAAGGAGCCTCTTGAGCTTCTCCACATGGACCTCATGGGTCCCATGCAAACCGAAAGTTTGGGTGGAAAGAGATACATTTTTGTATGTGTTGATGATTTCTCTAGATTTACATGGACATACTTTCTTAGAGAAAAATCCGAAACTTTTGATAAGTTTAAAATGCTTTGTACTAAATTACAAAATGAAATGAAATCTAACATTAGAAGCATTAAACGGATTAGAAGTGACCATGGGAGAGAGTTTGAGAATGCCTCTTTTGAAAGCTTTTGTGATAGCTTAGGCATCTCCCATGAGTTTTCGGCTCCTAGGACACCTCAACAAAATGGAGTTGTTGAGAGGAAGAATAGGGTCCTCCAAGAGATGGCCCGAGTGATGTTGCTTAGCAACAATGTCCCTAGGAACCTATGGGCCGAAGCCATCAATACGGCTTGCTATATAGGAAATCGTGTGTTCCTAAGGCCCGGTTCTAGAAACACCTCCTATGAGCTATGGAAGGGTAGGAAGCCAAATGTTAGCTACTTCCACACATTTGGAAGCAAATGCTACATTTTAAATGACCGTGATCAACTTGGCAAGTTTGATGCTAAGAGTGATGAGGGTATCTTTATTGGCTACGCCTTGAATAGTAAAGCCTATAGAGTTTTCAACTTGAAGACTCGAACCGTCATGGAATCATCAAATGTGGTCATTGATGATACTAGGCTCAAGTCTAATAACCATGAGGAGGAGGATGTTCTAGAGGATGACTCTCCTTTGGAGAGGGTTGTGGTGACTCCCAATGTTGGGATATCTAATGAAGTCACACAACCCATTACTATAGTTCCTAACTTGGACTCTAATGAACCCGCTCCATGGGTTAGAAGACTCCATAACAAAGAGGATGTTATTGGAGATGTAAATGAGGGTGTTAGGACTAGACGTCAACTTGCTAATCTTATTAGCTATACTTGCTACACCTCTCAAATTGAACCCAAAAAGGTTGAAGAAGCCTTACATGATGAATTTTGGGTTCTTGCCATGCAAGAAGAGCTAAACCAATTCGAAAGGAATGAGGTTTGGACTCTAGTTCCTAGGCCTAAGACCACTAATGTCATAGGCACTAAATGGATATTTAGGAACAAATCCGATGAGGATGGCAATATAGTGCGGAACAAGGCTAGACTTGTAGCACAAAGGTACTCTCAAATTGAGGGTATCGACTTTGAGGAGACATTTGCTCCCGTTGCCCGCTTAGAGTCCATTAGGCTTCTCTTGTCCATCTCTTGTGTGCACAAGTTCAAATTGCACCAAATGGACGTCAAGAGTGCCTTCCTCAATGGCTTCTTGCAAGAAGAAGTGTTTGTTGAACAACCCAAGGGGTTTGTGGATGCACACCACCCCAACCATGTCTATCGCCTCAAGAAGGCACTATATGGGTTGAAACAAGCACCGAGGGCTTGGTATGAGCGCCTCACTCAATTTCTTGTTGACAATAACTACACAAGAGGTAGTGTTGACAAGACACTATTCATCAAGAGAGATAATGATGAGCTTTTCATAGCTCAAATATATGTTGATGACATAGTGTTTGGCTCCACCAACAACACCAAGGTCCAACAATTTGTTGATGTCATGTCTCATGAATTTGAGATGAGCCTTGTTGGTGAGCTAAGTTACTTCTTAGGTTTGCAAATTAGGCAACTAAACAATGGGATTTTCATAACCCAAGCCAAATATGCCAAAAACCTAGTGAAGAAGTTTGGTTTAGAAAATGCCAAACATTGTGATACACCCATGAGTACCACTTTGAAGCTAAGCAAAGATGCTAGTGGTAAAAGTGTGGAACAAACGTTATATCGTGGCATGATAGGTAACTTGCTTTATTTGACCGCAAGTAGGCCCGATATCTCCTTTAGTGTGGGTGTGTGTGCTAGGTACCAAGCGGATCCTAAGGAGTCCCATCTCTCTTCCGTTAAGAGAATCATTCGTTATGTGAATGGGACATCCAACTATGGGATTTGGTACTCTTTTGACACTAATGCTAGTCTTGTAGGCTTTAGTGATGCGGATTGGGCAGGAAATTGTGATGATAGGAAGAGCACATCAGGCGGTTGCTTCTTTCTAGGCAACAACTTGGTGTCTTGGTTTTGCAAGAAGCAAAACTCGATTTCCTTGTCCACGGCCGAGGCCGAGTACATAGCCGCGGGGAGTGGATGCACACAACTCCTATGGATGAAGCAAATGCTAGTAGACTACGGATTCAACCAAGGTACTCTCACTCTCTTTTGTGATAACATGAGTGCTATTAATATTTCCAAGAATCCGGTGCAACATTCTAGGACTAAGCATATTGACATCCGCCATCACTTCATTAGAGAGCTTGTTGAAAATAAATGCATAGTACTTGAACATGTAGGTACAAATGATCAACTTGCGGACCTATTTACTAAACCCTTAGATGCTACTCGATTTAAAACTCTTAGTAGATCTATTGGGGTATGTCTTGTGGAGTGATGTTCTATGATTGACCCCATATGGGGAACTCAAGCAAAGAGAGCTATTTTGCATTCTTGTATCTTGCAAAAAATTTGAAATATCTTATGCCTCTTCTTTTAATTGCTTGAGTAAGCTTGGTTGTACATATGTATATATGTTTTCAATTCAATAAGTGTGAACCTTGCTTGTTTACAATCCATGTCATATTTATGTTCAAACATGCATTTTTGGACTAGGAGATGTATATAGGAAGTATGATTTGAATGACCTATGATTATCTCCATGACATGATGATTCTTTAATAACATGCTAATGACAAATAAAAAAGCATGAAATTCATAAAACATGCTCACATGAAAAGCATGAATTGATGATTGCATATTCTTAAAAATGCAAAACTTGTGTGAAAACTTATGAGACTCAAAATGAATAAAGGATCTTGTATCCATTCAAAGGAATTTACATTCCAAATGTCTCTCTTTCTTTATTAGTTGAACATGGTTACTATCATACGGATAATTTTATCCGGAAAAATCAAATAGGGTGCAAAGTCGCTCATGCCATGTTTCGCTTATAAAGTTGGATATAGTTGCTCTTAAATTGAAATCAATAATCTCTATATCCTTGCTTTTCCCATGACATTGGTGAAATTGGTTTGAATTCTTATTAGAAACCTTTGTCATTTGCTTTGCCAAATACCATTGTATTTTGGACTTGAATGCTATATGTCTTGTATGCAAAGCATGTTGGATTCACACATTTTCTCAAAATAAATCTCCTTGTTTCTCTCAAATTAATTGAAGTGCATAAAGTGACTTATATGTATATGCAAATCTTGCATGCTTCTATCTCTCGTTGCTATGAGTGACCCGGTTGGGGACTACTCCTTTGCCTATATCATGACAAAAAGGGGGAGTAGGATATGGTAAGGGGAGGTGCAAAATATAGAAAAATATAGAAGCTATTGTACACTTTGGGGAGAACATACATTGAGGGGGAGTAACCCGTTGAAGGGGAGCATTGCATTTATCATACATTGCTACATTTGGTAATGTTGTGCCTAAATTCTAAAAATGCATATGCTTGGTATTGTTCTCACATGATTAATCTCACACTTTTCTTGTATTAGAAATGTTAGAAACTCTTTTCAGGGATTGATTATTCTACAAGAGGATTGAAGACTTCAAGTTGCATTAGCTTATCTCTTTGTAATGTAGAATATCATTATAGTCCCGTAGTTTCTATTTTTTTTGTGAGGAATCATTGTGAGTGATGGTTTTGTCACGAAATAGCCAAAGGGGGAGATTGTAAGGATTCCCGTTGTTTTTAATTGGCTTATTTCGTGATCAAACCATATGTGGGGGTTCTTTGTAAGGGTAGCCTAAGTATCGGTCTTATTGTTCGAAGCCCTTTGAAGACCTCGTGTTGATAAGCACCGAAGGTAAATTTCTATGTGCTTACTTTTCTTTGAAGAGATTAGTCGCACACACACACTTAACATTCATTGCATATGTGTGCATTCTCTTCATTTGTCACATTTCACACTTACACTTATTTATTATATTTTGTTGTGTGTAATTGTGTCATGTTGTTGTGTAATTCGTTTCCCGATAACTTTCGGAAACGTCCGCGCATGCACTAGAATGTGCTTGGTTTAGCGCGAGGACCGCCTATGGAGAATGCCCTTGGCTTCTCCTTGGTTTTCACCTTTCTAGGTGATCGGCGGTTATGATCGGCGGCCTGGCCGCCGAATGAAACCGCCGTTTCAGTCCAGATTGGTCTGAAGCTTTTCTGCGGTTGAGATCGGCGGTCACGACCGCCGTTCGAAACCGCCGTTTCAAGACCTGATTGATTTATCTCTCAGTCTAATTCGGCGGTTGAATCGGCGGTCACGAAACCGCCGTTCAAAACTGCCGTTCATACCTGGTTGATTTTGATCTCTCTGTTCTGTTTCGGCGGTTGGAATCGGCGGTCACGAAACCGCCGAATGAACCACTGTTTATGCTCTGTTCTTCACAAGCTCAATTCGGCGGTCATGAACGGCGGCCTGGCCGCCGATTGAAACCGCCGATTGGCGCGTTTCTTTGAAACTTACTTAAACGACCTCACTTTGATTTGGCCCCCTATATATATGCCACTTTGACTTTAGGTCAATTAAGAGAGTTCATATTCAGAATTCATACTTAGGATATTTTTCAAAGAGAAGAAAAATTCCAAGAACTCCATTCTTGATTCTCAAACACTTTTTCATGATCATCAATCATCATCTAGCATCATCTTAGATCATCTAGATGTCATCTAGCATGGAATCTTCATCATACTTTGCTTGGTAAGCTTTTCACTAATATCTTACATGTTTTGTGTTTCTCTTATCTAGCAATCTCAATTAATTACTTGTTTGATATTTTGTATGCTTTAGATACAATATTGAGATGAGTATGATGTATGTTTGAGATTTTATATTGTGCTTGCATATTAGGTTTTGTGCTTAATATTGATTAGCTAAACTAATTGACATGTCATTTAGTTTTGATATCTAGGATTACTCTTAATTGCATATTAATCATCTTAGATAAGCATATAGGGTTTCCCTTGCTCTATGTTGCATTTTGGATATTCACATATATTCACTTAGGGTTGTATTCTCTTCATAGAGAAAGTAAGTCTTGTGTGTAGCATCCGGGATTAGGTTGCTTAGAACGCAAGCAAATTGGACTAGGTTCACTCATACCGGGATTAGGTAGGTGTGTGATTACTTCCGGGATTAGGTTGTAATCGTTTGCACATTTAGTGGATTCGAGGTTCGAGTGTGGCTTACTTACATAGCCCGTGGTTTTTCCCGTGAGGGTTTCCACGTAAAAACCAAGTGTTGTTTTAATTTCCGCACCATATTACACTTGCTTGTTTATATTATCTTGAGGGCATTTTCGTAATTTTGACTAACACGAAAAATTGGGTAAAAAGCGTAAAATCTATTCACCCCCCCTCTAGATAGCTTTATACACACCGTGCTATAATTTGTTTCAATTTTTCTTATGAGACACTTTGGTTTGCTTACCTAATTGGCAAGGTTCACAAACCACCTCAAGTTTTTTACCAAGATTAGGAAGACCTCTAACAATGCCATGTTTTTCAAGCTTTTTCAAATCTTTAAAATTCATGTCACCCAAACGTTGATGCCATAAATCAAGCTTGTTGCACTCATGTGCCATGTTGCAAGTTAGAGGATCTATCTCAAGACAATAGCAATTGTCTATAGACCTTTTGACTCTTAGGACAACATTGCCTTTTTTATCAATTATAGTGCACACATCTTTGTTAAAGCTAACTTCTTTAAAAATTTCACACAAGTGAGTAATGCTTATCAAGTTAGCTTGTAACCCATCAACATACAAAGTATTGTAAAGTTTAGGCAATCCGGGGATACAAATTGTTCCCTTGCCAAGAACTTGCTTTTTGGTACCATCACCAAAAGTAACCCAACCTCCATCCTTTAAAATAAGATTATTAAAGAACTCTTTATTCCCGGTCATGTTTCTAGAGCAACCGCTATCTAGGTACCAAGAATAGGAGGAGTTGGCACGTAAAGCATATTGTGCAACATGACATTTAGATGTGTCTTTTTCTAATCCACACATTTTTCACAACATGCTTCTCACTCTTACTACTAACATGCTTTGACTCAATGTTAGGCTTTTTATCATGCACCTTGACCTCATTTGTCACATTTTCAAAAATATCAAACAAAGCATTATCAACTTTTTTATGCATAGTAGAGCGAGGCACAACACAAGATTTAGCAAGCAAGTCATCAACAACTCTTTCCACAACATGCTTTTCCAAGGTCTTCCTAGGTCTATTTCTATATCCATACATGGATGATTACATAGGTCCATTCAAAGACATATCATGAAAAACATTATCAAGTTTGCATTTCCGAATATACTCAAAGCATCTAGGTTGAATATGTCCTATCATATTACAATGATGACAAATAGGAATAAATTTGAGAAATTTACCATTTGCATTTGCTTCCAACTCCTTTGGACTTCTCATAATTTTTCCTCTTTGATGTGCAACCCTTGATGCTTCACCTCTTGCATTTGAGGTTGATGCTCCTTGATGTTTATGTTGTTGTGTTCTTCCATTGAACATCCTTGTTGATGAAGAGGCACCTTCGGTAGCTTTCATAGCTTTACCTTGAGAAAGTGTACCTACATTTGTTTCAATGCTTGCTTTGACAAAAGTAGACTTGTTAGATGAAAGAGTCTCCTTCTCATTGATATAACCCAAACCTCTTTTGTCACATGGATGCTTTCCACTTTTAATAAGGGTTTCAACTTTGTTAGAACTAGATGACATCTTGCTAATCACCCTATTAGCCTCATCAAGTTTCTCACGAAGCATCCTAATTTTAATGGCATATTTTTGCGCTATGTCATCACTAAACATAACATCTTTACGTGATTTATCAAGCCATTGTTCATACTTTTTCTCTTGATTTAAATGCTCATTAAGTTTTGATTTAAGCACATTTTCAAGTTTCTTAGCATTAACAAGAGAACAATCTCTTTTCTCAATTTCTTGCTTCAAGATACCAAGTCTATCATTGCTATCTTTTAGATTCAATTCTAGACTTAGGATCTTGTCTTTAAGTTCATTGAACTCTTTTGAGCCAAGATCATGATTCTCTAACTTCTTGTTGAGGGACATATTGACTTTGGATAAACGTTCATTTTCAAAAATAAGATCATCAATCTTTTTCTCATCTAAGTCAATATGTTCAATAAAAGAAGCCACATAGGAACATACTTCCTTAATCATAATTATCACAAACAAAAACATAAAACACAACAAAGAAAGGATCTATCTAAGTACGTCTAGACACCCGCTCTGATACCAAATGAAATTTCCCTTAAGTAGTAGTGTAAAATATACCTAGAGGGGGGGTTGAATAGGTATTTACTCAAATTCTTCCAATTTAAAAATGATGCGGAATATAACAAAGAAAATGCACACTTGATAAGATTTAGCAAATAAATTGATTTCACTAATACAAGAGTTAATCAATTTACAAGCAAGATATGCAATCAATGTAAGATATGGAAGATAGAGAAATGTAAAACAAAAATGAACACAAGTATTTTTTACGTGGTAAAACCTTAAAGAGGAAACATCCACGGGTTGATACCACAACCACCGGCGAAGCAATCCACTATGTGAAAAAGGACTTACACACTCAAGCTATCAACTCATGATATCCGCTCAAGCTATCAACTCCTAATCTACCATCAGGCTAGTGAATCACCAAGCCTACTTCCTATCCGAGATGTATCCTACACCTCTAGAAAGCAACTTTCTATCCAAGACGCTCACGTCTCTAGGAAGATTTCTTGCTTGCCTATCCGGATCCTCCCGACCCTAGATAAGTCTTCCTTGCTTGATTATCCGAGTCCTCCCGACTCTAATCAAGACTTCCTTGCTCTATCCACAAAGCTTCACTCACTTTGCTAGAGACTTCAACCTAATGCAAGGCTATGATCTTAAGTGATGCAAATGATGCAAACACAATCAAATTAAGCTAGATGATCAATCAAGCAAAATGTACATGTTCAATGACAATCTAGAATATGCTTTCAACACACAATCACAAAATTATCTAGAAATCAAGACCTGTAAATAAAAAAGAACAAGGTATGAATATTCAATATATCACACTAAAAACCTAGTTCTTAGATCATGAAATTAGACATAGAAAATAACATGAAGCACATCATATATACATTTTCTAGAATCAATTTCATGTTGAATCAAGTTTAGCACAAATATGTTCAAGAGAAATCACAAAGCTAAAACTCAATTGACAAATGATCAAACACCCCTAGCATATGATCTAACATACTTCTCAAAATATTTCATCAATCAAATAGTAAGAATCAAGAGATGATCAAAGATGAAATTGAAAAAGAAGAAGTTGAACAAACAACCTTGACCTCGTACTGAAGATCAGGCTACTGGGAACAATGACGAAGTCAGCTCCCTCTAAAAATGATTGGGGTTTATAGCTCTCCTAAAGACTAACAATTTTGGCTTTTGAATCGATTGATTTCGAGTTCGTATGAGAAAGATATGACCAAAAATACTAAAACTAAAATTGTGAAGAAAACTGCAGAATTTCGTGGAAATGTTCTTCAAGTTCTTCAACACATGTGGAAGGAAGGAGAAGAGTTTAAAAGGAGGAGAGAGAAGAGTTTTCAGGGCCAATAAGAGAGGGCCACGTCACCCACCCCATGGGGGGCGCGTGGGCCTCACGGGGGCAGAGAGCCCCTCTGGCCGTGGGGCCCACGGCCTCCCTCACGGCGTGGGCCAAGTGGCCTCACGGCCACAGACCTCTCTCGCGCGCTCCCTCGGTTCTTCAGCCGTATCTTGGGCATCCGAACTCCGGTTTTGAATCCATTTTGGATTACGAACCGTGACTCTCTCACGCATGACGATGACTAGACAACTTTCAAAAATGGTTGAGAAATCATCTCGGAAAACGATGATGAAGTCAACTCAAAGAATGAGAACGAAAAGTAGCGTAGCTACATCGTTTGGACTCGAAACCTTATGAATGAGTAACCAAAATGACCGGAACTCAATAAGGCATCAAATAAGAACATGTTCAAGTCCAAAACACAAAATATACAAACAAATAAACACATATTCACACAAGCATGCCATATCAAAGAGATAGTCACAAAGCATGCAATTCCACAATGTTTGTCTATACAAGATCAATGCATGAGCATACTATGAAAAGTGTGAATGTGTTATACCAAATGTTTGAACCATGATGCAGGGACACACATGTATGAATTATGTGTGTGTGCACTAACGCCTTGCAAGAGGATAGAAGTCAAGATATACCTTTGACGCTTTTCACCTCTTGAAGACGACTTTTGCACTAGACGTTGCTCTTCACTTTTTAAGCTTCCTTTCTTCAAAGAATATCCTAAGCAACAACTAATACAAATATAGAGTGTTTTGCAATGGAATCAAGCCAATACAAATCATGAACCTTACACCCCGGAACCAGGAAAAGGACTAGGAAGCCAAAGGATAAAGGGAGGGGGCCTGAAAGACACAACCATCACGAGATCCTGGTACCCAGCTACCTCGAGTACCCCGATACTCGAATATCCTGGTATCCCGCTGCTTGAAACCCCGATATCCATGAACATCGCTTTTAAAGGAGCGTGAGAGACGCAGGGTACCTGGGATACCCCAACCAGCGAAACACGTGACAGGCACGTGGCAAGATATATACCAGGATCCCGATAGATTGACCCCGCTGAAGCAGGAGGCGGGCACCCCGAAGAACAGACTACATATTAAAGCGGATACTAAACGTCACCGTTTAAAGATGAAAGCTACAACGCGGCATTCATTCCCTCCTTTTAGTATCCTATTTTAAATAGGGGTCAACTGATTTGGAGCCGAGAAAAAAGGAATCACCTGATCTTTTGGGATGACTTTCCCAATGAATTCGGAGAGACTTCACAGGAAAACCCGTGTATCACTGAAACCCTAGACCGAGGTTCTAGGAGTGCTCAAGAAAGTGAGCCTATATATACGAATGATATGTTGACAAGAGGGGGGGCCGAAACCCTAATTCACTTTTTCTACTTATCGATAGGCACAAAAAGCTCCATCTCCATCGTTCCCTTTTAGGTCTTATTTGCCTCCATGCTGCAATATTGATAGATCAAATATCGAGTTGTAAAGATCGTATTTCAAATCCATACATACATACATATATATCAAACTGCCCTTTCAGTTTTCATACATATAAGAGATTTATCCATCTCATTACTTGTGTTCATAATAATATCAGATTCATGATATCTAGCGGGATACTAGGCTACTAAGTATCTCGCTGGTCCCAGTCAATCCCGATCCAGATCCATTATATATATATACAATATCTCACCTAGCAGATTCCAGTGAACCAACGGGATATCGGGGTATAGAGTATCCCACTAGCCCAGGTCTAATTAGATTCGGGTCCATCACATACCGTTAATTCTAAATTGCACCCCGGTGATAATTTTGGGTTAACACTTTCTTCTCGAACTTGACAAATTTCTTGAATTTTCTAAACATCAAAGCCATGTTTTCGTCCGGGTCACCTTTTTCCTCCTTCTCAACCTTGGAAGCTTTCAAAGCAATCCCTTTTTGCTTTTTAGGAGGTGAAATACTAGGAGCCTTCCTAGATTCATAGGCAAGGAGTCTTCCAATTATCTCACTCGGCTTCATATCCTTATATCCACTGTTTTCTTCTAAAGCCGTCACATTTGCTTCAAATCTATCGAGGAGAGACCTCATGATTTTCTGCTTGACTCTCCTATCCGAATAAGGATCACCGAGTTGATGGCTTTGATTGACAATATCCATCAACTTGACTTCAAAGCATTCATCCTTCTCCATCTTGAGCAACTCAAATTGCGTTTGAAGGACTTGAAGCTTGGAATCCTTGACAACATCGGTTCCTTCATGTGCAACCTCTAGAATATCCCATGCCTCCTTGGCTGTCCTAGTGTTCTGAATCAGTTTGTACTGATTTTCATCCACTGCATATAGAAGAGCGTGTCAAGCCTTCCTATTCCATTTTGAAGTCTCAAACTCTTCAGTGGACCACTGAGCCTTAGGCTTGAGTACTTCTTCTCCACCACCCGTGGGAGTTATCTTAGGAGCCACATACACATCTTCAAATGCCATCCATGTCCTATCATGGATTTGACACAAGTATGCTTCCATCTTGCCTTTCCATGAGGCATAATTCACACCGGTGAGGAGAAGAGGTCGTGTACTTGACGCACCCTCATGGTTGCCACCGTATCCATTCATTGTATATAATGAATGAATTCAAATGAATGCAAAATGTATGAATGAGCAAAAATTACACAAATGCAAAACACACCAAAAATGAGCTTGGATCTCCTAAGTATATCTAGGAACCCGCTCTGATACCAACTGAAAGGATCGAATAAACACTCAGTGTGTAAGATAAATATATCTAGAGGGGGGGGGGGGGGGGGGGTGAATAGATTTTAACTATTACTACCCAATTTTCACATGTAAGTTAATTTTATGAAAATGTCCCTACTAGTCAAAAATACAAGCAAGTGTAATATAGTGCGGAATTTAAATAACACTTGATGTATACGTGGAAACCCAACCACTGGGAAAAACCAGGGGCTGATTAGTGCGCCACACTCGAACCTCGAAATCCACTAATTGAAATGGAGTTTACAACCTATGTAGACCTCGTCTAACACTACGGTCAATAACCCCCCATTTCTACCACTCGGGCATTTAAAAATGGCTCTAGTCCAATTGCTTGAGGCCTAAGCAATCTTAGCCTCAAGACTTAATTCTCAATGAAGAGATTATGCAACCTATGTGAATATGTATAAATATTCAAATAACAAACAAGGCTAGGGAACCTTAGATGCTTATCTAGGATGATGATATAATCAATTAAATCAACCCTATATATCAATAGCTAAATGACATGTCAAATAGCTTAGCTAATCAAGATTAATCAAAAACCTAATTAGCTATCACAATACAACACTTGATCAATTCATCACAATTAATTCTCTATTCTTGTATTTATCATATGATCAAAAACATACAAGTAAATTAAAAGAGAATAGCTTGATAGTAAAATACTAAAATAAGATGAACTTTGATGCACAAAGGAATGTATTTGAGAGTTTAAATGAGCAAACTTGGTTGCTTTTTCTCTCAAAATCTCTCTTTAAATTATAGGGTTCTTGATGATCAAAGAGTCATTGTTCAGAACAAGAGAAAGAGATGTATTTATAGGCATGAAAAACAAAGCATGTGAAAATACAAGTTTACCCTTAAAACGCACCGATCGGCGGTTTCAATTGGCGGCCAGGCCACCGATTATGACCGCTGAATTGAGCCCGTGAAGAACAGAGCATCAACGGCGGTTTTATTAGGCGATTTCGTAATTACCGAATCAAACCCGAGATATTAAATCGATCAGGTATGAACGGCGGTTTCGAACGGCGGTCATGACCGCCGATCGTGACCGCAGAATTGCTCCAGACACTTCTGGATGCAAACAGCGGTTTCATTCAGCGGCCAGGCCGCCGATCATAACCGCCGATCACCAACAGAGGTGAAAACCAAGGAGAAGCCAAGGGCATTCTCCGTAGGCGGTCTTCGTGTAAAACCAAGCACATTCTAGTGCATGCGCGGACGTTTCCGAACACTATCAGGAAACGAATTACAAAGCACATATACACACAACAAGATATCAATCAAAGTGCTAGTATGTAAAGTGACATGTGAAGAGTATGCACACAAATCCAAGTATACTAAGTGTGTGTGTGCATTCTAAGTCTCTTCGAAGAAAACCAAGCACTAGAGATTATACATTTGGCGTGTTTGTCCCTTGAGGTCTTAGAAGGGCCTTCGTGCTTGAAGTTCAATCACCCAAACTACCCTTACACAATCAACCCCAACATGTGGTTTGTCCACGAAATAAGCCAATCAATATATGGGAATCCTTACACATATTATGGCTAAGGCTGCCACGCTTTCAGATGCTGATCCGGAGCAGGGGGGTCCTTCGCCGACTGCTGATATTCCAGGTTCATCCTCTCTTCAACCTATCGTTGGTTCAGAGGATACTATTGAGGCAGAAAGTCAGGATCCTCCCCCTATTAAAGAAGACTTGGGGCAGGATCCCATCTTACATACCGAGGCAGTAGATCCTCCTGTTGCGACAGACGCGCTTAGAGCTGAAGAGACCTCGGCTACTGTTGGCTCTCAAGGCGTGGAGGGAGTGGAGAGAACTGGACTAGAGGAGCCAGTAAGAGAAAAAGAAGATGAATGATTTTATTCGTTGTCTTTTTATATACATTTTTGTAGCTCGAAAATGGGGATTGGGCGCCCTGATTGATTTAACTAAAACTCGCTTCTTTTTGCAATCACTCTGTTCTGCTTTCTTCATATTCCTGTTTGTAGAACTTATATCACGGTGTAGGATGAAATTTATATGCTTGAATTTGATCCAAGTAAGGCTTACTTGGACTATTATAACACTTAGCTTTAATCTTGCCTGATTGGCAATAGAAGAATCCACACTTGTCTTATTTTCTGGAAGCAATTCTTGGACTATAGTCCTGTTAACCTCCAAAAATGGCAGGGATCAAAGAAGAATTTTCCACCGCCCTCAAGAATTAAGTTGGGATAAAAGCCACTAGGGAAAAGGTATCCAGACACCCCGCCTTCTCACAAAAAGGCCAGGGTAGAGATTTCTACCTACCCCGATCAGGGCTAAAACCCTTAAAAACCTAAAAGTACCCGGAGACACCTCGGCCATAAGATCCTAACACCTGCCTACCCCGGGATCCCGGTAGTCCGATACCCGGCACTTTCTAACATCATGTAGGAAGAACGAGAGGAAGCCGGGATACCTAATGTATCTTGACCCGTAAAATTCGTGGCAGACTCTTGGCAAATTAGCACCAAGATCCCAGCACTCCGACCCCGCCTAAAGCAAGAAATGGGAATCCCAAGCAACAAAGTAAGAAGGAAGATAAACATCAAACGCCATCGTTCAAGACAGGATACTATGCTCATTCCCACCACTCAAGAGTCCCATTTAACGGTGGAGTCAACTCTTTCAGCGGAAAAGGGAGTCACTTGATTTTAGGGATCAATTCCCCGACGAATCCGTTAATCGCCAAGGAAAGACCCGTAAATTATTAAAACCCTAGACCGAAGTTCTAGAAGTGCTCACCAAGAAATGGGCCTATATATTCATCATATGTTTATAGAAAAAGGGGGTCGCAACCCTACCTTACTTTTTCCACTTATTGACAGGCACGAAAAGCTCCATCACCATTGCCCTCGAAGCCATTTTTATTTCCTTGTTATTGTGATCATTGAGGTTCTATCAATTGATTGTAAAACTCATTACGTGTAATTCTGAATAAAATAAGTTAAGTGTTCATCCTATAACTTACCAGAATCCTTCTTATCCTACTACTATACACCCTCGATTTGTAGGAACCAGCGGGATATCGAGCTACTAGGTACCCCGTTAGCCCAGATCTATCCCGATCTGGGTCCCCAATAAACCATTAATTGAAAATTTCACCCCGGTGACAATTTTTGGTTAACACTTTGGCGCCGTCTATGGGAACAAAAACTCCACACCCTTAACAAACTATCAAGTTCAACCCAGAAAATAGTAGAAGATGAGGCTCCGATCCTCCTAGGGGCAGCCAGAAAACTTAGGGCCCTATTCCCTCGCTTCCACCCAGAGAAATCAAGGGAAAAGGAAGGGAACCAGAAGCCAAATCCCGGCACCAGTTCCACCACCTAATCCCGGATCAGCACCACAAGACCCCGCGATCCCAGAAGCATCTCGGGAGGCCATATAGCATCATGCTGCTGCCTATATAGAAAGCGTCCGTCTTCGGATGATCGCTTAAGGAATACCCTTTGAAGCACCCAGATTTGTAGAAGTGGCTGGACCAAGTACCCATGTACGGGTCTTTGATAGACTCGGGTCACCTTTACCAGTGCAGGATCACCCTGAAGACCTCAGACATCGACTGGTGAAATTGGTTATTGACATCCGACCTAGAAGGGCCCAGTCAACAACAAGGCTAATGGTAGAAAAAAAAGGTCCTCAACCCGATACAGGTGGCAGCACCGGACCTAGGAGGGACCAATGAGGTACCCGGCCTCAGAGGGAGGAGTGTAACGAACCTACTGTTGATTCAGAAACTTCGGACAATGAAGACTCGGTAGCCCGATCCAGACATAACGGGTCAAAGCGCCTTGAGGATCAGATGGCCAAGATGATGAAAGAGCTCGAGGAATTGAAGAAAGGGAAACAACGGGGTACCCGGAAGAAACCCTTGGGGGAGATGAACGCGCCTTTTTCCAGAAGGATTTGGGAAGCCGAGCTACCCCCCAAATTCAAGATGCCCACCGAGAAATATTCCGGATTGGAGGATCCCGTGAGTCATATGGAGAGCTTTATCCACTAGATGGAAATGCAGAACGCTACCCGATCAGCTATGTGCAGGATGTTCCCTTCTACTCTGACCGACTATGCAAAGACTTGGTTCAGAAAGTTGCCTCCCGGAAGTATGGATCACTACCGATTTTTATGCTCAATTTCAGGGGATCAAGCCTCGCCCCACGAATCCCATCCTATTGCAGTATGTAGTCCAGGAACAGGGTGAAATGCTGAGATCCTACATAGAGAAATTCCACAAGGAAGTGATCCAGATGGGAGTGTTTACCGAGAAGGAGACCCTTGCCAATTTCAGAAGGAACTTGTGGGCCGGCCGGTTATTCCGATCATTTGCCAAACACCCATCTGAGACCTACCAGGAGGCCTATGATAGGGCGCTGGAGCAGGTAGACATAGATGAGCAGCTCTGAATTAAGGTTGAACCGGTCATCTAAATGGTCGAAGAAGGAATCTCCTAAATCGGCACCTATGAAGAAATTTCAGAACCCTCCTCCGAATCAATCGATGTATAAGCCGCCGCCTCCCCAACACCTGAAAGATACCCGGCTAGAAGGACTCCACCTCGAGTAACTCCTCCACTTAAAGAAGTAGCTCGCATATCAACTGAGGAAGACTGGTACAACCACTACACTCCTCTCAATGCCTCTCGAGAAACCATACACCTAGCTATTCGTGATAAGGGCTTACTTAGGAAGCCCGACCCAATAAAAGTCCCGGCTGATCAAAGAAATCGTTACAAATATTGTGACTTTTATGAGGATGTCGGGCACAATACATCTGAGTGCTATAGCCTCCGCAACCAAATTGAGGGGTTGGTGAGAGAGGGACTTTTAATTGAATTCTTGCAACAAGTACGGGATAGCATCAAGGTGGGAAAAGAGGTGTAGAGGGAGATGCAGGATGCAGAAGAAAGGAGGAGAGACGAGGGAAAGGACTTAATGCAGCAAATCCAGGTTATCCATACCATCAGTGGAGGCCCAACCCTAGCTAAGAAAGAATCATGCTAGGAAGATCCGAAAGCTCATCGTTGGCCAAGATGTGTTCCGAGTATCCCAGGGATCTCAGGAATACCCACGGTCCGCTCAAATTATTTTCACTAAGGATGACGCCTACAACACAGTGCAACCCCATGACGATCCAATGGTGATCACAGTTCAGATTGCTAATTGCCAGGTCTACCGCATCCTTATAGACACCGGAAGCAACGTGGATATCTTGTTCAAAGGAGCATTGGAGAAACTCAACCTTAAAAATCCTTGTTACAACAGTTGCACTACACCTTTATACGGCTTTATAGGGGACTCCGTGATGCCAGTAGGAACGCACATCTTGCTCGTGGTAATTTGAGAAGCCCCCCTTCAATAGAACATCATGACGGAGTTCATCGCGGTAGATACCCCATCCACCTACAATGCAATCTTGGGAAGACCTTTCCTATCAGGAATCAAGGGAGTCCTATCCATTTATCACAATGTCCTGAAGTTTCTGGTTGGGACCGAGGTAGGAGAGGTCAGGGGAGACCAGCAAGCAGCCCGCACTTGTTATGCAGTGTCTGCCAACCCTACTACATTAGCCAAGTAGTATGCTCACGTTATTCATAAACCGGGCCACATGATGGCATAGTTGGAGGGCACAATGGAAGAAGAGCGGGAATGGTTTGACAAGTATCCCATAGAACAATTTGGAGATATGGTTGGTTACCTAGTTGGTCACATCGGGAAAGATGGTCACTCTAAGAGGTCTTAGTCTTAAAATTTGAAGAGGAATGTTATCTCGGTTGGTATATTCCTGATATGTATACCCCGATTTTTTCTGCTTTACATTTACTTTTGAGAAATTCAATAAAGTTAGCTTTCGGTTCTCCTAATTTTGCCTAGCAAGTCTTCGCCGTTCTTTTCGCCTCAAGACCAGGAAAAGCTATATGGCATTCCTACTGCCTTGGTCTGGGTATACCCTCCTCCAGGAAGGATCTGGTGCTTAAATGCATAAGGGGTGTAGTCGCCCGCCGTGATCTATCTTATCAAGACCAGGAGAACCTATATGGACCTCCTGAAGCCTTGGACGGGGAATTCCCCCCTCCAGGATGAACCTGGTGTCAAAGTGGCCTTAACTGCCTACCAGGACAGTTCGCCAAGAAGTCAAGGTAATCCATCGGGATACTCGACATTTCGCTACGTTATATTGCCACATCTCCGCGTGAAACACCTGGTGTTGAAATGACCTTAATTGCCTGCTAAGAATGATCATGAAAGGATCAAGGTACCCAATCGGGATACTGGGAACTTCACTTCTCCGTATCACATATAAAATCTTGGTATCAAAATGGTTTTAATCGCCCCCCAGGGCAAGGCATCTAGGAACCAGGCCATCTTTCCTAGACGCCAGACACTTTACCCCGATAGGCAACTGAGATAAATCCATCATCAGGATCCCCAGCGAAGAATTCAACAAGGTTAAATGGACAATGGTCAGATCAAGATATCTAGTAGCCGGTTAACACTAAGAGGGACTATTGGCCAAGGACTACATCCAGGAAACAAAGCGAAGTAGAAACCTGCTGTTTACCAGCAAATCAAGGTTGGAGCCAAACACTACAACAATCGGGATAAGCCATACTTGGGACACATTCAAGCATACAAATACCATTCTTGACCAAGACATTGGTTCTACAAGTAAGCATGTAAGGAAAGTAAAACGAGATGATCCCTAAAAGGGAGAGGAGTTCATTTAATTAAGTAGGGTGCCCAAACCCCCATTCTCGGGCTACAAATAATAACAAAATGAGTCTGGATTAAAAAGAAAAAAAAAAAAACAAAGTCATACATCATCCCCTTCTCCTACATGAGTTTCTTGCCGGGATTTCTCCATCAGTTCTCCTCCTGTCCGCCCTACTCCAAGTAAGCTAATCGCAGCAGGGGAATCCACCACCATTGTATGTTGAACAGAGGCTTGCCTTGGACCTTCTTGAGCAGAGGGAGGATCTTATGGCTCAACCTTGATCGTGTCACCAGAGCCTGGCAGTTTTGAAGGAGGATCCGGGATGATAGCGGCCTACGAAAGGCCCCCTTTGTTAGGGTCAATTGCCGAGAGCATGGCGGCCTTAGCCATAATATTTTCCCGATCCCAGCCAAGAGGGGTTAGCAAGTCGAAAGGTGGAGGAAAGGCCTTGGCAACCTCATAGGAGGCAGTGAAGTATCCATCTGTGAAGGAGGAGTCCACCCGGGATTCTAAAATCTTCATGGAACCCCGCAGGAACCAGTTTTCATCCAGGAGGACCGCCATCTCTGCCTTGACGGTTTCCCTCTTAGCTTTGCGTCAGATTGAAATGAGGGTTTCGGCATCATAAACGCACGTCATCCTCTCCAGCTCTACCACGACATCCTGCCTTCAGGATTCAGACTCATAAGCTACCTGAACCAAGGAAGCAACATTTTCTTTAGCATGGGCCAGGTTGTCTTTGGCTTCCTCCACTTGGGCCTGAAGTGCTAAATTGGCCTCCCTCAAGGCCGTTGTTTGCTGCCCCATGGCCAAAGCAAATTTGAAACCCTACATAAGAAAAGGGAATTAGTACCTGAAAAGAAGTTATATTTAACAAGCATGAAAAGTTAGAAGTGCATACCTCGATAAGCAAGGCGGCCCTTCTGGTGGCCAGGATATCCGTCGGCATGGAGGAAATCTGATGCAGGCCTCCCCCAGGACAGACAGCTATGAATTTGGACATGATTTCCTCCTGGCCCAAGTCCCGCGACCCAGACCCAGACCCAGACCCAGACCCAGACCCAGAAGGAGGATCAGTAGAGGGAGCTTTAAGGGTGGCTGACTTGTCTTTCTCCACCCGAACAGTTTTTTCCTTCCCCGCCCTGGCAAGATGCCTAGCTGAGGGAGCTAAAGAAGGAGGAGAGGCAGCCACGACTGTAGGCTTGGGAGTAGCAGCCCTAGCAGTCGGCTTCGTCTTGGGGACTAGAGAGGCCTTAGCTTTGGCAGCTCTCGCTAACATCTTTGTAAGGATTCCCATATCTTGATTGGCTTATTTCGTGGACAAACCACGTGTTGGGGATTGTATGTAATGGTACCTTAAGTGATTCATAATCAAGCTCAAGACCCTCTCATGTCCTCAAGGTTGATAAGCACCAAAGGTAAACTTCTATGTGCTTAATTTGCTTTGAAGAGATTAGTTGCACACACACACTCACATCTCATGCTTAATTCATTTTCTTGTACGTTGTGTATGTGTTGTTATTATGTGCTTATTAATGTTCATTTACATCTCTTCTTGCATGCCTTACATGATTGCATTTTGTTGACCAAAGTCATGTTCATTCTAGACTTAAGATTGCATTCATTGTGATAGGCGCTGTACACAGCGCCCATATAAGCGCTGTACGAACAGCGCCCATATAAGCGTTGTACAGACCTGATCGATTTAAGTTGATCACTGTTGGGTCGCTGTACAGGCGTAGTACAAAGCGCTGTACGTACAGCGCCACTCTGTTTTCCTGAGAGATCAGAGTAGGGGCGCTGTACAGGCGCTGTACAAGAGGCGCTCTACCTACAGCGCCCAAGGCAAAAATAGGTGTAACTTATCAAAACGTACCACTTTGGTTTTAACACCTTATATATATGCCTCTATGACTTTAGGTCATTCAAGTGAGTTGATTTTTAGATTTCATACTTAGAATATTTTTCAAGCAAAGAAAAATATAAAAGAACTCACCTTTAACCACTCAAATCAAATCCTTTGTGCATCAAATTTCATATTTCATCTTCTATGTCTATATAGAAAGCATCCATGAATGGGTTTGCATCATCACAACATGCTTGGTAAGATTTTGATTAATTTCATCTCATTTTAGTAATTTACTATCAAGCATATTCTCTTTTAATTTACTTGTATGTTTTTTATCATATGATAAATACAAGAATAGAGAATTAATTGTGATGAATTGATTGAGTGTTGTATTGTGATAGCTAATTAGGTTTTTGATTAATCTTGATTAGCTAAGCTATTTGACATGTCATTTAGCTATTGATATCTAGGGTTGATTTAATTGATTATATCATCATCCTAGATAAGCATCTAAGGTTCCCTAGCCTTGTTTGTTATTTGAATATTCATACATATTCACATAGGTTGCATAATCTCTTCATTGAGAATTAAGTATTGGGGCTAAGGTTACTTAGGCCTCAAGCAATTAGAACTAGAGCCACTTTTAAAGGCCCGCGTGGTAGAAGTGGGGGGTTATTGACCGGAGTGTTAGACGATGTCTACATAGGTTGTAAACTCCATTTCAATTAGTGGATTTCGAGGTTCGAGTGTGGCGCACTAAACAGCCCATGGTTTTTCCTAGTGGTTGGGTTTCCACGTATATATCAAGTGTTATTTAAATTCCGCATCTTATTACAGTTGCTATATTTTTGTGACTAGTTAGGGGTATTGTCTTAATCTTGACATGCATGCGAAAATTGGATAATAATGATTAAAATCTATTCACCCCCTTGTAGATATATTTAGAACACACCGAGCGTTTATTTGTGAACTTTCAATCTCGTTAAGAGAGGGTCGCGCAACGGTCTTTGTTAGAGAAGAGTCTGGAGAACGAAGCGGTGACCCCGCCAAAGTAGGAGGAGAAGAGGGTGCCGGGGGGTGAGACCCCGATCCAAACCCAGTATTGGGGGAGAAGGAATGAGGGAGCGTGGCTGATGCAGTAAAATCTGTGTTCAATTTACTAAGAAAGTTCGTTCACTGGGATCGGCGATTCTATCGGTCAAAGCCAATTAATCTAGCAAGGATTACTCTAAGTGCGAAAAACTAAATTGCATAATGCTTTGTTTTGGAAATTGTTTAATTCTAAAATTAACCTAAATTATGACTACTTGAACTAAAAACTAAAATCGAATCAAACCAAATCAAAGATCACACACAAGGAATGAATATATGGAGAGAAAAACTAGGGAATCGATGCACCTTTCTTAGACACTCAATGCTCTCAATCAGTCTCAATAAATACTTCAATAAAGTTTAGGGCTTGTTTTGATAAACAATTAAGAATGAATCTCTTTCCTACCACTTGCACAAAGGCCATGTATCAAGTTATAGTAACGAAATCCTTTAGAACAAAACTCTAAGCCAAATTAATGCATCAAGGCCATGCAAACATTAACTTTCAAAATCTATTAAGCTTATGATCATGGTTTAAATGGAAAAGGCCATTCACATCTAAACCCTAATCTCATGGATAAACTAAATCACAAACCCATATCAATTGAGGCCACAAAATAATATGAATAAGTAATGTAGAGCAATTAATTCAATAGACAAGACTAAAACCCAATTGATTAACAAAAGATAGACTAATTGATTACATAGAGTTGTCCAAAATTGGTTACATCAATCCCCTAATAGAGGTTTAGTTACACATCAATGGAGAGAACAAAAACATAGAAGAGATGTAGAGAAAACCCGATGTATGGTGGTCGGAGTGATGGGGGACGGCCCCCTTCTGTGTCTTGGAACCTCCCTTGGCTGTTTTGTTGAATTGAAAAGAATATGAAATATTTATAGGTGACTTTTCCTTGTGAACCCCCAATTCTTCTTAGGTTTAGAAAATATACCAAGTGGGAAAGTAGAATGAAACAAGGAATGAGAATCCTTTCCTAACTTGGATTTCCTATCTTGATGATTGACTCCTAATTTGAGTTTAGGAAGTTTCCCAAACATGTCTTGATCTTCTAAAGTTATTAGGATTTGATTTGGGAAGTTTTGGAACAGTTCTTGACCAATTCGGAGTTGAAATCCGCCAAAAATACATAATTCCGCTCATTGGGTCGCTCCGGAGGCATGTTGCCTCGGCAGCTGCACGTCAAGCGGAAATGTTCTGCTCCGGGTCGCTGCCTAGGTCGCTGCCCAGGCAAGTTGCACGGGGGCGGTCTGGTCCGCGGTAAACATTTCAGCCCTGACCTTTGGTTACTAAATAGGTCATAACTTCTTCTAGGAATATCGGAATTACAATCCGAAAAGTGCGCTGGAAACTAGACTTCCGGGGATTTCAATCCATAGGTGATAGGACACATAATTCAATCGGAGCTGAGAGATATAGGCCCCGCAACATAGAGGTTCTGCACTGGCCGAAAATCATCTTTTCATTGTTTCTTCCAATTTGCTCATTTTCTCCATCTTTTGACTTCTTTTCTTCCAAAATATGATTCAACACCACTTTTATGGAATGTTACCTACACAAGCTCAACAAACACATTAAACCAGCTAATTCACTCGAGAACAAAGCATAAATAATAGGAAATCGGGGCCTAAAACATGTATAGAAATGAACCGATCAAATACCCCAAAACCTATCTTTTGCTAGTCCTCGAGCAAAACAAAACTAAAAACAAAAACTAAAAAAACTAAAAACAAAAATTAAATTTAACTAGGCCACTTTCGTAGGGAACACGATAGCATTGAGCGTATGCTACAAGCCTTTAAACCTCTAGGTGTCCCTAGTAGGAGGAGCTTTGTCTCCTGAGGGTTTATAGCTATGCTACCCACAAACATATTTCTGCGAAAAGTCAAATAATCAAGATGCAAATTCACATGTACCTTTCAAGCCAATGCATGCTAGAGCCAATAGGTAAAGACTAAAGTTAAGTCACAAATTTGAAAGCATTACTCAATTTTTAATGAAAAGCCCAAGCTCAAGACATTCTAGCTTCAAAAACACATTCGCTAAACGCCATAGATATAATTCGTCTCAACTCTAATTCTCACAAGATATCGCTCATATTTCACACATAACCTAGGCAAATACACTCATCAAGCATATGCGAAAGAAGTTATGCACAAGAAATTTCAAATTATAATCGCATATGAATATATCATTGAAAGAACGCTTGATTTGTATGCAAAAGATCTCATGAAAAGAATCAAACATTAAGAACAAGATAGAGCACATGTTTACCTTACTCTTGAGCTAGAATCCCCAAAAGATCAATTAGGTCTTTTCTTTGATTGTAATGGGGCCATTGGGTGTAGGCTAAGAAAGAACGGGAAAAGGATAGCAAACAAACCTAGGATCATATCGAGAAATTCTTCGGCAATCTTCATACTCGGCCGAATTTCTTCGAATTCTTCATTCCACTTGCATCTAGGCTTCTTGAACAATTTTCGTTCGTCCTCCTTCTTGAGTTGATTTTGATTTCTCATCACTTCATTGTAAAGCTCTATTCCTTTTCTCTTTTATTTGATTCATCATCTCATTCATTTATCTCTTTTTTTTTCTTTTTTCTTTTTCTTTTTTTCTTCTTTTTCTTTTTCTTTGGTACATGTACATCACGAGTTGCAGATTTCGAACTTCCTTAAATCATCTTCATCACTTCCTCTATATGATCCCAAGCTATATGGTATGGCTAAATTATGGCATATTGGGGTTAAGTTAATGTGGGTGATGAAAGAAAAAGGCTTATTGTGTTTGGCTTCAAACAGGGCTATGGAGCACACACATCAGGTAGGAAATATTTAAGGCCTTTTAAGTGAGTTCAAGCACACATTGCCTATATCACTTCTAAAGGTTCAACCAAATCAAGAGCAAATCCACATGTGATATCTTTTTTATGAGAATTGTTCTTTAATGCTCAATGTACAACCTATAGAGATCGAATCTAAGGCTAAGAACCTACTGAGTGTTTAAAGATTAGAAACAAAATAATCCCTCATATATGTCATTTATGTACGCTTTTTGGCTTAGTGAACTCACAACGGTAGTCTCCACTATTATTCATGGCAATCCAACTAAGCATCCTATCCACTATCACATCAAGAGCATGTCATAAGTTATGAAAAATGCAATGCAATACTCTAAGTGGCAAGAAGTTAGTTTAAACCCAGTGAATAAAGCATATATTACGGCTCTTAAAGCCCACAAAAGAAGCATCTCAACATGGAGGACAAAAATACAAAAACTGATGACTTTCGAAATCGACCTACGTCTGTTCTTTAATGTATATCTCTCACATGACTCAACAAAAGTTAACCAAATTTTAGAAAAAGATAATAGACATGCAAACACACACTTTTCATGTAGAACATATTTCAAAATTCGCATTGAAAAAGTGAGAGAACAGACGACGAAGACAGTGCACGCACTGTTTCGCAACAACAGGGCATTGCCCATGACCTTTGGTCGAAGAAACATTCATAACTTTTTAACCACTACCCAGAATTTTTCATTCTTTATACCATTGGATTCGTATCGAAAAAATGAAGAACCCACCATGGACGGAAAAATTTATTTCCTCACCAATCAATACAGTTTTAACAAAACGTTTGCCTCAAAATTTTTAAAACAGGACACTTTTTCGCAGATTTATCAATGAATCGAAAAAAAAATCAAACAACACGAATTCACACCCCCAAACCTAATCTAAATATTGTCCTCAATGTTTGTATGACATTAAAAGTATGGACAACGAATAAAGAAAAAGCAAGGCATGTATGAACTCAACACACAAAACAAAAAAAAAACTAGAAAACTAAAAACTAAAAACTAAAAAGAAATTACCTAGGTGGGTTGCCTCCCACCAAGCGCTTTATTTAACGTCTAGGCAAGACGTGTGAGAGCACTACGGCTCTGAAGGCACGAAGACTTTCAACTGAGCGACCTCTCCGCTCGTACTACCACCATTTGTGTCAACGAGTTTAAGACACTCTTTCATATCAGGGGCGTTCTTCCCATTAGTGATAGTTTCTCTTACTTGGTCCAATTTGTCCTTGCGGACCCAAACTTGTCGAATTCTCCTTGGTTTTCCTCTCGGCTTTCTTTGTTTCTTTTTGCATCTTTCAATAAACTCCGCACATTGGGCCCTTTTATGACCCCTGGTATGGCAAAAATAACAATTGTAAGGAAAAAATGGAGGACCACATGTGACAGTACTAACCTTTGCATTGGAATGGCTTGAATCTCCTTTGATGATGTTACGCCCGAAAGTCTCTCCCTTAACGCCTTGTTCCTTGGTCAAGATCTTGATAGTACTTTCGGCCTTTTCAAGCTCCACTAAATAATCGCTTTCCTTCACCTTTGCTATTCTCAAAGCATTCTTGTTTTTGCACAATTCCTCCTTCATGGCATCTATTGTCTGGTCTTTCAGTTCTGCTTGCCTTTGGATTTTCCTTGTCTTGTGGGCAAAATCTTCCTCTTGTTCTACTACCAACCTTGTAAGCTTTTCTGCCCTCTTAATTGCCCTCTTAAAGGCCATGTATCAAGTAATAGTAACGAAATCCTTTAGAACAAAACTCTAAGCCAAATCAATGCAACAAGGCCATGCAAACATTAACTTTCAAAATCTATTAAGCTTATGATCATGGTTTAAATGGAAAAGGCCATTCACATCTAAACCCTAATCTCATGGAAAAACTAAATCACAAACCCATATCAATTGAGGCCACAAAATAATATGAATAAGTAATGTAGAGCAATTAATTCAATAGACAAGACTAAAACCCAATTGATTAACAAAAGATAGACTAATTGATTACATAGAGTTGTCCAAAATTGGTTACATCAATCCCCTAATAGAGGTTTAGTTACACCTCAATGGAGAGAACAAAAACATAGAAGAGATGTAGAGAAAACCCGATGTATGGTGGTCGGAGTGATGGGGGACGGCCCCCTTCTGTGTCTTGGAACCTCCCTTGGCTGTTTTGTTGAATTGAAAAGAATATGAAATATTTATAGGTGACTTTTCCTTGTGAACCCCCAATTCTTCTTAGGTTTAGAAAATATACCAAGTGGGAAAGTAGAATGAAACAAGGAATGAGAATCCTTTCCTAACTTGGATTTCCTATCTTGATGATTGACTCCTAATTTGAGTTTAGGAAGTTTCCCAAACATGTCTTGATCTTCTAAAGTTATTAGGATTTGATTTGGGAAGTTTTGGAACAGTTCTTGACCAATTCGGAGTTGAAATCCGCCAAAAATACATAATTCCGCTCATTGGGTTGCTCCGGAGGCATGTTGCCTCGGCAGCTGCACGTCAAGCGGAAATGTTCTGCTCCGGGTTGCTGCCCAGGCAAGTTGCACGGGGGCGGTCTGGTCAGCGGTAAACATTTCAGCCCTGACCTTCGGTTACTAAATAGGTCATAACTTCTTCTAAGAATATCGGAATTGAAATCCGAAAAGTGCGCTGGAAACTAGACTTCCGGGGCTTTCAATCCATAGGTGGTAGGACACACAATTCAATCGGAGCTGAGAGATATTGGCCCAGAAACATAGAGGTTCTGCACTGGCCGAAAATCATCTTTTCATTGTTTCTTCCAATTTGCTCATTTTCTCCATCTTTTGACTTCTTTTCTTCCAAAATATGATTCAACACCACTTTTATGGAATGTTACCTACACAAGCTCAACAAACACATTAAACCAGCTAATTCACTCGAGAACAAAGCATAAATAATAGGAAATCGGGGCCTAAAACATGTATAGAAATGAACCGATCAGTGGCGCGCGGGAAGCCAGGATTACCAATCCCGAGGTGGTAGGAGAGGATGTCAGGAGGGGAGCTGATGAAAGAAATGTTTAAAAAAAAAAAATGGTGAGTGAGAGAGAAGAAACAGAGCTCAGTCATTTACCCGGTTCAGCAACAGATATCTTTCTAGTCGAGTTCCCTCAAAACGATCGCATAAAGGGTATTGCATGTTCATATAATTCCGCTTCTGCATCCCCGTCAGGATCCCCCTGGATTCAGAAGACAGAACCCCTAGACTCCATTTTTCTTTGGAGGAGAATTGGGTAGGAACCGGGTACTCGGTCCCTCCGATATGCACCGAGTACCCCTAATCCCCCTCGACTACTATCCATTCATCCTTCCAGGATAGATTGTGTTTCACGTTCACCTCGGGTATGATGAACTTCATTTTATTGTTGGGTCTCAAGTAAAATTGACCCCGGGGTGACAAGTTGGCCACCTGGTAAATGTAGTGGATCTCGTCGAAGCCTGCTTCCTTCTGTAAGTTATCCCTCTCACATTGCTCCTTCCAGAGCACCAAGAACCCCATCAAATTCTTCCAGAACCCAGGAGAAATTTGGAGAGGGGCCAACTCTAAGGCTACCAGCAATTTGCGGAGTGAGGGGTGAAGAGGGAGCCGGACAACGCACTCAAAGGCGGCCTGCAGAAGGGGTGTAAATGTCATAACCTCGATGAGGAAGGGACAAAGAGATACGGTCCGGAATCTTAAAAGTCCTCTTCAGCCGAATAAGGGTGTCGGTCGTACAAACGGAGTCCAGGATAATCCGACCATCTTGGAAGGAAGACAAAGGCCCAGTCTGAACCCTTGCTAGGTCGATAGCCTAAGTATTCCCCTCATTCGCCTCGACATCAACGCCCTCGTCCTCCTCCTCGGCTATTTGAGTCGGGGCTTCGGGTCTAGCACCAGAACCTGACCCGGTTCCATAATCCTTAGCAGAGCGACGGCTCTTGAACGGAGTATTATCGTCGGTGACACCACCCTCGTCCCGATTTCGTTTTATCCCTGTAGACGTCGGGGAGTTCTCTCCCAACCCCACCTACTCCATGACGAGCAACGTGTCAAGACTGTCAGGAGGATTCGGGGAAGCGGGTTGAGGATTTACCGAGATCGCTGGAAGATTTGAAACAGGAAGGGCCGGCATAGAAGCTAGGATTTTTGACGGTGAGGCCATTCAAGTAAAAAAAGGAAGGCAAAGAAGACTCTTGAAGAAGGAAGGTTTGTGAAAGAAGAAGAAATGGAAGCTCTGAAAGGTTCAAATAAACGTGAAGGAAGGAGTGGTATATTTATAGGTAGAGGTGGACGGCTACCGAGGTAGAAGAAGAGACATAATTAGGAACGTATCATGATGGTTTCAAGGGAAATCGTGCCAAAAGCGACCCATTTGAAATCCGAAGGCAGTCGTCATCTAGCACGTGGGCCGGGCATTAAATGCTATCAAATCCAAGAAAGATCCTTCCATTGGTTATGGAAGCCAGCCGGACAAGACTAGACAAGTAGAAAAGACGAAAAATCCTTCAAACAGGTTAGAAATCCTGACTCCAACCCCAACAGGATGCCGGCGTTCAAGTCAGGGGGGACTTTTGTTAACCTCCAAAAATGGCAATGATCAAAGAAGAATTTTCCACCGGCCTCAGGAATTAAGTCGGGATAAAAGCCACCAGGGAAAAGGTATCCAGACACCCCACCTTCTCATAAAAAGGCCAGGGTAGAGATTTCTACCTACCCCGATTAGGGCTAAAACCCTTAAAAACCCGAAAGTACCCGGAGGCCCCGGAGACACCTCGGCCACAAGATCCTAACACCTACCTACCCTGGGTATCCCGGTACCCCGGCACCCCAGCATACCGGTAGTCCGATACCCGGTACTTTCTAACATCATGTAGGAAGAACAAGAGGAAGGTGAGATACCTAATGTATCCCGACCCGTAAAATTCGTGGCAGACTCTCGACAAATTAGCACCAAGATCCCAACACTCCGATCCCACCTAAAGCGAGAAACGAGAATCCCGAGCAACAAAGCAAGAAGGAAGATAAACATCAAATGCCGTCGTTCAAGACAGGATACTACACTCATTCCCGCCACTCAAGAGTCCCATTTAATGGTGGAGTCAACTCTTTCAACGGAAAAGGGAGTCACTTGATTTTAGGGATCAATTCCCCGACGAATCCGTTGATCGCCAAGGAAAGACCCGTAAATTATTAAAACCCTAGACTAATGTTCTAGAAGTGCTCACCAAGAAACGGACCTATATATTCATCATATGTTTATAGAAAAAGGGGATCGCAACCCTACCTTACTTTTCCACTTATCGACAGGCATGAAAATCTCCATCACCATTGCCCTCGAAGCCATTTTTATTTCCATGTTATTGTGATCATTGAGGTTCTATCAATTGATTGTAAAACTCATTACGTGTAATTCTGAATAAAATAAGTTGAGTGTTCGTCCTATAACTTACTAGAATCCTTCTTATCCTACTACTATACACCACACTTAGTCGATTTGTAGGAACCAGCGGGATATCGAGCTACTAGGTACCCCGCTAGCTCAGATCTATCCCGATCCGGGTCCTCTATAAACCGTTAATTGAAAATTTCACCCCGGTGACAATTTTTGGTTAACAAGTCCCCTTAGCATAAGTTAACAGTGTTTTTTAGCTGAGTAAACTTGTCTTAAGTATGGAACCCTCTTGACCAGAAAATTTTGACCTAGGCATGATACCCTGATTTGAACATTGTTCGTCTAAGTATGGAACCTTGATGAATCTTTCATTGGGGATCTTGATGATGGACTTATCATGATCGCCCATCGGGATGAAGAATTTGACATCTTGAAATGGCGGCCTGATTCCTAGATGCCTTGCCCTGCAAGGCTATTAAGGCCGTTTAATTCCAGGATTTTGTATGTGATATGGAGAAGTGAAGTATCAAGTATCCCGATTAGATATCTCGATTCTTTAGTGATCTGCCCTGGTAGGCAACTAAGGCAACTTTAGCACCAGGTTTTTCATGTGGAGATATGGCGATACAGCGTAGTAAGTACCAAGTATCCTGATAAGATATCTTGATTCTTTGGCGGTATGTCCTGGTAGGTAACTAAGGCCACTTTAGCACCAGGTTTCTTCTAGAGAGGGGGATTCCCCGTCCGAGGCTTCAGGAAGTCCATATAGGTCCTCCTGGTCTTAATAAGGTAGAGCCTGGCAGGTAACTACTCCTCTTAAGCGTTAAGCACCAAATCCTTCCGGGAGGAGGGTATACCCCGACCAAGGCAGCAGGAATGCCATGTGGCCTTTCCTGGTCTTTAGGTGATCAAAAATGTCAAAAACTTACTAGGCGAACTTAGGAGAATAAAAGCTGACTTTATTGAATTTCTCAAAAGCAAGTACAAAGCAAAATTTGGGGTGTATATATCAGAAGTATACCAACTGATATAATATTCCTCTTCAAACTCTAAGGTTAAAGCCTTTTAAGGTGATCAGCATTCCAGGTGTGATCTATCGGGTAGCCATACATGTCTTCTAACTTGTATGCGGGGTACCTACCAATCTATCCCTACCCTTCATGTTCTGCTTCTTCTACAATCATACTTGGCACCTCTCCTTCCTCTGAGATAGAGTGATCCGGCTATGAAATCATGTGGCCCGATTCACTAGTAACACGGGTGTACTGTTTGGCTAATACGGTAGGGTTGGCGGATACTGCATAACAGGTGCGGGCTGCTTACTGATCTCCCCTAACTTCCCCTACCTTGGTTCCAACTGGGAACTTTAGTACGTTGTGATAAATGGATAAGACTCCCCTGATTCTTGATAGGAAAGGTCTTCCCAGGATTGCATTGTAGGCTGACAGGGTATCAACCACTATGAACTCCGTCATGATATTCTGCTGAATGGGGGCTTCTCCAATTATTACCAGCAGAATGTGAGTTCCTACTGGCATCACAGAGTCCCCTGTAAAACCGTACAAAGGTGTGGTGCAGCTGTTGTAGCAAGGGTTTTTCAGGTTGAGCTTTTCCAACGTCCCTTTGAACAAAATATCAACACTGCTTCCGGTATCTATCAGGATGCAGTGAACCCGGTAATTAGCAATCTGTACCATGATCACCATTAGATCATCATAGGGCTGTGCTGTGCTGTGTTGTAGGCATCATCCTCAGTGAAAATAATCTGAGCAGAGCGAGGATATTCTCGTGATCCTCTTGATACCCAGAGTACGTCATGACTAGTGGTGAGCCTTGGATCTTTCTAGCGTGGTTCTTTCTTGAATTGTTAGAAGTCCCTGCTAGTGTTGGGCCTCCGCTGATAGTGTGGATAACCTGAATTTGTTGCATCAAATCCTATCCTTTGTCCTTCCTACTTTCTTCTGCCTCTTGCATTTCCCCTTGTACCTCCTTTCCTGCCTTGATGCTATCCCATACTTGCTGTAAAAATTCAACTAAGAGTCCTCCTCTCACCAATCCTTCAATCCGGTTACGGAGGCTGTAGCACTCGGATGTGTTGTGTTCGACGTCCTCGTGAAAATCGTAGTATTTATAGCGATTTCTTTGATCAGCTAGGACCTTCATTGGACCGGGCTTTCTGAGCAAGCCCTTATCGCGAATAGCCAGGTATATGGTTTCTTGGGAGGCATTGAGAGAAGTGTAGTTATTGTACCAGTCTTCCTCACTTGATACCTGGGCTATTTCTCTCAGAGGGGGTGTTGCTCGGGGGGGAGTCCTTCTAGCCGGGTATCTTTCCCGGTGTTGGGGGAGAGGCGGCCTGTACATCGATCGGTTTGGAGGATTGTTCTGGAACATGTAAGGTTCTCATTTATTGATTGGCTCATTTCATGGACAAACCACATGTTGGGGTTCTTTGTAAGGGTAGCTTAAGTGTTGGTGTTATTGCTTAAAGCCCTTTGAAGACCTCGTCTTGATAAGCACCGAAGGTAAATTTCTATGTGCTTACTTGTCTTGAAGAGATAGTTGCAAATACTCACAACTTATGCATATGTTTAATCCTTGTATGTTGTGTGTCTTATTTTTGTACATTAATGTTCATTAACATCTCTTCTTGCATGTTATTTTGATTACATCTTGTATATCCAATTGCCTTGTCATGCTTAGACTTAGGAGTGCATTTTTGCAATGGGCGCTCTCAAAAGCGCTATACAGAAGCACTGTACGAACAGCGCCCATCGAGCGCTGTTCAGACCTGATCGATTTAATTTGGTCGCTATTGGGTCACTGTACAGGCACTGTACAAAGCGCTGTACAAAGCGCTGTACGTACAGCGCTGTACGTACAGCGCTACTCTGTTTTCCTAAGAGAACAGAGTTGCGGCGCTGTACAGAGGCGCTCTACGTACAGCGCCCAAGGCAAAATCAGGCCAACTTATTCAAAACGACCACACTTTGATTTGGCCCCCTATATATATGCCACTTTGACTTTAGGTCAATTAAGAGAGTTCATATTCAGATTTCATACTTAGGATATTTTTCAAAGAAAAGAAAAATTCAAATAACTCATTTTTAATTACTCAAACACCTTTTCATGATCATCAATCATCATCTAGCATCATCTTTGATCATCTAGATGTCTCTTTGAATGGATTCTTCATCATACTTTGCTTGGTAAGCTTTTCACTAATATCTTACATATTTTTTGTTTTTCTTAACAAGCAATCTCAATTTATTACTTGTATGATCTTTATATATATTTTGGATACAAGATTGAGATTAGTATGTTGTATGTTTGAGAAGTTGTATTGTGATAGCTAATTAGGTTTTGTGCTTAATCTTGATTAGCTAAACTATTTGACATTGAAACAAATTAGAGGCGTGTTCTATATAAAGCTAGAGGGGGGGTGAATAGATTTTAACTATTATTACCCAATTTTCGCATGCAAGTCAATTTTACGAAAATGCCCCTACTAGTCAAAAATACAAGCAAGTGTAATATAGTGCGGAATTTAAATAACACTTGATGTATACGTGGAAACCCAACCACTGGGAAAAACCACGGGCTATTTAGTGCGCCACACTCGGACCTCGAAATCCACTAATCGAAATGGAGTTTACAACCTATGTAGACCTCGTATAACACTTCGGTCAATAACCCCCCACTTCTACCACTCGGGCCTTTAAAAGTGGCTCTAGTCCAATTGCTTGAGGCCTAAGCAACCTTAGCCTCAAGACTTAATTCTCTAAGAAGAGATAATGCAACCTATGTGAATATGTATGAATATTCAAATAACAAACAAGGCTAGGTAACCTTAGATGCTTATCTAGGATGATGATATAATCAATTTAATCAACCCTAGATATCAATTGCTAAATGACATGTCAAATAGCTTAGCTAATCAAGATTAAGCAAAAACCTAATTAGCTATCACAAAAACAACACTCAATTAATTCATCACAATTAATTCTCTATTCTTGTATTTATCATATGATCAACAACATACAAGTAAATTAAAAGAGAATATGCTTGATAGTAAAAATACTAAAATAAGATGAAACTAATCAAAATCTTACCAAACATATTGTGATGATGCCAATCCAATCATAGATGCTTTCTATGTAGACATAGAGGATGCAATATGAAATTTGATGCAAAAAGGATTTGATTTGAGTGTTTAAAGGTGAGTTCTTGATTTGATTTTTTCTCAAAAATCTCTCTTGAAAGTTTAGAGTTCTAATAACTCAAGAAGCTTGATCAGAGAATGAGAAAATAAGATATTTATAGACATCAAGAATTGGGCATGTGAAAAGACAATTTTGCCCCTGAAACGCACCGTTCGGCGGTTTCAATCGGTGGCCAGGCCGCCGATAACGACCGCCGAATTGAGCTCGTGAAGAACAGAGCATCAACGGCGGTTTCATTCGGCGGTTTCGTGACCGCCGATCCAACCGCCGAATCAAACCCGAGGGATTAAAATCGATCAGGTATGAACGGCGGTTTCGAACGGCGGTCGTGACCGCCGATCTTGACCGCATAATTGCTTCAGACCAAACTGGACTGAAACGGCGGTTTCATTCGGCGGCCAGGCCGCCGATCATAACCGCCGATCACCAACAATGGTGAAAACCAAGGAGAAGCCAAGGGCATTCTCCATAGGCGGTCTTCGCGTGAAACCAAGCACTCATTAGTGCAAGCGCGGACGTTTCCGAACAATGTCGGGAAACGAATTATAAGGCACATATACACACAACAAGATATATCAACCAAAGTGCTAGTGTGTAAAGTGACATGTGAAGAGATGCACATAAAAATAAGCAAGTATGCAATCATAGCAAGAATGCTAAGTGTGTGTGTGCTACTAAATCTCTTCAAAGAAAACCAAGCACAAGAGATAATACCTTTGGCGTGCTTGTATCTTGAGGTCATGGAAGGGCCTTTGATCTATAACATTAAACACTTAGACTACCCTTACATTCAAAACCCCAACATGTGGTTTGACCACGAAATAAGCCAATCAACAAAACGGGAATCCTTACAGACATGTCATTTAGTTTTAATATCTAGGATTGTTCTAATTGCATATTCATCATCTTAGATAAGCATATAGGGTTTCCCTTGCTCTATGTTGCATTTGGATATTCATATATTCACTTAGGGTGTTATTCTCTTCATTGAGAAAGTAAGTCTTGTGTGTAGCTTCCAGGATTAGGTTGCTTAGATCGCAAGCAAATTGGACTAGGTTCACTTATACCGGGATTAGGTAGGTGTGTGATTACTTCCGGGATTAGGTTATAATCGTTTTACACATTTAGTGGATTCGAGGTTCGAGTGTGGCTTACTTACTAGCCCGTGGTTTTTCCCATGAGGGTTTTCACGTAAAAATCAAGTGTTATTTAATTTCCGCATTTTATACTTGATTTATTGCTTTATCTAGTTTGGGGTAATTTCATAATATTTACTTCACACGAAAAATTGGGTAATAAGTTTAAAATCTATTCACCCCCCCCCCCCTCTCTAGATAGTTATATACACACCGTGCTATAATTTGTTTCAATTACTAATTTTGGAGATTCCTTCTTAGGCTGTTTAGCTGTTTGGGCTTTGACGCACCCCGAAACGGTCTATAATAAAGTATCCCCGGCGGCGCCAACAACTTGGTCGGCGCACGCGGGACACATGATAGTTCTATAAATTATCGTAAAATAAATGGGGCGCGTATGTTTATCCACAAGCGCACGGATCGTTACGATCGCATAGCGGCAAGTACGGTTCGTTCCACAGAGAGATGGATTCGTTAATTGTATCTAGTTCGAGTGTTTATTAAAGCATGTAAAAAGGAATGCGGTGTGGTGTGTGCGGAAGTGTAAACTAACTAACTAACTATGATAGAAATGTAGCCGGGTGTCTTGGCTATCTAATTAATCTACTCCTAATTAAGTTAATCTACTCCTAAAGGCAAGACACCCTAACTACGAAAACAAAGGTGGCTTGGAGATAAGCAAGATATATAACACATATGGGAAATCGGTTCACCAACCACACTATGCAAATCTATGTTGATTGTTTAACATATGAATCCAATTAATTCAGTAAAGGGTTCGTTCTCTTGAGTAAGGAAATTACCCCGGAATCTTGATTAGGGAATTCCCGAAATCATGTCATCACTTTCCAATCGGAAGAGTGATTGTGTCTAGGGTTTAGACCCATTAAGCACAAGAACTATGAACCAAAGCTAAAGTGGCATAATTACGCACACATAAGCTATTTCCATTCCATATAGCTAATAGCCAAGTTTATACCCGGAATGGAAATCCGAGCACAAACTCAACTCTCAATCTCTCTAATCACTCTAAACACATACATTGTAAATCATACATCAACATACATAAACAAATGAGATATTTGATTACAACTACTCCTAATCATTTAGTTAATCTACTCCTAATCTCATCCATACATACATATCAACACATAATCATCCATACATATGATTATCATAAAAAGAGCTTAATCACTATACATCTAGGAATGAATCAATACCAAATCAAAGCAAATGAACAAACATACATATATTAGCATAAGTGTTGGTTTACAATACTCCCAAATGGGTTATACATCAATAGAAATACAAGAGATGAGTAAATGAAGAAATAACCCTTGAAGACAAGCCTCCAATAGGTCTCCCTTGCTATGAAACTCCTTTGGCTCGGTTTTGACACACAAGCCTCTCCTATCTCTGCATCTCTACTCTCCATGGAAGGCTTTCCATGGAGGAAAATCCCCCATGGAAGGCTTGGAGTTGCTCTCTCTCTTTTGTGATGTTAGAGCCAAGCTCTAGGTTGGGTTTTTGGTTGGTCACCCTTTAGAAAGAGAGGCAAGTGATGTATATATAGTGTGAAGTGTATAGGGAACAAATGGGGATCAAAATATCCCAAAATATCTGAAAATCCTCTTGAGTCGGCCAGCTAGGCTGGTTCAGACACCCTGGAAGGCGAGCTTGTGCCCGCCGTCGGAAGTCGCCGCATGGAAAATGGACGTTTCCCGTGAGCTTAAACCTTCTGGACGGCTGGTTTCTTCCCGCTGCATGAAGTCGCCATCTCCCGGCGGGTTTGGACGTTCTGGAACGCGGGAAAGAAGCCGCTGAACCAAGCTTGCGAGCTTGTATGGCCATGGAGTTTGGAGGATTTGGTGGAGAGTGGAACCTTTGCATGGGAGGCTCAAAGTGGGTCCACCGTGACTGGGAGAAGACCGGCTACCGATCTGGGCGGAGAACGGCCAGAAAAACCATCAGAAAATGGCCGGAATAGGTCGGGTTGAAGTCGGGTCACGACCGGGTCGAACAAGGGTCGAACACGGGTCGGGTCGCCCGGCTGCAGCTTGAAGACGACGTGACGTCATCCAGACGTCACACTGACGCCTGCCCATGCCTAAACGACGCCGTTTCTCTGCTGACGTGGCGCTGGTGCTGTGCCTTGCACGGATACTTACAATATGCACCCCTGATCTCCTCCATATTCACAGAATATTCAGTATTTTCCCGAATATTGCACTTTGACCCCTGATTCTCCACAATGACATATTTGCCCCTGAATTCCCTTGTTTTCTTCCATTTAGGTTTTAACACCCGATCTGAGGGATATTTACCTACACATAGCTAAAACACATATTATATACACAAAAGTGCTCGGAAACGAACATAAAAGCTAGGAATAGGGAGCACTAAATGTGAACATTTGGAGCGTGATCAGGCTTCATCATGTTCAACTTTGACTCAGAGTTGCTCATCTATGTCCACCTGCTCTAGTGCCTTGTCATAGGCCTCCTGGTAGGTTTCAGGCAGATGCTTGGCAAATGACCAAAATAATCTGCTAGCCCACAGGTTCCTTCTAAAATCGGCCAGGGTCTTCTTCTCAACAAACACTCCCACCTGGGACAGGGTCCTTGGGACGAGGCTTGATCCCTTGAAACTGAGCACAAAAATCCGTACTAAGCTTTGAAACAGAATCCACACTACCTGGAGGTAATTTCTTGAACCAAGTCTTCGCACAGTCGGTCAGAGTGGAAGGGAACATTCTGCACATAGCTGACCGGGTGGCATTTTGGATTTTCGTCTGGTGGACAAAGCTCTCCATATGACTCACGGGATCCTTTGATTCAGAATACTTCTCAGTAGGCATCTTGAATTTGGGGGGTAACTCCGCTTCTCTAATCCTTCTGGAGAAAGGTGCATTCATCTCTCCCAGGGGGTTTTTCTGTAGGGAAAAATACCGTAGTACACGCAGCGGAAGCGAGACTAAAAAAAGTTTTAGTATGTTTTAAAAATTTTCCTTTTTATGAACCTTAACCCTTTAAATTAATTAACCATATATAAAGTAACAAAAAGTAGAATACCTTTTGTTGCGTGATCCGATTGACTTACGTCGATGGTAATCCGCAAGATCTTCAATCCTAGCACGAACGTGAATCACCTAGGAGCGTGGTCTCCCTTTTCTTTGAATTGCGTACATGAGAATGGACAAACAAACTTTCTTTTTCTTTTGTTAGTCACAAAACAATCAAAAGACCACAAAGATTATTCCGGTCACTTTTGAGTTCTCAATCTAATGATCGAAACTCGCGTGAACCTAATTCGATGTTGTACACACAAGCTTATTGATGAACAAGCAATTAGTGTACCATCAAAAGAATAATCTCTTCTCTCTTTTATGTCTTGGTAGAATAATCAAACACTTTTCTATGAGTTGAGAAGAAGAAGAAAATTGATTCAGTCAACCTTAGAGGTGGCCGAACCCTATAGCAAGAATTATATAGGGTGGCCGAATTTTGCTTCCTCTCTCCTTTAGGGTTGCCGAAATCTACCTATGATTCAATTAGGGTTGCCGCAATTCCTCTACAAAAAAGGATTTGTGTTGCACCCTAATTCACATCAACTTTAGACTTCTAACCCTAATACAACTCATAAGTATTTTTATTCTTTTATTGACGATAATAAAAAGACTTCTTATTTGATTAAATAAATAAACTTAATTATTTATTTTCTTACCAAACAAGTCTTTTACTTTTAGTATACTTATAGTATAACTCTAGGAAACATATTTCCTAATCAGAAAAAGATTTTGTTTCTTAATTAAATAATTAATTAATTAATTAATTAATTCTCATTTAATCAAACAATAAAATAAAATAATATTTTTGACTATATATATAGCCTTGCCGCCCCACATACAATATAAGGGCCAAATATTATTTCCTTATTTTATTTAATCCATTGGACTTTAAATAAAAAGCCCGCATGTGAACCAGACCCATTCTTACTAAAAGAAACAAGCCCATATGCCTTTCATTAATATATTAATATAATTGATCAGCCCATTAAACAAATAATGTGCAAATTATATTCTTAATATATTAAATGCAATTCTAGATGGACCCATAAATTGGTCCGGTAGAATATATCAAGTTATCCATGCAAGTCCGTGTGGATTGGGGATCTTGGCGGGCTATCTAAATTTAAGCTTCAATAGACATAACCTAATCACAATCAACAAATGATTCACTTAGGTCCGATCCATTAATTTTAACTCATTCCACTAAAGAGCTAAAATTGAACTCTTAAATAAAGATAGAATAAGAAGATGTTCCTCATTCAGACCCTAGACAATCATGATGGAGATAGTGTATCCTCGTGATTAATATCAGTAATCGCCAAGAGTTCATAGACCGCCTATAACTCTCCAAGTTACCATATTTACTCATATGACCACGTTTTGAACTTGGATATTTTGATTTGTCCAGAAGCCATGTTTTCAATAGTCACTATCGAAAACTCAACGTTGAGATTTAATATCCAATTACCTCAAAACATCCATATGATGATATTATACTCTCATTTAATAAATGGAGCCACGATGCCCATATCTATAAATGAAGTCCTCTATCGATTAACAAATGAATATCACCAAACTATCGAGGATAGACTATGCTATATAATCGTACTCATTGATAACTCAAATGATATCATTTGCAACCATAAGTCCATCATTTATCTCAGGATTAAGATAGACTCTCCGATTGTCCTGATAATGAAAAGACTATTATCTATTGACGGTTCTAGATAAAGCTTTTCATTGTGATCCAGTTCAATGCACCCAGTGCACTAGATTCTTTTACTCGAAGACACTCCGATGATTTTAGACTCATCATATCTCATTTGATCCCACTCAAATGCTAGCAAAAGAATTCTACAACTTTAACAAGATAAATGTGCCCAACCTTTAACTTAAGTTGTGAACATTATTCAAGACTAACTAAAGAATTGTGTCTACCTCATACATATCCAGATGTACGAACAATTCTTCTTTTCTCATAGTCTTTAGACCTTATGATTATTTACTTTGACAATTATAATATTAAACTATAAATGCTATAAGATTTGTTAAACCAGAAATCACTTTATTAATATGAAAAAGATTGTTAATTACAATATTACACTCTTGCTATTAAGCATAATCCTAACATCTTTAACTCCTCGAGTTCCTTCACCATCTTGGCCATCTGATCCTCAAGGCATTTGGATCCATCATGCCTGGATCGGGCTACAGATCATTTATTGTCTGAAGTTTCTGACTCCATAGTTGGTTTCTTGCGTTCCTCCTTCCTAGCCCGGGTACTTCGTTGATTCCTCCTAGGCCCAGTACTGCCACTTGCATCGGGTAGGGGATCCTTCATTTCTACTGCCAGTCTAGTTGTTGCTGGACCCCATCCTACTACAGTATATAATACAGGAGCAAGGTGAAACACTGAGATCCTACGTAGAGAAGTTCCACAATGAAGTAATCCAGATGGGAGTGTTTGCTGAGAAGGAGACCCTGGCCAATTTCAAAAGGAACCTGTGGGCTGGCAGATTATTTCGGTCATTTGCCAAGCATCCGCCTGCAACCTACCAGGAGGCCTATGATAAGGCACTAGAGCAGGTGGACATAGATGAGCAACTCCGAGTCAAAGTTGAACATGATGAAGCCCGAACAGCTAAACGGCTGAAGAAGGAATCTCTAAAATCAATACCTACGAAGAAGTTCCAGAACCATCCTCCAAACCGATCGACGTATAGGCCGCCTCCCCCCTAACACCGGGAAAGATACCCGGCTAGAAGGACTTCTCCCCGAGCAATACCCCCTTTGAGAGAAGTAGCCCAGGTATCAAGTGAGGAAGACTAGTATAACCACTACATTTCTCTCACTGCCTCTCGAGAAACCATATACCTGGCTATTCGCGATAAGGGCTTGCTCAGAAAGCCCGGTCCAATGAAGGTCCCAGCTGATCAAAGAAATCGCTATAAATACTTCGATTTTTACGAGGATGTCGGACACAACACATCCGAGTGCTACAGCCTCCACAACCAGATTGAAGGATTGGTGAGACGAGGACTCTTAGTTGAATTTTTACAGCAAGTACGGGATAGCATCAAGGCAGGGAAGGAGGTACAAGGGTAAATGGGAGAGGCAGAAGAAAGGAAGAAGGACGAAGGAAAGGATTTGATGCAACAAATTTAGGTTACCCACACTATCAGCGGAGGCCAACACTAGTAGGGACTTCTAACAATTCAAGAAAGAACCACGCTAGGAAGATCCTAAGGCTCACCACTGGTTAGGACGTACTCCGGGTCTCCAGAGGATCACGAGAATATCCTTGCTCTGCTCAGATTATTTTCACTAAGGATGATGCCTATAACACAGTACAGCCCCATGATGATCCCATGATGATCCCATGGTGATCACGGTACAGATTGCCAATTACCGGGTTCACCGCATCCTAATAAATACCGGAAGCAGTGTCGATATTTTGTTCAAAGGGGCGTTGGAAAACCCTTGCTACAACAGCTGCACCACACCTTTGTACGGTTTTACAGGGGACTCCGTGAGGCCAGTGGGAACTCACATTCTGCCTGTAATAATTGGAGAAGCCCCCCTTCAGCAGAATATCATGACAAAGTTCATAATGGTTGATACCCCGTCAGCCTACAATGCAATCCTGGGAAGACCTTTCCTATTGGGAATCAGGGGAGTCCTATCCATTTATCACAACATACTAAAGTTCCTAGTTGAAACCAAGGTAGGAGAAGTCAGGGGAGATCAGCAAGCAGCCCGCACCTGTTATGCAGTATCCGCCAACCCTACCGCATTAGCCAAGCATTACACCCATGTTACTAGTGAACCGGACCACAGGATTTCATAGCCGGATCACTCTATCTCAGAGAAAGGAGAGGTGCCAAGTATGATTGTAGAAGAAGCAAAACATGAAGAGCAGGGACAGATTGGTAGGTACCCCGTATACAAGTTAGAAGATATGGATGGCTACCCGATAGATCACACTTGGAATGCTGATCACCTTAAAAGGCTTTAACCTTAGAGTTTGAATAGGAATGTTATATCGGTTGTTATACTTCTGATATATACACCCCAATTTTTGCTTTGTATTTACTTTTGAGAAATTCAATAACGTTAGCTTTTATTCTCCTACGTGATTCTCCTAAGTTCGCCTAGCAAGTTTTCACCATTTTTGATCACCTCAAGACCAGGAAAGGCCACATGGCATTCCTGTTGCCTTTGTCGGGGTATACCCTCCTCTAGGAAGGATCTGGTGCTTAACACATAAGAGGAGTAGTTGCCTGTCAGACTCTACCTTATCAAGACCAGAAGGACCTATATGGACTTCCTGAAGCCTCGGACGGGGAATCCCCTTCTCCAGGAGAAACCTGGTGCTAAAGTGGCCTTAGTTGCCCACCAGGGCAGATCACTAAATAATCAAGATATCTAATCGGTATACTTGATACTTCACTTCTCCATATCACATACAAAATCCTGGTATTAAACGGCCTTAATAGCCTTCCAGGGCAAGGCATCGAGGAATCAGGCCGCCATTTCAAGATGTCAAATTCTTCATCCCGATGGGCGATCATGATAAGTCCATCATCAAGATCCCCAATGAAAGATTCATCAAGGTTCCATACTTAGACGAACAATGTTCAAATCAGGGTATCATGCCCAGGTCAAGATTTTCTGGTCAAGAGGGTTCTATACTTAAGACAAGTTTACTTAGCTAAAAAACACTGTTAACTTATGCTAAGGGGACTATAGTCCAAGAATTGCTTCCAGAAAATAAGAAAAGTGTGGATTCTTCTATTGCCAGTCAGGCAAGATTGAAGCTAAGTGTTATAATAGTTCAAGAAAGCCTTACTTGGATCAAATTCAAGCATATAAATATCATCCTATACCGGGATATAAGTTCTTCAAACAGAGTGATTGCAAAAAGAAGCGAGTTTCATTTAAATCAATCAGGGCGCCCAATCCCCATTTTCGGGCTATAAAAATGTATATAAAAAGACAACGGACAAAATCATTCATCTTCTTTTTCTCCTACTGGCTCCTCCAGCCCAGTTCTCTCCACTCCCTCCATGCCTTAAGCGCCAACAGTAGCTGGGATCCCTTCAGCTCCAAGCGCATCTGTCGTAACAAGAGGATCTACTGCCTCGGTATGTAAGACGGGATCTTGCCCTGGGTCTTCTTGAATAGGATGAGGATCCTGACTTTCTGCCTCAACAGTATCCCTTGAACCAACGATAGGCTAAAGAGAGGATAAACCTGGAATATTAGCAGTCGGCGAAGGACCCCCTGCTCTGCATCAGCATCTGAAAGCGTGGCAGCCTTTGCCATAATATAGTCCCGATCCCAACCAAGGGGGGTTAGCAAGTAAAAAGAGGGAGGAAAAGCCTTGGTAACCTCATATGAGGCGGTGAAGTATCCGTCCATGAAGGAAGAGTCTACCTGGGATTCAAGGATTTTTACGGAACCCCGTAGAAACCGGTTTTCATCTAGGAGAACGGCCTTCTCTTCCTTGATGGATTCTCTCTCAGCTTTGCGGGGAGTTGAGATAATGGTTTCAGTGTCATAAGCACGCGTCATTCTCTCTAACTCCACCACAATGGCCTACCTTCTTGATTCAGACTCAGAGGCAGCTTGGACCAAGAAGATAACATTTTCCTCAGCCCGGACTAGATTGCCTTTGGCTTCCTTCGCTTTGGCCTGAAGCGCCAAGTTGGCTTCCCTCAGGGCCGTGACTTGCTGCCCTATCGCCAGTGCAAATTTCAAACCCTGTATAGGGAAAGAAAGAGAATCAGTACCTCTGAGGAAATTATATCTAAGCAAGCAAGAAAAGTTAAATTGCATACCTCAGCAAGCAAGGCGGCCCCTTTGGTGGCCAGGATGTCCGTTGGCAGGGAGGACATCTAGTGCAAACCTCCCCCAGGACAAGCAGTGATGAATTTAGCAACAATTTCTTCCAAGCTCAAGTCCCGCAATCTCGACCCATAAGGAATATTAGAAGAGGGGTTGGTCTTGGCACCAGTGTGTCTCTCTCTCTCTCTCTTTCTCTAACCTGACTGGGCGCCTGATAGATGCAGCTATGGGAGGAGGAGAAGCAGCCATAACAGCAGGTTTGGTGGGAGCAGCAGAAGGAGGACGCTTCGAGATTAAGGCTGGAGAGAGCTTGGCCTTAGCATCCCTAACCAGCATCTCGCCCAAAGATGGGCGTGCGGAGATCTTCACAAGAGAAGAAGCTGGAGAACGGGGCGACAACCTCACCAAAGCAGGAGGAGAGGTTGGTGCTGGGGGATGAGACCCAGATGCAGATAAATGGGCCTATATATTCATCGTATAATTACAGAGAAAGGGTGACCGAAACCCTACTTCTTACTTTTCTGCTTATCGACATGCACTAAAGCTCCATCGCCATCACCCATTTAGCTTATTTTTTATCACATAATCATAACTATAGATTGTAACCCTACCATGTATTTACCATGAATGAAATGAGTTTAATGTTCGTTCTATTAGTTGTTTGAATCCATTTTCCTTACTACGATTATACACCATTCTTAGTGAATCCCTAGGAAGCTAAAGGTATCGAACTACATGATACCTCTCCAACTAAGGTCTACCCCAATCCTAGTCTCCCTTGAATTGTTAATTGGAAAAATCACCCCAGTGACAATTTTGGGTTAACACTTTTTCTCCACATATCCATGTGTGGAGTTAGACGAAGAGTCATCTTCACTATAGTCAATTTCTTCTTGACTCTCATTCTCTTCTTCATTGTAGGAGATCGGAAAGGCAAAATAGTTGTTCTCACAATCATTCAAGCTTGAGGGACTTTCTTCAACTACTTTCACTTTGTTGTCCCGCATGTGAGAGCTAGCTAATGCCAAATATTTTGCCACAACCTCTTCATCACTATCACTTGAAGTGGCGGCCATTTCCTTTCCTTCTCTTCCATCTTCTAAGTTTGCACATTCCTTGGAGATATGCCCAAATCCTCCACATTCGTAGCATTGAATCTTCTCTCTTGAGGACATCTCATGGTATGGCTTGCCATACTTAATTGTGGTATTCTTCTTCTTGAAGTCATCCCCATTTGAGCCATAACCACTTTTTTGTAGAATCAAGAACTTCTTAAATCATTTGGCAATGAGTGCCATGTCTTCATTTGAGTCATCCTCCTCCTCTTCCACCTTGAAAGTTTTCAAGGCTAGATTATTTTTCTTTTTAAGAGGTGAGGTGGTAGCCTTTCTTGATTCATAGGCTAGAAGTCTTCCAATGACTTCACTCGGCTTCATATCCTTATAGGTGTCATTTTCTTCTAATGCCGTCACTTTGGGTTCAAACCTCTCGGGAAGTGATCGGATGATCTTTTGCTTTATTCTTCTATCCGAGTAAGGATCACCTAGTTGGTGACTTTGGTTCACAATATCCATTAGCCTTACTTTTAAGTCATTGAATTACTCATGCTCTTCCAACCTAATGGTCTCAAACCGAGTTTGAAGGACTTAAAGCTTTGAGTCCTTAACAACCTCGGTGCCTTCATGTGCAACTTCTAAGATGTCCTATGCTTCTTTAGCTATCCTAGTAATTTGAATCAACTTATATTGATTCTCATAGACTGCACAACGGATGGCATGTATGGCTTTGTTGTTCCACATGGAATCAATAAATTCTTGCGCGTCCTACTATGCCTTAGGCTTAAGCACTTCTTCTCCTCCTCTAGTAGGAGTCATCTTAGGTGGAGCATATCCATCTTCAACCGCCATCCATGCCCTATCATGGATTTGGCATAAGTATGCTTCCATCTTCCCCTTCCATGAGGAGTAATTATCGCCGGTGAGCAACGGTGGCCTCACGCTCGACACTCCCTCTTTGCTCATCTCAAAATCACTTATAGTGTTTGGAAGAATGCAAATGAGATGAATGCAAAATGTATGAAGAAATCAAACAATCACACAAAATGCAAAACACACCAACAATGAGCAAGGATCACCTAAGTATATCTCGGAACCCGCTTTGATACCAATTGAAACAAATATTGCACGGTGTGTATAAAACAATCTAGAGGGGGGGTGAATAGATTTTAAAGATATTACCCAATTTTTCGTGTATAGTCAATATTATGAAATTACCCCAAACTAGATAAAGCAATAAATCAAGTGTAATATGTGCGGAATTTAAATAACACTTGATATTTACATGGAAACCCTCACGGGAAAAACCATGGGCTGGTAAGTGAGTCACACTCGAACCTCGAATCCACTAAATGTGTAAACCGATTACAACCTAATCCCGGTAAGTAATCACACACCTACCTAATCCCGGTATAAGTGGACCTAGTCCAATTGCTTGCGAATTAAGAAACCTAATCCCGGTCACAACACAAGACTTAGTTCTCTAAGAAGAGATAATACAACCTATGTGAATATATATGAATATCCAAAATGCAAAGTAGAGCTAGGGAACCCTATATGCTTATCTAGGATAATAATATGTCAATAAAAATAATCCTAGATATCAAGAGCTAAATGACATGTCATAAAGCTTAACTAATCATAGATTAAACAACCTAGATATAGCTATCAAAATACAACACTCAATCATGTCAACACAACAATCTCTATTTTGTATCTAGAATATATTCTAAGAACATACAAATAATATAAGACATGTCAATGATAAATGAAACACTAATTATATATGATAATAGTGAATAACTTACCAAAGAATGTGTGTTGACAAAAACCCATGCAAGCAAGCATCCTAACTATGCTAGAAAATGCTAGATGATATTTTGATGCATATGAGAATGGTTTTTGAGTGTTAAAAATGTGTTCTTGATTTGATTTTCCCTCAAATGTCTCTCTTTGAAGTTTAGGGTTCTTAGAGTTAAAGAACATTATGCAGAGAATGAGAAAGTGTGATATTTATAGACATCAAGAACAGAGCATGTGAAAAGATAAGTTTTCCCTTGAAAACGCATGATCGGCGGTTTCAATCGGGGCTTAGCCACCATTCACAACCGCTGAATTAAGCCCTAGAAGAACAGAGCATCAACGGCGGTTTCATTTGGCGGTTTCATTTGGCGGTTTTGAAACTGCCGATTAAACCGCAGAAACAAACATGAGATAAAAATCAATCAGGTATGAAACGGCGGTTTCGCTCAGCGGCCAGGCCGCCGATAAAACCGCCGATTCACCCATAATGGTGAAACCAAATGAGAAGCCAAGGGCATTCTCCGTAGGCGTTTTTCACACTAAACCAAGCACACATTTGTGCAAGCGCGGACGTTTCCGAACATATTTGGGAAATGAATTACAAGACACAAAAACACACAACAAGATATATCAATTAAAGTGCTAGTGTGTGAAGTGACATGTGAAGAGTATGCACACAAATGCAAGTATGCTAAGTGTGTGTGCGCAATCTAAATCTCTTCAACAAAAAACTAAGCACTAGAGATTATACCTTTGGCATGCTTGTCAACCCTGAGGACTTGAGAGAGTCTTTGAGCTTGATCATGAATCACCTAAGCTACCCTTACATTCAATCCTCAATATGTGGTTTGTCCACAAAATAAGCCAATCAAGATATGGGAATCCTTACAATAGGTGTATCACAATGTTTGGCATTATCAAGACCAAACTTCTTCACTAGGTTTTTGGCATATTTGGCTTGGGTAATAAAAATCCCATCATCTAATTGCCTAATTTGCAAACCTAGGAAGTAACTAAGCTCACCAACAAGACTCATCTCAAATTCATGAGACATAACATCAACAAATTGTTGGACTTTGGTGTTGTTGGTGGAGCCAAATACAATGTCATCAACATAGATTTGAGCTATAAATAACTCATCTTTGTTTCTCTTGATGAACAAGGTCTTGTCAACACTACCTTTTGTGTAGTCATTGTCAACAAGAAATTGAGTGAGGCGCTCATACCAAGCCCTCGGTGCTTGTTTCAACCCATATAAAGCCTTTTTGAGGCGATAGACATGGTTGGGGTGTTGTGCATCCACAAACCCCTGGGTTGTTCAACAAACATGTAAGGTTCCCATTTGTTGATTGGCTCATTTCGTGGACAAACCACATGTTGGGGGTTCTTTGTAAGGGTAGCCTAGGTATCGGTGTTATTGCTCAAGCCCTTTGAAGACCTCGTCTTGATAAACACCGAAGGTAAATTTCTATGTGCTTACTTTTCTTTAAAGAGATTAGTTGCACATACACACTTAACATACATTGCATATGTGTGCATTCTCTTCACTTGTCACATTTCACACTTGCACTTATTTGTTATATTTTGTTGTGTGTAATTGTGTCTTGTTGTCATGTAATTCGTTTCCCGATAGTTTTCGGAAACGTCCGCGTATGCACTAGAATGTGCTTGGTTTAGTGTGAGGACCGCCTACGGAGAATGCCCTTGGCTTCTCCTTGGTTTTCACCTTTGTTGGTGATCGGCGATTATGATCGGCTGCCTGGCAGCCGAATGAAACCGTCGTTGGCTTCCAGTAGTGTATGGAGCAATTCTGCGGTTATGATCGGTGGTCATGACCGCCGTTCGAAACCGCCGTTCCAGACCTGATTGATTTTATCTCTCGGCCTAATTCAGCGGTTGAATCGGCGGTCATGAAACCGCCGAATGAAACCGCCGTTTCATACCTGATTGATTTTTTAATCTCAGGTTTGATTCGGCGGTCACGAAACCGCCGAATGAAACCGCCGTTGGTCCCCTGTTCCTCTCGGGCCAATTCAGCGGTTATGATCGGCGGCTTGGCCGCCGATCGGTGCGTTTCAGGGGCAAACTTGTCTTTTCACATGCTCTGTTTTTCATTCCTATAAATACATCACTTTCTCTTGTTCTGAAGGTAACTCTTTAATCATCAAGAACCCTACTTTCGAAAGAGAGATTTTTAAGAGAGAAAGCAATCAAGTTTGCTCATTAAACACTCAAACCAAAAATCCAATTGCATCAAAGTTCATCTAGCATTCTCTAGCATATCTAGGATGCTTGCTTGCATGGGTCTTTCATCATCACACTTGCTTTGGTAAGTTTTTCACTATTATCATACATAATTAGTGTTTAATTTATTATGGCATCTCTTTTATTACTTGATTGTTCTTAGATTAAATTCTAATATTCAAGATAGAGATTGTTGTGTTGATTTGATTGAGTGTTGTTTTTATGATAGATATCTAGGATTCTATAATCTATGATTATCTAAGCTAATTAACATGTCATTTAGCTTTAATATCTAGGATTGTTTTTAATTGCAAATTCATCATCTTAGATAAGCATATAGGGTTTCCCTTGCTCTATGTTGCATTTGAATATTCATATATTCACTTAGGGTGTTAATCTCTTTTTAGAGAATTAAGTCTTGTGTTGTGACCGGGATTAGGTTGCTTAATTCGCAAGCAATCGAACTAGGTTCGCTTATACCGGGATTAGGTAGGTGTGTGATTACTTCCGGGATTAGGTTGTAATCGTTTTACACATTTAGTGGATTCAAGGTTCGAGTGTGGCTTACTTACTAGCCCGTGGTTTTTCCCGTGAGGGTTTCCACGTAAAAATCAAGTGTTATTTAATTTCCGCATTTTTTACTTGATTTATTGCTTTATCTATTTAGGGGTAATTTCATAATTTTGACTAAACATGAAAAATTGGGTAATAAGCTTAAAATCTATTCACCCCCCTCTAGATAGTTTTATACACACCGTGCTATAATTTGTTTCAAAACACTTCCTCTTACAAGAATCCATTGAGGAAGGTACTCTTAATGTCCATTTGGTGTAATTTGAACTTGTGAATACAAGATATGGATAAGAGAAGCCTAATGGACTCTAAACGGGCAACGGGAGCAAATGTCTCCTCAAAGTCAATACCTTCAATTTGAGAGTACCCTTGTGCTACAAGTATAGCCTTGTTACGCACTATGTTGCCATCCTCATCGGATTTGTTCCTATAAATCCACTTGGTGGCTATGACATGTGTGCTTTTAGGCCTAGGAACTAGAGTCCAAACCTCATTCCTTTCGAATTGGTTTAGCTCTTCTTGCATGGCAAGAACCCAAAATTCATCATTTAAGGCTTCATCAACCTTTTTGGGTTCTATTTGAGAGGTGTAGCAAGTGTAGCTAATGAGATTAGCTATTTGACGCCTAGTCCTAACACCCTCATTAACTTCTCCAATGAAATCATTTTTATCATGGAGTTGTCTAACCCATGGAGCGGGTTCTTTAGAGTTCAAGAGAGGAACTCTATCAATAGGTTGTATTTCCTTATTATTACCATTGGACGTCCTAACATTGGGAGTCTCCACAACTTTCTCCAAGGGAGAGTCATCAACTATAACAACCTCCTCCTCATGGTTACTAGACATGAGCCTTTCATCATCAATGACAACATTGGATGATTCCATGACACTTCGAGTCCTCAAATTGAAGACTCTATAGGCTCTACTATTTAAGGCATAGCCAATGTAAGGTCTCATTTGTTGATTGGCTCATTTCGTGGACAAACCACAATTGGGGTTCATTGTAAGAGTAGCTTAGACATTAAGTTCAAGTTCAATGCCCTTTGAAGACCTCATCATTGATAAGCACCAAAGGTAAATTTCTAAGTGCTTAGTTTTCTTTGAAGAGATTTAGATTGCACACGCACACTTAGCATTCTTGCATTTGTGTGCATACTCTTCACATGTCACATTTCACACTTGCACTTTGATGTTGTAGTTTGTTGTGTGCTTTTGTGCCTTGTAATTTGTTTCCCGATATTGTTCAGAAACGTTTGCGCATGCACTAGTATGTGCTTGGTTTTGCGTGAAGACCGCCTACGGAGAATGCCCTTGGCTTCTCCTTTGGTTTCACCTCTTTTGGTGAAACGGCGGTTATGATCAGTGGCTTGGCCGCCGAATGAAACAGTCGTTTGAGTCCAGAGACCTCTGAATCAATTCTGCAGTTGCTTCGGCGGTTTCAAAACCACCGAACGAAAACACCGTTTCAAACCTGATTGATTTATCTCTCAATTTTATTCGGTGGTTTGAACGGCGGTTTCGAAACCGCCGAATGAAACCACCGTTGATGCTCTATTCTTCACGTGCTCAATTCGGCAGTTGAGAATGGCGGCCTGGCCGCCGATTGAAACCGCCGATCGGTGCGTTTCAGGAGCAAACTTGTCTTTTCACATGCTCTGTTTTTCATGCCTATAAATATATCACTTTCTCTTGATCTGAATGTGACTCTTTAATCATCAAGAACCCTATTTTTGAAAGAGAGATTTTTGTGAGAAAAAGCAATCAAGTTTGCTCATTTAAACACTCAAACCAAAATTCATCTAGCATCTTCTAGCATATCTAGGATGCTTGCTTGCATGGGTCTTTCATCAACACACTTGCTTTGGTAAGTTCTTCACTATTGTTGTATATATAATTTCGCCAAGCAGCCACGTCATCAAATGAGTCAATAAATGCCGAGGAACAGGTTGCCACGTCACTCATTGACCAGGTCAAAGAAGAAAACGTGGACCGATCAGCATATCAAGTCAAATGAATCAAAGATGTGTTCGCCAGAGCTAGATATGTACTCGCCAAAGATAGAGGCATAGTCGCCGAAGGGTAAAACCCAAGAGGGGAGATGTTCGCCACATCTGTATGCTGGGCACAAACCGACTTGACTGAAATGTGAAAATAAACCCTAACTCCCAGAAGACCCATAGGAACAAGGAGCCGCAGAAAAGGAAGGAGCCGAAAGCACAGATCCGTACCTGTTACAACATGGGAATCCGAGTACAAATCAAAAAGGAAATCCTACCTCCAACAGGACAGGATCACGTAGTAACCCTAGATTATCATGTATAAATAGAATCACCTATCCCACGAGGAAGGGGGTCGAAAAATAACCAATAGAGAGAAAAGCAATAATTCTGGAGATTTGAGTGTGTAATCGAAACAAATAGAACCACCTATCCCACGAGGAAGGGGGTCGAAAAATAACCAATAGAGAGAAAAGCAATAATTCTGGAGATTTGAGTGTGTAATCGAAACAAATAAACTATAGTGATATTTTCTTGTCCTCCGGGACACCATGGTTTTTTCCCATTCAAGGGTTTTCCACGTAAATTGGTCTCTTGCATGCATTGAATTTCTTTCTTAATTGACAATACTTTTGATTTAATTGTTGGTTGTGTGGTAATCCAAATTTCACCGTCAACAATTGGCACTAGAAGGAGGGGGCTTCGCTTGAAAAAAAACTTCGAGGAACCCTTGCGAGTTGAGAAATATGAACAACGACAGTGACAAAGATGGTAACTCCAGCGGAGATCTAATCATTGAGCCAACCGCGCCGATAGGAGATAGGGCGGTGACGATCGGGGAACAGTCAACAACAACGCTAGGAACTGGGGCAGCCGACCCCGGGGTTCTGCAGCACTTCCAAACTGCATTGGTAAACTTAATCAACAAGGCAAGCAAAATAGGGCTTTCACTTCCTATAGGATTGGGAGTTTCGTCTCCCTATGAGTTAACTACTCCGGGAATCCCGTCGCCCGGAAGACTACGGTCGGAAGTTCACATCGCAACCCCTGATACTCAAGCGAGACAATTCACTGAAGAGACTCCCCAGGGTCACCCAGGGGATTTCGAGGGTAGGAAACAAAGGAAGGGAAAAGATGTGATGAATGAAGAATCTAGGGAGGAGCGGGACCAGATAAGAACACATGGAATCAATTCTAGTGACACATACCAAAGGAATCGGCGGAGACACCGTTCTATCTCGTCCGAAGATAAAAGTCCTCGTCCACGAAGGGAATTACGATCCAAAAGAGCACGACGGAGAAGATCCGAAAGCACAGAAGATAGAAGGAGCCCGGATGATAGAGGCAATTATGAGAGAATGACAGTCAAAAGCAGACTCGATCCAGCAGGGGAACCAACTGGCTAGTGAGATGTCACCTTACAAGAGCTATCAAGGAAGGTTTCAGCGATGGCACGAAGGTATAGTTGCAACGTATCTTTGGATGATGAGTCGGATAGCCCATTCATTGAAAACATTGCCCGCACCCAATTTCCGGACAGATTTAGAATGCCAACAATTGAGCAGTATAAGGAGAACAGGGATCCGAAGGAGCATGTTCACCGATTCCGCAACATTATGGCCCAGTATTCATCCAATGACGGACTGCTATGTCTCACCTTCCCGCAAACATTTGGCGACCTCGCCTCCAGGTGGTTTGGAAGACTTCCATCCGGAAGTATAAGCAGTTTCTCGAACCTCAGCAAAGCATTTATAAGGCAATTCATGGGGAGTGTGCAGAGAGGGGAGTGTGCAGAGAGGGGAGTCGCTTGCTCATCTATCAAACTTGAAGCAGGAACACAATGAGTCGATTAAGAAGTATCTAGCAAGATTCAGGAAGGAGGTTGCTCAAATTGAAGACGCCAGTGATGTAGCTGTTATTGCCGCTTTCACCAATGGGTTACAAAGCGGGCGATTATCCTTTGACCTACGAAGAGATAGACCGAAAACTTATGAGGAGATGATGGAAATAGCTGGCGACTATGCACTGGCGGAAGCGGAAGAATAAGAAGTAGCGCAAGGGGGTAGTTACATACACGGACACAGAACATAAGGATGACAAAAAGGTACAATCATGGGACCGCCAGAGAGATGAGAAAGGCCAAAAGGGGCATCCAAGGGAAAGCGGGGGAAACACTCGAGCCAATAGGTTTTGAGGAAGGTACAACCATTACACCCCTCTAACTGGCGATCAGGAGGAAATACTTTCCGTGGTAGAAGACAAAGGACTCGCCAAATACCCTCGGCAGCAATCAGCAAATGCCAGGAAAGATACAACTAAATACTGCCGATTTCACAAAGATCATGGGCATGAGACTTTAAAATGTTTTCAGCTGCGTGATCATATTGAGAGCTTGATCAGAGACAGGTGCCTGAAGGATTTTGCTTTGAAAGGGGACAAGCATGATGGTCGCCAGGACAGCCACCAAGGAAACAGACAGGAAAGAAAGAGTCCAAGGAGAAACAGCCCTAACGCCACCATAAACACTATTTTTGGCGGACCTCACACTGGGAGAAGCAATCGAGAAAGGATGTCAGAAGTCCGAGAAGTAATGTATGACAGCAGAAGCATGGAGATCAATTCTGTGCAAAGAAACCCCAAGAAAGGAAGAGAAGGACATGACCGTATAATATTAACAGCAGAAGACTCAAACGAAATTGACGCAAAGCCGAATGATGCAATCGTAGTGGGGGTTCGAATAGCACACAGGAATGTCCTTCGAGTAATGATTGATAACGGGAGTTCAGTTGATATTCTAAGTGCTAGGGTATACGATAAGTTGCGGCTGGATAGAAAGGACCTAGAGCCCTTCCATGTGCCGTTGAAAGGTTTCGGGGGCGCAGAAGTAAGATCATTGGGAACTGTGAAGCTACCGGTGAGGTTTGGTACAGCACCATGTAGGCGAACAATCTTGCTGGACTTTGTTGTAGTCGACATCCATAATTGGCCGTATAACGCTTTGCTTGGTCGACCGTTTCTTAACAAAGCTCGAGCCGTCACTTCAACCCACGCATTGAAAGTAAAGTTCCCTACAGAATTCGGAGTCAGAGAATTGAAAGGGTCACAGGAGATGGCACGCCGTGCCAACCTGTCAATCTTCAAGGATAAGGCAGGGATGGAAACATTAAGCATATTCGAGGTAAACGAGGAAGTGCAGGAGGATAACCCGGAAACTTTTGAATTGGACCCAATGGACAAAACGAGCAGAGAAAAGGAAGAGCCAACTGAGTCGATTGTCTTAAACAAAGCAGAACCAGACAAAACAGTCAAGATCGGAGCAAGACTGACTGAACACGTTAAAAGAGATGTGACAAGCTTGTTGAAAGAGTACAGGGACATTTTCGCTTGGAGCCATGAAGACATGCCGGGGATTGAAAGAAGTGTGATTTCACACAACTTGGCTGTGAATGAAAAATGCAAACCAGTAGTACAAAAGAGGAGAAGCTTTAACCCAGAGAGAAGTGCGGCAATAAAAGAGGAGGTGTCCAGTTGCTCGACGTAGGATCAATCAGAGAGGTTAAGTACTCAGAATGGGTGGCGAATGTAGTTCTAGTGAAAAAGAAGAACAGCCAATGGAGGATGTGCATCGACTTCACCGATCTGAACAAGGCCTGCCCCAAGGATAGCTTCCCCGCTACCAAGAATTGACCAGCTGGTCGATGCAACAGCTGGATATGAAACATTAAGTTTCATGGATGCATAATCAGGATATAAGCAGATAAAAATGCACAAGCTAGATGAGGAGAAGACAGCGTTCACCACAGATCAAGGGTTATACTGTTACACAGTCATGCCATTCGGCTTGAAAAACACTGGAGCAACTTACCAGCGCTTAGTCAACAAAATGTTCGCCAGACAGATAGGAAGAAATATGGAGGTTTACGTTGACGACATGCTGACAAAAAGCATCACAGCAGATAAGCGTATAGATGACCTAAGAGAGACATTCGATGTGTTGGTTAGGTATGGAATGAAGTTGAATCCGGTGAAATGCGTGTTCGGCGTACCATCTGGGAGATTTCTAGGATATCAAGTGCATCAAAGAGGAATAGAGGTGAACCCTGAAAAAATCCAAGCACTGGCCAAAATGGTCTCACCAAGAACTTTGAAGGACGTCCAAAGACTCAAAGGGTGCCTGGCATTGCTGAGCAGGTTCATAGCTAAATCAACGGACCGATGCCTACCATTTTTCAAAGCCCTAAAGAAAGGAAAGGAGGTCGAGTGGAACAAGGATTGTGAAAGAGCTTTCCAGGCCTTGAAGGATTACCTCGGGCAAGCACCGCTGCTATCAAAATCGGAAACAGGAGAAACATTGTATATGTACTTATTCTTCTTTGAAGCAGCCACAAGTTCCGTGCTGGTAAAACAATAAGAGGGGATCTAGAAACCAATATACTACACCAGTAAAGCACTGTTACCAGCCGAAACAAGGTACTCGCCGGCCGAAAAAATGGCACTCGCCCTAATAACAGTAGCAAGGAAGTTAAGGCCATATTTCCAGGCTCATAAAATCGGAGTATACACCAACTGCCCACTGAAATTAATTCTGCAAAAACCAAAAGTATCCGGTCGATTGACATAGTGGGCGATCGAGTTGAGTGAATTCGACGTAGAGTATCTTCTAAGGACAACAATCAAAGCCCAAGCAGTGGCAGACTTTGTAGCAGAGTTCACCGAGCCAGGCATGGAGGTGGCAAGGATGATGGTGGAGCAAAACAAGAAAGTATTCAAATGGCAACTCCGCGTTAACGGGTCATCAAACACGCACGGCAGCGGGGCAGGGGTAGTGGTGTCAACCCCGGAAGGAGACTCAGTCGAATGTGCCTTGCGTTTTGACTTCAAAGCTACTAACAATCAAGCTGAATACGAGGCACTCATAGCAGGACTAAAAGTTTGCACAATGCTAGGAGTAGATGAAGTGGAAATCTTCAGCGACTCTCAAGTTGTTGTCAATCAGGTGCTAGATGAGTACCAGGCGAGAGATGAAAGCATGATCGCCTACCTGGAATTAACAAATGAGCTACTGGAAAGGTTCAAAGAATACAGAATTGTTCAGATCCCCAGAGAAGAAAACGAACAGGCTGACGCCTTGGCCAAATTGGCATCCGCCACGATCAACATTTGGCCCAGAACTATTCCTATGATCCGCCTGCTGCAGCCGAGTATAGTCAAACCGAAGGAAGTTGGGGCAGGCTTTGGCGAAAGAGATAGCTGGATCACATCAATCAAAGAGTACCTCGTCAATGATGTACTCCCAAGTGATCCATTAGAAGCAAAACGATTGAAGTACAGAGCTACAAGATATTCAGTACTTAATGGAGAACTGTACAAAAGGGGGTACTCAAGGGCGCTGTAGAGATGTGTCGGGCCCGAAGAAGCAGAAGGTATCCTGAGAAGCATACATAGTGGAAATTATGGGAATCACGCTGGGGGTGCCAGCCTAGCCCACAAAACATTAAGGCAGGGTATTTACTGGCCAATACTATTCACCGACGCTAAAAGAGTGGCAGCAAGATGTGAGGCGTGTTAAAAAATTGCCAATAACATCTGCCAACCACCTGAACTCTTGCAGAGTATTACCTCGCCTTGGCCATTCGCCATATGGGGAATTGACCTGATTGGCCCAATGCCTACAGCAACTGGAGGAGCAAAGCACGCCATAGTAGCCGTGGATTATTTTACGAAGTGGGTAGAAGCCGAACCATTGGTGCATATAACAGAAGCAAACGCTATAAGCTTTGTAAAGAAAAATATCCTGTACAGATTCGGGATACCAAACACCATCATCACGGACAATGGGACCTAATTCGATGGCAAGAAATTCAGGGAGCTGTGTGACAAGTATAGCATCAACAACTACTACACCTCCCCAGCACATCCGCAGATGAATGGCCAAACTGAAGCAGTGAACAAGATCATAAAACACAACCTGAAAGCTAAATTAGCAACGAAAAAAGGTAGCTGGGCAGATAAACTACCATAGGTACTCTGGGCATATCGAACCACAGAAAGGGGTTCAACAGGTGAGACCCCATATTCCATGGCTTATGGGGCTGAAGCTATCATTCCCGTGGAAACATCTTTCTCTTCACCAAGGGTACAACTCTTTCAACCGAAACTCAACATTGATATGTTAAGATGCGGTCTGGATGAATTAGAAGAAAGAAGAGAGTGCGCACAAATAAGAAACACTGCGTACCAACAAAGGGTAGCCAGATATTATAACTCACATGTACTTGAAAGGAGGTTCACGCTTGGCGACTTGGTGCTGAAGAGGGTGAACCCAGGAACAAGAGACAAAGCTGCAGGATCACTCGCGGACAAATGGGAAGGGCCCTATCAAATTACAGGCATAGCTGGTCACGGGGCATATCGCATTACTCGAGAGGGTTTAGGCGAACTACCTCGCCCATGCAATGCGCAGTACTTGAAGATATATTACCATTGACTTCTCGCTTACTTTTAGGATTTATTTCAATCTTTTTATTCTTAGACAGTTTTCATTTTGGCATCTTTATTTGTGACTATGTTAACGAGTTGCAGCAAGTATTCAATAAAGAGTAATTCATTACTGAAGATTCGTGATTTGACTCGCCAATCACAAAGGGCATTCGCCGTCATACATCACTACCATCGCGTACAGATGAATCTCGTACTCGCAGCAAACTGGCGAGAAGAATAAAATCCCAAGTTATAAAAATTGGCAATCGCCATTACGGGAAAAGTAAAATCCCTAAAAAAGACAAGCGAAAAGCATGAGGGAGACGTCCCAATAATATGCTAAAACTCAGCAATGGCAGCTGACTAAATAACATGTTAAAAACTTATTGTATGGTCGAATACGTCCTGACAAACACTGAGTACGCCGAAACTCAGCAATGGCAGCTGAATAAAGCTGTAAAATATGCTAAAAACTTGGTGAAGCACAAAGTAAGCCGAAAACTCAGCAATGGCAGCTGAATAAAGCTGTAAAATATACTAAAAACTTGGTAAAACACTAAGTAAGCCAAAAACTCATCAAAGGCAGCTGAACAAAAATAGAGCTAGAGGGGTTATTTGTAGAATCAAAAAGTCATTTACACTCGAAGGTTCAAGAAAGATATAAATATTTACAAATTGAGGACCTAATCTCAACTAGCTGCAGGAGGTCCCTCGTTGTCTTCCTCATCTTCGATCTCCTCTTCAGAAGGCCAAGTAATTTCTTCGTCCCCATCCGGCATAAAAGGTCCATAATTCCTACCGGCAACAGGACCCAAATCAGGTTCAGCACTAGAACCAGAAAAGCTGCCCTTTTGGCCAGAGTAGTAAGTGTTGAAAACACGCCTACTGGGAATTTCTAAATGCATAGGATGAGGCTTAGTCCTGTTATAACGGCAGTGGGCTTTCTATCGTTTTATCTGATATTTAATCGAACCCACTCTACTGGTCATATGCTGTTTAAGAGACCTGTCAAAGCGATTTAAAGCCTTTTCATTCGAATGGTCCTTCATGGCGAAGAACTTCTTCGACTGCCTCATGCCCCGTTCAAATTCACGCAGCAAAAGCGCATCATAGGCAGGGGATCTCTTAAAACGATAAACTGCTTTAACCTCCAGCACGGCCTTGAGATCATTCAAGATAACTTCATAAGAGGACAACTGGTTGCACAGGTCCAAAGCCTCAAGCTCAGGTCTCTCTTTTGCCTCCTCAGCTAGCTGCTCGGCCTCAAAACGTGCTGCGAGTGATTCTTGATTAGCGGAAAGTTGCTCTCGTAGTGAACGAATCTCTTCCTCAGCAGCGGCCAATTTATCTCCAGCAACCAGTTGGGCTGAAAGATAACCATCTGCAGATTCCCTCAACTGAGCAAGTTGCTGAGTATGAACTTCCTCAGCAGAGAGTTTCTCAGCTGCCAAAATAGAAGTTTGTTCCCGCAGGCGTTTCACATCCCTCGAAAGGAAATTCCCTCGCCTATAGGTGTCAGTCAACTCAGACATCATCTGAAAAGAAAAACAGTCAAGTCAGGAAACATGCGAACGAAAAATACAACATGAATACCGTAAGAGACTCACCAGGGAGTGGTAATTGAAGAAAAATTCCATTTTCTTGTTACAAGACCTGCTCTTCACGTGCTCCCAACCCTCACCAACATAAACGTTGTTGTTCATAATATGTGAGCAAATCTCCGCAGCTGTGAAGTCTGAAAGGGAAACAGACCCTTCTCCCTCACCAACTTCAGTTGGATCCATGGGAGGAACTTCACGGGCAATACCCAAACCTGACGCAGAAGCCCCGGTTTGCTTTGATGGCTCCGGTTTATCAGCTGGCCCTGGCTGACCAGATGGCCCAGGTTGATTAACAGAAGATACGTTCGGCTCACCCACAGCCGCCAAAGGAGAAGCTGCACCAGTCAGGGAGGAAGCAGGAACATTCGACCTATTAACTCCTTCAGAAGGTGAGGACACCACCGCACTCACCCCACCAGCAGGAGCCTCAGGAACATGTGTTTGAGTAGAAGGAGTTTCGGTGAATACAGGTCCATCAGCACCCTCCTCGTCCGAAGAAACAACATACTGCACAACTCTTGATGCCCGCTTCAAAGGTCGAGCAGTGTGATCAGGGGTGCCCTCAGCCGGGCGTTTGCCTTTACCGATCCTAGGGGTTAGGTCTTTCGCAGGATCAAGAGGAGTTTCAGGGACATCCGCATAAAAAATAGGAGTATCACTGACTGACCCTGAAACTCCAACTTTCTCTTTTCCTTTACGGCTAGAGGTAGCTGCAGGAGTGGTCGCAGCAGCAATAGTCGCAGCAGGAATGTTCACAACTGCCTTTGTATACACAGTTGGTTGTCCCGATTCGACCCCACCCTCGGGAATATCGCCAGCTTCCTCACCATCGGAGAGATCGCCACCATCTGGGCTAGCAACTTCTTCCTTGGCCAAACCAGCAGTATGTCTTTTACTGGCATCCTCAGAATTTTTCACTGCCCGGGCTTGTAAGTCACAGACAGTATCAAAGTCACACACTGCAAGAAAAATCACCAAATATTAGCGATGGGAAAAACAAAGCTATGAAACCAAAGAAAGGTGGTAAAACTTACGGCGAGGAAGTCTGGCGGGTAAGCGCGAAAAAAGTTGCTGAGCGATCATTTTATCCTCATCCAGAAGAAATGGACGGCCCCTTTCATCTAAAGGAAGGATGGCCGCAGCAGCGAGATGAGATATCTCTTCGTCCAACAATACTGGGATGGCCTTCGACCAAGTATCGGGAGAAGTAAAGTGTCGGGGAACCTTCTTCGCCGCAAGATTCAGGCGACCACGGGCGGACACGTTTCTACCCCACTCGCCGCCAACAAAGAACCAGCTGTTCTTCCATCTCTTATTTGAGGTAGGGAAACCCCAAATAAATCCTTTCTTCTTCTCATCACCAGAAATTTCTATTTGCCCAGGATTCGCCACTCTCTCTGGAATCCAATTCTCCACGGGCGAAGAAAGAAGAAAGTAAGTCCCACTGTTGCCCGCCTGCCTTAAAGTTTAGAAGTGGCGAATCTCATGAGGCGTAGGGGGGGTCATAACCTTTTAACTTCCACATTAATCCCAAACACATAAGAATCCTATAGCTATTTGGGGCAAGTTGAGCGGGTGCAATTCGAGCCTCCGTAAGAAACCTAGCGATGAAAGGCTGAAGAGGAAGGGTTACCCCACAACTGAGCATAGCACCATAAACGGCGACTGCATTTTTGGGAGGATTCCATGCTACTGGATTGCCCGATAGTATCAAAGTCACTGAGTCAGGAATTGCAAAGTGACTCATATACTTGCGGAGTTCATCCTCACCCACCACATTAACTTCGGTGTCGAAGGAACACGGACGATCAAACGAGAAGTGCAGCCTATCCCGACGATGGTCTTCAACATCAGAATCAATAGTTGTCTGCGCATCCAGTAAGGACCCGTGAGAAACCCTAGAGGCGCATCTTTTGCTGCCACCTGGTTTGGAAGATCCCGGCATCACTGGAGAATCACTACCGGAAGACGAAGGAGAAATGTTAAGGACAGAATCATCTTCAAAAGATGGAACATAAACAGAAAGGGGGACCGAAGAATCTAGGTGAAAATTGCGAATCAAAGATTCGATTTTGTCCGCGGTATGTTTGTCACCAAGCTCTATAGCTTGCATCATTTGATTAAAAAGAGAAGAACGTAAGGAGGGATTCATGAAAACTCACTAGAAAAACCCTAGGATCGGAGAATGAGCAGGAGATTTGGGGACGCCAAGAAATAAGCACGATCAAGTTCAAAATGAGCTATTCGACAATGAAATCAAATAGAAGAAATTTATGATAGAGGTTTCTAAGGGAAAAGAAGGAAAGACAATGAAGGAACTCTGCTTTGAGAGAAAGAAAAGATTAATGGAGATATGAGAGGATAGAGAAGAAGGAGAAATGGTCGGACATTAAAAGGGGGAGTTTTTGAAATTGAAAAAAGAAAAAAAAATCAGATAAAAGACATTTGGTTAAAGTGAGCGACGGTCACAGTAATTGACCGCAACAGTCACCGCCAAGTAACAGACATGTGGCACCTCGGGGATCACCAAGAAGTCAGAATATGTCTTCACCTATGAAGTGATTGGAAGCGCCAGAGTTTGTGTGGCTGAAATTAAAAGCTTGCACCGGAAGAATCAACCAATTAGCTCAACACGTGGTAAAAAGGAAAAAAGGGGGGGAATTATTTGCAAAATGCGCCAAAATGTTATAAGCATGGATATAAATACTACTCGCTGAGGCAACGAATTAGAAACCCAAGTCGTTCGCTCAAGCTCAAAATATTTATGGGGGTATTGTTGTATATATAATTTCGCCAAGCAGCCACGTCATCAAATGAGTCAATAAATGCCGAGGAACAGGTTGCCACGTCACTCATTGACCAGGTCAAAGAAGAAAACGTGGACTGATCAGCATATCAAGTCAAATGAATCAAAGATGTGTTCGCTAGAGCTAAATATGTACTCGCCAAAGATAGAAGCATAGTCACCAAAGGGTAAAACCCAGGAGGGGAGATGTTCGCCACATCTTTATGCTGGGCACAAACCGACTTGACTGAAACGTGAAAATAAACCCTAACTCTCAGAAGACCCATGGGAACAAGAAGCCGCAGAAAAGGAAGGGGCCGAAAGCACAGATCCGTATCTGTTACAACATAGGAATCCGAGTACAAATCAAAAAGGAAATCCTACCTCCAACAGGACAGGATCACGTAGTAACCCTAGATTATCATGTATAAATAGAACCACCTATCCCACAAGGAAGGGGGTCAAAAAATAACCAATAGAGAGAAAAGCAATAATTCTGGAGATTTGAGTGTGTAATCGAAACAAATAAACTATAGTGATATTTTCTTGTCCTCCGAGACGCCGTGGTTTTTTCCCATTCAAGGGTTTTCCACGTAAATTGGTCTCTTACATGCATTGAATTTATTTCTTAATTGATGATACTTTTGATTTAATTGTTGGTTGTGTGGTAATCCAAATTTCACCGTCAACAACTATTATCATATATAATTAGTGTTTTATTTATTATGGCATCTCTTTTATTACTTGATTGTTCTTAGATTAAATTCTAATATTCAAGATAGAGATTGTTCTATTGATTTGATTGAGTGTTGTATTGTGATAGCTATCTAGGTTTTCATAATCTATGTTTAGCTAAGGTAATTGACATGTCATCTAGCTTTTAATATCTAGGATTGAATTAATTGCAAAGTCATCATCCTAGATAAGCATATAGAGTAACCTAGCTCTAAATTGCATTTTGAATATTTCTCAAATTCACATAGGTTCTATTATCTCTTCTTAGATAATTAAGTCTTGTGTTGTGACCAGAATCAGGTTGCTTAATTCACAAGCAATTGAACTAGGTCCACTTATACCGGGATTAGGTAGGTGTTTGATTACTTACCAGGATTAGGTTGTAATCGGTTTACACATTTAGTGGATTCGAGGTTCGAGTGTGGCTCATATATTAGCCCGTGATTTTTCCCGTGAGGGTTTCCACGTAAAAATCAAGTGTTATTTAATTTCCGTATTTTACACTTGATTTATTGCTTTATCTAGTTTGGGGTAATTTCGTAATATTGACTATACACGAAAAATTAGGTAATATCTTTAAAATCTATTCACCCCCCCCCCCCCCCTCTAGATAGTTTTATACATACCGTGCAATATTTGTTTCAATTGGTATCAGAGCGGGTTCCTAGATATACTTAGGTGATCCTTGCTCATTTTGGTGTGTTTTGCATTTTGTGTGATTTTTGATCATTCATACATTTGCATTCATTTCATTCATTCATAAACACTATGAGTGGAAACAGTGGAAATGGTGGTGGCAACGAGGTGCTTCTAGTATAAGGCCTCCACTTGTTACCGGGTTGAATTATGCCTCTTGGAAAGGGAAGATGGAGTCGTACATATGTCAAATCCATGACCGGGCTTGGATGGCGGTTGAAGACGGCTACACAGCACCCATGATGACTCCTACGGGTGGAGGAAAGGATGTGCTCAAACCTAAAGCGCAATGGAATGTGCAAGAGTTTGAGTCATCAAAATGGAATAGAAAGGCAATGCATGCCATCCTATGTGCAATGGACGAAAATCAATATAAGTTGATTCAAAACAGTAGGATAGCTAAGGAGGCATGGGACATCCTAGAGGTTGCACATGAGGGAACCGAAGTGGTGAAGGACTCTAAGCTTCAAGTCCTCCAAACTCAATTCGAGATGCTTAAGATGGAGGAGAATGAGTGCTTCAACGATTTCGAGATCAAGTTGATGGATATAGTTAACCAAAGTCATCAACTTGGTGATCCGTACTCGGATAGGAGGATCAAGCAAAAGATTATGAGATCTATCCCCGATTGATTTAAGTCTAAGGTGACGGCTTTAGAGGAGAATAGCACTTACAAGGATATGAAGCCGAGTGAGGTGATAGAGAGGCTTCTAGCATATGAGTCTAGGAAGGGTCCTACCTCCACACCTCCTAAAAAGCAAAAGGGAATTGCTTTGAAAGCCTCCAAAGATGTGAATGAGGAGAATGATGACTGAGACGAAGAAATGGCCTTGTTAATGAGAAGGTTCAAGAAATTCTACAAGTCCGAGAAGAAGGGTTTCAGATCTTAGGGTCAAGACTTCAAGAAAAATACTTCATTTAAGAAGTTTGAGCCTAGGCAAGAGAAGACCAAAAGGAAAGAGGTCCGATGCTATGAGTGTGGTGGCATAGGCCACTTTGCCCCCAAATGTGCTAATCACATTAACAAGAAAAAGGGTAAAGTGATGGCCGCCACATGCAGCGGAAGTGATGACTCCAATGAGGGAGATGAGTCTTCAGATGATGAAAAGCTCATGGCTAACTTCATAGCCTTTGCCTCCTCTCACAAAAGCAAAGGTTCTAGTGAAGAAGAGAATGAGAGTCAAGAAGAAATTGACTCAAGTGATGATGGCTATTCATCTCACTCCACTAATGGAAAAGTGGACAAGAAGGATCTTAGAGACTACATGGTCAAGTTTGAGAATTCAAGGTTAAAAAACAAGAGAGAAATTATGAGATTGAAGGAGGAAAACCTAGAGCTCTCAACACATATAGATCAATTAAGTGAAGAAGTAGTGAGATCCACATCAAATGAAGATAAGCTAAGAGAGGAGTTAGTCTTATCTAAGAGGAATGATAAAGGTTTGAAGAGGGAGCTTAATGAAGCTAAAGAATCATTAGCTAGGATGGCTTCTAGCACCAAGAAGCTTGACCATATACTTGGTGTTGGAAAGAGTCTGTGTGACAAGAAGGGTCTTGGGTATGCAGATGGTAAGGAGATCTCAACCTCTAACAAGACTGTGTTTGTCAAGAGCTTGGGCAACAAAGAAGCTTCACCGGTGCAAACTCCTAGGAAGAAATTTGATCTAGGACAATGTTCGAATAGTGCACAAGTGAAGATGGCACCAAGAAGGCAACCTCAAGCTCAACCTGCAAGAGCCTTTCAAACCAACATTTCTCAACCTATGGCTCATAAAGGAAAGGGACCAATCATGCAACCTATATCTCGGAAGCAAGCTAGACCGATTCAACAACGAAGATGGATTGAACCCACTTAACCACAAAAACATGGGAAAGCTCCTACGTACACACAAGGACAAGGTATGATTCCTTATTTTATTCCTACATGTCATTTTTGTGGTTTTGATGGTCATAATAGACCAAGATGCTTTCGTTATATTAAAATGTGCAAAACTAAAAGCATGATTGAGAAGAAAAAGAAAAGAGCCATGATGCATGTTCCTAGGAATGATAAGATTAATTTGCATAATCCTAGGACATCTAGAGCCCATGTACCAAAGACCACTAGGAAAGAGAATGTTTTACCAAGGTGGATTAGGAAGAATGAAAATGTTTGCCATGTTGCACAAATTGCCTTAAAGGCTAATTCTTCTAATTTTTGGTATTTAGATAGTGGGTGCTCTAGGCACATGACGGGAAACAAGAGTTTCTTCGAGACTCTTGTCATGGAGGAAGGAGGATGTGTCACCTTTGGTGATGGATCCAAAAAGAGAGTCATAGGGAAAGGAACCATTTCCATTCCCGGATTACTCTCCTTATCCAATGCTTTATTTGTTGATGGCTTGAAAGCCAATTTGATAAGCGTTTCACACCTTAGTGATGAATGATATTCTGTCTTGTTTAATAAAGATGATTGCTCTATTCTTAAGCCCGATGGACAAACCATGTTGAAAGGTATGAGATCTAGCGACAATTGCTATTGTCTTGAAGCTAGAATAGTCTCAAATAATGTGTCCATGGATGAGCAAATAAAGTTGTGGCATGAAAGACTTGGCCACATGAACTTTAGGGATTTAAGAACCCTTGGAAAGTTCAATTGTGTGCGTGGCCTCCCTAAGCTTGGGAAGAAAGCCAATGGTGTTTGTGGACCTTGCCAACAAGGAAAACAAACCAAGAGCATGCACAAAAAGGGCAAGTATCTCTCCACCAAGGAGCCCCTAGAGCTTCTCCACATGGATCTTATGGGTCCGATGCAAACCGAGAGTTTAGGTGGAAAGAGATACATTTTTGTTTGCGTAGATGATTTCTCTAGGTTCACATGGACATATTTTCTTAAAGAAAAATCCAAAACTTTTGAGAAGTTTAAAATGCTTTGTACTAAAATACAAAATGAAATGAATTCTAACATTAAAAGCATTAAACGGATTAGAAGTGATCATGGGGTAGAGTTTGAGAATGCCCTTTTTGAAAGCTATTACAATAGCTTAGAGATCTCCCATGAGTTTTCGGCTCCTAGGACACCTCAACAAAATGGAGTTATTGAGAGGAAGAATAGGGTCCTTCAAGAGATGGCCCCGTGTGATGTTGCTTAGCAACAATGTCTCTAGGAACCTATGGGCCGAAGCCGTTAATACAACTTGCTATATAGAGAATAGAGTTTTCCTAAGGCCCAGATCTAGGAATACCTCCTATGAGTTATGGAAAGGTAGGAAGCCAAATGTTAGCTACTTCCACACCTTTGGAAGCAAATGCTACATTTTGAATGACCATGATCAACTTGGCAAGTTTGATGCTAAGAGTGATGAGGGTATTTTTATTGGCTATGCCTTGAATAGTAGAGCCTATAGAGTTTTCAACTTGAAGACTCGAACCGTCATGGAATCATCCAATGTTGTCATTGATGATACAAGGCTCAAGTCTAATAACCATGAGGAGGAGGTAGTTTTAGATGATGACTCTCCTTTGGAGAATGTTGTGGAGACTCCCAATGTTGGGACGTCCAATGGTAATAATGAGGACACACAACCTTTTAATAGAGTTCCTCTCTTGGACTCTAATGAACTCGTTCCATGGGTTAAAAGACTCCATAACAAAAATGATATTATTGGAGATGTGAATGAGGGTGTTAGGACTAGGCGTCAAATAGCTAATCTCATTAGCTTTACATGCTACACCTCTCAAATAGATCCCAAAAAGGTTGATGAAGCCTTAAATGATGAATTTTGGGTTCTTGCCATGCAAGAAGAGCTAAGCCAATTCGAAAGTAATGAGGTTTGGACTCTAGTTCCTAGGCCTAAAAGCACACATGTCATAGGTAACAAGTGGATTTATAGGAACAAATCCGATGAGGATGGCAACATAGTGCGTAACAAGGCAAGACTTGTTGCACAAGGGTACTCTCAAATTGAGGGTATCGACTTTGAGGAGACATTTGCTCCGGTTGCCCATTTAGAGTCCATTAGGCTTCTCTTGTCCATATCTTGTATTCACTAGTTCAAATTACACCAAATGGACATCAAGAGTGCCTTCCTAAATGGCTTTTTGCATGAGGAAGTGTTTGTTGAACAACCCAAGAGGTTTGTGGATGCACACCACCCTAACCATGTCTATCGCCTCAAAAAGGCTTTGTATGGGTTGAAACAAGCACCGAGGGCTTGGTATGAGCACCTCACTCAATTTCTTGTTGACAATGACTACACAAGGGGTAGTGTTGACAAGACCTTGTTCATCAAGAGAAACAAAGATGAGTTATTTATAGCTCAAATCTATGTTGATGACATTGTTTTTGGCTCTACCAACAACACCAAAGTCCAACAATTTATTGATGTTATGTCTCGTGAATTTGAGATGAGTCTTATTGGTGAGCTTTGTTACTTCCTAGGTTTGCAAATTAGACAATTAGATGATGGGATCTTTATTACCCAAGCCAAATATGCTAAAAACCTAGTGAAGAAGTTTGGTCTTGAAAATGCCAAACATTGTGATACACCCATGAGTACCACTTTGAAGCTAAGCAAGGATGCTAGTGGTAAAAGTGTGGAACAAACGTTATATTGGGGCATGATTGGTAGCTTGCTTCATTTGACCGCAAGTAGGCCCGATATCTCTTTTAGTGTGGGTGTGTGTGCTAGGTACCAAGCGGATCCTAAAAAGTCCCATCTCTCTTCCATTAAGAGAATCATTCGCTATGTGAATGGGACATCCAACTATGGGATTTGGTACTCTTTTGACACTAATGCTAGTCTTGTAGGCTTTGGTGATGCGGATTGGGCAGGAAATTGCGATGATAGAAAGAGCACATCAGGCGGTTGCTTCTTTCTAGGCAACAACTTGTTGTCTTGGTTTTACAAGAAGTAAAACTCGATTTCCTTGTCCACAGCTGAGGCCGAGTACATAGCAGCAGGGAGTGGATGCACACAACTCCTATGGATGAAGCAAATGCTAGTAGACTACGGATTCAATCAAGGTACACTCACTCTCTTTTGTGATAATATGAGTGCCATTAATATTTCCAAGAATCCGGTTCAATACTCTAGAACTAAGCATATTGACATCCGTCATCATTTCATTAAAGAGCTTGTTGAAAATAAATGCATAGTACTTGAACATGTAGGTACTAATGATCAACTTGCGGACTTATTTACTAAACCCTTATATGCTACTTGATTTAAAACTGTAAGGATTCCCATATATTGATTGGCTCATTTCGTGGACAAACCACATGTTGGGGTTGTTTGTGTAAGGGTAGTTTAGGTGATTGATCTTTAAGCTCGAAGGCCCTTCCAAGACCTCAAGGGACAAGCACGCCAAAGGTATAATTTCTTGTGCTTGGTTTTCTTTGAAGAGATTTAGTTAGCACACACACACTTAGCATACTTGATCTTGTGTGCATACTCTTCACATGTCACTTTACACACTAGCATTTTGTTTGATATCTTGTTGTGTGTATATGTGCTTAGTAATTCGTTTCCCGATAGTATTCGGAAACGTCCGCGCATGCACTAGAATGTGCTTGTGATCAGTCTAATTCTATGCTTATATTTCGCCCGTTTTTCCTATGTATATGTTTGTTTCTTGGGTCCTTTTGGTGGGTTGATGTGTTTGTTAAGCCTTTGTAGGTCTCTTTCCATAGAAGTATTGATCAGATCTTATTTCGGAGAAGATGGAGTCAGAAGATGAAGAAAAAGGCTAAAAATGCCAATTACCGTGGCATAGGTCGCTCATCAGGCGAGTGCACATCAGCGGCACGTTAGGCAGTCGAGAAGGGTTGATTTATCATGGCATATGCTGCTCATTAGGCAAATGCCTCTCCAGTGGTCTGTCCAGCGAGTCAGATCAGATTGTTGCCGCTTGAAGTGCCGCTGCCCATGCAAGTGTCCACACAGCGGCACAGGCAGCGGTAATCCGCTTTCCTCGTTTTCTCATGACAGGGCAGAAGACCTAAATGAAAAAGATATTTAAGGGGCCGATTCTTAGAAATAAAAACCAGACAGAAAACACATCAATCGGGGATTTTCATTCTTTCATTCAATTCCATCCATCATTGGAGGATTCTTGGATGCAAGAAGACGACGGAGAATTCAAGACAAGAGCATCTCAGCATAATGGGTTTTCTCTTTATCTCTTCTATGTTTTTGTTCTCTCCATTGATGTGTAACTAAACCTCTAACTAGGGGATTGATGTAACCAATTTTGGACAACTTTATGTGAACAATTAGTCTATCTTTTGTTAATCAATTGGGTTTTAATCTTGTCTATTGAATTAATTGCTCTACATTACTTATTCGTATTATTTTGTGGCCTCAATTGATATGGGTTTGTGATTAAGTTTATCCATGAGATTAGGGTTTAGATGTGAATGGCCTTTTCCATTTAAACCACAATCATAAGCTTAATAGATTTGAAAGTTAATGTTTGCATGGCCTTGTTGCATTGATTTGGCTTAGAGTTTTGTTCTAAAGGATTTCTTTACCATCACTTGACACATGGCCTTTGTGCGAGTGGTGGGAAGGAGATTCGTTCTTAATTGTTTATCATCAAAACAATCCCTAAACTCTATTGAAGTGTTTATTACGACAGATTGAGAGCATTGAGTGTCTAAGAAAGGTGCATCGATTCCCTAGTATTTCTCTCCATATATTAATCTCTTGTGTGATTTGATTTGATTTTAGTTTTAGTTCAGATTCTCATAATTTAGGTTAATATTAGATTTCAACAAAATTCCAAAGAAAAGCATTATGTAATTTATTTTTTTGCATTTAGAGTGTAACCTTGCTAGATTAATTGGCATTCGACCGTTAGAATCACCGATCCCAGTGAACGAACTTTCTTAGTAAATTGAACACAGATTTTACTGCATCAGCTTGGTTTTGCGTGAAGACTGCCCACGGAGAATGCCCTTGGCTTCTTTTTGGTTTTCACCTCTGTTGGTGATTGGCGGTTATGATCGGCGGCCTGGCCACCGAATGAAACCGCCGTTTGCATCCAGAAGTGTCTAGAGCAATTCTACGGTCATGATCGGCGGTCACGACCGCCGTTCAAAACCGCCGTTCATACTTGATCGATTTAATATCTCGGGTTTGATTCGGCGGTTGGATCGGCGGTCACGAAACCGCCGAATGAAACCGCCGTTGTTCCCTTGTTCTTCTCGGGTTCAATTCGGCGGTTATGATCGGTGGCCTGGCCGCCGATTGAAACCACCGATCGGTGCGTTTCAAGGGCAAACTTGTCTTTTCACATGCCCAATTCATGATGTTTATAAATATCTTACTTTCTCATTCTCTGATCAAGTTCTTTGAGTCTTTAGAACCCTAAACTTGAAAGAGAGATTTTTGAGAAAAAATCAAATCAAGAACTCACCTTTAAACACTCAAATCAAGTCCTTTTTTAATCAAAGTTCATCTTGCATTCATCTATGATTGGGTTTGCATCATCACAACTTGCTTGGTAAGATTTTGATTAAGTTCATCTTATTTTAGTATTTTTACTATCAAGCATATTCTGTTTTAATTTACTTGTATGTTTTTGATCATATGATAAATACAAGAATAGAGAATTAATTGTGATGAATTGATTGAGTGTTGTTTTGTGATAGGTAATTAGATTTTTGATTAATCTTGATTAGCTAAGCTATTTGACATGTCATTTAGCAATTGATATCTAGGGTTGATTTAAATTGATTATATCATCATCTTAGATAAGCATCTAAGGTTACCTAGCCTTGTTTGTTATTGGAATATTTATACATGTTCACATAGGTTGCATAATCTCTTCATAGAGAATTAAGTCTTGAGGCTAAGGTTGCTTAGGCCTCAAGCAATTAGGACTAGAGCCACTTTTAAAGGCCCGAGTGGTAGAAGTTGGGGGTTATTGACCGGAGTGTTAGACGAGGTCTACATAGGTTGTAAACTCTATTTCGATTAGTGGATTTCGAGGTCCGAGTGTGGCACACTAAACAACACATGGTTTTTTCCAGTGGTTGGGTTTCCACGTATACATCAAGTGTTATTTAAATTCCGCACTATATTACACTTGTTTGTATTTTTGACTAGCATGCGAAAATTGGGTAATAATAGTTAAAATCTATTCAAACCCCCCCCCCCCTCTAGATATATTTATCATACACACCGAGCGTTATTGTATTACTTTCAATTGGTATCAGAGCGGGTTCCTATATATACTTAGGTGATCTTAGCACATTTTAGGTGTGTTTTGCATTTGTGTGATTTTTGCTCATTCATACATTTTGCATTCATTTGAATTCATTCATTATACAATGAGTGGATACGGTGGCAACCACGAGGGTAAGTCAAGTACACGACCTCCTCTCCTCACCGGTGTGAATTATGCCTCATGGAAAGGCAAGATGGAAGCATATGTGTGCCAAATCCATGATAGGGCATGGATGGCTATTGAAGATGGGTATGCACCTCCTATGATGACTCCCACGGGTGGTGGAGAAGAAGTACTCAAGCCTAAGGCTCAGTGGTCACCTGAAGAGTTTGAGACTTCAAAATGGAATAGGAAGGCATGGCATGCTCTTCTATATGCAGTGGATGAAAATCAGTACAAACTGATTCAGAACACTAGGATAGCCAAGGATGTTAGGATTATGCTCAATAGCAAGAGTGTAATGTTGTAATTAACAATCTTTTTCATATTAATAAAGTGATTTATGGTTTAACAAATCTTATAGCATTTATAGTTTAATATTATAATTGTCAAAGTAAATAATCATAAGGTCTAAAGACTATGAGAAAAGAAGAATTGTTCGTACATCTGGATATGTATGAGGTAGACATAATTCTTTAGTTAGTCTTGAAAAATGTTCACAACTTAAGTTAAAGGTTGGGCACCTTTATCTTGTTAAAGTTGTAGAATTCTTTTGCTAGCATTTGAGTGGGATCAAATGAGATATGATGAGTCTAAAATCATCGGAGTGTCTTCGAGTAAAAGAATCTAGTGCACTGGGTGCATTGAACAGGATCACAATGAAAAGCTTTATCTAGAACCGTCAATAGATAATGGTCTTTTCATTATCAAGACAATCGGAGAGTCTATCTTAATCCTGAGATAAATGAGGGACTTATGGTTGCAAGTGATATCATTTGAGTTATCAATGAGTACGATTATATAGCATAGTCTATCCTCGATAGTCTGGTGATATTTGTAAGGTTCCCATTTGTTGATTGGCTCATTTCGTGGACAAACCACATGTTGGGGGTTCTTTGTAAGGGTAGCCTAGGTATCGGTGTTATTGCTCAAGCCCTTTGAAGACCTCGTTTTGATAAGCACCGAAGGTAAATTTTTATGTGCTTACTTTTCTTTAAAGAGATTAGTTGCACACACACACTTAACATACATTGCATATGTGTGCATTCTCTTCATTTGTCACATTTCACACTTGCACATATTTGTTATATTTTGTTATGCGTAATTGTGCCTTGTTGTCTTGTAATTCGTTTCCCGATTGTTTTCAGAAACGTCCGCTCATGCACTAGAATGTGCTTGGTTTAGTGCGAGGACCGCCTATGGAGAATGCCCTTGGCTTCTTCTTGGTTTTCACCTTTTTTGGTGATTGGTGGTTATGATCGGCGGCCTGGCTGCCGAATGAAACCGCCGTTTGCTTCCAGTAGTGTATGGAGCGGTCACGACCGCCGTTCGAAACCGCCATTCAAGACCTGATTGATTTTATCTCTCGGCCTAATTCAGTGGTTGAATCGGCGGTCACGAATGAAACCGCCGTTTTCATACCTGATTGATTTTTTAATCTCAGGTTTGATTCGGCGGTTAGATCGGCGGTCACGAAACCGCCGAATGAAACCGCCGTTGGTCCCCTATTCCTCTCGGGCCAATTCGGAGGTTATGATCGGCGGCCTGGCCGCCGATCGGTGCATTTCAGGGGCAAACTTGTCTTTTCACATGCTCTGTTTTTCATGCCTATAAATACATCACTTTATCTTGTTCTGAATGTGACTCTTTAATCATCAAGAACCCTACTTTAAAAAGAGAGATTTTTAAGAGAGAAAGCAATCAAGTTTGCTCATCAAACACTCAAACCAAAATCCATTTGCATCAAAGTTCATCTAGCATTCTCTAGCATATCTAGGATGCTTGCTTGCATGGGTCTTTCATCATCACACTTGCTTTGGTAAGTTTTTCACTATTATCATACATAATTAGTGTTTAATTTATTATGGCATCTCTTTTATTACTTAATTGTTCTTAGATTATATTCTAATATTCAAGATAGAGATTGTTGTGTTGATTTGATTGAGTGTTGTTTTTATGATAGATATCTAGGTTTCTCTAATCTATGATTATCTAAGCTAATTGACATGTCATTTAGCTTTAATATCTAGGATTGTTTTTAATTGCATATTCATCATCTTAGATAAGCATATAGGGTTTCCCTTGCTCTATGTTGCATTTGAATATTCATATATTCACTTAGGGTGTTAATCTCTTTTTAGAGAATTAAGTCTTGTGTTGTGACCGGGATTAGGTTGCTTAATTCGCAAGCAATCGGACTAGGTTCACTTATACCGGGATTAGGTAGGTGTGTGATTACTTCCGGGATTAGGTTGTAATCGTTTACACATTTAGTGGATTCGAGGTTCGAGTGTGGCTTACTTACTAGCCCGTGGTTTTTCCCGTGAGGGTTTCCAAGTAAAAATCAAGTGTTATTTAATTTCCGCATTTTATACTTGATTTATTGCTTTATCTATTTAGGGGTAATTTCGTAATTTTGACTAATCACGAAAAATTGGGTAATAAGCTTAAAATCTATTCACCCCCCTCTAGATAGTTTTATACACACCGTGCTATAATTTGTTTCAATTGGTATCAGAGCGGGTTCCTAGACATACATAGGTGATCCTTGCTCATTTTGGTGTGTTTTGCATTTTGTGTGATTTTTGATCATTCGTACATTTGCATTCATTTCATTCATTCATAAACACTATGAGTGGAAATGGTGGAAATGGTGGTGGCAATGAGGGTGCTTCTAGCACAAGGCCTCCACTTCTTACCGGTTTGAACTATTCCCAATGGAAAGGGAAGATGGAATCCTACATATGCCAAATTCATGACCGTGCATGGATGTCGGTAGAAGACGGATATGATCTACCCAAGATGACTCCCGATGGTGGAGGAGAAGAAGTATTGAAGCCTAAGGCGCAATGGAATGGGCAAGAGTTTGAGGCTTCAAAGTGGAATAGGAAGGCGATGCATGCCATCTTATGTGCTATGGACGAAAATCAATACAAATTGATTCAAAATACTAGGATAGCTAAGGAGGCTTGGGACATCCTAGAGATTGCACATGAGGGAATCGAAGTGGTGAAGGACTCCAAGCTTCAAGTCCTCCAAACTCAATTCGAGATGCTTAAGATGGAGGAGAATGAGTGCTTCAACGACTTCGAGATCAAGTTGATGGACATAGTCAACCAAAGTCATCAACTTGGTGATCCATATTCGGATAGGAGAATCAAGCAAAAGATTATGAGATCTCTTCCGGATAGGTTTGAATCAAAAGTAACGGCTTTAGAAGAAAATAGTGGATATAAGGATATGAAGCCGAGTGAGGTGATTGGGAGACTTCTAGCTTATGAGTCTAGGAAGGGTCCTATCTCCACACCTCCTAAAAAGCAAAAAGGAATTGCTTTGAAAACCTCCAAGGATGAAAATGAGGCAAAGAAGAATGACTCGGACGAAGACCTTGCATTATTTATGAAGAGATTCAAGAGGGTCATGAAGTTCGGGAAAAAGGACTTTGGTTCCAAAGGTCAAAACTACAAGAAAAAGGGTTCCTACAACAAGTTTGAGCCTAGGAAAGAGAAAACCGAAAGGAAAGGGGTCCGATGCTTTGAGTGTGGTGGCATAGGTCACTTTGCCCCCGAATGTGCTAATCACAATGTCAAGAAGAAAGGTAAAGTGATGGCCGCCACATGGAGTAGTAGTAGTGATGACTCCATTGAGGGAGATGAGTCTTCAAGTGATGAAGAGCTCATGCCTAATCTCCTAGCTTTTGCCTCCTCCCATAAAAGCAAAAGTGCTAGTGAGAAAAAGGAAATGAGTCAAAAGGAAAATGACTCAAGTGGAGAAGAAAGTGATTCCTTGTCTAACTCCATAAGTAGTTTTGTGGAGAAAGAGGTGCTTGCTAAATGCCATGCCGAGTTTAATGATTTAGCAATCAAAAGCACAAGAAATATCAAGATGTTGAGAGAAGAAAATCTTGAGCTTTCATCTCAAAATGACCACTTAAGTGAACAAGTGAAAAAATTCAAGAAGATGGAAGATAAGCTAAATGAGGAGTTAGTCTTATCTAGAAGGAATGAAGAAAGCCTAAAGAGGGAGCTTTAAGAAGTAAGAGAGTCTATGACTAGGATGGATTCTAGCACCAAGAAGCTTGACCATATGCTTGGTGTTGGAAAGAGTCCATGTGACAAGAGGGGTCTTGGGTATGAAGATGGCAAGAAGATCTCAACCTCTAACTGTAGGGAAAAATACGGTCAACGCAGCGGAAGCGAGACTAAAAACGAGTTTAGTATAGTTTAAAATTTTTCCATAATTTGAACCTTAACCCTCTAATTAATTAACATATAATACTAAAGATATCATACCTTTGTCGCGTGATCCGATTAACATTGCGTCGATGGTAATCCGCAAGATCTTCCAATCCAATCACGAACGTGAATCACCTAGGAGCGTGGTCTCCCTTCTCTTTGAATTGTGTACCTGAGGATGGATTAACAAAACTTTTTCTTTTTCGTTAGTCACAACAAATTCCAAGAGGCTACAAAGAATGTTCCGGTCACTTTTGAATTCACAATCGTTAGATCGAAACTCGCGTGAACCTTATTCAAAATTGTGCACAAAACCTTTTGATGTAAAAGTAACTAGTGCACTATCGAAATAAGAACAAACTTGTCTCTCTATTCCTCTTGGCCGAAAATCACACTAGTCTAAGAGTTGGATTCTATTTTTCTCTAGCAAAAGAAAAAACTCTCTCAAGCAAGAACTAGCAATTAGGGTTACCGAATCCTCTTGCCTCATATCTATATTTAGTGCCCGAATTCAATTTCCTATTAATATATATATAAATCCTAAAGTGCACCGAATTCTTCTTTCCTTATATTATATAAGTGAGCCGAATTCTGCACTTTCATTATATATATATTTATTAACCAAATTCTGCACTTAAATAACTTACATGTATATCATACATACATATATTTGCATGCCGCATGCATTTATGTATATATATTCCGCATGCATTCATGCATATATATTACTTGCACATGTATTCATGCATATATATTACTTGCATTCCGCATGCATATATGTATATATATTCCGCATGCATTCATGCATATATAATCTATATATTCCACATGCATATATATAAAATACAAACCCTAATCCAACTCTTTAGTGTATTTGTGACTATATAAAAGACTTCCTTATTTGACTAGATAAATAAATCCCTTATTTATCTACTTACCAAATAAAGTCTTTTATTTTAATTATACTACCACAATAGTATACTACTAAGAAACATACTTCCTAGTCAGAAAAAGATTTTGGTTCTTAATTAAATAATTAATCAATCAATTAATTAATTCTCATTTAATTAAATAATAAAAATAGAACAATATAATATCATATATATATCTCGGCCATGTGCCATATATATTAATATATCTATATATTGTTTTTCTATTTTATTAAATCCATTTGACCTTAATAAAAGGCCCACATGTGAACTAGGCCCATTCTTACTAAAAGAAACAAGTCCACATGCCTTAATACAATTCTAGATGGACCCATAATTAGTCCGGTAGAATATATCAAGTGATTCATGCAAGTACGTGTGGATTGGGGATCTTGGCGGGCCTATCTAAATTTAAGCTCCAATAGACATAACCCAATCACAATCAACAAATGATTCACTTAGGTTCAATCTATTAATTTTAGTTCATTCCACTAAAGAACTAAAATTGCACTCTTAAATAAAGATGGAATAAGAAAATGATTCTCATTCATACCCTAGACAATCTTATAGGAGATGGTGTATCCTCGTGAAGAATATCAGTAATCGCCAAGAGCTTATAGACCGCCTATAGCTCTTCAAGTTACCATATTTCCTCATATGACCACATTTTGAACTTGGATATTTTGACTTGTCCAGAAGCCATGTTTCAATAGACACTATTGAAAACTTAACGTTAAGATTTAATATCCAATACCTCAAAACATCCATATGATGATATTCTACTCTCATTTAATAAATGGAGCCACGATGTCCATATCTATAAATGAAGTCCTCTATCGATTAACAAATGAATACCACCAAACTATCGAGGATAGACTATGCTATATAATCGTACTCATTGATAACTCAAATGATAACACTTGCAACCATAAGTCCATCATTTATCTCAGGATTAAGATAGACTCTCCGATTGTCCTGATAATGAAAAGACTTTTATCTACTGACGGTTCTAGATAAAGTATTTCATTGTGATCCAGTTCAATGCACCTAGTGCACTAGATCTTTTACTCAAAGCCACTTTGATGATTTTAGACTCATCATAAAACATTTGATCCCACTCAAATGCCAGTAAAAGAATCTACAACTTTAACAAGATAAAGGTGCCCAACCTTTACCTTAAGTTGTGAACAATATTCAAGACTAACTAAAGAATTGTGTCTACCTCATACATATCCAGATGTACGAACAATTCTTCTTTTCTCACAGTCTTTTGACCTTATCATTATTTACTTTTGACAATTATAATAATTAAACTATAAATGCTATAAGATTTGTTAAACCAGAAATCACATTATTAATATGAATAGATTGTCAAAAACACTATTACACTCTTGCTATTGAGCATAATCCTAACACTATCAAGACCGTGTTTGTTAAGAGTTTGAGGAACGAAGAAACTTCATTTGTGCAGATTACTAGGAAGAAGTTAGAAATAAGACAATGTTCAAATGCACAAGTGAAGATGGGGCCAAGAAGGAAACCTCAAGCTCAACCCTCTAGGGTCTCTCAAGCCTACATTCCTCCAAAAGTGGCTCACAAAGGAAAGAGACCAATCATGCTACCTCAAGCTAGGAAGCAATCAAGACCGGTTCAACAACGAAGATGCTTTGAACCCATTCATCCACAAAGACAAGGACAAGGTATGATTCCTTAATTTACTCCTATATGTCATTTTTGTGGATTTGATGGTCATATTAGACCACATTGCTTTCGATATATTAAAATGTGCAAAACTAGAAGCATGATTGAGAAGAAAAAGAAAAGAGCCATGATGCATGTTCCTAGGAATGATAATATTATTATGCATGATCCTAGGACATCTAGAGCCCATGTACCAAAGACCACTAAGAAAGCTAAGATTGTTTCTAGGTGGATTAAAAAGAATGAAAATGTTTTCCATGTTGCTCAAATAGCCTTGAAGGCAAATTCTTCTAATTTTTGGTATTTAGATAGTGGGTGCTCTAGGCACATGACGGGAAACAAGAGTTTCTTCGAGACTCTTGTTATGGAGGAAGGAGGATATGTCACTTTTGGTGATGGATCCAAAAAGAAGGTTGTAGGGAAAGGAACCATTTCCGTTCCCGGATTACCTTCCTTATCCGATGCTTTATTTGTTGATGGCTTGAAAGCCAATTTAATAAGCATTTCACATCTAAGTGATGAAGGATATTTTGTCTTGTTTTGTAAAGATGATTGCTCAATCCTAAAGCCCGATGGACAAACCTTATTGAAAGGTATGAGATCTAGCGACAATTGCTATTGTCTTAAAGCTAGAATAGTCTCAAACAATGTGTCCATGGATGAGCAAATAGAGTTGTGGCATGAAAGACTTGGCCACATGAACTTTAGGGATTTAAGAACCCTTGGAAAGTTCGAGTGTGTGCATTGATCATGCTCTAAATATTTATATTTAGTGCCCCTTTTACCTTGTTTTTGCTATCATTTTCTAAGCATTCCATGTGTTTAACTGTGTAAATAAGCATTTTCAGGTAAAACGGGTGTTTCAAGGGTATTTTTGTCTAAAGTGAAGAAATGGGGGCAATTTGGGAATAAAAGCAAAAAAAAAAGAGCAAAGTAGGCGGGTTCGTGCAGTCAGGCCGGCGTGAATAAGGCCGCCGCTCAAAGCCGCCGGAGGAAGTATCTCGTCAAGTTGGCGAGCTCAGGCATTCTGGAGGGCGGGCACTTGGTCGCCTCACAAGGCCGCCGTCTTGCCAGGCGGGTTCCTAGGCAGGCCACGGCGAGACAATTCTAGCCGAATGAGTTCGTGTTGAAGGCAAAACGTGCCCGGCGAGTTCATGCGCCGTACATGCCCACCGCCGATTCTGAGAGGCTGCAAGTTGACTGAAGCTCGCCCCAAAAGTCAAGGAAGGCTGCCCCTTTCTCCACCTATTGTCCTTGGAAGGCCTCCTCTCTCATATACACACAAGGTGTCAAAAACAAAAAGGGGACACTTAGTTTTAGTTAGTGAGAGAAGTTAATTAGTAAGAGATATTTTGTTCTTAGGAGTCAAGAAGGAGAGTATTTTCTTGGCCAATTTCTAGGTAGCCAAACACCATATATTGGTTACTTAGAGTGATCACTTCAAGTTGCCATAGAAGAGTTAATTGCTTGGATTGCAAGGAAGACCATTTCCACTTCACAAGTTTGTCATTTGGTGATGTTTCCCTTACTTGTATGTCTTTGTAATTTTGATACTATGTGTAGCTAATCCCTCTTGTTTGGGAATTAGATGTAATTCTTGTAATTCCTTGTTATCTAATCAATCATATTGTTATAATCCTCTTGAGTCATGTTTATGTGCATTTATAATTGTATGTGTGGTGGTTGCAACCACTTATCTCTTTATACTGCAATAACTTGATGAATTGTATGCATGTACCATTTATTGCATCTCAATAGTGAAGCACCTATGAGTAGAGATTACTAACTTGTAATTCTCTATTATGAAATGACTAATTCCCTTTAATCACATTCTAATCTTAGATTTCATTGTGATTCAGTAGAGAATTAGGTGCTTAGAACATTCATATGAATATATGTATGTTAGTAATTGAGGGTTAGGCTAAATGAATGATTGATTAGACACTAGAATATACTTGAATGAATCTAATTCCTTATCAATTTGCAATATAGAATTTAACTCAAGTAAGTGTAATTGCTAATTAGAAAACTCCATCTTAGAAGTATTAATTGTTAATCACTAGTTAATTTAAGTAAAACTTGTTAGAATATCTAGGAAATTGTAGAGTTAATCTAAGGATAGAAAGCCTTTAGTGCATACCTAGTGGGAACGATACCCTTACTTGCTCACTACACTAGTTTAACGGCTTGTGCACTTGCAATAGGGTCACCAGACTCGCACGCCCCTCTAATATAACCGAGGTAGAATAGGTTTTATTATAGTGACATTTGTAAAACCGGTTTCGGCGTGTCAAAACTTATGGCGCCGCTGCCGGGGAATTTGCACGGCTTTGGTTTATTTGTTACCTTATTCTCTTTAGAACATTAGTTAATTTAATTTTTGCATAATCATAGTGATTTTCTGTTTGAGCACTTAACCTTTTGGTAGTTAGTGTAGTGTAATTTCAGGTCTTGTCACAATTTGATGCACGGAAGACGATCTTTGGGAAGCCCACTTGAACCTTTTGTTGAAAATACTGATCGCATAGTGAGGCTACCAACAATGACAGACAATCTTAGAGGACTATCTGATCTTGAGGAAGGATCAACCTCTTCTAGCAGTACCTCCACTGGTTCAGAACACGGACAGGATCAACGAATGATGAAGGAATTCTCATTGCCTACCGTTGGATCACATCCTTCAGCTATATTGTTAGACGACGCCCAGAGGAATTACGAGCTGAAAACTTGCATTACAACACACTGCCACACTTTGGTGGTAACCTGAGCGAAGACTGCCTTCAATTCATGAAGGAATATTACAATGTGGTGACTACTTTTCCACTCAGAAACTTGACGGAGGATCACTTACGCATGCGATGTTTTTCGTATTGCATGAGAGACGACGCCAAGAAATGGCTCATGGCATTACCAGCAGGATCACTTACCACATGGAGCGGTGTTGAGCAGAAGTTTTTTGCTAAGTACTTTCCCTCATGGAAGACGAAAGAAATACGAAGTATGATAGCTGATTTCCAGGAAAGGGAAGGGGATGCATTTCATGAATCATGGGGTAGATTCAAGCTACTTTTAGCACAGTGCCCTCATCACGAGTATACTTTAGTATCACAAGTTCAATCTTTCTATGATGGATTGACGGGACTTTCACAGGCAATTGTTGACAATGCATGTGGAGGAGCGATGCGAGAGAAAACGGCACAGTATGTGTTTGATAAGTATGAGATGCTTGAACAGAATTCCCAGCAGAGGAACACTCGAGGTACTCGAGGTAGTCGAGGAGAAGTGAGTAGGGAAATGGCAAGTCAGATGAGCGAGACGAGTAAGAATATAGAGACACTCATGAGTAGGTTCGGGAACCAACCTTTAGTAGCAGATCAGATTCATGTTAGGGAAAACCGTGGAATGGACATGAATTCCATGGCTGAGCCAATGCCACCCACAAAAGAAGAATTACAAGTGGTGTATCCGCCACATCAGTCAAGACAGTTGGATGATCCTTTTTCCAACATATACAATAGGGGATGGGCAAGGCATCCTAACCTCAATTATGGGAACAATCACTGTTTGAATCCTCAGTTACCTCCACAAAACAACAACAACAACAATTGGTATCCACCTCAGGGACACCAATCAAGACCGCAGCAAAGTACACAACCATGGAAGGTGAAGGAAAACTTACCTTGGCCAACAAGGCCAGAGAGACAATGAGTACAGGGCCACTAATCAGTATTACCCCAAGGATCCTAATCACATCAGGATTACTTCTATGGAAGGAGTAGTCAAGACATTGGAAAGACAAATAGGGGAGTATGCTGAAGTTAGTCAAAAGAAGGAGCCAGGGAAGCTCCCAAGTCAGTCAGAACAAGCCAAGGCAGCCACGGTCTTAAGGAGTGGTAAGGTACTTTCTAACCCATATCCATCTGAAATTTCTGATGTTCCTGATAATGTTTCAGTGGACAAGGAAGTGCCTAGTAAGAATGATCTTGACACGCAAGTAGGGATAGGAACGAGCAAGGGACCGGAGAAAGGTCACAAGGACACTTCAAGGATACACAAGTCTCCTAATCCGTATGTTCCTCCGATTCCATTCCCAGGAAGGCTGCAGAAGTCAAAATTAGACCATGCTTTCAGGGAGATTTATGACATCCTATCGAAGGTGAATGTGAGCCTTCCTCTACTTGAAGTGATTGAGAAAATGCCCGCATACACCAAGTTCTTCAAGGAACTCAACTCAAAGGCGCGCAAGAAGGAATTTCTGGAGAAAATAGTGATTTCCAAAGAAGCAAGTGCAGCCATGGAAACAGCATTGCCACCTAAGATGAAGGATCCGGGAAGTTTCATCATTACCATATCAGTTGGTGAAACTCGAAGGGAGAAGGCGATGTTAGACCTAGGAGCTTCGATCAATTTAATGCCTTATGCATTGTTTAAGGATTTAGGATTAGAGGGATTGAAGCCGACTACCATGGAATTGATACTAGCCGACCGCTCAGTACGACATCCAACAGGAGTGGTTGAAGATGTGTTAGTCAGGGTGGGTGAATTGATCATCCCAGCTGACTTTGTTATTCTAGAAATGGAGACCGATTTAACCAAGGCAAGGGAGATGCCGATATTGTTAGGGCGACCTTTTATGTCGACTGCCAAGGCAATTATCGATGTCCACAAGGGACGGCTCTCCATGACGGTTTTAGGTCAGACAGCAGAGTTTGAAGTGTTTGAAAGCATGAAGAACCCGTTGAAAGGTAGTGTTTGTTTTAACATTGCCAGTGACGAACAGGATGACGAACCTCACTCTACTTTTGGGGAGTATTTGGCACTCGCTCACAGCAAGGTGACTAACAAGACCCCGCTTTTGGAACATGATTCATCAAGTTACGAGTCCACTATCGCTCAGCTCAAAGAAGAAAACCGAGAGTTGGTGGAGAAGAACTTTGAACTCAACATTAAACTTGATGAAGCTTTAGAGGAAAATTATGCTCTCTAAGACAAAATTGAAGACGATTTCTCCCTAGTGAAAGATGAATTCGGAGAAAGGAATGAGTCGTTGAGCAAGGAATTCGAAGGCAAGATGAAAATCATGGAAGAGGAGATTCATTCTAGGGACAAAGCCCTGGAAATCTTGAGAGTGAAAAATGAGGAGACTCGAGTTGAGATTGCTATGCCAAAGATAGGCACTTCGGTCAAGTCCGAAGGGATGGTTCAGCCACCTTCTAGGAAGACGATGCATGTATCACCCGAGGAGTCCCCCACTTTTGCTTCGAAACAAAAACCACGGTGAAGGCCTAGAAGAAAGAACCGCATTCCACCTCCACAATCTACATCGGAAGGTACATTTTATACTTTCACTCCTATATGTCACTATTGCCATCGAATAGGCCACATTAGGCCTAATTGTCCAACCAAAAGATGGAAAGTTAGAAGGTATGCAACCCCAATTCCCAAGGTCAATGTCAAACCCATTTGGATCGCAAAATCCAAGTTGGAAGGACTTAATGGGAAGGGACCCTTGTGGGTCAAAAGGAAAGAAAAAGGGTATGTGGTGATTGAACCACCCATTCTAAATGGGGCATGGAGGAGGTGATTGAATTGATGATTGTATAAGTGTGCAACTATCGAATATCAAAGACACACTTGCTACATTGATGTATTTGCTTTGTAAAAATTTGAGTTTTGAGTTTTGAATAAATTGAATTGTGTTTAAAAGTGATTGGGAAATTGACAACCCCACTCAATCTCTTGTGCACTCACCGAGTGTAAAATTAATTCACTAAGAATTAAGGTGCACAAAAGAAAGGTTTTGGGGTTTGAAATCCTTGTTGTAAGTCAAGCACGTTCAAGTAGCCTAATTAATGTAGAGAAAATATGTTGCATGTTGTGTGTTTGTTGTGCCATTGTGTGTAGGAAAACGGAAATCAAGAGAAGAAATTGAATGAAGTGAAAGGAGGCCAAAAATCACTTCGGCTGGTTCTGGAAGGCGAGATATTGCCAGCCTTCCAGAGCAGAACAAGCAAAGTTGGCGAGTTCATATAGGCGGGAATTTGGCCGCCTTACAGAACGTACAAGCTCGCCACAATTGAAGTCAGAATCATGAGCGAGTTCATATAGGCGGGAAATTGGCCGCCTTCCAGAAGAGATGAACCCGCGGTTACTCAAGAGAAACTTAGGCGAGTTCCATTACGGCGGATGATAGGCCGCCCTCCAGAAAGAATAAGCTCGCCAATCTTGAAAGGAAGAAGACACGGCGAGCTCATTCGGCTGGAATGATGTCGCCTTCCAAAACGTACAAGCTCGCCAACATCACTCAGACACAGCGAGTTCTTGAGGCGGGAAACAAGCCGCCTTCTACGAGGTCGCCCTATCCCTTAATGACCAAAACGCTGCCGTTTTGATGCAAATTTGCATGACAGCGGGCTTGTTCGGCGGGCAAGAAGCCGCCTGAATACAGGTCCTGTAAATAGGACCTGTCGTTGTCACGACAACACTTTACCCATTTTAAATCTTTTCAACTTCTCCCGCGTGAATCTACAAAACTTCTTCTCTAATCCTTCCCAAATCTCGTTCGAATTCATCAAGAACTTCAAGACAAAGGTAAGTAACCTAATTCTAAACTCGTTTGAACACAATTTCATGAAAAATTTGATCTTCAAATGCCCTAGGTTGTGAAATTAGGGTTCTTACATGGTTCTTGGGTTTGAGTGGATTATTTGACATTCATGGATTCAATTGATGTTAGTTATGCATGCTAGGACAAGTTTCGAACCATATTTCCCTAGTTTGATTCAATTTTGCAACTTGTGAATGTTAGGGTTCATACTTGGTCGAAAATGGGTGGTGAAATTTCTATGTTGATGTTTTTTGCCTGTTGTGATTTTGTTACTACAAGGAAATTGCATAATAACATGCATGATCAATGGAATTATAGATTGAAAGCATGCTTTGCAATTGATTGTGAGTTATTGATAAAGAATTAGGATGAATTGGTGTTTTGATTGATTGAAGTTGATTGATTAGGGGGATTGAGAAATGTGATAAGGAATTGGGAAAAAGGAAATGTTGAACATGTACAAGGAGCATCTCTTTTGTGTAAATTTTGATCAAAGACTTGATTTTAAGACGAATGTTATTGTTCATATTGAGCCAAGTTATTTGGGTGTCAATTCTAGACCAATGGGATGTGCGATTGTGTGTGGGTGAACATGTTTAAAAACCATTTGATTGTGATTGTCAATGAGCTCTAACTTGTGTTGTACAACTCGGGTACAATATGGCACATGTGTGTGATTTAGTTGACGCTAATTGCATCTACATTTGCATGAATAAAATGTTGTGTGATAAGGCATGTGTGTGGCATCTTTTATGTATGTGACTATTGATTTTCCTAGCTTGATGGTAGGGTGAAACACACACACACATGCACATAATATTAGTAATACTTATAATTATAATGTTTTAGTTAAGTTTAGTTGAGATTATTGTCACTAACCCGACGTCTAATCCACTTGGAGTGTTTGTTGTGCTTTTTCTTTACTCTAACCACAGATGGGACCAAAACGGAAGGCATCCACAATCGAGCGGGGAAGTGGATCCCGAAAGGGAAAGGAGAAGGAAAGCTCCTCACAACCAGAGAGGACAGCAGAGGAGATCTATGGAGAACGACTCCAGAGCACCACTAAGAGACCCATCCTCATCGAGAGAGACGTTAGCTTTGAGGAATTGGGGGAGACGACGATTTTTGATGAGATCCGCCGGAGAAGGTGGGAGGCGTATGTGTCCTTTCCGAAGAGAGCCAATCGAAGGATCGTCCAGGAGTTCTATGCTACCATAGACCCTGATGAATTTGAGAGGGGAGCCCCGGTCATGGTCCGAAGGAAGGCCATTTCCATGACCGCCGAGCAAATCAACGCATTCCTCAACACATAGAGTTACCCTCAGTGGGAGGAGGGATACGAGCCAAATGCCCTGTTTGATCAGTATGACAAGCAATTCGGAATCGCCATCACAGGAGACGAAGACATGGATTGGGATGGCAAGGTTTATCAGAGGCAGCTAGGTTTTGAGGAGCACTTTTGGAGTATTTATTTCAGCTACTCACTCGTGCCCAGCTCACACAGGACAGATTTGAAGAAGCACATTGCCATCATGATCTATCAAATGAAGAATCACTTGGAGTTCGATGTCGGGCGCATAATAGTGAAGAGGATAGCAGAGTCAGGGAGGAGAAGCAATCTGAGCCTCTTCTTCCAGTGTTTGATTACTCACTTTGCTCGGAGGGCAGGACTTCAAGTGGATTTGCCAGCAGATGGGATATTGACACCTAGAGGTCATGTAGGCAGAAGGGCCTACAATGAAGCAGCTGAGGGAAAGCCGGGAATAGATAAGCTTCTCAGTTTACGCGAGCAGCGAGATCAGAGATTAGCTCAGAGGAGGTCCATTAAGAGGAGAGAGTTAGAAAGATTAGAAGCTCAGGGACGTGAGGAGTCCGAGGAGGAGTCTGAGGAGACAGAGTCTGAGAGGGAGGTTGGGGCACCAGCTTGGGCGAGGGACATGATGGAGTCCCACAAGAAGTTGACAGAGTCCAATGATATTTTATCACGGACTGTTCGCCGCCTAGCTAGGCAAGTGAGAGCATTGACAGGAGCAATGGCAAAATGTGTGGGATATCAGGTGAGTGAGCCCAGTGATCACTCGAGTGATCGAGATGGAGAGCGCCGTCAGAAGCGCAGACACGACAAGGCATCCACAGCACCAGAGACATCAGCTATTCCACCCTTACCCGAGTCAGGTATACCTAACCCCTTCGCTTTTGTTGATATTGATGATCTATTTTTCAGTTCTATGGCTCAACCAGACCTAAGTCAGCAGAATTACAACTTCATGGACTTACTTTGTGAGCAACAACAGATCCTAGAACAGGTGATAGGGAGACCGGAGGTAGAGAGGATTCTACCGGACCAATTGAGAGGGAGTTACACGGAGGGGATGCGAGAACTGTTTTTGGAGAAGATGGAGGACCGGAAACCATTCCAGGAGCCGATACCTGAGCAGGTGGAGCATGTGGCGTACGTGGAGTCGTACGTGGTAGGCATTGAGCTTCTTCCGGATGGATACGATGAGACCACTACTGCTCCGGTGGAATACATTGTGGAGGAGCCCGAGTCCCCGACGCACATCATCCCATATGTTCAACCACCTCCTCCTAAGCCCATTTTTCTCTACTTCGTCGGAGGAGTTCAGTTTACACCCCTAGACTTCAGTGACGATGACTTTTTCATGTAGGCGGATTGGTACGCCGCATGAATTTTTGTGGGCGGAGCATTATTCCGCATTTTTGTATACCCTTTACTTTACCTTTGGGGAGTATGGTTATAACCTTTTTATTATTATATATCTATATTGCTTACTTGCATATATGTTTTTAGTTAGTAACATGTTAGATCTAAGTGTGGACACTTGTATGATTGATTGATTAGTGCTTAGGATTTTTGAAAACGGTGTGCATGACAAATAGAATATCAGGTGTTGTACATATGGATCCCTTTTTGGTATGGATTGATAAGTTGTTTGTTGGCCAAACAACCAAACCAAGGAACTTTTTATTGTCTTCCGTGTGCGAACATTGGGGACAATGTCCAGTTTAGGTTTGGAGGTGTGGGCACAGTAACACTTTGTCAATCCTTCACATGATAGTAAATGTGTATATATTGTCTGCACAGGATGGTAAATATGTATATATTGTTGCCTTAGTTTAAATTGTGTAAAAACAAAAACTTTTTGGATCTGATTGAGCCAAGGGAACATGTGTTCAATAAAGATGCTAAAAGGTATGTGTTGATTAAGGAAATGTGCATGCTTTGATCGCTAATTGAAACTATCACCATGTCATTTCAAAATGACATTGCACACGGTGCAATAGTCCCTTTCTCTTGTGCATAGTGAATAGAATTGAGCGCAAGATTGCATGAACCAATAGTGGAGACTACCTGTAAGGAACAGAGCCTACAAATTTCACCTTATGAGAGTAAATACCTTCCAAATCATACATGATTTCATATTGCATAATTGGATGCCATGAACTTAAATTGTGGACTGCTTGTTAGATTTGTATTCCCTAGTCAGACGGACTTCTGGAAATGACTCTAGGCATGTGTGCTTAAGCTACTAAATGCCCAAACACTGTCCATATTATGATGTGTGCTCCAATTACCACTTTGAGGCCAAACACAAACCTTTCTTTCCATCACACACCAAAAATTCCTTTTATGTCACTTAGAATGATGTTGTATTTTGATCAAAGATATGAAGGTTTTTAGATACATTGATACAGCTCGAAATTCAATAGCTAGCGTGTACTCAGGCGATGATAGATATTGTTAAAAAAAAATAAAAATAAATAAATAAATAAATAAATTTTTTAACACAAAGTAGTTATAAGTATTTTAATCTATGTACAAACTATAACACAAGAAAATAAATCTTAGCCTAGGCGCATGTGATTACTCTTGTGAGCTGTGAAGTTAAACTTAAGGTTGTTGATCAAATACTTCAGAATTCCAGTGATTCTTCCATATTACCCTTGGCCCCGTTAAAACCATGGAAAGACCTAGTTGATCCTTGATGAAGTCTAGCTGGGGAATGCAAGTTAAGCATGTTCTTTCCACGTTTTTGGCATTTCAATGCATTCATGAAACAGTTTCCACAAGTTGTGCATTAATTTAATTACATATGCGTTACATTTGATTCTTATAAAAATTCTTACTCGCATATGTTATTTGAGAGCAACTTAGGTTCTGAGAGAAAATCAGACTGAATTCCGGTGAGGATAGAGTCAAGGCGAATTGAGTTCTTGCTTTTGAGCGCTTAGTTTTTTTTGAAACTGAACATTTAGAATGTGGGATGCACCGTGTAGTGTGTTTTTGAGGAATGTAATCGTGCTAGCACCTATCTAGAGGTTTCCGCATGTTTATTTCCTATTTCATCACATCTATTTGGTATATTTGTAACTTGGCTCTCAGAAATGTTTTAGTGCGCGTTGTTTATATTGTGTACATAGGGAAAATTGCTGTTGGTTTAACATTTATGGTTTGCTCGAGGACGAGCAAAAGTCAGGTTTGGGGGTCTGATCGTGCTCTAAATATTTATATTTAGTGCCCCTTTTACCTTGTTTTTGCTATCATTTTCTAAGCATTCCATGTGTTTAACTGTGTAAATAAGCATTTTCAGGTAAAACAGGTGTTTCAAGGGTATTTTTGTCTAAAGTGAAGAAATGGGGGCAATTTGGGAATAAAAGCAGAAAAAAAGAGCAAAATACGCGGGTTCGTGCAGTCAGGCCGGCGTGAATAAGGCCGCCGCTCAAAGCCACCGGAGGAAGTATCTCGTCAAGTTGGCGAGCTCAGGCATTCTGGAGGGCGGGCACTTGGTCGCCTCACAAGGCCGCCGTCTTGCCAGGCGGGTTCCTGGGCAGGCCAAGGCGAGACAATTCCAGCAGAATGAGTCCGTGTTGAAGGCAAAACGTGCCCGGCGGGTTCATGCGGCGGGCAACTAGCCGCCGTACATGCCCGCCGCCGATTCTGAGAGGCTGCAAGTTGACTGACGCTCGCCCCAAAAGTCAAAAAAGGCTGCCCCTTTCTCCACCTATTGTCCTTGGAAGGCCTCCTCTCTCATATACACACAAGGTTTCAAAAACAAAAAGGGGACACTTAGTTTTAGTTAGAGAGAGAAGTTAATTAGTAAGAGATATTTTGTTCTTAGGAGTCAAGAAGGAGAGTATTTTCTTGGCCAATTTCTAGGTAGCCAAACACCATATATTGGTTACTTAGAGTGATCACTTCAAGTTGCCATAGAAGAGTTAATTGCTTGGATTGCAAGGAAGACCATTTCCACTTCACAAGTTTGTCATTTGGTGATGTTTCCCTTACTTGTATGTCTTTGTAATTTTGATACTATGTGTAGCTAATCCCTCTTGTTAGGGAATTAGATGTAATTCTTGTAATTCCTTGTTATCTAATCAATCATATTGTTATAATCCTCTTGAGTCATGTTTATGTGCATTTATAATTGTATGTGTGGTGGTTGCAACCACTTATCTCTTTATAGTGCAATAACTTGATGAATTGTATGCATGTACCATTTATTGCATCTCAATAATGAAGCACCTATGAGTAGAGATTACTAACTTGTAATTCTCTATTATGAAATGACTAATTCCCTTTAATCACAATCTAATCTTAGATTTCATTGTGATTCAGTAGAGAATTAGGTGCTTAGAACATTCATATGAATATATGTATGTTAGTAATTGAGGGTTAGGCTAAATGAATGATTGATTAGACACTAGAATATACTTGAATGAATCTAATTCCTTAACAATTTGCAATATAGAATTTAACTCAAGTAAGTGTAATTGCTAATTAGAAAACTCCATCTTAGAAGTATTAATTGTTAATCACTAGTTAATTTAAGTAAAACTTGTTAGAATATCTAGGAAATTGTAGAGTTAATCTAAGGATAGAAAGCCTTTAGTGCATACCTAGTGGGAACGATACCCTTACTTGCTCACTACACTAGTTTAACGACTTGTGCACTTGCAATAGGGTCACCAGACTCGCACGCCCCTCTAATATAACCGAGGTAGAATAGGTTTTATTATAGTGACATTTGTAGAACCGGTTTGGGCATGTCATGCATGGCCTCCCTAAGCTTGGGAAGAAAGCCAATGGTATTTGTGGACCTTGCCAACAAGGAAAACAAACTAAAAGCATGCACAAAAAGGGCAAGTATCTCTCCACCAAGGAGCCTTTAGAGCTTCTCCATATGGATCTCATGGGTCCTATGCAAACCGAGAGTTTAGGTGGAAAGAGATACATTTTTGTTTGTGTTGATGATTTCTCTAGATTTACATGGATATATTTTCTTAGAGAAAAATCCGAAACTTTTGATAAGTTTAAAATGTTTTGTACTAAAATACAAAATGAAATGAATTCTAACATTAAAAGCATTAAACGGATTAGAAGTGACCATGGGAGGGAATTTGAGAATGCCTCTTTTGAAAGCTATTGCAATAGCTTAGGCATCTCCCATGAGTTCTCGGCTCCTAGGACTGTTAGGATTATGCTCAATAGCAAGAGTGTAATGTTGTAATTAACAATCTTTTTCATATTAATAAAGTGATTTCTGGTTTAACAAATCGTATAGCATTTATAGTTTAATATTATAATTGTCAAAGTAAATAATCATAAGGTCTAAAGACTATGAGAAAAGAAGAATTGTTCGTACATCTGGATATGTATGTGGTAGACACAATTCTTTAGTTAGTCTTGAATAATGTTCACAACTTAAGTTAAAGGTTGGGCACCTTTATCTTGTTAAAGTTGTAGAATTCTTTTGCTAGCATTTGAGAGGGATCAAATGAGATATGATGAGTCTAAATCATCAGAGTGTCTTCGAGCAAAAGGATCTAGTGCACTGGGTGCATTGAATAGGATCACAATGAAAAGCTTTATCTAGAACCGTCAATAGATAATAGTCTTTTCATTATCAGGACAATCGGAGAGTCTATCTTAATCCTGAGATAAATGATGGACTTATGGTTGCAAGTGATATCATTTGAGTTATCAATGAGTATGATTATATTGCATAGTCTATCCTCGATAGTTTGGTGATATTCATTTGTTAATCGATAGAGGACTTCATTTATAGATATGGACATCGTGGCTCCATTTAATTAAATGAGAGTATAATATCATCATATGGATGTTTTGAGGTAATTGGATATTAAATCTCAACGTTGAGTTTTCGATAGTGTCTATTGAAAACATGGCTTCTGGACAAGTCAAAATATCCAAGTTCAAAACGTGGTCATATGAGTAAATATGGTAACTTGGAGAGTTATAGGCGGTCTATGAACTCTTGGCGATTACTGATATTAATCACGAGGATACACTATCTCCTATATGATTGTCTAGGGTATGAATGAGGAGCATCTTCATTTTCTATCTTTATTTAAGAGTTCAATTTTAGCTCTTTAGTGGAATGAGTTAAAATTAATGGATCGGACCTAAGTGAATCATTTGTTGATTGTGATTAGGTTATGTCTATTGAAGCTTAAATTTAGATGGCCCGCCAAGATCCCAATCCACACGGACTTGCATGGATCACTTGATATATTCTACCGGACCAATTTAAGGGTCCATCAAGAATTGCATTTAATATATTAAGAATATAATTTGCACATTATTTAAGTAATGGGCTGCTCAATTATATTTATATATTAATGAAAGACATGTGGGCTTGTTTCTTTTAGTAAGAATGGGTCTGGTTCACATGTGGGTTTTTTATTTAAAGTCCAACGGATTAAATGAAATAAGAAAATAATATGTTGGCCCATTTATTCAAGTGGGGCGGCAAGGTTAAGTTTTAACCTAATATATTATTTTGTTTCATTTGTTTTAATTAAATAAGAATTAATTAATTTATTAATTAATTGTTTAATTAAGAAACAAATCTTTTCTGATTAGGAAATATGATTCCTAATGTTATACTATTGTTAGTAGTATACTAAAAGTAAAAGACTTATTTGGTAAGAAAATAAATAATTAATTTTATTTATTTAATCAAATAAGAAGTGTTTTAATTTAGTCATTAAAAAGAATAAAATAACTATGAGTTGGATTAGGGTTAGAAGTCTATTCTTTTATGGAAATTAGGGTGCAACACAAACCTTTGGAGGTGGTGATTTGCGGCAACCCTAGTGCAAAAAGAAGAGAGATTTCGGCAACCCTAAAAGACAAGGAGAGGAAAATTTAGGCCACCTATATATTCCCACATATAGATTTCGGCCACCCTAAGTTGTTCAAGAGACAATTTTTCTTCTTCTTCACAATTCATAGAAAGCTTTTATTCTACTAAAACAAATAGGAGTGTTAGATTATTCTTTGATAGTATACTATTTGCTTAATCATCAATAAAGCTTGTGTATACGATATCGATCTAGGTTCACGCGAGTTTCGATCATTAGATTGAGAACTCAAAAGTGACCGGAATAATCTCAGTCATTCTTTTGATTGTTTTTGTGACTAACAAAGAAAAGAAAGTTTGTTTTGTCCATTCACAGGTTTGCAATTCAAAGAAAAAGGGAGACCACGCTCCTAGGTGATCCACGTTCGTGCTAGGATTGAAGATCTTGCGGATTACCATCGACGTAAGTCAATCGGATCACGCGACAAAAGGTATTCTACTTTTTGGTTATTGTATATGCATGTTTAATTAATTAAAGGGTTTAAGGTTCATAAAGGAAAATTTTTAAAAGTCACTAAATCTTATTTTTAGTCTCGCTTCCGCTGCGTGTACTGCGGTATTTTTCCCTACAAGGACACCTCAACAAAATGAAGTTGTTGAGAGGAAGAATAGGGTCCTTCAAGAGATGGCCCGAGTGATGTTGCTTTGCAACAATGTCCCTAGGAACCTATGTGCCGAAGCCGTCAATACGGCTTGCTATATAGGGAATCGTGTTTTCCTAAGGTCCGGATCTAGAAATACCTCCTATGAGTTATGGAAGGGTAGGAAGCCAAATGTTAGCTACTTCCACACATTTGGAAGCAAATGCTACATTTTAAATTACCGTGATCAACTTGGCAAGTTTGATGCTAAGAGTGATGAGGGTATCTTTATTGGCTATGCCTTGAATAGTAGAGCCTATAGAGTTTTCAACTTGAAGACTCGAACCGTCATGGAATCATCGAATGTTGTTATTGATGATACAAGGCTCAAGTCTAATGACCATGAGGAGGAGGAAGTTATAGAGGATGACTCTCTTTTGGAGAGGGTTGTGGTGACTCCCAATGTTGGGACGTCCAATGACATTAATGAAGTCACACAACCTATTACTAGAGTCCCTCTCTTGGACTCTAATGAACCCGCTCCATGGGTTAGAAGGCTCCATAACAAAGAGGATGTTATTAGAGATGTGAATGAGGGTGTTAGAACTAGGCATCAAATAGCTAATCTAATTAGCTACACATGCTACACCTTTCAAATTGAACCCAAAAAGGTTGATGAAGCCTTAAATGATGAATTTTGGGTTCTAGCCATGCAAGAAGAGCTAAACCAATTCGAAAGGAATGAGGTTTGGACTCTTGTTCCTAGGCCTAAAAACACTCATGTGATAGGCACTAAGTGGATTTATAGGAACAAATCTGATGAGGATGGCAACATAGTGCGGAACAAGGCTAGACTTGTAGCACAAGGATACTCTCAAATTGAGGGTATCGACTTAAAGGAGACTTTTGCTCCCGTTGCCCGTTTAGAGTCCATTAGGCTTCTCTTGTCCATTTCTTGTGTGCACAAGTTCAAATTGCACCAAATGGATGTCAAGAGTGCCTTCCTCAATGGCTTCTTGCAAGAGGAAGTGTTTGTTGAACAACCCAAGGGGTTTGTGGATGCATACCACCCCAACCATGTCTATCGCCTCAAGAAGGCATTATATGGGTTGAAACAAGCATCGAGGGCTTGGTATGAGTGCCTCACTCAATTTCTTGTTGACAATGACTACACAAGAGGTAGTGTTGACAAGACCTTGTTCATCAAGAGAAACAAAGATGAGTTATTTATAGCTCAAATCTATGCTGATGACATTGTATTTGGCTCCACCAACAACACCAAGGTCCAACAATTTGTTGATGTCATGTCTCATGAATTTGAGAAGAGTCTTGTTGGTGAGCTTAGTTACTTCCTAGGTTTGCAAATTAGGCAATTAGATGATGGGATTTTCATAACCCAAGCCAAATATGCCAAAAACCTAGTGAAGAAGTTTGGTTTAGAGAATGCCAAACATTGTGATACACCCATGAGTACCACTTTGAAGCTAAGCAATGATGCTAGTGGTAAAAGTGTGGAACAAACTCTATATCGGGGCATGATAGTTAGCTTGCTTTATTTGACCGCTAGTAGGCCCGATATATCTTTTAGTGTGGGTGTGTGTGCTAGGTACCAAACGGATCCCAAGGAGTCCCATCTCTCTTCCGTAAAGAGAATCATTCGCTATGTGAATGGGACTTCCAACTATGGGATTTGGTACTCTTTTGACACTAATGCTAGTCTTGTAGGCTTTAGTGATGCGGATTGGGCAGGAAATTGTGATGATAGGAAAAGCACATCGGGCGGTTGCTTCTTCCTAGGCAACAGCTTGGTGTCTTGGTTCTGCAAGAAGCAAAACTCAATTTCCTTGTCCACGGCCGAGGCCGAGTACATAGCCACGGGGAGTGGATGCACACAACTCCTATGGATGAAGCAAATGCTAATAGACTACGGATTCAACCAAGGTACTCTCACTCTCTTTTGTGATAACATGAGTGCCATTAATATTTCCAAGAATCCGGTGCAACATTCTAGAACTAAGCATATTGAAATCCGCCATCATTTCATTAGAGAGCTTGTTGAAAATAAATGCATAGTACTTGAACATGTAGGTACTAATGATCAACTTGCGGACCTATTTACTAAACCCTTAGATTCTACTCGATTTAAAACACTAAGTAGATCTATTGGGATATGTCTTGTGGAGTGATGTGTTTTGTTATTTGACCCCATATGGGGAACTCAAGCAAAGAGAGCTATTTTGCATTCTTGTATCTTGCAAAAAATTCTAAATAACTTATACCTGTTCTTTTAATTGTTTGAGTAAGCTTGGTTGCACATATGTATATATGTTTTCAATTCAATAAGTGTGAACCTTGCTTGTTTACAATCCATGTCATATTTATGTTCAAACATGCATTTTTGGACTAGGAGATGTATGTAGGAAGTATGATTTGAATGACCTGTGATTATCTCCATGACATGATGATTCTTAATTAACATGCTAATGTCAAATGAAAAAGCATGAAATTCATATAACATGCTCACATGAAAAGCATGAATTGATGATTGCATACTCTTAAAATGCAAAACCTTGTGTGAAAGCTTATGAGACTCAAAATGAATAAAGGATCTTGTATCCGTTCAAAGGAATTTACATTCCAAATGTCTCTCCTTCTTTATTGGTTGAACATGGCTACTATCATACGGATATCTTATCCGGAAAAATCAAATAGGGTGCAAAGTCGCTCATGCCATGTTTCGCTTATAAAGTAGGATATAGTTGTTCTTAAATTGAAATCAATATATTCTATATCCTTGCTTTACTCATGACTTTGGTGAAATTGGTTTGAATTCTTATTAGAAACCTTTGTTATTTGCTTTGCCAAATACCATTATATTTTGGACTTGAATGCTACATGTCTTGTATGCAAAGCATGTTTGATTCACATATTTTCTTTCAAATAAATCTCGTTGTTTCTCTCCAAATTAATTGAGATGCATAATGTGACTTATTTTAATTATGCAAATCTTGCATGCTACTATCTCTCGTTGCTATGAGTGACCCGGTTGGGGACTACTCCTTTGCCTATATCATGACAAAAAGGGGGAGTAGTATATGGTAAGGGGAGTTGCAAAATATAGAAGCAATTGTGCATATTGGGGAGAACATTCATTGAGGGGGAGTAACCCGTTAAGGGGGAGCATTGCATACACATACATTTCATAATGTTGTGCCTAATCTTTTACAAATGCTAATGCTTGTTTTTGTTCTCACTTGATTCATCTCACTTTTTACTTGTATTGGAAATGTTAGAAACTTTATTTACAGGGCTTGATTATTCTACAAGAGATTGAAGACTTGAAGTTTTATTTTCTTATCTCTTTGTATTATAGAATATCATAGTTGTCCCGTTGTTTCTATTTTAATGTGAGGAATCAATGTGAGTGGTGGTTTTGTCATGAAATAGCCAAAGGGGGAGATTGTAAGGTTCCCATTTGTTGATTGGCTCATTTCATGGACAAACCACATGTTGGGGGTTCTTTGTAAGGGTAGCCTAGGTATCGGTGTTATTGCTCAAGCCCTTTGAAGACCTCGTTTTGATAAGCACCGAAGGTAAATTTCTATGTGCTTACTTTTCTTTAAAGAGATTAGTTGCACACACACACTTAACATACATTGCATATGTGTGCATTCTCTTCACTTGTCACATTTCACACTTGCACTTATTTGTTATATTTTGTTGTGTGTAATTGTGTCTTGTTGTCTTGTAATTCGTTTCCCGATTGTTTTCAGAAACGTCCGCGCATGCACTAGAATGTGCTTGGTTTAGCGCGAGGACCGCCTATGGAGAATGCCCTTGGCTTCTTCTTGGTTTTCATTTTTTTTGGTGATCGGCGGTTATGATCGGCGGCCTGGCCGCCGAATGAAACCGCCGTTTGCTTCCAGTAGTGTATGGAGCAATTCTGCGGTTATGATCGGCTGTCACGACCACCGTTCAAAATCGCCGTTCAAGACCTTATTGATTTTATCTCTCGGCCTAATTCGGCGATTCAATCGGCGGTCACGAATGAAACCGTCGTTTTCATACCTGATTGATTTTTTAATCTCAGGTTTGATTCGGCGGTTAGATCGGCGGTCACGAAACCGCCGAATGAAACCGTCGTTGGTCACCTGTTCCTCTCGGGCCAATTCGGCGGTTATGATCGGTGGCCTGGCCGCCGATTGAAACCGCCGATCGGTGTATTTCAGGGACAAACTTGTCTTTTCACATGCTCTATTTTTCATGCCTATAAATACATCACTTTCTCTTGTTCTGAATGTGACTCTTTAATCATCAAGAACCCTACTTTAAAAAGAGAGATTTTTAAGAGAGAAAGCAATCAAGTTTGCTCATCAAACACTCAAACCAAAATCCATTTGCATCAAAGTTCATCTAGCATTCTCTAGCATATCTAGGATGCTTGCTTGCATGGGTCTTTCATCATCACACTTGCTTTGGTAAGTTTTTCACTATTATCATACATAATTAGTGTTTAATTTATTATGGCATCTCTTTTATTACTTGATTGTTCTTAGATTATATTCTAATATTCAAGATAGAGATTGTTGTGTTGATTTAATTGAGTGTTGTTTTTATGATAGATATCTAGGTTTCTCTAATCTATGATTATCTAAGCTAATTGACATGTCATTTAGCTTTAATATCTAGGATTGTTTTTAATTGCATATTCATCATCTTAGATAAGCATATAGGGTTTCCCTTGCTCTATGTTGCATTTGAATATTCATATATTCACTTAGGGTGTTAATCTCTTTTTAGAGAATTAAGTCTTGTGTTGTGACCGGGATTAGGTTGCTTAATTCGCAAGCAATTGGACTAGGTTCACTTATACCGGGATTAGGTAGGTGTGTGATTACTTCCGAGATTAGGTTGTAATCGTTTACACATTTAGTGGATTCGAGATTCGAGTGTGGCTTACTTACTAGCCCGTGGTTTTTCTCGTGAGGTTTTCCACGTAAAAATCAAGTGTTATTCAATTTCCGCATTTTATACTTGATTTATTGCTTTATCTACTTAGGGGTAATTTCGTAATTTTGACTAATCACGAAAAATTGGGTAATAAGCTTAAAATCTATTCACCCCCCCTCTAGATAGTTTTATACACACCGTGCTATAATTTGTTTCAATATTCATTTGTTAATCGATAGAGGACTTCATTTATAGATATGGACATCGTGGCTCCATTTATTAAATAAGAGTATAATATCATCATATGGATGTTTTGAGGTAATTGGATATTAAATCTCAACGTTGAGTTTTCGATAGTGACTATTGAAAACATGGCTTCTGGACAAGTCAAAATATCCAAGTTCAAAACCTGGTCATATGAGTAAATATGGTAACTTGGAGAGTTATAGGCGGTCTATGAACTCTTGGCGTTTACAGATATTAATCACGAGGATACACTATCTCCAACATGATTGTCTAGGGTATGAATGAGGAACATCTTCTTATTCTATCTTTATTTGAGAGTTCAATTTTAGCTCTTTAGTGGAATGAGTTAAAATTAATGGATCGGACCTAAGTGAATCATTTGTTGATTGTGATTAGGTTATGTCTATTGAAGCTTAAATTTAGATAGCCCGCCAAGATCCCCAATCCACACGGACTTGCATGGATCACTTGATATATTCTACCAGACCAATTTATGGGTCCATCCAGAATTGTATTTAATATATTAAGAATATAATTTGCACATTATATGTTTAATGGGCTGATCAATTATATTAATATATTAATGAAAGACATGTGGGCTTGTTTCTTTTAGTAAGAATGGGTTTGGTTCACATGTGGGCTTTTTATTTAAAGTCCAATGGATTAAATAAAATAAGGAAATAATATTTGGCCCATATATATGATGTGGGGCGGCAAGGCTATGTAATTAGTCAAAAATATTATTTTATTTTATTGTTTGATTAAATGAGAATTAATTAATTTATTAATTAATTATTTAATTAAGAAACAAAATCTTTTTTTGATCAGGAAATATATTTCCTAGAGTTATACTATTGGTAGTAGTATACTAAAAGTAAAAGACTTATTTGGTAAGAAAATAAATAATAAGTTTTATTTATTTAATCAAATAGGAAAGTCTTTTATTAAGTCAATTAAAAGAATAAAAACACTTATGAGTTGGATTACGGTTAGGAGTCTAAAGTTGATGGGAATTAGGGTAAAGCACAAATTCTTTTTTGTAGAGGATTTTCGGCCAACCCTAATAGAATCACATGTAGATTTCGGCAACCCTAAAGGAAAGGAGAAGTAAAATTCGGCCACCCTATATAATACAAGCTATAGGGTTCGGCCACCCCCTGGTGTTTACTGGATCAATTTCTTCTTCTTCTCATACTCATAGAAAAGTGTTTGATTATTCTGCCAAGACAAAAAAGAGAGAAGAGATTATTCTTTTGATAGTACACTAATTGTTTGTTCATTAATAAGCTTGTGTGTACAACATCGAACTAGGTTCAAGTGAGTTTCGATCATTAGATTGAGAACTCAAAAGTGACCGGAATAATCTTTGTAGTCTTTTGGTTGTTTTGTGACTAATAAAAAGAAAAAGAACGTTTGTTTATTCCACTTTGAAGCCTCAAACTCTTGCGCGTTCCATTGCGCCTTAGGCTTCAAAACTTCTTCTCCTCCACCACCGGGAGTCATCTTGGTTAGATCATATCCGTCTTCCACTGCCATCCATGCACGGTCATGAATTTGGCATATGTAGGATTCCATCTTCCCTTTCCATTAGGAATAGTTCAAACCGGTAAGAAGTGGAGGCCTTGTGCTAGAAGCACCTTCGTGGCTACCACCATTTCCACCGTTTCCACTCATAGTGTTTATGAATGAATGAAATGAATGCAAATGTATGAATGATCAAAAATCACACAAAATGCAAAACACACCAAAAAGCAAGGATCACCTATGTATGTCTAGGAACCCGCTCTGATACCAATTGAAACAAATTATAGCACGGTGTGTATAAAACTATCTAGAGGGGGGGGGGTGAATAGATTTTAAGCTTTTTACCCAATTTTTCGTGTTAGTCAAAATTACGAAATTACCCCTAAATAGATAAAGCAATAAATCAAGTAAAAAATGCGGAAATTAAATAACACTTGATTTTTACGTGGAAACCCTCACGGGAAAAAACCACGGGCTAGTAAGTAAGCCACACTCGAACCTCGAATCCACTAAATGTGTAAAACGATTACAACCTAATCCCGGAAGTAATCACACTCCTACCTAATCCCGGTATGAGTGAACCTAGTCCAATTTGCTTGTGATCTAAGCAACCTAATCCCGGAAGCTACACACAAGACTTACTTTCTCAATGAAGAGAATAAACCCTAAGTGAATATATGTATATTCAAATGCAACATAGAGCAAGGGAAACCCTATATGCTTATCTAAGATGATTAATATGCAATTAGAACAATCCTAGATATTAAAAACTAAATGACATGTTCAATCAAATAGTTTAGCTAATCAAGATTAAGCACAAAACCTAATTAGCTATCACAATACAACTTCTCAAACATACATCATACTAATCTCAAACTTGTATTCAAGGTATATAAAATAACATACAAGTAATTAATTGAGATTGCTTGTTAAGAGAAACACAAAATATGTAAGATATTAGTGAAAAGCTTACCAAGCAAAGTATGATGAAGAATCCATGCAAGATGTCATCTAGATGATCAAAGATGATGCTAGATGATGATTGATGATCATGAAAAAGTGTTTGAGTGATTAAAAATGAGTTCTTGGAATTTTTCTTCTCTTTGAAAAATATCCTAAGTATGAAATCTGAATATGAACTCTTGTTCTTGACCTAAAGTCAAAGTGGCATATATATAGGGGGCCAAAACAAGGTGTGGTCGTTTTGATAAGTTGGCCTCATATTTGCCTTAGGCGCTGTACGTAAAGTGCCTCTTGTACAGCGCTTGTACAGCGCCCCAACTCTGTTCTCACGGGAAAACAGAGTGCGCTGTACATAGAACGCTTTGTACAGCGCCTGTACAGTGACCCAACAGCGACCGAATTAAATCGATCAGGTCTGAACAGCGCTCAATAGGCGCTGTTCGTACAGCGCTTCTGTAGAGCGCTTTTGGGAGCGCTCAATGCAAAAATGCAATCCTAAGTCTAAGCATGACAAGGCAATTGGATATGCAAGATGCAATCAAACTAACATGCAAGAAGAGATGTTAATGAACATTAATGCACAAAAATAAGACACACAACATACAAGTATTAAACAAATGCATGAGTTGTGAGTGTGTGCAACTATCTCTTCAAGACAAGTAAGCACAAAGAAATATACCTTCGATGCTTATCAATACGAGGTCTTCAAAGGGCTTCGAACAATAAACCCGATAACTAGGCTACCCTTACAAAGAACCCCAATATGTGGTTTGTTCACGAAATAAGCCAATCAACAAATGGGAACCTTACAATCTCCCCCTTTGGCTATTTCGTGACAAAACCACCACTCACATTGATTCTTCACATTAAAATAGAAACAACGGGATAACTATGATATTCTATAGTACAAAGAGATAAGAAAATAAAACATCAAGTCTTCAATCTCTTGTAGAATAATCAAGCCCTGAAAAGAAAGTTTCTAACATTTCCAATACAAGTAAAAAGTGAGATGAATCAAGTGAGAACAAAAACAAGCATTTGCATTTAAAAAAAAATTAGGCACAGCATGATAAAATGTAGTGTATGCAATGCTCCCCCTCAAAGGGTTACTCCCCCTCAATCCCCTCAATGAATGTTCTCCCCAATATGCACAATAGCTTCTATATTTTGCAACTCCCATTACCATATACTACTCCCCCTTTTTGTCATGATATAGGCAAAGGAGTAGTCCCCAACCGGGTCACTCATAGCAACGAGAGATAGTAGCATGCAAGAGTTGCATAATTAATATAAGTCACTTTATGCGTCTCAATTAATTGGAGAGAAACAAGGAGATTTATTAGAGAGAAAATGTGTGAATCAAACATGCTTTACATACAAGACATGTAGCATTCAAATCCAAAATACAATGGTATTTGGCAAAGCAAATGACAAAGGTTTCTAATAGGAATTCAAACCAATTTCACCAAAGTCATGAGTAAAGCAAGGATATAGAATATATTGATTTCAATTTAAGAGAAACTATATCCAACTTTATAAGTGAAACATGGCATGAGCGACTTTGCACCCTTTTTTATTTTTCTGGATAAGATATCCGTATGATAGTAGCCATGGTCAACGAATAAAGAAAGAGAGACATTTGGAATATAAATTCCTTTGAATGGATACAAGATCCTTTATTCATTTTGAGTCTCATAAGCTTTCACACAAGTTTTTCATTTTAAGAATATGCAATCATCAATTCATGCTTTTCATGAGAGCATGTTATCTGAATTTCATGCTTTTTCATTTGACGTTAGCATGTTATTAAAGAATCATCATGTCATGGAGATAATCATAGGTCATTCAAATCATACTTCCTATATACATCTCCTAGTCCAAAAATGCATGTTTGAACATAAATATGATATGGATTGTAAACAAGCAAGGTTCGCACTTATTGAATGAAAACATATATACAAATGTGCAACCAAGCTTACTCAAACAATTAAAAGAAGAGGCATAAGTTATTTAGAATTTTTTGCAAGATACAAGAATCCAAAATAGCTCTCTTTGCTTCAGCTCTGATACCTTATCACTCCACAAGACATATCCCAATAGATCTACTAAGAGTTTTTAATCGAGTAGCATCTAAGGGTTTAGTAAATAAGTCCGCAAGTTGATTATTAGTACCTACATGTTCAAGTACTATGCATTTATTTTCAACAAGCTCTCTAATGAAGTGATGGCGGATGTCAATATGCTTAGTTCTAGAATGTTGCACCGGATTCTTGGAAATATTAATGGCACTCATGTTATCACAAAAGAGAGTGAGAGTACCTTGGTTGAATCTGTAGTCTACTAGCATTTGCTTAATCCATAGGAGTTGTGTGCATCCACTCCCCGCGGCTATGTACTCGGCCTCAGCCGTGGACAAGAAAATCGAGTTTTGCTTCTTGCAAAACCAAGACACCAAGTTGTTGCCTAGGAAGAAGCAACCGCCCGATGTGCTTTTCCTATCATCACAATTTCCTGCCCAATCCGCATCACTAAAGCCTATAAGACTAGCATTAGTGTCAAAAGAGTACCAAATCCCATAGTTGGAAGTCCCATTCACAAAGCGAATGACTCTCTTAACCGAAGAGAGATGGGACTCCTTGGGATCGGATTGGTACCTAGCACAAACTCCTACACTAAATGATATATCGGGCCTACTTGCGGTCAAATAGAGCAAGCTCCCTATCATGCTACGATATAAGGTTTGGTCCACACTTTTACCGCTGGCATCCTTGCTTAGCTTCAAAGTGGTGCTCATAGGAGTGTCACAATGTTTGGCTTTTTCAAGACCAAACTTCTTCACTAGGTTTTTGGCATATTTGGCTTGGGTTATGAAAATCCCATCATCTAGTTGCCTAATTTGCAAACCTAGGAAGTAACTAAGCACACCAACAAGACTCATCTCAAATTCATGAGACATAACATCAACAAATTGTTGGACCTTGGTGTTGTTGGTGGAGCCAAACACTATATCATCAACATATATTTGAGCTATGAAAAGCTCATCATTGTTTCTTTTGATGAATAGTGTCTTATCAACACTACCACGTGTGTAGTCATTGTCAACAAGAAATTGAGTGAGGCGCTCATACCAAGCCCTCGGTGCTTGTTTTAACCCATAAAGAGCCTTCTTGAGGCGATAGACATGGTTGGGGTGGTGAGCATCCACAAACCCCTTGGGTTGTTCAACAAACACTTCCTCTTGCAAGAAGCCATTGAGGAAGGCACTCTTGACATCCATTTGGTGCAATTTGAACTTGTGCACACAAGAAATGGACAAGAGAAGCCTAATAGACTCTAAACGGGCAACGGGAGCAAATGTCTCCTCAAAGTCGATACCCTCAATTTGAGAGTACCCTTGTGCTACAAGTCTAGCCTTGTTCCGCACTATGTTGCCATCCTCATCGGATTTGTTCCTAAATATCCATTTAGTGCCTATGACATTAGTGGTCTTAGGCCTAGGAACTAGAGTCCAAACCTCATTCCTTTCGAATTGGTTTAGCTCTTCTTGCATGGCAAGAACCCAAAATTCATCATTTAAGGCTTCTTCAACCTTTTTGGGTTCAATTTGAGAGGTGTAGCATGTGTAGCTAATAAGATTAGCAAGTTGACGTCTAGTCCTAACACCTTCATTAACCTCTCCAATGATATCTTCTTTATCATGGAGTTTCCTAACCCATGGAGCGGGTTCTTTAGAGTCCAAGAGAGGAACTCTATCAATAGGTTGTGTGTCATCATTGTTGACATTAGATGTCCCAACATTAGGAGACACCACAACATTCTCCAAAGGAGAAACATCACTAAAAATAACCTCCTCCTCATGATCATTTGACTTGAGCCTAGTATCATCAAATACGACATTGGATGATTCCATAACACTTAGAGTCTTTAAATTGAAAACTCTATAGGCTCTACTATTCAAGGCATAGCCAATAAAGATACCCTCATCACTCTTAGCATCGAATTTGCCAAGTTGATCACGGTCATTCAAAATGTAGCATTTGCTTCCAAAAGTGTGGAAGTAGCTAACATTTGGCCTCTTGCTTTTCCGTAACTCATAGGAGGTGTTTCTAGTACCGGGCCTTAGGAAAACTCTATTTCCTATATAGCAAGCCGTATTGATGGCTTCGGTCTATAGGTTCCTAGGGACATTGTTGCTAAGCAACATCACACGGGCCATCTCTTGAAGGACCCTATTTTTCCTCTCAACAACTCCATTTTGTTAAGGTGTCCTAGGAGCCGAAAACTCATGGGAGATGCCTAAACCATTACAAAAGGTTTCAAAAGTAGCATTCTCAAATTCCCTCCCATGGTCACTTCTAATCCGTTTTATGCTTTTAATATTATAGTTCATTTCATTTTGTATTTTATTACAAAGCATTTTAAACTTATCAAAAGTTTCGGATTTTTCTCTAAGAAAATATGTCCATGTGAACCTAGAGAAATTATCAACACAAACAAAAATGTATCTCTTTCCACCCAAACTTTCGGTTTGCATGGGACCCATGAGGTCCATGTGGAGAAGCTCAAAAGGCTCCTTGGTGGTGAGATACTTACCCTTTTTGTGCATGCTTTTAGTTTGTTTTCCTTGTTGGCAAGGTCCACAAACACCATTGGCTTTCTTCCCAAGCTTAGGGAGGCCACGCACACATTTGAACTTTCCAAGGGTCCGTAGATCCCTAAAGTTCATGTGGCCAAGTCTTTCATGCCACAACTCAATTTGCTCATCCATGGACACATGATTAGATACAATACTAGCTTCAAGACAATAACTATTGTCACTAGATCTCATGCCCTTCAACAAGGTTTGTCCATCGGGTTTTAGGATAGAGCAATAATCTTTAGAAAACAAGACGGAATATCCTTCATCACTAAGATGTGAAATGCTTATTAAATTGGCTTTCAAGCCATCAACAAATAAAGCATTGGATAAGGAGGGTAATCCGGGAACGGAAATGGTTCCTTTCCCTATAACATTTCTTTTGGATCCATCACCAAAAGTGGCATTTCCACCTTCCTCCATAACAAGAGTCCCGAAGAAACTCTTGTTTCCCGTCATATGCCTAGAGCACCCACTATCCAAATACCAAAAATTAGAAGAATTTGCCTTCAAGGCTATTTGTGCAACATGGCAAACATTTTCATTCTTTCTAATCCAGTTAGCAACAATTTTAGCTTTCTTAATGGTCTTTGGTACATGTGCTCTACTATTCCTAGGATCACGCAAATCAAAATTATCATTCCTAGGAACATGCATCTTGGCTCTATTCTTTCTCTTTTCAATCATGCTTCGTGTTCTACACATTTTTATATATCGAAAGCAATGTGGTCTAATATGACCATCAAATCCACAAAAGTGACATATAGGAGTAAAATAAGGAATCATACATTGTCCTTGTCTTTGTGGATGAATGGGTTCAATCCATCTTCGTTGTTGAACCGGTCTAGGTTGCTTCCTAGCTTGTTGCATGATAGGTCTCTTTCCTTTGTGAGCCATTTGAGGAGGAATGTTGGCTTGAAGGACCCTAGGGGGTTGAGCTTAAGGTTGCCTTCTTGGCCCCATCTTCACTTGTGCATTTGAACATTGTCATACTTCTAACTTCTTCCTAGGAATTTGCACAAATGAAGTTTCTTCGTTCCTCAAGGACTTGACAAACACGGTCTTGTTAGAGGTTGAGATCTTCTTGCCATCTTCATACCCAAGACCCCTCTTGTCACATGGACTCTTTCCAACACCAAGCATATGGTCAAGCTTCTTAGTGCTAGAATCCATCCTAGCCAAGGACCCTTTAACTTCTACAAGTTCCCTCTTCAAGCCTTCTTCACTTCTCTTGGATAAGTCTAACTCCTCAATTAACTTATCCTCTCTCCTCTTCAATCTTTCCACTTGTTCACTTAAGTGGTCATTGTGAGCCGAAAGTTCAAGGTTCTCTTCTCTCAACCTCTCAATCTTTCTTGTGCTTTTAATTGCTAAATCATTGAACTCGGCATGGTATTTAGCAAGCACCTTTTGCTCCACAAATTTCTTTAAGGAATTAGAAGAGGAGTCACTTTCTACTTCACTAGAGTCAATTTCCTCTTGACTCATTTCCTCTCTCTCACTAGCACTTTTGCTCTTGTGAGATGAGGCAAAAGCTAGGAAGTTAGCCATGAGCTTTTCTTCACTTGAAGACTCATCTTCCTCGTTGGAGCCATCACTACTCCCACTCCAAGTGGCGGCCATCACTTTGTCCTTCTTCTTTTCATTGTGATTAGCACATTCGGGGGCAAAGTGACCAATCCCACCACATTCAAAACATCAGACCCCTTTCCTTTCGGTCCTCTCTTGTCTAGGCTCAAACTTCTTGAAGGAACTTTTTTTCTTCAAGTCTTGTCCTCTTGACCCAAATCCCTTCTTCTTCTTGAACCCCATAACCTTATTAAACCTTTTCACGAATAAGGCAAGGTCTTCATCCGATTCATGCTTTGCCTCTTTTGCATCCTTAGATGCTTTCAAAGCTATTCCTTTAGACTTCTTAGGAGGAGTAGTGGTGCTAGGAGCCTTCCTAGACTCATATGCAAGGAGACGTCCAATCACCTCACTTGGCTTCATATCCATGTAGCCACTATTTTCTTCTATGGCCATCACCTTTGATTCAAACCTATCGGGGAGAGATCTCATAATTTTTTGCTTGACTCTCCTATCCGAATACGGGTCTCCGAGTTGATGGCTTTGATTTACAATGTCCATCAATTTGATTTCGAAGTCATTGAAGCATTCATCCTCTCCCATCCTAAGTAGCTCAAATTGAGTTTGGAAGACTTGAAGCTTGGACTCCTTCACCACCTCGGTTCCCTCATGTGCAACTTGAAGGATGTCCCATGCCACTTTTGCAATCTGAGTGTTCTGAATAAGCTTGTACTGATTCTCATCCATTGCACACATGATGGCATGCATAGCCTTCCTATTCCACTTTGAAGCCTCAAACTCTTGCGCGTTCCATTGCACCTTAGGCTTCAAAACTTCTTCTCCTCCACCACCGGGAGTCATCTTGGTTAGATCATATCCGTCTTCCACCGCCATCCATGCACGGTCATGAATTTGGCATATGTAGGATTCCATCTTCCCTTTCCATTGGGAATAATTCAAACCAGTAAGAAGTGGAGGCCTTGTGCTAGAAGCACCTTCGTGGCCACCACCATTTCCACCGTTTCCACTCATAGTGTTTATGAATGAATGAAATGAATGCAAATGTATGAATGATCAAAAATCACACAAAATGCAAAACACACCAAAAAGCAAGGATCACCTATGTATGTCTAGGAACCCTCTCTGATACCAATTGAAACAAATTATAGCACGGTGTGTATAAAACTATCTAGAGGGGGGGGTGAATAGATTTTAAGCTTTTTACCCAATTTTTCGTGTTAGTCAAAATTACGAAATTACCCCCAAATAGATAAAGCAATAAATCAAGTAAAAAATACGGAAATTAAATAACACTTGATTTTTACGTGGAAACCCTTACGGGAAAAAACCACGGGCTAGTAAGTAAGCCACACTCGAACCTCGAATCCACTAAATGTGTAAAACGATTACAACCTAATCCCGGAAGTAATCACACACCTACCTAATCCCGGTATGAGTGAACCTAGTCCAATTTGCTTACGATCTAAGCAACCTAATCCCGGAAGCTACACACAAGACTTACTTTCTCAATGAAGAGAATAAACCCTAAGTGAATATATGTATATTCAAATGCAACATAGAGCAAGGGAAACCCTATATGCTTATCTAAGATGATTAATATGCAATTAGAACAATCCTAGATATTAAAAACTAAATGACATGTTCAATCAAATAGTTTAGCTAATCAAGATTAAGCACAAAACCTAATTAGCTATCACAATACAACTTCTCAAACATACATCATACTAATCTCAAACTTGTATTCAAGGTATATAAAATAACATACAAGTAATTAATTGAGATTGCTTGTTAAGAGAAACACAAAATATGTAAGATATTAGTGAAAAGCTTACCAAGCAAAGTATGATGAAGAATCCATGCAAGATGTCATCTAGATGATCAAAGATGATGCTAGATGATGATTGATGATCATGAAAAAGTGTTTGAGTGATTAAAAATGAGTTCTTGGAATTTTTCTTCTCTTTGAAAAATATCCTAAGTATGAAATCTGAATATGAACTCTTGTTCTTGACCTAAAGTCAAAGTGGCATATATATAGGGGGCCAAAACAAGGTGTGGTCGTTTTGATAAGTTGGCCTCATATTTGTCTTGGGCGCTGTATGTAAAGCGCCTCTTGTACAGCGCTTGTACAGCGCCCCAACTCTATTCTCACGGGAAAACAGAGTGGCGCTGTACGTAGAGCGCTTTGTACAGCGACCCAACAGCGACTGAATTAAATCGATCAGGTCTGAACATCGCTCAATGGGCGCTGTTCGTACAGCGCTTCTGTAGAGCGCTTTTGGGAGCGCCCAATACAAAAATGCAATCCTAAGTCTAAGCATGACAAGGCAATTGGATATGCAAGATGCAATCAAACTAACATGCAAGAAGAGATGTTAATGAACATTAATGTACAAAAATAAGACACACAACATACAAGTATTAAACAAATGCATGAGTTGTGAGTGTGTGCAACTATCTCTTCAAGACAAGTAAGCACAAAGAAATATACCTTCGGTGCTTATCAATACGAGGTCTTCAAAGGGCTTCGAACAATAAACTCGATAACTAGGCTACCCTTACAAAGAACCCCAATATGTGGTTTGTTCACGAAATGAGCCAATCAACAAATGGGAACCTTACAAAAGGGTTAAGGTTCATCAAAGGAAAAATTTTAAAATATACTAAATCTCATTTTAGTCTCGCTTCCGCTGCGTTGACCATGATTTTTCCCTACAAAGTAGGCATGGGATATCCTAGAGGTTGCACACGAAGGAACCGATGTTGTTAAGGATTCCAAGCTACAAGTCCTTCAAACGCAATTTGAGTTGCTTAAGATGGAGGAGGACGAGTGCTTCAATGACTTTGAAGTCAAGTTGATGGATATTGTGATTCAAAGCCATTGACTTGGTGATCCTTATTCGGATAGGAGAGTTAAGCAGAAAATTATGAGGTCTCTCCCTGCTAGGTTTGAATCAAAGGTTACGGCTTTAGAGGAAGATAGCACTTACAAGGATATGAAGCCGAGCGAGGTAATTGGAAGACTCCTCACCTATGAATCTAGGAAGGCTCCTAGTATTTCATCTCCTAAAAAGCAAAAAGGGATTGCTTTGAAAGCTTCCAAGGTTGAGAAGGAGGAAAAAGGTGACTCGGACAAAGACATGGCATTGTTGCTTAGAAGATTCAAGAAATTTGTCAAGTTCAAGAAGACGGGCTTTGGATCCAAAGGCCAAGACTTGAAGAAAAAGGCTCCATTCAAGAGTCTTGAGCCTAGGCAAGAGAAAAGTGAAAAGAAAGGGGTCCAATGCTATGAGTGTGGCGGTATAGGACACATCTCACCCGATTATGGGAATTTGAAGAACAAGATGGCAAAAGTGATGGCCGCCACATGGAGTGAAAGTGATGACTCCGGAAAGGGAGACAAGTCATCAAGTGATGATGAGCTTACCATTGACTACACGGCATTTGGGGCCACTTGTGTAGAAGATAAAGTTGTTGGTAAGAATGACTTGACTAATGATCCCATAGAAGAAAAAGATGAAGAAGTAGCTCTAGAAGAGATATGTGTAGCTACTCATTGGGATATGGCTCTCATTAACTCAAGAGACCAAGGTGAAGGTCTTAATGAGGGAAATGACTCCATTAGTGAGAAGGAGAATGGAGGAGATAACTCAAGTGAAGATGACTCCTCATCTAACTCTATAAATGGAAATGTAGAGAAAATGGATGTTAATGACTTCATAGTCAAGTGTGAAAGTTCATTGAAGAAGAACAATAGAAAGTTGAAGATTTTAGAGGATGAAAATCTAGAGCTTTCAACACACAATGACCACTTAAGTAAACAAGTGGAGGCATCCAAGTGTAGGGAAAAATACCGTAGTACACGCAGCGGAAGCGAGACTAAAAAATAGATTTAGTATGTTTTAAAATTTTTCCTTTTTATGAACCTTAACCCCTTTAATTAATTAACCATATATAAAGTAACAAAAGTTGAATACCTTTTGTTGCGTGATCTGATTGACTTACGTCGATGGTAATCCGCAAGATCTTCAATCCTAGCACGAACGTGAATCACCTAGGAGCGTGGTCTCCCTTTTTCTTTGAATTGCAAACCTGAGAATGGACAAACAAACTTTTCTTTTTCTTTTGTTAGTCACAAAACAATCAAAAGAATACAAAGATTATTCCGGTCACTTTTGAGTTCTCAATCTAATGATCGAAACTCGCGTGAACCTAATTCGATGTTGTACACACAAGCTTATTGATGAACAAGCAATTAGTGTACCATCAAAAGAATAATCTTTTCTTTTATTTTATGTTTTAGTAGAATAAAATCTAATACTTTTCTATGAGTTTAGAAGAAGAAGAAAATTGAATCAATCAACAAGTAGGGTGGCCGAATTCTATAACAAGTGTTATATAGGGTGGCCGAAATTTTTCTCCTCTTCCTTTTAGGGTTGGCCGAAATCTCCATGTGGTCCAATTAGGGTTGCCAAATTTCCTCTACAAAAAAGGATTTGTGTTGTACCCTAATTCACATGTTAATTAGACTCCCAACCCTAATTCAACTCATAAGTATTTTTATTCTTTTATTGACTATAATAAAAAGACTTCTTATTTGATTAAATAAATAAACTTAATTATTTATTTTCTTACCAAACAAGTCTTTTACTTTTATTATAACTCTAGGAATTATATTTCCTGATCAGAAAAAGATTTGTTTCTTAATTAAACAATTAATTAATAAATTAATTAATTCTTATTTAATTAAACAATGAAACAAAATAATATGTTAGGCTAATATATTAACCTTGCCGCCCCACATGTATAAAATGGGCCATATATTATTTTCTTGTTTCATTTAATCCATTGGACTTTAAATAAAAAGCCCACATGTGAATCAGACCCATTCTTACTAAAAGAAACAAGCCCACATGTCTTTCATTAATATATAAATATAATTGAGCAGCCCATTAAATAATTAATGTGCAAATTATATTCTTAATATATTAAATGCAATTCTAGATGGACCCACAAATTGGTCCGGTAGAATATATCAAGTGATCCATGCAAGTCCGTGTGGATTGGGGATCTTAGCGGGCTATCTAAATTTAAGCTTCAATAGACACAACCTAATTACAATCAACAAATGATTCATTTAGGTCCGATCCATTAATTTTAACTCATTCCACTAAATAGCTAAAATTGAATTCTTAAATAAAGATAGAAAAGGAAGATGTTCCTCTTTCATAACCCTAGACAATCATATTGGAGATAGTGTATCCTCGTGATTAATATCAGTAATCGCCAAGAGTTCATAGACCGCCTATAACTCTCCAAGTTACCATATTTACTCATATGACCACGTTTTGAACTTGGATATTTTGACTTGTCCAGAAGCCATGTTTTCAATAGTCACTATTGAAAACTCAACGTTGAGATTTAATATCCAATTACCTCAAAACATCCATATGATGATATTATACTCTCATTTAATAAATGGAGCCACGATGTCCATATCTATAAATGAAGTCCTCTATCGATTAACAAATGAATATCACCAAACTATTGAGGATAGACTATGCTATATAATCGTACTCATTGATAACTCAAATGATATCACTTGCAACCATAAGTCCATCATTTATCTCAGGATTAAGATAGACTCTCCGATTGTCCTGATAATGAAAAGACTATTATCTATTGACGGTTCTAGATAAAGCTTTTCATTGTGATCCAGTTCAATGCACCCAGTGCACTAGATTCTTTTGCTCGAAGACACTCTGATGATTTTAGACTCATCATATCTCATTTGATCCCACTCAAATGCTAGCAAAAGAATTCTACAACTTTAACAAGATAAAGGTGCCCAACCTTTGACTTAAGTTGTGAACAATATTCAAGACTAACAAAAGAATTGTGTCTACCACATACATATCCAGATGTATGAACAATTCTTCTTTTCTCATAGTCTTTAGACCTTATGATTATTTACTTTGACAATTATAATATTAAACTATAAATGCTATAAGATTTTGTAAACCAGAAATCACTTTATTAATATGAAAAAGATTGTTAATTACAATATTACACTCTTGCTATTGAGCATAATCCTAACACCAAGAAGATTGAAGACAAGCTAAGGGATGAGCTAGCTATGTCTAAGAGGTGTGAAGAAGGGTTGAAGAGAGAGTTTGATGAAGCTAAAAAGTCATTGTCTAGGATGACTACAAGCACCAATAAGCTTGACCACATTCTTGGTGTTGGAAAGAACCCTTGTGACAAGAAAGGTATTGGGTATGAAGATTGCAAGGAGATCTCCACTCCAACCAAGACCATCTTTGTCAAGAGTTTGGGCAAGAATGAAGCCTCACCGATGCACACACCTAGGAAGAAAATCGATCTAGGACAATGCTCAAGAAGTGCACATGTGAAGGAAGCCCCAAGGAGACAACCTCAAGCTCAACGCATAAGAGTCTCTCAAGTCAACATTCCTCAACAAATGACTCTCAATGGGAAGAGGCCAATCATGCAAAATGGATCAAGGAAGAAAGCTAGACCGGTTCAACAACAAAGAAGATTTGAACTCGCTCAACCACAAAGTTATGGGAAGGCTCCTATGCATGCACAAGGACATGGTATGAATTCTAAATTTATCCCTACATGTCACTTTTGTGGTATTGATGGTCACATTAGACCAAATTGCTTTCATTTCATTAAATTATGTAGAATCAAAAGCATGATTGAAAAGAGAATGACAAGAGCTAGAATGCATGCTAATAGGAAGGAAAATATTCATGTTCATGATCCTATTATTTCTAGTACTCTTGAACCATTGACCACTAAGAAGAAAAATATCATATCTATGTGGATAAGGAAAAATGAACCCGCTTACTATGAGACTAATAAGTCTCAAATAAGTTCAACCAAGTCAAATGGACTTCGGAGGTCTATAAGACCTCATGACGTTCATTGATGAGGGATGATGATGACCCCATATGCACTACAAGAAAAATGGGCAATAGCAACAAATTCTTTAACAACAATTTAATTTATGTCGCCAAAGATCATTTTTAGTGAGGAAAATTAAATTTCGTTGCTAAAGAATTTCAGCGACAATATCTTTACCAACAATCAAATATTTGTCGCTGGAGAGCACTTGTAGTGACAAAACATAAATTTCATTACAATAGATATAAGTTCTTGTGACAATATACATTTCGTTACTATATATCATTTTAGCGACAAAAAATATTGTTGCTATAACATATTTATGGTGACGTTAAATTATTTGTTGCCACAACATGAGTTCTAGCCATGAAAACAAGATTTGTCGTTAAAGATATATTCTATAGACAAATATAATTCGTTATTTAAGGTTTTAATAATAATTTTAAAATTAACACTACAAGAAAATTGAGATACATGGACAAAAAGATTTAGGGGTATTATTATTTCCCCCATAACTTTTGAGATTATCGGTCATTTTTGCTGCCTCTTGTTTTAGTATTGGCCATTTTCCACTCGAGAGCTTCTTTTGACAATCTGATTTTTTCTTTTTACACTTCTTTTCTAAAAACACTTTGTTCTCAAAATTTAAATTTTAAAAAATTCTAAAGACACTTCATTTTGTTACAAAATTATCTTTTTTATCTTTTTTGAATTAAATTATTAAAAAAAGAAATTATCTCTCATAAATCATTAAATTAATTATTACATATTAAATACTCTCTCCTAAATTTTTAATTACCATATTAAACTCTCTCCTCTAATACATATCTCTAATTTTCTATCTCCATTCATTCTCAATAAGACAAACAGTTAAGAAAAAAAAACTTATTAATAAGCTTGATTTTTAGGAACCATATGTACGTATATATTAAAAAAAAAAAAAATACCTTTAAAAAAAAAATTGAAATATGAAAATGATTTTTGTTACTCTCGTAGTTATGTGATTATCTAAAGAACTTTAATTCTTTTATTAGTCTTAGAAATTCTAAGTTTAATCGAATCTAGTTGAAACAATTCAAGCTTTCATATATATATATATATATATATTTTTTTAAATTGACTTTTTAATATATATATATATATATTATGTTAGTAAAAAACTAAAATATTCTTATGTTTTTTTTTCTTTAATTATTAATCAGAGATTGATAGAGAAAGTATGGAAATATGATTTTTTTTTTTTTTTTAATAGAGAGAGATTAATTAGGAGAGAGTGTTTAAAATGGTAATAACATATTTAGGTGGGAGAGTTTAATATGTAATATTTAATCTAATGATTTATGAGAGAGAATTTTTTTTTAATAATTTAATTAGCTTGGAATGTCTTTAATTTTTTTTGTCTTGTTTAGTAATTTTAATTTAGGTTCAATTTGTCATTAATAAAAAAAATAAAATAAAAATTGGAGTGTGAATAGATAATTTGTGGATTATAAGAAGAAGCTCTCTTTCCACCCTTTGTTAACATCTGTTAGCATTTTCATTAAATACTATTTTACCCTTTCTATTTAATAGAAAACAATTAAACAATTTTAAAATTTAATGAAAAAAAAAGTGGAGATCTTGTTCATAGGATACTCCAGTTAATTTGGTAGAGATTTGTTATGTGCAAGAACAAACACCAAATCTTTAACAACAATCAAATATTTGTCGCTAGAGAGTACTTGTAGTGGCAAAACGTAAATTTCGTTACAACAAATATAAGTTCTTGTGACAATATATAAATTTCGTTACCATATATCATTTTAGCGACAAAAAATATCGTTGCTATAATATATTTATGGTGACGTTAAATTATTCGTTGCTACAAAGTGTGTTTTAGCCACAAAAACAAGATTTGTCGTTAAAGATATATTCCAGAGACAAATATAATTCGTTACCTAAGTTTTAATAATAATTTTAAAATTAATACTACAAGTAAATTGAGATACAGGGACAAAAAGATTTAGGGGTATTATTATTTCTCCCATAACTTTTGAGGTTATTGGTCATTTTGCACCCTCTTGTTTCAGTATTAGCCATTTTCCATCATTTGTTAACATTTGTTAGCATTTTCATTAAAATACTATTTTATCCTTTCTATTTAATAAAAAATATTTAAACAATTTTAAAATTTAATGAAATAAAAAAATAAAATAAAAACAGTGGAGATCTTGTTCATGAGATACTCCAGCTAATTTGGTAGAGATTTGTTTTGTGCAAGAACAAATACCAGATCTTTAACAACAATTAGATATTTGTCGCTAGAGAGCACTTGTAGTGACAAAACGAAAATATTTCGTTACAATAGATATAAGTTCTTGTGACAATATATACATTTCGTTACTATATATCATTTTAGTGACAAAAAATATCGTTGCTATAACACATTTATGTAGGTTATATATAAATATTACACAATTGTTAACACATCCAATCTTGTAGTCAGGTGGTAAAGACTTTCCACTTTGACTTTGAGGTTGCAAGTTCAATTCCCCATAATGACAAATAATTGTCATTATTATCAAGTGTGGGGTGGGGTGGCCCACCGGAGGTGGCCGGTCGGAGGTGATAGGCGGCGGCCCAGTCGGAGGTGATCGGTCGACTGGCGACCGGCCGGCATCCACCTGTTGTAACGAAAATAAATTTTGTTGCAATAGCTCGACCTATTGTAACGATATTTATTATGTGGCTAAAACCTATCTTTTTGTGACAATATATATCGTTATAAAAACATATTCCTGGCAACAATAAAATTTCGTGGGTAAAAATATATCTGTTGTAACGAAACCAAATTTTGTTGCAATAGCTCGACCTATTGTAACCATATTTATTGTGTCGCTAAAACCTATCTTTTTGCGACAGTATATATCATTGTAAAAACTATTCATAGTGACAATAAAGTTTCGTTGCCTTAACATAGTTTTAGCCACGAAACTAATTCGTGGATAAATATACTTGTTGTAACGAAACCAAATTTTGTTGCAATTGCTCGACCTATTGTAACGAAGTAGGCGACAAAAACAATTTGTTGCCTAAGATCTTTTGTGACGAATTTAATGCTTTTGTGACAATTTTGATTTGTTGCTATTGCCCTTTTTTCTTGTAGTGATGGGGAACTCAAGCAAAGAGAGCTATTGCATACTTATTGCATGCAAATATTTGAGAAAATCTTATGCTTCTTTGTTGATTGCTTGAGTAAGCTTGGTTGCACATATGTATATATGTTTTTAATTCAATAAGTGTGAACCATGCTTGTCTACAATCCATGTCATATTTATGTTCTAACATGCATTTTTGGACAGATTTACATAGGAAGTATGATATGAATGACCTATAGTTATCACCATGACATGATGATTCTTAATGACATGCTTAAAAATTGAAAAGCATGAGTTGTTTTTATAACATGCTAATGACATATGAAAAGCATGAAATTCAAATGACATGCTCAAATGAAAAAGCATGAATTGATGATTGCAATTTTTATATGCAAAACTTGTGTGAAAAAGCTTATGAGACTCAAAATGAATAAAGGATCTTGTATCCGTTCAAAGGAATTTATATTCCAAATTGTCTCTCTTTCTTTATTTGTTGAACATGTCTACTATCATACGGGTTTCATTCCCGAAAAAATCAAATAGGGTGCAAAGTTGCTCATGACATGTTTGGCTTATAAAGATGGATATAATTGCTCATAAATTAAAATCAATGAAAACTCTATATCCTTGCTTATCTCATGATATTGGTGAAATTGGTTTGAATTCTTATTAGAAACCTTTGTCATTTGCTTTGCCAAATACCATTGTATTTTGGACTTGAATGCTACATGTCTTGTATGCAAAGCATGTTTTGATTCACACATTTATTTTAAAATAAATCTCCTTCTTTCTCTCCAATTGATTGAGTTGCATAAAGTGGATTATATGTTTATGCAAGTATATAGTTTGCTACTATCTCTCTTTGCTAAGTGACCCGGTTGGGGACTACTCCTTTGCCTATATCATGACAAAAATGGGGAGTAGAATGGTGGTAAGGGGAGTTGCAAATTGTGGTAACAATTATGCATGTTGAGGAGACAATACATTGAGGGGGAGTAACCCTTTTAGGGGGAGTAACCCTTTTAGGGGGAGCATTGCATTCGTCATACATTGCATGATGTTGTGTTTAATTTTCAAGAATGCAAATGCTTGTTTAAGTTCTCATTTGATTAATCTCACATTTTACTTGTATTGGAAAGTATAGGAACTTTGCTTTCAGGGATTGATTGTTCTACATGAGATTGAAGACTTCAAGATTATTTTTATATATCTCTTTGTAAAGTAGAAAATCATAGTAGACCCATAGTTTCTATTATGTTGTGAGGAATCAATGTGAGTGGTGGATTTGTCACGAAATAGCCAAAGGGGGAGATTGTAAGGATTCCCATATATTGATTGGCTCATTTCGTGGACAAACCACATGTTGGGGTTGTTTGTGTAAGGGTAGTTTAGGTGATTGATCTTCAAGCTCGAAGGCCCTTCCAAGACCTCAAGGGACAAGCATGCCAAAGGTATAATTTCTTGTGCTTGGTTTTCTTTGAAGAGATTTAGTTAGCACACACACACTTAGCATACTTGATCTTGTGTGCATACTCTTCACATGTCACTTTACACACTAGCACTTTGTTTGATATCTTGTTTTGTGTATATGTGCTTAGTAATTCGTTTCCCGATAGTGTTCGGAAACGTCCGTGCATGCACTAGAATGTGCTTGGTTTTATGCGAAGACCGCCCACGGAGAATGCCATTGGCTTCTCTTTGGTTTTCACCTCTGTTGGTGATCGGCGGTTATGATCGGCGGCCTGGCCTCCGAATGAAACCGCCGTTTGCATCCAGAAGTGACTGGAGCAATTCTGCGGTCACGATCGGCGGTCACGACCGCCGTTCGAAACCGCCGTTCATACTTGATCGATTTAATATCTCGGGTTTGATTCGGCGGTTGGATCGGCGGTCACGAAACCGCCGAATGAAACCGCCGTTGTTCCCCTATTCTTCTCGGGTTCAATTCGGCGGTTATGATCGGCGGCCTGGCCGCCGATCGAAACCGCCGATCGGTGCGTTTCAAGGGCAAACTTGTCCTTTCACATGCCCAATTCTTGATGTCTATAAATATCTTATTTTCTCATTCTCTGATCAAGTTCTTTGAGTCTTTAGAACCCTAAACTTCAAAGAGAGATTTTTGAGAAAAAATCAAATCAAGAACTCACCTTAAAACACTCAAATCAAGTCCTTTTTTCATCAAAGTTCATCTTGCATTCATCCATGATTGGGTTTGCATCATCACAACTTGCTTGGTAAGATTTTGATTAAGTTCATCTTATTTTAGTATTTTTACTATCAAGCATATTCTCTTTTAATTTACTTGTATGTTTTTGATCATATGATAAATACAAGAATAGTGATGAATTGATTGAGTGTTGTTTTGTGATAGCTAATTAGGTTTTTGATTAGCTAAGCTATTTGACATGTCATTTAGCAATTGATATCTAGGGTTGATTTAAATTGATTATATCATCATCCTAGATAAGCATCTAAGGTTACCTAGCCTTGTTTGTTATTTGAATATTTATACATATTCACATAGGTTGCATAATCTCTTCATAGAGAATTAAGTCTTGAGGCTAAGGTTGCTTAGGCCTCAAGCAATTAGGACTAGAGCCACTTTTAAAGGCCCGAGTGGTAGAAGTTGGGGGTTATTGACCGGAGTGTTAGACGAGGTCTACATAGGTTGTAAACTCCATTTCGATTAGTGGATTTCGAGGTCCGAGTGTGGCACACTAAACAACACATGGTTTTTCCCAGTGGTTGGGTTTCCACGTATACATCAAGTGTTATTTAAATTCCGCACTATATTACACTTGCTTGTATTTTTGACTAGTAGGGGCATTTTCGTAAAATTGACTTGCATGCGAAAATTGGGTAATAAAGGTTAAAATCAATTCACCCCCCCCCCCCCCCCCCCCCCCCCCCCCTCTAGATATATTTATCATACACACCGAGCGTTATTGTATTACTTTCAAAAACACTTAGTGGATCTATTGGGATATGCTTTATGGAGTGATGTGTTTTGGTTTTTGACCCCATATGGGGAACTCAAGCAAAGAGAGCTATTTTGCATACTTGTCACTTGCCAAAAATTTGAAATATCTTATGCTTCCTTTTTCATTGCTTGAGTAAGCTTGGTTGTACATATGTATATATGATTTCAATTCAATAAGTATGAACCATGCTTTATTTACAATCCATGTCATATTTATGTTCAAACATGCATTTTTGGACTAGGAGATCTACATAGAAAGTATGATTTGAATGACCTATAGTTATCTCCATGACATGATGATTCTTTTATAACATGCTAATGTCAAATGAAAAAGCATGAAATTCATATAACATGCTCAAATGAAAAGCATGAATTGATAATTGCATATTCTTAAAATGCAAAACTTGTGTGAAAACACTTATGAGACTCAAAATGAACAAAGGATCTTGTATCTGTTCAAAGGAATTTAAATTCCAAATGTCTCTCTTCCTTTATTAGTTGAACATGGCTACTATCATACGGGTTTCTCACCCGAAAAAATCAAATAGGGTGCAAAGTCGCTCATGCCATGTTTCGCTTATAAAGTTGGATATAGTTGCTCTTATATTAAAAACAATAAAATCTCTATATCCTTGCTTCTCCTATGACAATGGTGAAATTGGTTTGAATTCTTATTAGAAACCTTTGTCATTTGCTTTGCCAAATACCATTGTATTTTGGACTTGAATGCTACATGTCTTGTGTGCAAAGCATGTTTGATTCACACACTTTCTTCAAATAAATCTCCTTGTTTCTCTCCAATTAATTGAGATGCATAAAGTGACTTATATGAATATGCAAATATCTTGTATGCTACTATCTCTCTTTGCCTAGAAGTGACCCGGTTGGGGACTACTCCTTTGCCTATATCATGACATAAAGGGGGAGTAGAAATGGTAAGGGGAGTTGTTAATTGTAAGTAGCAAATGTACATGTTGGGGAGAATACATATTGAGGGGGAGTAACCCTTTGAGGGGGAGCATTGCATACACATACATTGCATGATGTTGTGCTTAAAATCAAAAAGGCAAATGCTTGTTTTAATTTCACTTGATCATCTCACATACACTTGCTTTGGAAAGTGTATTTTTTTGTTTTGAAGGGTTGATAGTTCTAAAAGAGATTGAAGACTTGAAGTTTTTTACTTTTTAAATATCTCTTTGTAATGTAGAATATATTTGTTAATCCCATAGCTTCAAATTTTTTTGTGAGGATCATGTGAGTGGTGGTTTTGTCACGAAATAGCCAAAGGGGGGGATTGTAAGGTCTCATTTGTTGATTGGCTCATTTAGTGGACAAACCACAATTGGGGTTCATTGTAAGGGTAGCTTAGATATTAGGTTCAAGTTCAATGCCCTTTGAAGACCTCATCATTGATAAGCACCAAAGGTAAATTTCTAAGTGCTTAGTTTTCTTTGAAGAGATTTAGATTGCACACATACACTTAGCATTCTTGCATTTGTGTGCATACTCTTCACATGTCACATTTCACACTTGCACTTTGATGTTGTATTTTGTTGTGTGCTTTTGTGCCTTGTAATTCATTTCCCGATATTGTTCGGAAATGTCCACGCATGCACTAGTATGTGCTTGGTTTTACGCGAAGACCGCCTACGGAGAATGCCCTTGGCTTCTCCTTTGGTTTCACCTCTTTTGGTGAAATGGCGGTTATAATTGGCAGCGTGTCCTCCGAATGAAACCGTCGTTTGAGTCTAGAGACCTTTGGATCAATTTTGTGGTTGGTTCGGCGATTTCAAAACCGCCGAATGAAAATGCCGTTTCAAACCTGATTGATTTATCTCTCGGTTTTATTCAGCGGTTTGAACGGTGGTTTCGAAACCGCTGTTGATGCTCTATTCTTCACGGGCTCAATTCGACGGTTGAGAACGGTGGCCTGGCCGCCAATTGAAACCGCCTACGAAAAGGACTTACACACTCAAGCTATCAACACATGATATCCGCTCAAGCTATCACCTTTTAATCTACCCTTGGGCAAGTGAACTACCAAGCCTACTTTCTATCCGAGATGTGTCCTACACCTCTAGAAAGCAACTTCCTATCCAAGACGCTCACGTCTATAGGAAGATTTCTTGCTTACCTATCCGGATCCTCCCGACCCTAGACAAGTCTCCCTTGCTTGATTATCCGAGTCCTCCCGACTCGAATCAAGACTCCCTTGCTCTATCCACAAAGCTTCACTCACTTTGCTAGAGACTTCAACCTAATGCAAGGCTATGATCTAAGTGATGCAAATGATGCAAACATAATCAAATTTAGCTAGATGATCAATCAAGCAAAATGTACATGTTCAACGATAATCTAGAAAATGCTTTCAACACACAATCACAAACTTATCTAGAAATCAAGACATGTAAATCAATAAGAACAAGGTATGAATATTCAATATATCACACTAAAAACCTAGTTCTTAGATCATGAAATTAGACATAGAAAATAACATGAAGCACATCATATATACATTTTCTAGAATCAATTTCATGTTGAATCAAGTTTAGCACAAATATGTTCAAGAGAAATCACAAAGCTAAAACTCAATTAAAAAATGATCAAACACCCCTAGCATATGATCTAACATACTTCTCAACAAATTTCATCAATCAAATAGTAAGAATCAGGAGATGATCAAAGATGAAATTGAAAAAGAAGAAGTTGAACAAACAACCTTGACCACATACTGAAGATCAGGCTACTGGGAACAATGACGAAGTCAGCTCCCTCTGGAAATGCATGGGGTTTGTAGCTCTCCTGAAGACCAACAATTTTGGCTTTTGAATTGATTGATTTCGAGTTCGTATTAGAAAGATATGATCAAAATACTAAAACTAAAAATTGAAGAAAATCTGCAGAATTTCGTGAAAAGTTCTTCAAGTTCTTCAACACATGTGGAGAGAAGGAGAAGTGTTTAAAAAGAAGAGAGAGAAGAGATTTTCGGGCCAATCAGAAAGGGCCACGTCACCCACCCCGTGGGGGGCGCGTGGGCCTTACGGGGTCAGAGAGGGTCTCTGGCCGTCCTCCCTCACGGCGTGGCCCACGTGGCCTCTTGGCCACTCTCACCTCTCTCACGCACTCTCAAGTTCATCAACCGTAACTTGGGCATCCGAACTCCGATTTTGAATCCGTTTTCGGATTATGAACCGTGACACCCTCACGCACGACGATGACTAACAAATTTGAAAAATGGTTGAGAAATCATCTCAGAAAACGACGATGAAGTCAACTCAACTAATGAGAACGAAAAGTAGCGTAGCTACATCGTTTGGACTCGAAACCTTATGAATGAGTAACCGAAATGACCGGAACTCAATAAAGCATCAAATAAGAACATGTTCAAGTCCAAAACACAAAATACACAAACAAATAAACACATATTCACACAAGCATGCCATATCAAAGAGATAGTCACAAAGCTTGCAATTCCACAATGTTTGTCTATACAAGATCAATGCATGAGGATACTATGAAATGTGTGAATGTGTTATACCAAATGTTTGAACCACGATGCAGGGACACACATGTATGAATTGTGTGTGTGTGCGCTTACGCCTTGCAAGAGGAAGAAGAATCTAGATACCTTAACATCCAAGTACGCGATGTTCCTCTTGAAGACGATATATGCAAGATACGTTGCTTTTAACCTTTGAAGCTTCTTCTCTCCAAGAAACACCTAAGCAACTAATCAATACAAATAAAGAGTGTTTTGCAATGGAATCAAGCCAACACAAATCTAAAATCTTACAATCTCCCCTTTTGGCTATTCCATTGGCAAAACCTCATCCTCACCATACAATATTCACTCAAATAAACTCAAGTTGATAGCATACTCTCATCCTCACATTACAAAGAGATTTCTAGACTAAAAAGTCTTCAAGTCTTCATAAGTCTTCAAGAACTCCTCTTTGGTCTTTAAAGTACCTATGAGAGAAAGTAGTAAACCAAACAAGAGATCTTCTCTAAAGAAGAATGGTGAGATATATTCATATAAACAAACAAGAATTTCCCTTATCTCAAACACAAAAGCATTATCTCAAGTGAATAAAAGTTTTCATATTAAAACTCTTCCTAAGATCCTTAACACAATTAGGCAAGAATTCTTTTCTCTCCCTTAAGACAAGAATTCTCTCCCTTTAAGACAAAGTCTCCATAAAAGCACAAAGAGATACAAAACTCACACATTTGAAACATATCTCCACACATGGTGAGGTATACATTTTTCTCCCCTATATTCAACATGGAATCCTCCATATCAAACATGGTGAGGTATACATTTTCTCCCCCTTTTTGTCAAGGAATAGACAAAGGACACAAGAGATAAAGAGTGAGATATTAAGCAAACAAATCATATAGAAAGCGAAGTTGAATAAACTAAGCTCCCCCTAAACATATGCTCCACATATTATCATCAAGTAGATTTGTTCACAAGGGACACCACACAATCACACAATCAAGCAATAAGAGAAAATTTCCCATAACTTGTCAAAGTCCAAGAGAGAATCATAGATTTTCATTAATCTCTCAAAAATATTCTCACATTGCTAATGAATCAAGCACATAAGCAAAATGTGTGTGTGTGAATGCTTCTCACATATATAGAAGGAGTAATTGTGATATCAACATGCAAACTCTATCCACACCTATCCGTCTAAAGTATTTCCAAAAATAGGTCAAACCAATATTCATCCGGGTTTTTGCTTTTAAAAAGAATAGATATCAACATATGAGCGAGTGTATGCATGTGGCTCATTTTCCCGTTTCTATTTGTCAACCCGAGCTTTTCACAATTTTCAACTATACACCAATAAGCCTTTTATTTTTCATTTCTTTTAGGCTTAGAATCAAAGATATATATATATTTTTAATGATTCTTTTCAACACTTCTTTGATTTTTCTAACATAAACATATACACCTCATGGCGGCTTTCACTCATCACAATGGCGTAGCCCTTTCCTACATTGGGCGGCTGCACAACCAAGGTGTGTAGCCCTTTCCATGAGGGTGCTCGTTGAATACTATGTAGTGCCGAAGCAAAATGGATACATACCAAAGGTCATCTATCATGTACTAAGCAATAGGCTTCTAGATGCATCCATAATCTACACATTTTCAACCACAAAACTCAAAAACTAAAACATATAAGAGAAGCATTAGTGCACTTTAAAAAAAATAAATTTTCAAGCTCAAGTGCATGATCTAGAAACAATAAGAGTTCTTTATTTAAGATCATTACTTCTCAAGTGAGTAACTGTCAAAGATATTGATATTCAAATAAAGATTTGCTCATCAAGCCACTCATAATCACACATAGACAGTAATCAACACAAATCATGCCAATCGACATTCTAAGAGTTTTAAACCTCTCTTTGTCCAAAGGCTTGGTGAACAAGTCCGCAAGATGATTTTTAGTAGGCATATGCTCTAAAGAAACAATAGAATGTTCAACAAGATCTCTAATGAAATGATGCCTAATATCTATGTGCAATGATATCATGCATACATAGAGTTGAAAAGATGAAATAGAAAGCAAGCTTTTAGAGTAGAGAAATACCTTAGCATGCTTTTTCACCAATGAAAGGTCTCCGCTCTTTTTATGAGCTTTCTTGGCTTGTTTGTCCTCATGACAACAAGTTGTTGGTGTGTCATCCCAAGAAAATAAAGACCAAACACTTTCAACTCAAACAAACACATGAAAATGACTTTCTCTAAAAGTCTTAACACAAACTTTCACCAAATAGAATTCAAAATTCAACTTCTTTAAAGTTAATCAACAAATTTTGACTATCATAGTGATTATGAGAATATTAAGTTCATGTATTGACTAGAGACACCAAGTTTGAATACTAGACCTAGCTCATTACAAAAAGCTTAGTCAAGCATCAAACTTAAAACTCTTATCAAACTAGAACAAATATATTCTCAAATGTGCTACTCAATCAAGTATGAGAGCACTCACCTTTGACCATATTGGTCTTAGGTGAACCAACACAAACAACATCATGATCATTACGCATAGCAATATGAAATCTAGAAGATAAATCATCAACTATCTTCTTCCTTAAAATATCACTCATATTAAGCTCATCATTGTTGCCACGCACAAATATTTCATCAAGACTCTTCAAATGATCATGGTTAACACTCTTCTTAACCAACTTTTTCTCAACATTCATCTTAACATGATTATTATTAACATGCATGTCATTCTTTTCAATCCAAATCTTCCTAGTAGGTTTCTTCAAATGAATATGATCAATATGTACATTTCTCAACGTATCAAAGCTATTATCATGTTTAGAAACATTCAAAGAAGATTTATCTATTTCACAATCATGCACATTATTCTTTTGAACCCAAACTTTCCTTGTTGATTTCTTTTCATTAACATGTTCATCATGCATAGTCTCTAATGCCCTAACATGTTTAGAAACAACCAAAGGAAGTCTTTTCATCTCACTAGCATGCATCTCATTCCCTAGTTCGCATTGTCTAATATACCTGTAGCATTTAGGTTTGATATGCCCTACAACATTGCAAAAATGACAAACCAGGATAAACTTAGAGATGTTATGTCTAGCTCTAGACTTAAACTCATGCTTAGGAGAATGATTAGGTAACTTTTTCACATTTTTATCATGTTCCACATTTCCTAGTTTGCATTGCCTAACATATTCATAACACTTAGGCCTAATGTGACCAACCACATTACAATAATGACAAACCGGAATGAACTTAGAAATGTTACCTTTTGGGTGTGCATGCTTTGGTTGAGAAGTCGGTTGAGAAGTTCCATAGCTCTTCTTGTCTTTGTCTTTGATGTTGGAAGGAATAGTAGTTGAGTCTTTCTTCTCCTTGGAAATTCTTGACTTGTTCTTGGTTGTAGGAGTCTTCTTAACTTCTTTTACATAACCCCAGCCACTTTTATCTCCATGATGCTTTCCAAGTTTTATCACTTCATCAAGCTTAATGGCTCCAATTTTGATGCCATTAATAGACTCTTTGAGAGCTTTGACTTCATCTATAAGCTCACACTCCTTTATCTTCATGATAGACAAAGAGTTCTCTTTTTACTTGATCTCTCCTTCCATGGCAAACAACTTCATTGTAAAGTCTTCTCTTAGATCATCTAGTTCTTGAGCACTTTCTTCCACCTTTGAAAAATAATTTTCAATGGACTTTTCATGCTCCTTGATGACTTCACTTTGCTTGCTCATCTTTTCCAAAAACATCTTCTTTTCATTTACAAGTGCTTTAAAGATCACCACTAAATTGGCATTGATCAACTTCAACTTGTTGTTCTCTTCATTCTTTTGTTGAAGGATCTTGTCATTGAAGCTTATATAATCTTGATTTGAGGAGGCTTCTAACTCTTCATCAAAGGAGGAGACTTCACTATCTTCACTACTTGAAGAGTTTTCACTTTCCTCAATACTTGAGGAGTCTTCACTACTATCCTCAAATCTTCCTTCATATATAGCCGGGTGAGCAATATAATTGCTAGTATATTCTCGTTCATTCGAGGACTCCTCTTCCTCTTCTTTATCACTCACACTCACATCACTCCAAGAAGCCGCCATTGCTAAGCCTTTCTTAGACTCTTTCTTCCCATTAGCATGTTTGGAAGAGATAAATCCAATCCCGTTGCATCCATGGCATCGAATTAGCTTCTTCTTAGATTTATCCTTGCAATCTACCACTTCTTTTGGAGTGATCTTCTTCTTGACTTCCTCTCTCTTAGAACATATGTTATTTAGAAATTTCTTGAAAGTTCTCACCATACTAGCCATATCATCTTCACTCTCCTCATTAGTTACCTTGAGTGCTATTCCCTTACCCTCGATCTTCGGCTTGAACCCAAGCTCATAAGTTTGTAGAGACCCAAGAAGCTCATCAACCCTCATAAGATCGACATTCTTGCTTTCTTCAATAGCGGTCACCTTTGCATTAAATCTCTTAGGCAAGGATCTCAAGATCTTCCAATTAATTCTCTCTTGTGGATATAGCTCTCCCAAAGTTTGACTTTGGTTGGTGATATTCAAGAGTCTAGTTTGGAAGTCTACTAACTTCTCATCCTCATTCAAAACAAGACTTTCAAATTGAGAAGTAAGCATTTGTACTCTAGACCTTCGAACCGCTAACGTACCCTCATTGGTAGTTTGCAAAGTATCCCATACTTCCTTTGCCGATTCAAGGTTTTGGATGTAGATAAATTGAGTACTATCTACACCTCCAAATATAGCATTCACCGCCCGATGATGCCACTTAGCATTATCAAAATCAATAGCTGTCCATCCGGCTCTAGGCTTCGCAATCATAGTGCCATCTTCAACCCTTTTGGTAGGCAACTCATAACCTTCCTCAACCTCATCCATGCTTTTTCATTAATGGATCTAATGTAGGCTCTCATCCTAATTTTCCAAAAGGAGTAGTTACCATTATTCAATAGTGGAGGTCTACCACTCGAAGCACCTTCCGGCATTGAATCACCCATAGCTACAAAAATGAACAAACACAAAAAAACACAACAAAACAAAAACACAAACACTATAATATGAATCTATCTAATTACTTCTAGACACCCGCTCTGATACCAATTGAAATTCCCTTAAGCAATATAGTGTAAAATATACCTAGAGGGGGGGGGGGGGGTGAATAGGTATTTACTCAAATTCTCCCAATATTAAAAATGATGAGGAATATAACAAAGAAAATGCACACTTGATAAGATTTAGCCAATGGATTGATTTCACTAATACAAGAGTTAATCAATTTACAAGATATGCAATCAATGTAAGATATGGAAGATAAAGAAATGTGAAAATGAAACTTGACACAAGTACTTTTACGTGGTAAAACCTCAAAGAGGAAACATCCACGGGTTGATACCACAACCACCGGCAAAGCAATTCACTATACGAAAAGGACTTACACACTCAAGCTATCAACACATGATATCCGCTCAAGCTATCACCTCCTAATCTACCCTCGGGCAAGTGAACTACCAAGCCTACTTCCTATCCGAGATGTGTCCTACACCTCTAGAAAGCAACTTCCTATCCAAGACGCTCACGTCTCTAGGAAGATTTCTTGCTTGCCTATTCAGATCCTCCCGACCCTAGACAAGTCTCCCTTGCTTGATTATCCGAGTCCTCCCGACTCTAATCAAGACTCCCTTGCTCTATCCACAAAGCTTCACTCACTTTGCTAGAGACTTCAACCTAATGCAAGGCTATGATCTAAGTGATGCAAATGATGCAAACACAATCAAATTTAGCTAGATGATCAATCAAGCAAAATGTACATGTTCAATGATAATCTAGAAAATGCTTTCAACACACAGTCACAAACTTATCTAGAAATCAAGACATGTAAATCAATAAGAACAAGGTATGAATATTCAATATATCACACTAAAAACCTAGTTCTTAGATCATGAAATTAGACATAGAAAATAACATGAAGCACATCATATATACATTTTCTAGAATCAATTTCATGTTGAATCAAGTTTAGCACAAATATGTTCAAGAGAAATCACAAAGCTAAAACTCAATTGACAAATGATCAAACACCCCTAGCATATGATCTAACATACTTCTCAACAAATTTCATCAATCAAATAGTAAGAATCAAGAGATGATCAAAGATGAAATTGAAAAAGAAGAAGTTGAACAAACAACCTTGACCACGTACTGAAGATCAGGCTGCTGGGAACAATGACGAAGTTAGCTCCCTCTGGAAATGCATGGGGTTTGTAGCTCTCCACAAGACCAACAATTTTGGCTCTTGAATCGATTGATTTTGAGTTTGTATGAGAAAGATATGATCCAAATACTAAAACTAAAAATTGAAGAAAATCTGCAGAATTTCGTGAAAAGTTCTTTAAGTTCTTCAACACATGTGGAGGGAAGGAGAAATGTTTAAAAAGAAGAGAGAGAAGAGATTTTCGGGCCAATCAGCAAGGGCCATGTCACCCACCCCGTGGGGGGCGCGTGGGCCTCACGGGGCCAGAGAGGGTCTCTGGCCGTGGGGCCCACGGCCTCCCTCACGGCGTGGCCCACGTGGCCTCTTGGCCACTCTCACCTCTCTCGCGCACTCTCATGTTCATCAGCCGTAACTTGGGCATCCGAACTCCGATTTTGAATCCGTTTTCAGATTACGAACTGTGACTCCCTCACGCACAACGATGACTATGTAACTTTGAAAAATGGTTGAGAAATCATCTCGGAAAACGATGATGAATACAACTCAACGAATGAGAACGAAAAGTAGCGTAGCTTCATCGTTTGGACTCGAAACCTTATGAATGAGTAACCGAAATGACCGGAACTTAATAAGGCATCAAATAAGAACATGTTCAAGTCCAAAACACAAAATACACAAACAAATAAACACATATTCACACAAGCATGCCATATCAAAGAGATAGTCACAAAGCATGCAATTCCACAATGTTTGTCTGTACAAGATCAATGCATGAGCATACTATGAAATGTGTGTATGTGTTATACCAAATGTTTGAACCACGATGCAGGGACACACATGTATGAATTGTGTGTGTGTGAGCTTACGCGTTGCAAGAGGAAGAAGAATCTAGATACCTTAGCATCCGAGTACGCGATGTTCCTCTTGAAGATGATATATGCAAGATACGTTGCTTTTAACCTTTGAAGCTTCTTCTCTCCAAGAAAAACCTAAGCAACTAATCAATACAAATAAAGAGTGTTTTGCAATGGAATCAAGCCAACACAAATCTAAGATCTTACACTCTTATTCTGAATGTGACTCTTTAATCATCAAGAACCCTATTTTTAAAAGAGAGATTTTTGTGAGAAAAAGCAATCAAGTTTGCTCATTTAAACACTCAAACCAAAATTCATATGCATCAAAATTCATCTAGCATCTTCTAGCATTTCTAGGATGCTTGCTTGCATGGGTCTTTCATCAACACACTTGCTTTGGTAAGTTCTTCACTATTATCATATATAATTAGTGTTTTATTTATTATGGCATCTCTTTTATTACTTGATTGTTCTTAGATTAAATTCTAACATTCAAGATAGAGATTGTTGTGTTGATTTGATTGAGTGTTGTATTGTCATAGCTATCTAGGTTTTCATAATCTATATTTAGCTAAGCTTATTGACATGTCATCTAGCTTTTAATATCTAGGATTGAATTAATTGCAAAATCATCATCCTAGATAAGCATATAGAGTAACCTAGCTCTAAATTGCATTTTGAATATTTCTCATATTCGCATAGGTTCTATTATCTCTTCTTAGAGAATTAAGTCTTGTGTTGTGACCGGGATTAGGCTGCTTAATTCGCAAGCAATTGGACTAAGTCCACTTATACTAGGATTAGGTAGGTGTGTGATTACTTACCAGGATTAGGTTGTAATCGGTTTACACATTTAGTGGATTCGAGGTTCGAGTGTGGCTCACTTATTAGCCCGTGGTTTTTCCCGTGAGGGTTTCCACGTAAAAATCAAGTGTTATTTAATTTCCGCATTTTACACTTGATTTATTGCTTTATCTAGTTTGGGGTAATTTCGTAATATTGACTATACACGAAAATTTGGGTAATATCTTTAAAATCTATTCACCCCCCTCTTAAACAGTTTTATCCATACCGTGCAATATTTGTTTCAGCCAATAAAGATATCCTCATCACTCTTAGCATCAAATTTGCCAAGTTGATCACGGTCATTTAAAATGTAGCATTTGCTTCCAAAGGAGTAGAAGTAGCTAACATTTGGCATTTTTCCTTTTCATAGTTCATAGGAGGTATTTCTAGCTCCGGTCCTTAGGAAAACTCTATTTCCTATATAGCAAGCCGTATTGACGGCTTTGGCCTATAGGTTCCTAGGGACATTGTTGCTATGCAACATCACACGAGCCATCTCTTGAAGGACCCTATTTTTCCTCTCAACAACTCCATTTTGTTGGGGTGTCCTAGGAGCCGAAAACTCATAGGAGTTACTTATACTATCACAATAGGTTTCAAATAAAGCATTATCAAATTCTCTCCCATGGTCACTTCTAATCCAGTTTATGCTTTTAATGTTTGAGTTCATTTCATTTTGAATTTTAGTACAAAGCATTTTAAACTTATCAAAAGTTTCGGATTTTTCTCTAAGAAAATATGTCCATGTGAACCTAGAGAAATCATCAACACATACAAAAATATATCTCTTTCCACCTAAGCTTTTGATTTGTATAGGACCCATGAAATCCATGTGGAGAAGCTCTAGGGGCTCCTTGGTGGAGAGATACTTGCTCTTTTTGTGCATGCTTTTAGTTTGTTTTCCTTGTTGGCAAGGTCCACAAACACCGTTGGCTTTCTTCCAGGGAGACCACGCACACAATTGAACTTTCCAAGGGTTCGTAAATCCCTAAAGTTCATGTGGCCAAGTCTTTCATGCCACAATTCAATTTGCTCATCATGGACACATTGTTTGAGACTATTCTAGCTTCAAGACAATAGCAATTGTCGCTAGATCTCATACCTTTTAACAAGTTTTGTCCATTGGGCAATACGATAAAGCAATCATTTTTACTAAATAAGACGGAAAGTCTTTCATCACTTAGATGTGAAATGCTTATCAAATTGGCCTTCAAGCCATCAACACATAAAGCATCGGATGAGGAAGGTAATCCGGGAATAGAAATGGTTTCTTTCCTTACAACTCTCTTTTTGGATCCATCACCAAAGGTGACACATCCTCCTTCCTCCATGACAAAAGTCTCGAAGAAACTCTTGTTTCCCGTCATGTGCCTAGAGCACACACTATCCAAATACCAAAAATTAGAAGAATTAGCCTTTAAGGCAATTTGAGCAACATGGCAAACATTTTCATTCTTTCTAATCCACCTTGGTAAAACATTTTCTTTCCTAGTGGTCTTTGGTACATGGGCTGTAGATGTCCTAGGATCATTCAAATCAATCTTATCATTCCTAGGAACATGCATCATGGCTCTTTTCTTTTTCTTCTCAATCATGCTTTTAGTTTTATACATTTTAATATAATGAAAGCATCTTGGTCTAATATGACCATCAAAACCAAAAAAATGACATATAAGAATGAAATAAATAATCATACATTGTCCTTGTGAATGCATGGGAGCCTTCCCTTGTTTTTGTGGTTGAGTAGGTTCAATCCATCTTCGTTATTGAAACAGTCTAACTTGCCTCCTAGGTTGAGTTTGCATGATTGGTTGCATTCCTTTGTGAGCCAAGTGTTGAGAAATGTTGTCTTGAGAGGCTTTAGTTAGTTGAGCTTGAGGTTGCCTTTTTGACACCACCTTCACTTGTGCATTCTTTGGACATTGTCTTAATTCTATCTTCTTAGGATTTTGCACCGGTGAAACATCTTTGTTGCCCAAGCTCTTGACAAACACGGTCTTTTAGAGGTTGAGATCTTCTTACTATCTTCATACCCAAGACCCTTCTTGTCACATGGATTCTTTCCAACACTAAGCAAATGATCAAGCTTTTGGGTGCTAGAGCTCATCCTAGTCATAGACTCTTTTACTTCTTCAAGCTCCCTCTTTAGACTTTCTTCATTCCTCCTAGATATGTCTAAATCCTTTCTTAGCTTATCTTCTACCTTCTTGGATTTTTCCACTTGTTCACTTAAGTGGTCATTATGAGATGAAAGCTTAAGATTCTCTTCTCTCAACATCTTGATCTTTTTCGTGGTCTTCATCTCTAAGCTTTTGAACTCGGCATAGTGTTCAACAAGAACCTTTCTCTCTACATAACCACTTGCAGAGTGAGTTGAGGAGTCATCTTCACTTGAATCATTTTCCTATTGACTCACTTCCTCTTCGTCACTTGTACCTTTGCTCATGTGAGAAGAGGCAAAAGCAATGAAGTTAGCTACTTCATCATCCGAAGTTTCTTCTCCCTCAATGGAGTCATCACTACTACCACTCCATATGGCGGCCATCACTTTACCTTTCTTCTTGTCATTGTGATTAGCACATTTGGGGGCAAAATGACCTATACCACCACATTCATAACATCGGACCCCTTTCCTTTCGGTTTTTTCTTGCCTAGGCTCAAACTTGTTGTAGGAACCCTTTTTCTTAAAGTTTTGACCTTTGGAACCAAAGTCCTTTTTCCCGAACTTCATAACCTTGTTGAATCTCTTCACAAATAAAGCAAGGTCTTTAATGACCTATACCACCACATTCATAACATCAGACCCCTTTCCTTTCGGTCTTTTCTTGCCTAGGCTCAAACTTGTTGTAGGAACCCTTTTTCTTAAAGTTTTGACCTTTGGAACCAAAGTCCTTTTTCCTGAACTTCATAACCTTCTTGAATCTCTTCACAAATAAAGCAAGGTCTTCATCCAAGTCATTATTTGCCTCTTTTTCATTCTTGGAGGCTTTCAAAGCAATTCCTTTTTGCTTTTTAGGAGGTGTGGAGGTAGGACTCTTCCTAGACTCATGAGCTAGAAGTCTCTCAATCATCTCACTCGGCTTCATATCCTTGTATCCACTATTCTCCTCTAAAGCCGTTACCTTGGATTCAAACCTATCGGGGAGAGACCTCATAATTTTCTGCTTAACTCTCCTATCTGAATACGGGTCTCCGAGTTGGTAACTTTGATTAACGATATCCATCAATTTGATTTCAAAGTCATTAAAGCATTCATCCTCTCCTATCCTAAGTAACTTGAATTGAGTTTGGAGGACTTGAAGCTTGGATTCCTTCACCACCTTGGTTCCTTCATGTGCAACTTGTAAGACGTCCCAAGCCACTTTCGCAATCTAAGTGTTCTGAATTAACTTGTACTGATTTTCATCCATTGCACAAAGAATGGCGTGCATAGCCTTCATATTCCACCTTGAAGTCTCGAATTCTTGTGGACTCCATTGAGCCTTTGGCTTCAACACATCTTTTCCTCCACCCGCGGGAGTCATCATAGGTAGATCATATCCATCCTCCACCGCCATCCACGCACGGTCGTGTATTTGACATATGTAGGATTCCATCTTTCACTTCCATGAGGAATAGTTCAACCCGGTAAGAAATGGAGGCCTTGTGCTAGAAGCACCCTCGTTACCACCACCATTTCCACCGTTTCCACTCATAGTGTTTATGAATGAATGAAATGTATGCAAAATGTATGAATGAACAAAAAATCACACAAATATAAAACACACCAAAATGAGCAAGGTTCACCTAAGTATATCTAGGAACCCGCTCTGATACCAATTGAAAGTTATCAAGGTGTGTTCAATATTAATCTAGAGAGGGGGGGGGGGGGGGGGGGGGTGGTGGTGAATAGATTTTATCCAATTTTACCAAATTTTCATTATAGGTTAATTTTACGAAAATGCCCCTATCTAGTCAATATAAAATAGCAAGTGTAATATGTGCGGAATATTAAATAACACTTGATATTTACGTGGAAACCCTTAAGGGAAAAACCACGGGCTAATGAGTGCGCCACACTTGAACCTCGAATCCATTAAATGTGTATAACGATTACAACCTAATCCCGGTATTTAATCACACACCTACCTAATCCCGATACAAGTGGACCTAGTCCAATTGCTTACGATTTAAGCAACCTAATCCCTGTCACAACACAAGACTTAGATCTCTAAGAAGAGATAATACAACCTAAGTGAATATATGAATACTCAAAATGTAATTTAGAGCTAGGTAACCCTATATGCTTATCTAGGATGATGATTTTGCAATTAATTCAACCCTAGATATTAAAAGCTAGATGACATGTCAAATAGCTTAGCTAAACATAGATTATAAAAACCTAGATGGCTATAACAATAAAACACTCAATCAATTTATCACAAATAATCTCTAACTTGTATTTAGCATATGATCTAATAACATACAAGTAATAAAAGAGATGTCTTAATATGGAAAACACTAAAATTAGATGAAGTTAGTGAAAAACATACCAAAGAAGATGTGATGATGCAAAACCATGCATGGATGCATCCTATATGGTCATGGATGATCCAAGATGAACTTTGATGAACAAAGGAAAATCTTTGAGTGTTTAAAGGTGAGTTCTTGTGAATTTGTTTCTCTTGAAAAATATTCTAAGGAAAAATATGATTTTGAACTCTTAAAAAACAACCTAAAAACATAGAGTCATATATATAGAGGACTCAAGTGAAGTGAGGTCGTTTTGAAAAAAACGCACTAGAAAATGCACTGTGCGCTGGTGAGCTACGCTGGTGGACCAGCGCATAACCAACGCATGAAGACAATTTGCATAGGGCGTTGGTCGACCAGTGCAGGTGAAAGGCACAACACCAGCGACAGAGAACTGGGCGTTCTGCGCTGGTGTGCTTGCGCTGGATGACCAGGGCATGACCAGCGACAGACCACTGGGCAATCTACGCTGGTGTGCTGCGCTGATCTGGTGCATGTGGACCAGCGCACATCCCATCCTTTTAAGCCTACACACAAAGGTGCAAGGGGTAAAAAGGTAAAGAAAAATGCATCCTAAGCCTAACATGATATGTCATTATAATCACAAGATGCAATCAATATACTCATGCAAGAAGAGAGATTAAATAATCAATAATGCACACATAATACAAACACACAACATTCAAGAATAAGAGATATGCAAGTGTTGTGTGTGTGTGCAACTACATCTCTTCAAAGCAAATTAAGCACTAGAAATTTACCTTTGGTGCTTCTTCTCTTGAGGTCTTGAGAGCCTAACCTACCTTTACAAAAACCCCAAATGTGGTTTGTCTACGAAATAAGCCAATCAATAATGTGAGACCTGACAATATTTATAGAAACTAGGAGGTACTTTTTTCAGATTTAATCCTACGATTCAGATGGTGAGGAAATCCATCCATTGATTGGTATTTGAAATCAGATTTCTTATCTTCAGATTTTGGGAAATGTGAGGATAAGAATTCTGGAGAAATTTAGATATTATTTTGGAGAGGTGTCCTACGGTTTAGATGGTGATGTAATCCATCCAATGGTTGGCAATTAATAGCTTAGATATCTTATCTTGATATTTTGGGAAAAGTGAATATCAGATTTCTGGAAAAGTTGAGATATTATTGCCGAGAGGTGTCCTACAATTTAGATGCTCTGGAAACCCATCCAATGGTTGGCATTTTTGATAAATCCATTAACTCGGTTGTGTAAAGACTCTTTTGCCCTTGGATATTTTTTAGAATTACATGGTTTGCCAGTGAGTGAGTGGGCCCCACAACACATACTAGATGTCTAGGTTCAATGAATCTGGTTCACTAGTTGGATTTTTTGAATTAAAGTGTTTTTGTCCATATCTATTTTTTCCACGTGGGCTTGCGGCTTTTGTCAGCCACATTCTGAGATGTAGCCAACTGGATACAGCTGTCATCTCTCCCTTTTAGAAGCACGTGTATTGCAACCCCTATTTTAAATTGAATATTATATTATGGATATTATGATTTACTACTCATCTTGTTCGATCAAATTTGGGATTCGTATGAGATGGAGCTACTCGATCGAGTTAAGTGTTGGAATATGCAATTGAGCATGTGAATTATACGATCCATTGGTCAATTTTGTGTAATCAACTCTTGTTTATCTTAATTTTGAACTTGTTTATATCTGTCACTGCTCATGTTATTTGATCGAATTAGGGAATCTTTCATATGGAGCTACTCGATCGAGTTAAGTGTAAGAATATGCAATTCAGCATGTGAATTAGACGATTCATTGGTCAATTTTGTGTAATTACCTCTTGTTAATCTATATTTCTCACTACTCATGTTCTTCGATCAAATTGGGGATTCTTTCAGCCCTGTTTTGGTAAATACACGACCCAGATCAAAACTTACCCATGGGTCCACATCGAAAAGTTAAGATATCATAATCGAGAGGTGACCTACGGTTCAGATGGTGATGCAATCCATCCAATGGTTGATAATTAGCCTTGCTCAGATTTCTTATCTAGAATAGTATATTTCTCAATGATAAATAGCCTACACCCGACTCTGCTAAAACTCATTCAATTCAACTGCAAGCAAAAATGAATTTCAATATCAGAGGTCCAACTAATTCACATCTTCATCTTCTGACGATGAGGAAGCGCAACTGTAGGGAAAAATACCGTAGTACACGCAGCGGAAGCGAGACTAAAAATTGATTTAGTAACTTTTAAAAAAAATTTCCTTTTATGAACCTTAAACCCTTTAATCAATTAAACACATATATTATCTAACAAAAGAATAATACCTTTTGTCGCGTGATCCGATTGACTTACGTCGATGGTAATCCGCAAGATCTTCAATCCTAGCACGAACGTGGATCACCTAGGAGCGTGGTCTCCCTTTTCTTTGAATTGCAAACCTGTGAATGGACAAATAAACTTTTCTTTTCTTTGTTAGTCACAAAAACAATCAAAAGAAGACTAAAATTATTCCGGTCACTTTTGAGTTCTCAATCTAATGATCGAAACTCGCGTGAACCTAAATCGATGTTGTACACACAAGCTTATTGATGAACAAGCAAATAGTGTACCATCAAAGAATAATTTATTCATTCTTTTATGTTTTTAGTAGAATAAAATTAATGCTCTCTATGAATTAAGAAGAAGAAGAAAAATTGTCTCTCAAGCACAAAGCATAGGGTGGCCGAATTCTATACATATGAATATATAGGTGGCCTAAATTTTCTTCTCTTTTCCTATTAGGGTTGCCGAAATCTTGCTCTCTTTTTCTACTAGGGTTGCCGCAAATCACACTCCTAAAAGGAGTTTGTGTTGCACCCTAATTTCCATAAAAAAATAGACTTCAAACCCTAATCCAACTAATAGATATTTTATTCTTTTTATTGACTAAAATAAAAGACTTCTTATTTGATTAAATAAATAAAATTAATTATTTATTTTCTTACCAAATAAGTCTTTTACTTTTAGTATACTACCAACAATAGTATAAGACTAGGAATCATATTTCCTAATCAGAAAAGATTTGTTTATTAATTAAACAATTAATTAATAAATTAATTAATTCTTATTTAATTAAAACAATGAAAACAAAATAATATCTTAGGTTAAAATATTAACCTTGCCGCCCCACTTGAATAAAATTGGGCCTAATATTATTTTCTTATTTCATTTAATCCATTGGACTTTAAATAAAAAACCCACATGTGAACCAGAACCATTCTTACTAAAAGAAACAAGCCCACATGTCTTTTATTAATATATTAATATAATTGAGCAGCCCATTACTTAAATAATGTGCAAATTATATTCTTAATATATTAAATGCAATTCTAGATGGACCCTTAAATTGGTCCGGTAGAATATATCAAGTGATCCACGCAAGTCCGTGTGGATTGGGGATCTTGGCGGGCCATCTAAATTTAAGCTTCAATAGACATAACCTAATCACAATCAACAAATGATTCACTTAGGTCCGATCCATTAATTTTAATTCATTCCACTAAAGAGCTAAAATTGAACTCTTAAATAAAGATAGAAAAGGAAGATGTTCCTCATTCATACCCTAGACAATCATGTTGGAGATAGTGTATCCTCGTGATTAAAATCAGTAATCGCCAAGAGTTCATAGACCGCCTATAACTCTCCAAGTTACCATATTTACTCATATGACCACGTTTTGAACTTGGATATTTTGACTTGTCCAGAAGCCATGTTTTCAATAGACACTATCGAAAACTCAACGTTGAGATTTAATATCCAATTACCTCAAAACATCCATATGATGATATTATACTCTCATTTAATAAATGGAGCCACGATGTCCATATCTATAAATGAAGTCCTCTATCGATTAACAAATGAATATCACCAAACTATCGAGGATAGACTATGCGTTATAATCGTACTCATTGATAACTCAAATGATATCATATGCAACCATAAGTCCATCATTTATCTCAGGATTAAGATAGACTCTCTGATTGTCCTGATAATGAAAAGACTATTATCTATTGACGGTTCTAGATAAAGCTTTTCATTGTGATCCAGTTCAATGCACCCAGTGCACTAGATCCTTTTGCTCGAAGACACTCCGATGATTTTAGACTCATCATATCTCATTTGATCCCACTCAAATGCTAGCAAAAGAATTCTACAACTTTAACAAGATAAAGGTGCCCAACCTTTAACTTAAGTTGTGAACATTATTCAAGACTAACTAAAGAATTGTGTCTACCACATACATATCCAGATGTACGAACAATTCTTCTTTTCTCATAGTCTTTAGACCTTATGATTATTTACTTTGACAATTATAATATTAAACTATAAATGCTATACGATTTGTTAAACCAGAAATCACTTTATTAATATGAAAAAGATTGTTAATTACAACATTACACTCTTGCTATTGAGCATAATCCTAACAGCAACTTATGGCAGATCTTGAAGCGATTGATGCTGAACAAGAAGTGATAATTGCCCAACATGGTAACTTCCAACAGACCATCGCTTAGTATCTCAATCAACAAAACAATCCAGTGACTAAATTCTTGGTTATATAGTGGTCAATCGAGACCGGGAAAGTGCTGATCATCGTTTGTTCTACGATTATTTTACCAAGAACCCACAGTATAACGATCAAATGTTTCGTTGACGCTTTCGAATGGGTAGAAGTTTATTTCTTTGTATTGTTAATGCTATGGAAGCTTATGACAACTACTTTGTGCAACGAAGAGATAGTGTGGGTAGACTAGGTTTGTCCACTCTTCAAAAAATAACAGCAGTATTTCAAATGTTGGCATATGGTCTACCAGTAAATGCTACTGACGAGTATATTAAAATAGAAGAGTCTACAACAATTGAAAGTTTGAAGATATTTTGTCGTGCTATTGTGTAGGAATTTGCAGATGAGTATCTAAGATCACCTAATGCTACTGACGTTGCCAAACTACTCTGTATTGGTAAAGATCATGGTTTTCCAACAATGCTAGGTAGTAGATTGTATGCACTAGAAGTGGAAAAATTGTCCAACGGCTTAGGCAGGACAATATGCAGGTCATAGTGGATCCACAACTATTATTCTAGAGGTTGTAGCTGATTATGATCTGTGGATATGGCATGCCTATTTTGATTTGCCGGGTACGAACAATGATATTATTGTGTTGGAGGCATCCCATCTTCTTACCAACCTTGCTTAAGGTTTTGCTCCTCTAGCTCATTATATCATTCAAGGAAAAGAATACAATATGGGTTATTATTTAGGTGATGGTATATACCCAAAATGGTCTACGCTTGTACAAACTATTCACGATCGACGTGGTTCAAAAAAAAATATTTGCAATGAAACAATAAGGATGTAGAAAATATGTAGAACATGCATTTGGAGTTCTCCAATCATAGTTTGCAATTATGGCAAGACCAATGTGTTTATGGCATAAACATGTTTTACATGATATAATGACTACGTGCATTATTATGTATAACATGATAATCGAGGATGAGCGTGATGTTGATGCAACAATTGACGATCATATGGAAGCACCAACTCCAGAAGTTGAGATGGTGGTAGATGAAAATACCTGATTTAAAGAATTCCTAGCTTGACATAGAGAAATCAAGGATAAATGAATATACTAATTCAGATAATTAGATGATGATTAATATGTACTTTTATTTTTATGCATTTTCTTTTTTATTATATGAAATGTAATGTTTAAGTTATTTTAATAATAAATGTAATATTTTACCTAGTTAAATTTAATTTCTTTTAATGTATTAATTTCGTAATTTCTTATCGTATTGCAGTATTATGTTAATTATGTGATGAAATGTTAATTATGGAGAAATATTTAAAAAAGGGAAATAAAGGGAATATTCTAGGGAATATTCTTTTCAGTGTAAAATTTGGTGTAGTGGGTTGGAGATGGAATAGTGAAATAGTGAGAAAGTTGCACTATTTTAGTGCAAAAGTTGCACCAACAACACTATTTGGGTTGGAGATGCCTGTAAGATCCTTGATTTGTATTGGCTTGATTCCATTGCAAAACTCTCTATATTTGTAATGGTTAGTTGCTTAGGTGGTTCTTGGAGAAAAGAAGCATCAAAGGTGAATAGCAACTTCTCATGCAAATATCGTCTTTAAGAGGAAAAACGCGTACTTGGATGCTAAGGTATCAAGATTCTTCTTCCTCTTGCAAGGCGTAAGCGCACACACACACAATTCATTCATATGTGTCCCTGCATCATTGTGCTATAACACTTTCACACACCTATTGAAGTATGCACATGCATTAGTCTCATATTGTCATACATTGTAGAATTGTATGTTTTAAGACTATGTCAAGGAAATGGCATACTTGTGTGATCTTGTGTTTATATATTTGTGTTTTATTGTATTTGGACTTAAACATGATCTCATTTGATTCCTTATTGATTCCGGTCATTTCAGTTACTCATTCATTAGGTTTCAGGTCCAAACAATGTAGCTACGCTACTTTGTGTTCTCATTCGTTGTGTTGTCTTCGCTATCGTATTCCAAGATGAATTCTAAACCTTTTGTCAAAGTTTCATAGTCATCGTTGTGTGTGAGGGAGTCATGATTTGTAATCTGAAGAAGGATTTGAAATTGAAGTTCGGAGGCCCGGATATAGTCGAAGAATGCGAGCGGAACGCGAGGGAAGTTTGCTTGGCCAACGGCTAAGAAAAGGAGGGCGCGTGAAGAGGCTGTGATGCTCACGGCCAGGCACCTCCTCTGCCTTCATGTGCCTCACATGCCCCTCACGGGGTGCTAAGGTTGCACATGTTGATTGGCTGCCTGTTTTCCCTATCTCTCTGTTCATTCGTGGGTTTAGAACCCGCGGTTAATTCCTGCGGTGGATTCCTACGGCTTCTGGTCCTCTTTTCAGCGGCTTCCTTCTCATTGGCACGAACTCGCCAGCTTCGTTGACGATTCTCGGCGGCTTTAGACCTTCTGCCCAGCAGGAATTGTCTCACCGGCTGAACTTCCCGTGTAATCCCCGGTGAGTTCAGGTCTTCTATTTGGCAACTAATGTCTCGCCGACTGCTTGCCGAGGCTTTGTGCCACGAGTTTTGTCCCACCAGACCTTCCTATGCTTTTGCTCATCTTTTGTCCAACTTTAATGCAAACACTTTCTTGAATGGGTATATTACCTGTACTTAACCAAGCCACACGTTATGTACACAAAACTGCTCGTAAACGAACACAAAAGATAGGAAAAGGGAGCGCTACATGTGAACATTTGTAGTGCGATCAATTAACATATAACGAAAGTGTCATACCTTTGTTGCGTGATGATTGACGTTGCGTCAATGGTATTCCGCAAGAGCTTCCAATCCAATCACGAACGTGAATCACCTAGGAGCATGGTCTCCCTAACTTTGAATTGTGTACCTAAGGATGGCTAACAAAAACTTTTTCTTTTTCGTTAGTCACAAAAACTTCCAAGAGATAACAAAGAATGTTTCAGTCACTTTTAAATTCTCAATCTTTTGATCGAAATTCGAGTGAACCTAATTCGAAGTTGTGCACAAAGCCTTTTGATGTAAAAGCTACTAGTGCACTATTGAAATAAAATGTTATCTTCTCTCTTTTTCCTCTTGGATGAAAATCACACTATGTCTAAGAGTTGGATTTATTTTTCTAAGCAAAAGAAATAACTCTCAAGCTAGCATTCGGTTTTGCCGTATTCCACTTGCCTCATATTTATACAGTGCACGAATTCAACTTGCCTATTAAAAATATATAGTGCATGAATTTTGCACTTTCCTTATATATTCTATATTAGCCAAATTCTGCACTTTATATTTATATTATATAGTTGCCGAATTCTCTTAACTAAAATATATGGTGATAGCCTAAATCTTCCCCCAAGTCGGATTTATGCCTTGTAGCCTAAATCCTAACCCTAGGTAGATTTCTTATCTTTAGCCGAAATCCTCACTCAAAAAGGATTTGTGTTTTCACCAAAAACTCCTATCATTCTTTAGAATTCCAAACCCTAATCCAACTCTTTAGAGTATTTGTAATTATATCAAAGACTTCTTTATTTGACTAGATAAATAAATTCCTTTTATTTATCTACTTACCAATTAAAGTCTTTAATATTTATTATACTACCAACAATAGTATAATACTAAGAAACATATTTCCTAGTTTAGAAAAAGATTTTGACTTTTAATTAAATAATTAATTAATTTTCATTTAATTAAATAATAAAATAAAACAATATATTAGGCTAATTTAATTAACCTTGCCACCCATGTATATACATGTGCATTATATTATTTTTCTTATTTCATTAAATCCATTGGACTTTAATAAAAAGCCCACATGTGAACTAAACCCATTCTTACTAAAAGAAACAAGTCCACATGTCTTTCATTAATACATTAATATAATTTAACAGCCCATTAAATAAATAATGTGCAAATTATATTCTTAATGTATTAATTACAATTCTAGATGGACTCATAATTAGTCCGGTAGAATATATCAAGTGATCCATGCAAGTCCGTGTGGATTAGAAATCTTGGCAGACTATCTAAATTTAAGTTTCAGTAGACATAACCTAATCACAATCAACAAATGATTCACTTAAATTCGATCTATTAATTTTAGTTCATTCCACTAAAGAACTAAAATTGCACTCTTAAATAAATATAGAATAAGTAAATGATTCTCATTCATACCTTAGACAATCTTATTGGAGATAGTGTATCCTTGTGAATAATATCAGTAAACGCCAAGAGCTCATAGACCGCCTATAGCTCTCCCAGTTACCATATTTATTAATATGACCACATTTTGAACTTGGATATTTTGACTTGTCCATAAGCCATGTTTCAATAGACACTATCGAAAACTCAACGTTAAGATTTAATATCCAATACCTAAAAATTTCCATATGATAATATTATACTCTCATTTCATAAATGGAGCCATGATGTCCATATCTATAAATGAAGTCCTCTATCGATTTACAAATGAACACCACCAAACTATCGAGGATAGACTATGCTATACAATCATACTCATTGATAGCTCAAATGATAACACTTGTAACCATAAGTCCATCATTTATCTCAGGATTAAGATAGACTCTCCGATTGTCCTCATAATGAAAAAACTTTTATCCACTGACAGTTCTAGACAAAGTATTTTATTGTGATTCTATTCTATGCACCTTGTGCACTAGATTCTTTCAAAGACACTTTGATGATTTTAGACTCATCATAACACATTTGATCCCACTCAATGTTAGGATTATGCTCAATAGCAAGAGTGTAATATTGTAATTGACAATCTTTTCATATTGATAAAGTGATTTTTGGTTTAACAAATCTTATAGCATTTATAGTTTAATATTATAATTGTCAAAGTAAATAATCATAAGGTCAAAAGACTATGAGAAAAGAAGAATTGTTTGTACATCTGGATATGTATGAGGCAGACACAATTCTTTAGTTAGTCTTGAATAATATTCACAACTTAAGTTAAAGGTTGGGCACCTTTATCTTGTTCAAGTTGTAGAATTATTTTGCTAGCATTTGAGTGGGATCAAATGAGTTATGATGAGTCTGAAATCATCGAAGGGTCTTCGAGTAAAAGAATCTAGTGCACTGGGTGCATTGAATAGGATCACAATGAAATACTTTATCTAGAACCGTCAGTAGATAAAAGTTTTTTTTATTATCAGGACAATCGGAGAGTCTATCTTAATCCTGAGATAAATGATGGACTTATGGTTGCAAGTGTTATCATTTGAGTTATCAATGAGTACGATTATATAGCATAGTCTATCCTCGATAGTTTGGTGGTATTCATTTGTTAATCGATAGAGGACTTCATTTATATATATGGACATCGTGGCTCCATTTATTAAATGAGAGTAGAATATCATCATATGGATGTTTTGAGGTATTGGATATTGAATCTTAACGTTAAGTTTTCGATAGAGTCTATTGAAACATGGCTTCTGGACAAGTCAAAATATCCAAGTTCAAAATGTGGTCATATAAGTAAATATGGTAACTTGGAGACCTATAGGCGGTCTATGAGCTCTTGGTGATTACTGATATTCTTCACGAGGATACACCATCTCCAATAAGATTGTCTAGGGTACGAATGAGAAATATTTACTTATTCTATCTTTATTTAAGAGTTCAATTTTAGCTCTTTAGTGGAATGAGTTAAAATTAATAGATCGGACCTAAGTGAATCATTTGTTGATTGTGATTAGGTTATGTCTATTGAAGCTTAAATTTAGATAGCCCACCAAGATCCCCAATCCACACGGATTTGCATGGATCACTTGATATATTCTACCAGACTAATTATGGGTCCATCTAGAATTGTATTAAGGTATGTGGGCTTGTTTCTTTTAGTAAGAATGGACCTATTTCACATGTGGGCCTTTTAATTAAAGGTCCAATGGATTTAATAAAATGAAAAATAATATTTGGGCCTATCTTTGTGTATGGGCGGCAAAGCTTGAAAAATAGCTTAATATATTATTTTATTTTATTATTTGATTAAATGGGAATTAATCAATTGATTGATTAATTATTTAATTAAGAAACAAAATCTTTTTCTGACTAGGAAATATGTTTCTTAGTAGTATAATAAATATAAAAGACTTTATTTGGTAAGTAGATAAATAAGGGATTTATTTATCTAGTCAAATTAGGAAGTCTTTGATATAGTCACAAATACACTAAAGAGTTGGATTAGGGTTTGGAATTCTAAAGAAATCTACCTAGGGTTAGGATTTAGGTTAAAAGACATAAATCCTATTTGGTAGAAGATTTCGGCCACCCAAAATATGGTTATCAATAGAATTCGGCCACCCTATTATTTTGGCAAGAAGAATTCATGAGTCATATATATATATTATTTTTGTAAGAAGAATTTGTCCACTACCTATTTTTTTGGGCAAGAAGAATTCGTGAAATATATATATTATTTTTGCAAGAAGAATTCGTCCAAGTAATATATTTAATTGGGCAAGAAGAATTCGTGAAACACATTATATTATGTGAATAGAATTCGGAAAACCCTATGGTCTTGGACTTGAGAGTTTTTTCTTTTGCTAGAGAAAAATAGAATCCAACTTTTAGACTAGTGTGATTTTCGGCCAAGAGGAATAGAGAGAAAAGTTTGTTCTTATTTCGATAGTGTACTAGTTACTTTTACATCAAAAGGTTTTGTGCACAATTTCGAATAAGGTTCACGCGAGTTTCAATCTAAAGATTGTGAATTCAAAAGTGACCGGAACATTCTTTGTTGTCTCTTGGAACTTGTTGTGACTAACGAAAAAGAAAAAGTTTTGTTAATCCATCCTCAGGTACACAATTCAAAGAGAAGGGAGACCACGCTCCTAGGTGATTCACGTTCGTGATTGGATTGGAAGATCTTGCGGATTACCATCGACGCAATGTCAATCGGATCACGCGACAAAGGTATGATATCTTTAGTATTATATGTTAATTAATTAGAGGGATAAGGTTCAAATTATGGAAAAATTTTAAACTATACTAAACTCAATTTTAGTCTCGCTTCCGCTGCGTGCACGTATTTTTCCCTACACTCAAATGGTAGCAAAAGAATCTACAACTTTAACAAGATAAATGTGCCCAACCTTTACCTTAAGTTGTGAATATTAGAAAAAGACTAACTAAAGAATTGTGCCTACCTCATACATATCCAGATGTATGAACAATTCTTCTTTTCTCTTAGTCTTTTGACCTTATGATTATTTACTTTTGACAATTATAATAATTAAACTATAAATTCTATAAGACTTGTTAAACCAGAAATCACTTTATTAATATGAAAATATTGTCAAACATGATATTACACTCTTGCTATTAAGCATAATCCTAACAATATCCCACTTGTGCTATAGCAAATGTGTCATATCTCTCATTCCCATGTTCTCTAGATGCCCATCAAAACTCTTCTTTGGTAGAGCCTTTGTGAAGGGATCCGCTAGATTTTCTGCTGACGCAATTTTGGTAATCATCATGTCACCCCTATGCACAATTTCCCTTAAAAGATGATACTTCCTTTCAATGTGTTTTCCTCTCTTATGACTGATCGCGCTCCAAATGTTCACATTTAGCACTCCCTTTTCCTATCTTTTGTATTTGTTTCTGAGCATTTTTGTGTATTTAATAGGGTGTAAATAAGTGTTTTAGGGAATTAAGGAAGTTCAGGGACAATTGTGTAATTGTGGAGAAATTAGGGGCAAAAGTGCAATATTCTGGAAAGGAATGAAGATTCTGTAATTAAGAAGAAGATCAGGGGAGCAGATGGTAATTTGCCATCAAACGCACAGCGAAGTAGCCACGTCACGCTTCAGAACGGCATCGTTTTGGCTTGGGCTCACGTCACGCTGACGTCACGATGACGTCACCCTTCTTAAAGCTCCAGTCGGTTCACCATGACCCACGCGGCCGACCCGGTTACCCGGTTGACCCGGTTTTAACCCGGCGACTTCTCCGGCGTATTTCGACCGTTTCCCGGTGTATTTTCTGGCTTTCTCTGCCCAGATCGGCAGCCCTCCTCCTATCGGTCACTATGGACCCACTTTTGGCCTCTCATGTACACATTTCCTCACCCATCCAAGTCCACCAACTTCCATGGAAATGCAAGCTTCAAGCTTGATTCCAGCGGGTTCTTGCACCCCCAAACTCGTCCAAGCTCGCCATGATTCAACGGTTTCATGCCGCGGGAATATTCCCGCAGTCCAGAAGGTTCAAACTCGCTGCCAACCTCTGAAAATCCACCGCGACTTCCGACGGCGGGAACAAGCTCGCCATCCAGGCGAGAACAAGCCCGCCGGAGCAACCGACTTGGAATTTTACACGTCCAAACTATTAGGATTATGCTCAATAGCAAGAGTGTAAAGTTGTAATTAACAATCTTTTTCATATTAATAAAGTGATTTCTGGTTTAACAAATCGTATAGCATTTATAGTTTAATATTATAATTGTCAAAGTAAATAATCATAAGGTCTAAAGACTATGAGAAAAGAAGAATTGTTCGTACATCTGGATATGTATGTGGTAGACACAATTCTTTAGTTAGTCTTGAATAATGTTCACAACTTAAGTTAAAGGTTGGACACCTTTATCTTGTTAAAGTTGTAGAATTCTTTTGCTAGCATTTGAGTGGGATCAAATGAGATATGATGAGTCTAAAATCATCAGAGTGTCTTCGAGCAAAAGGATCTAGTGCACTGGTTGTATTGAACTGGATCACAATGAAATACTTTATCTATAACCGTCAATAGATAATAGTCTTTTCATTATCAGGACAATCGGAGAGTTTATCTTAATCCTGAGATAAATGATGGACTTATGGTTGCAAGTGATATCATTTGAGTTATCAATGAGTACGATTATATTGCATAGTCTATCCTCGATAGTTTGGTTATATTCATTTGTTAATCGATAGAGGACTTCATTTATAGATATGGACATCGTGGCTCCATTTATTAAATAAGAGTATAATATCATCATATGGATGTTTTGAGGTAATTGGATATTAAATCTCAACGTTGAGTTTTCGATAGTGTTTATTGAAAACATGGCTTCTGGACAAGTCAAAATATCCAAGTTCAAAACGTGGTCATATGAGTAAATATGGTAACTTGGAGAGTTATAGGCGGTCTATGAACTCTTGGCGATTACTGATATTATTCACGAGGATACACTATCTCCAATATGATTGTCTAGGGTATGAATGAGGAGCATCTTCCTTTTCTATCTTTATTTAAGAGTTCAGTTTTAGCTCTTTAGTTGAATGAGTTAAAATTAATGGATCGGACCTAAGTGAATCATTTGTTGATTGTGATTAGGTTATGTCTATTGAAGCTTAAATTTAGATGGCCCGCCAAGATCCCCAATCCACACGGACTTGCATGGATCACTTGATATATTCTACCGGACCAATTTAAGGGTCGATCTAGAATTGCATTTAATGTATTAAGAATATAATTTGCACATTATTTATGTAATGGGCTGCTCAATTATATTAATATATTAATGAAAGACATGTGGGCTTGTTTCTTTTAGTAAGAATAGGTCTGGTTCACATGTGGGCTTTTTATTTAAAGTCCAATGCATTAAATGAAATAAGAAAATAATATTTGGCCCAATTATTTTATGTGGGGCGGCAAGGTTAAATTTTTAACCTAAGATATTATTTTGTTTTCATTGTTTAAATTAAATAAGAATTAATTAATTTATTAATTAATTGTTTAATTAAGAAACAAATCTTTTCTGATTAGGAAATATGATTCCTAATGTTATACTATTGTTGGTAGTATACTAAAAGTAAAAGACTTATTTGGTAAGAAAATAAATAATTAATTTTATTTATTTAATCAAATAAGAAGTCTTTTTATTTAGTCAAATAAAAGAATAAAAGTTTTATGAATTGAATTAGGGTTTGAAGTCTTAAATGACATGCGAATTTGGGTGCAACACAACTCCTCTTTTGTAGAGGAAAATTGCGGCAACCCTAGGAGAAACACATGAAGATTTCGGCCACCCTAAAAGAAAGAAGGAAAGAAAATTTGGCCACCTATATATTCACTCTTATAGATTTCGGCCAACCTAAGGTTTGGTGCTTGAGATTCTATTTTCTTCTTCTTCTCAATTCATAGAGAGATTATTTTATTCTACTAAAAACATAAAAGAGTGAATAGATTATTCTTTGATGGTACACTAATTGCTTGTTCATCAATAAGCTTGTGTGTACAACATCGATTGAGGTTCACGCGAGTTTCGATCATAAGATTGAGAACTCAAAAGTGACCGGAATAATCTTAGTCTTCTTTTGATTGTTTTTGTGACTAACAAAGAAAAGAAAAGTTTGTTTGTCCATTCTCAGGTTTGCAATTCAAAGAAAAGGGAGACCACGCTCCTAGGTGATCCACGTTCGTGCTAGGATTGAAGATCTTGCGGATTACCATCGACGTAAGTCAATCGGATCACGCGACAAAAGGTATTCTTCTTTTGTTAGATAATATATATGTTTAATTGATTAAAGGGTTTAAGGTTCATAAAAAGGAAAAATTTTAAAAGTTACTAAATCTATTTTTAGTCTCGCTTCCGCTGCGTATACTACGGTATTTTTCCCTACACAAACCATGCCCAAACACTCCCTACTATATATATCCCTCTTTCCCAACCTAAACAACTCTCTCACACATCCAAAAATACATAGCTTAGACTAAATTAACCTAGTTTAGTTTAGAATCACATCTCAAACACTACATAGTTCATGTGAATTTCCTAGCTTGGAAGAAGAAGGCTTTGTGCTCTATTGAAGAACAAGAAGTTTCATACTTGTGGTTTCTTCTTACTTTTACTTCTCTTCCATTTATTTTTAATTCATGAACATGTATGTGTAATATACTTTAAATGTTGAGGAATGGATTTTATATGAATTATTCTTGTAGTTAATTGATCTTATCTTTACCATATCCATCTTAAGTTATCATATGTTGAATTGAATTAGATTGAATGTATACATGTTGTTAATTGATCACTAGTAACATGTAAACTTTGTTTTACAACATTGATTAACTCTAGTGGTAAGAATTTGGTTAGTATTTGCATGTCCATGCATATTAACTAGTTCATGTTCTAGGATTGTAAACCTCTCTATTATTGTCATTCTATACCCTTAGTTGATGATAATTGAGTGGTAGGATTATATTGCATATTCCATAGAACATAGGTGCTTAATTGAGGTCAATTACTATATTCCTCATCATTTGTATCTTTGCTCTTGCATGATCTTTGCAAGAATTAGTTAATTAGGTTAGTTAATGATAATTTAGTTAGTTGTAATTAATTAGTGTAATTTAATTGTATTGCTTTAGTTGTTAATTTACTTATTTGCTTAGTTGATAATTTAGTTAGTTTAGGTTAATTATAATTGTCTTTGTAGTGTAGAGATTGCGTATCCTAGATCATAGGATTCGCATCGCTTTTAATTTCCCGCATTAGTGTAATCGCATTAGTTTAGTTTCTAGCTTACTTGCCACCATCTCATTTACATTTCCATGCATTTGTAATTATTGTAAATATTGTAATTAGCTTAATTATAACATAAGGCGTAGAACCGACTTTATGTGTACCAACCCCCCTTCCTCCGTGGGAACGATACCCTTACTCGTAACCACTATACGTGGCCATCGATTCGTATACTTGCGAAAAGGGTAGAAATACACTCGCACGCACGTACCATCATTTACCGATAGTTATAGAACTATCGTATGTCCCGCGTGCGCCGATCAAGTTATTGGCGCCATTGGGGATATTTTATTAGAACAATTACGTGCGCATCAATGACTTCTTGGTTCTCTCGAATTAGCCACTGCTCCACTATTGTCACAGTGGATAGTGATTTATTTATTCGCATCGGGAACCATTTCCAAGTCAATCAAGAATTGGCAAAGCCAAACAACCTCTTTGGCAGCTTCACATGCAGCAACATACTCAGCTTCCATTGTGGAATCAGCAATACAAGATTGCTTGATATTCTTCCATATAACTGCTCTTCCTCCAAGAGTAAACACAGATCCTGAATTGAATTTTCTAGAGTCAGAATCTGACTGGAAATCAGAATCTGCATACCCTACGGGAATTAAATCCCCTCCAGAGTATACAAGCATATTATCTCTCGTTCTCTTGAGATACTTGAAAATATGTTTGACTGCCATCTAGTAATCAGGACCAAGTTTTGATTGAAAACTGCTAACTATGCCATCAGCAAAACAAATATCTGGTCTAGTGCAGAACATTGCATGCATGAGACTTCCAACTGCCGAGGCATATGGAACTCTACTCATGAATTGCTCTTCATGCTCATTCATAGGAACTTGTTCCTTAGAAAGTTTGATTCCATGTCTAAAAGGTAACATACCTTTCTTGGAATCTTGCATGGAGAACCTAGACAAGATTTTATCTATGTATGAAGCTTTGGATAATGCAATCGGTCTATTCTTTCTATCCTTTATTACTTGGATACCAAGAATATAACTTGCTTCTCCTAAGTCCTTCATATCAAATTGTTTTGCTAACCATTCTTTTACTGATGTCAATACACCTACATCGTTTCCGATGAGTAGTATATCATCAACATAAAGAATCAAGAAAACCAACTTGTCGCCTTTGATCCTTTTATACACATAGGGTTCATCAAGGTTTTGAATAAATCCAAAACTTTTCACTGCTTGATCGAACCTTATGTTCCAGGATCTGGATGCTTGCTTTAATCCATATATGGATTTTTGCAACTTGCATACCCTTTCTGCTTGGCCATTTTCAATGAATCATTCTGGTTGCATCATATAGATGCTTTCGTCAAGACTTCCGTTAAGGAAAGCTATCTTGACGTCCATTTACCAAATCTCAAGGTCTAGAGATGCTGCAATGGATAAGAGTATCCTAATGGATTTAAGCACGGCCACAGGAGAGAAGGTTTCCTCATAATCGATACCTTCCTTCTGTGTGTAACCTTTAGCTACTAATCTAGCTTTAAAAGTTTCCACCTTTCCATCCATACATCTTTTCCTCTTGTATACCCACTTGCACCTAATGGGTTTTATCCCTTTAGGCAAGTCTACAAGGGACAAGACTTTGTTATTAAACATAGATTTAATCTCACATTGCATTGCCTTTTGCTAATGGCGACAATCAACATCCTCCATTGCTTCCTTATATATGTAGGGATCATCATCGTCCGAGAGATTCTCCACTAATTCTCCCAGACCGATGTATCTCTCGGGTTGTCTACTAACCCTCCCACTACGACGAGGAATGGTAGGTTCTCAATTTTGTGATGGTGCGGAACTTATAATTTGGCTAGGGTGTGTAACCTCTTGTGGAATTATATATCCTGACATCTCATTCAGGACAATTCTACTTTTAGGTACAAAATTATTCATATAGTCATTTTCCAGAAATTTAGCATTTGTCGAAACAAATACTTTAAGATCAGAAGGACTATAGAAATAGTATCTTTTAGTTCCTTTTGGATACCCTACAAATATGCATGTTTCCGAACGGGACTCCATCTTTTTTGTCTTTCCTTTTAACACATGCACAGGACAACCGAATATCCTTAAGCATTGTAAGCTGGGTTTTCGCCCAGTCCACAACTCATGCAGTGTTTGAGGAACTGACTTAGATGGTACATCATTTAGAGTGTACATCGCACTTTGTAAAGCATATCCCCAAAAAGAATTAGGAAGCGTTGAATAACTCAACATAGACCTAACCATGTTCAAAAGAGTTCTATTTCTCCTTTCTGCCACCCCAATTTGTTGAGGTGTACCTGGCGTAGAAAACTAAGAAATTATCCCATTATCAATAAGATATTGCTGAAACTCACCTAATGGATATTCTCCACCACGATCAGATCTTAAGATTTTTATGTGTTTTTCTAGCTGATTTTCTACTTCTGCTTTGAATGCTTTGAACATGTCAAAAGCATCCGACTTATGTCTCATGAGATACACGTAGCCAATTCTCGAGTAATCATCCATGAAAGTGATGAAGTACTCATATCCACCTCTAGCTTGAATGCTCATAGGACCACATACATCAGTGTGTATTAATCCTAATCATTCAGTGGCTCTTGTGCCTTTGGTCGTAAACGACCTTCTGGTCATCTTACCTTCCAGACAATATTCACAAGTTGGTAGATCATCAACCTTTAAGTCACTTAAAGGTCCATCACTAACCAATCTTTTAATCCTATCAAGGTTAATATGACCTAGGTGCAAATGCCATAGGTAAGTTTCATCTTTTGATAATTTTACTCTTTAATGATTAGGTTGCGTTAATTCTGTGTCTAACAAGTGAGAGATATTTCTATGCAAAAAGAATAAGCTGTCTTCCAATGTACCTTTGCAAACAAATTTGTTATTCCTACTAATAATAAAATCTTTATTAAAAGTAATCGAATATCCAAATTTATTTAAACAAGAAACTGAAATTAAATTCCTCTTGAATTGAGGCACATAATAAACGTCTATCAAATCTAAATGCCTACTAGAATCTAGATTAACTCTAATATCTCCCACTGCACTGGCAGACACCAACGTTCTGTTGTCCAAATGCAAGTCGATTTCATTCTTATTCAGCTTTCTCCTTTCCTGGAACCCCTGTAAGGAATAACAAACATGATTTGTGGCTTAAGAGTCTATGATCCAAGAATCTATAGAAACTTCCAGAAAACATGTTTCAAGATAATTAATATTACCTTGTTCCTACTTGTTCTGGGACTTTGGGCAATTTCTTTTCCAATGTCCCTTTTCACCACAAAGGAAGCACTTCCCTTTGATCTTGGTTACTTTCTTGGTCTCCTTCTTGGTAGGCCCAAGTTGCTTTTTCTTCTGTTGTTTCTTGACCCTCTAATAGGTCTTAACAGTAGCAACTTTACCAACTATATGAATCTGGGATTCATAAGTAGGAGCAGGTGGTTTAGGAGTAGATAGAACAAACTTATGTTTTTCAGCTTGTAGCAACAACCCAATTTTCCTTTTCCATGTGACATAATTATTACCAATTAAAGTATTGTGTTTTAGGATGTTGATTAGGGATAGGGTCATGATTTCTGAATAAAACAAAAATTATATATAAGTAAATAATCATGATAAAGCACTTTCGAATATTTATCTTAAATTAAATAAATAATTCAATTGTAAAAATTCAATGATGATCCAACACCCATAAATGTCATGCCTCCTTTGGGAGTTCGCACCATTTACTAGTTGTACTAGGTCCCATCTAATTGTTAACATAACAACCAGCGTTTTTAATTTTAGCATTGTGATTTTATTGACAAGAACTCTTGGGAGGACATCAATAAAATCACATTGAGTGTGTTACCAAGATATCGACCCTCAATATTTTCTCTCACGAAAATCCCTCCTTTGAGAGTAGATATCGTTCGAGTCAATTGTCTAGTCTATCTTTGTAAGGAAGTATTTTGCTAAATTCCATTCATGGATACCCCTTGGGGGGCTATCACACGAAACATAAAGCTCAACTAACCTTAGAGGCCGTAGGTGTTTCAAAACACCTTCTCCCACTCAATTATTTAAGGCGTGTGATTAAATTCCATAGAATGATTTACAAAGTTATCTAGATGCCAATTAGATACCTAAATCATTCAATACATGTTCATACCAAAAGAGATATATGAGTGGCACTCCTATTCTATATGACATGTTATCAAACAATAACAAATATTGTAATATTTACGGAAATATAAATAGCCACAATTTTGGTCCATCCTAGAAAAGCAAGTATATTACATTTGTTTGGAATACAAAAAATCCTTTCTTGGCGAACAAGTCTTCAAGCGGCCATCATCCACTTACGCACCCCTTGGCTGCCTCCCATGGGCATGCGCACCCCACAGCACCATAAAGGGCTGCCGTGCACAGCCCATACCACAACAAGTGCAGCTGCGTGCTAACTTGCGCACACGCTTGTTGCTATGGCGCACGATACCAAGCTTGTTCCGGTTGCTTACAATTCTTCAAATCTTCGAACCTTTGATACTTGAATATATTACAACAGTATTTAAATTATAAATTACTGCAGTTTTTTTATTTTTAATTAAAACTACTGCAGTATTTTTAATACAATATAGTGCAGTATTTTAATACAATATATTTTCTGCAGTATTTTTATTACAATAGCAAAATAAATAAAAAACTTAGTAACTACCAAGAAGGAAATGTGGCGATAATAGACCACCCTTTTTGTTACAATTCCGAAACAAAAATACATTGAAATTCTAGGACGGTACAACCAAGGCTCTGATACCAATTGTCAGGCAAAATACACGCGGCGGAAGCGAAAATATGTTTAGTATAGTTTAAAAAAATTTCCTTTTTAAAGATGAACCTTAACCCTTGATTAATTAATATATAACAAAAGTATCATACCTTTGTCGCGTGACGATTGAGGTTGTGTTGATGGCATTCCGCAAGAGCTTCCAATCCAATCACGAACGTGAATCACCTAGGAGCGTGGTCTCCCTTTCTTTGAATTGTGTACCTGAGGATGGATAACAAAAACTTTTTCTTTTTCGTTAGTCACAATAACTTCCAAGAGATAACAAAGAACATTCCGGTAACTTTTGAATTCTCAATCTTTTGATCGAAATTCGCGTGAACCTAATTCGAAATTGTGCACAAAGCCTTTTGATGTAAAAGCTACTAGTGCACTATCGAAATAAAATGTTCTCTTCTCTCTTTTTCCTCTTGGCCGAAAATCACACTATGTCTAAGAGTTGGGTTTATTTTTCTAAGCAAAAGAAATAACTCTCAAGCTAGCATTCGGTTTTGCTGAATTCCACTTGCCTCATATTTATATAGTGCACAAATTCAACTTGCCTATTAAAATATATATCGCCTGAATTCAACTTGCCTATTAAAAATATATAGTGCACGAATTTTGCAGTTTTCTTATATATTCTATATTAGCCAAATTCTGCACTTTATATTTATATTATATAGTTGCCGAAGTCTCTTGACTAAAATATATGGTGATAGCCTAAATCTTCTCCAAAGTCAGATTTATGCCTTAGCCTACATCCTAACCCTAGGGTAGATTTCTTATCTTTGGCCGAAATCCTCACTCAAAAAGGATTTGTGTTTTCACCAAAGACTCCTATCATTCTTTAGAATTCCAAACCCTAATCCAACTCTTTAGAGCATTTGTGATTATATCAAAGACTTCTTTATTTGACTAGATAAATAAATTCCTTTTGTTTATCTACCTACCAAATAAAGTCTTTAATATTTATTATACTACCAACAATAGTATAATACTAAGAAACATATTTCCTAGTTTAGAAAAAGATTTTGACTTTTAATTAAATAATTAATTAATTTCCATTTAATTAAATAATAAAATAAAACAATATATTAGGCTAATTTAATTAACCTCACCGCCCATGTATATACATGTGCACTATATTATTTTTCTTATTTCATTAAATCCATTGGACTTTAATAAAAAGCCCACATGTGAACTAAACCCATTCTTACTAAAAGAAACAAGTCCACATGCCTTTCATTAATACATTAATATAATTTAACAGCCAATTAAATAAATAATGTGCAAATTATATTCTTAATGTATTAATTACAATTCTAGATGGACCCATAATTAGTCCGGTAGAATATATCAAGTGATCCTTGCAAGTCCGTGTGGATTGGGGATCTTGGCGGGCTATCTAAATTTAAGCTTCAATAGACACAACCTAATCACAATCAGCAAATGATTCACTTAGGTTCGATCTATTAATTTTAGTTCATTCCTCTAAAGAACTAAAATTTCACTCTTAAATAAAGATAGAACAAGTAAATGATTCTCATTCATACCCTAGACAATCTTATTGGAGATAGTGTATCCTCGTGAATAATATCAGTAAACGCCAAGAGCTCATAGACCACTTATAGCTCTCTCAGTTACCATATTTATTCATATGACCACATTTTGAACTTGGATATTTTGACTTGTCCAGAAGCCATGTTTCAATAGGCACTATCGAAAACTCAACGTTAAGATTTAATATCCATATGATAATATTATACTCTCATTTCATAAATGGAGCCACGATGACCATATCTATAAATGAAGTCCTCTATCAATTAACAAATGAATACCACCAAACTATCGAGGATAGACTATGCTTTATAATCGTACTCATTGATAGCTCAAATGATAACACTTGTAACCATAAGTCCATCATTTATTTGAGGATTAAGATAGACTCTCCGATTTTCCTCATATTGAAAAAACTTTTGTCCATTGACGGTTCTAGATAAAGTATTTCATTGTGATCCTATTCAATGCACCTTGTGCACTAGATTCTTTTACTCAAAGACACTTTGATGATTTTAGACTCATCATAACACATTTGATCCCACTCAACTGCTAACAAAAGAATCTACAACTTTAACAAGATAAAGGTGCCCAACCTTTACCTTAAGTTGTGAACATTATTCAAGACTAACTAAAGAATTGTGTCTACCTCATACATATCCAGATGTACGAACAATTCTTCTTTTCTCATAGTCTTTTGACCTTATGATTATTTACTTTTAACAATTATAATAATTAAACTATAAATGCTATAAGACTTGTTAAACCAGAAATCACTTAATTAATATGAAAAGATTGTCAAAAACAATATTACACTCTTGCTATTGAGCATAATCCTAACAAGTCCAATTGCTTGTGATTTACACAACCTAATCTTGGAAGCTACACAAGACTTACTTCTCAATGAAGAGATAAAATGGCCTATGTGAATATGCAAAGATATCCAAATATGCAAATAGAGCTAGGGAACCCTACATGCTTATTTAGGATGATAATATGACACTTAAAACAATCCTAGATATCAATAGCTAAATGACATGTCATAAAGCTTAGCTAAACATTGATTTGGCAATCTTATGAAGCTATCACAATACAACTCTCAAACAATCAATACACTAATCTCAATCTTGTGTTTAAAATATATTCTAATGACATACAAGTGATAAATGAGATTGCATGTTAAGAAAGACACAAAATATGTAAGATATTAGTGAAAAACATACCAAGCAAACTGTGTTGAAAAACCCATGCAAAGATGATCAAGGATGATGCTAGATGATGATTGATGCTCATGGAAAAGTGTTTGAGTAATCAAATGTGAGTTCTTTAGTGAATTTTTTCTCTTGGAAAAATATGCTAAGTAAAATATTTGATTTTGAACTCATAGGGACGACCTAAGGATATAACAATATATATAGGGCTCCCAAATGATGCAACGCCATTTTGATAAAAATAGGGCAAACCGCTACGGGTACCACTGTCAAAGCCACAACGGTATCCACAGCAGTGCATTAAAAATGCATCAGGTATGAAGACCGCTGTGGCTTCCACAACGGTTAAGGCAACGGTATGCACTGGGCACAAAACGTTGTGCCAACCGCTACGGAAACCCACAGCGGTCAGGAGAGCTCGAAATAGAGCAACCCACTGCTGTGGCTACCGCTATGGATTCCGGCAGCGGTACCGACAGTGGTATCCTGAATCATGCAAAACCTAAGAAAAAAACAACATGCAATCTTAAGCTTCTAAAAGCATGGCTTTGCATCCTAATACCTAAACATGTCATGGCATTTCAATGTTCAAGATGTAATCAATTAAGAACATGCATGAAGAGATATTAAGAACTTGAATGTACACATTTAAAAACACACAACATACAAGAATAAGAATTATGTATGAGTTGTGAGTGTATGCAACTATATCTCTTCAAAGCAAGTAAGCACTAGAAATTTACCTTTGGTGCTTCTTCTCTTGAGGACTTAAGAGGGCTATGGTTGTGCAAAGTACCAACCATTAGAAGCCTAAAGCTACCTTTACATCAAACCCCAAATTGTGGTTTGTCCATGAAATAAGCCAATCAAACTTTGAGGAACTTACAATCTCCCCCTTTGGCTATTTCGTGATAAAACCACTACTCACATTGATCCTCACAACATAATTGAAACTACGGGATAACATTTAAATTCTACATTACAAAGAGTGATCGTGCTATAAATGTTCACATTTACCGCTCCTTTACTTAGCTTTTGTAACCATTTTCTGAGCCCTTTTAGGTATTTAATGTTGTAAATAAGTGTTTTTCAGGTATTTCAATTCATTAAGGGTATTTTAGACCAAACTGGAGAAAAGTAGCAAAATCGGGGCAAAAAAGGGTAATTACGTAATTATGGAGAATTAGGGGTCAAAGTGCAATTTTGGAGAAAGTATTGTAGAATCAGTGAATAGTAAAGAGATCAGGGGAGCAAACTGTTATTTGCCAACCAAAGCAATCAGCCACCTGCCACGTCATAAGAGGGACGACGTCGTTTTGACGCTGCTACCGATACAAGCGTGACGTCATCGTCTTCAACCTCCAACCGGGCAGAACAGACCTGCGACCGGACTCGTCAACCCGGTTCAGACCTAACAGAAGACCTGACGTTCCAGGGCATTTTTCGATGGTATTTCTAGCCTTTCTCAGCCCAGATCGATGGCTGACGCTTCTCCGGTCAGTTTCCCACCAGTTCTAACCTCCCATGTAGTGTACTTCCTCTCCACCAAATCCTCAAAAACCGTCAAACCTCCATGGCTGAGTTCAAGCTTCAAGCTCTTCCTAACGGCTTCTTGCACGCGGACAACACGTCCAAACCCATGGAATCTCAGTGAATTCATGCCCAGAGAAGAATCCCGCGAGGCAAAAAGCCTAAACTCGCGGGAAACCATCGTTTTTCACCGCGACCTTACGCCGGTGGGAATAAACCCATGAGAACAGTGTGTATGAACTAGCTGGACTTCTCCCACTTGATGAAACTCGTCCCACTTGCCTCTCCTATCACCTTAGCTTGTTGAACACACCTTTCCACCATAGATATTTTAAATAACTTAGCTTAGACAACTACCTTTTTATTACTTAAACTTAAATACTAGATTGTTACCTTTTTTAGCACCACACACTAGATTAGTTTTAGTTAGTTTAGTTGTAGAATCTTAGAGAGAGAAGAACTCTCTCACTTGGTTTTAGTTCTTAAACACTTTCCTATCACTTTCTAGGTAGCCAAACACTACTTTTAGGTACTTAGACTTGATCCTTTGGAGTTGCTCTAGAAGGATATTGTGCTTGGATTACAAGGAGGAGTCTTCTTGCACAAGGAACGAATCCTGGGTTTGTTTAGCTCTTCTTTCGTATTTTCATGTTTATATACTTCTATGTGTAACTAAACCTTTTGTTAAGGGATTGATGTAACTCTTGTAATTATACCATTGATTTAATCAATCCATTTGTTATTTCACTCTCTAAGGCTTTGTATGTGTGTATTATGAACTCCAATGATATGTGGATGATATGTCTTGCATATACATCTGTTTGAACACACTTGGTAGTTGATTTCATGCATAGAGTATCCAACTATGTGTATGAATGTTTCACTATCCATTTTATAGAGATGTCTCTCAGTAATTCACAACTATGGTTAATTAGAGAATCTCTAAATCATTATTCTGAAATTCTCTCTTGGTCACTTGTCTTTGATATTAGATTATGTGTAAGATGATGGATTTGGTGCTTAACATTATTGATAATGAAATACATGCCTTAGAATATTGTGAATGTGCTTAATGAATTATTGGTTAATGAAATGGTAGTTACTTGAATGAATCAATCCCTTAACATCTTTAATCTAGCTTAATCCTTAGTTCATTGCAAGCTTAGTATAATTAATCTAGAAAACATTAACTAGTGAACTTGTTAGGAATTAGGAATTCAATAATTAATGATAACCTAGTGCTTACTTGTTAGCTAATCCACCTCCTCATGGGAACGACTACTTTTACTAGTGTACCCTTTACTACTCGTACGACTTGTACACTTGCGATGGGTGAACCACCCGCGCGCCTCTTTTGGTTACCGTTGCAGTTTAGTTGCTTAGTCATCCTCATTAGTGTAATTTAATTAGAACTAGTAACGGGCGCGTCAAAGAGATGTTACAAAGATAAAACTTCAAGGCTTCAACTCTTGTAGAACAATCAAACCTTCAAAACAAAGTTTCTATACTTTCCAATGCAAGTATATTGTGACATGATCAAGTGAAAGTATAAACAAGCATTTGCATTAGAATTTTTCAATAAAGAAAACATGCAACATTATGCAATGATTGTGCAATGCAATGCTCCCCAATGCTCCCCCTCAACAAGTTACTCCCTCTAAATTCGCAATCTCCCCAACAAGCGCATTTGCTACTACCATTAGCAAGCTCCCTTTACCACCACATACTACTCCCCCTTTTTGTCATGATATAGGCAAATGAGTATTCCCCAACCAGGTCACTTGTAGCAAAGAGAGATAGTAGCATACAAGATATTTGCATAATCATATAAGCAACTTTATGTAACTCAATTAATTGGAGAGAACCAAGGAGATTTATTTTAAGAAAATGTGTGAATAATATGCTTTGCATACAAGACATGTAGCATTCAAGTCCAAAATACACTGGTATTTTGCAAAGCAAATGACAAAGGTTTCCAATAGAATACAAACCAATTTCACCGTTTGTCATGAGTAAAGCAAGGATATAGAGATTTCATTGAATTCAATTTAAGAGCAAATATATCCAACTTTATAAATGAAACATGGCATGAGCGACGTTTTGCACCTTATTCGAATTTTCTGGGTGAAATACCCGTATAATAGTAGCCATGTTCAACTAATAAAGAAAGAGAGACATTTGGATTGTAAAATCCTTTGAACAGACACAAGATCCTTTATTCATTTAAGTCTCATTAGCATTTCACACATTGTTTTGCATTTAGATAATGCAATCATAAATTCATGCTTTTTCATTTGAGTATGTCATTCGAATTTCATGCTTTTCATGTATCATTAGTATGTTATTAAATAAACATCATGTCATGGAGATAACTATAGGTCATTCAAAATGTACTTCCTATATAGATCTCCTAGTCCAAAGATGCATGTTTGAACATAAATATGACATGGATTGTAGTCAAAGCAAGGTTCACACTTATTAAAAAAAATATCATATAACATATGTGCAACCAAGATACTCAAGCTATTAATAAAGAAGCATAAGATATTTCAAATTTTTTCATGTGACAAGTATGCAAAATAGCTCTCTTTGCTTGAGTTCCCCATATGGGGTCAATCACCAAGACACATCACTCCACAAGACATATCCCAATAGATCTACTAAGAGTTTTAAAACTAGTTGCATATAAGGGTTTAGTAAATAAGTCCGCTAATTGATCATTTGTACCTACATGTTTAAGTACAATGCATTTATTTTCAACAAGCTCTCTAATGAAATGATGACGGATGTCAATATGCTTAGTCCTAGAGTGTTGTACTAGATTCTTGGAAATATTAATAGCACTCTGAAAGTATACAAACGTAGTTAAATAGCTTAAAGCATACCTAGAGGGAGGGGTGAATAGGTTTTTACCCCTTTTTCAATCCCTTGAACAAACTTTCGTTTGTCCCTCAAGGTAGCCTTATATACAACACATAAACCAATAATTCATACATAGACAAGATAAGCATATGATCATTTAGGCATTGTCTATATATATCAATTAGTTGTATGAGGTATAAGGACACATAAACTCAACAACAAAGAATACTTGTATTTCAATATTTGTTCAATGTATTACAAGTATAATCAAATATCACTATACACAAAAATTACAATATACAAAAGAATTATATTTACAAATATGATCAAATGAATTTGTTCACAAATTACACTTTACAAAATCTTGTTTCAATATACATCACAAGTGAATAATATGCAACAAGATAACAACATACACATATACAAATATAAGAGATAGAGATAGGAAGAATTAACACAAGAGATTTTTTAACATGGTAAAACCTCCAAGAAGGAAACATCCACCGGTTGAACTACAACCATTGGGTACTATATATATTGGATGGTAAATTAGAAATTCCTCAAAAGTGACCAACCATGACCAACTTTGAAATTCCATTAAGTAATAGTGTATTATATACCTAGAGGGGGGGGTGTGAATAGGTATAGGTCCAATTTCTTCCAATATTAAAAAATATGCGGAATATAACAAAAAAAATGCACACTTGAAGAGATTCAACAAATGAATTGATTTAACTAATGCAAGAGTAAATCAATATACAAGATATGGAAGATAAAGAAAAGTAAAGTGAAAATTGACACAAAGATTTTTACGTGGTAAAACCTCAAAGAGGAAACATCCACGGGTTGATACCACAACCACCGGCAAAGCAATCCACAATATGAAAAGAACTTACACACTCAAGCTACCAACACATGATATCTGCTCAAGCTATTAACTCCTAATCTACCCTCGGGCTAGTGAACCACAAAACCTACTACCTATCCAACGTGTGTCTTACACCTCTAGGTAGCAACATCCTATCCAAAGCTCTCAAGCTTCTAGGATGATTTCTTGCTTAGCTATCCGGAGTTTCCTACTCCTAGCTAAGTTTTCTTGCTTGGTTATCCGGAACACTTTCCTAACCAAGACTTCCTTGCTCTTTCCACAAAGCTTCACTCACTTTGCAAGAGACTTCAACCTTACACAAGGCAATGATCTAAGTGATGCAAATGATGCAAACACAATCAAATAAAGCTAGATGATCAATTAAACTAAATGAACATGCTTAGTGATAAACTAGAATTATGCTATCAACACTCAATCACAAATCTATCTAGAAATCAAAGCATGTGAGACAATAAGAACAAGATATGAATATTCAATATATCACACAAAAATCTTAGTTCTTAGATCATGAAATTAAACCTAGAAAATGTTATGAGGCACATCACATATAATATTTCTAGAATCAATTTCAAGATAGGTCAAGTTTAGCAAGATATGTTTAGTTGAAATCAAATGGCTAAAACTCAAACATAAAGCCCTAGCATATGTACTAGCATTCTTCTCAACACATTTCATCAATCAAATAGAAAGAATAAAAGAGATGATCAAAAGAAATTGAAAGAAGAACAAGTAACACATACAAAGTTGAACCACGAACTGAAATCAGGCCACTGAGAACAATGAAGAAGTCAACTGCCTCTGGAAATGCTTGGGATTTGTAGCTCTCGTCAAGACCAACAATTTTGGTTTTGGATCAATCAATTTCGAGTTCGTATGAAAACGTTATGATTGAAATAAGAACACTAAAATCATGAAGAATTCTGCAGAATTTTCTCTTGAAAATTTTCTTCAAGTTATGTTTGAAGGGAAGGAAAATCATATTTGAATGATTCAAGGAGGGAACAAAAATGACCCAATCGGAGGCGGCCACCTCACAAACCCCGTGTGGGGCACGTGTGGCACACAGGACCAGAGGGGTTCTCTGGCCGTGTGGCACATGGCCTCCACACGTGGTGGCCAAGGCATAGCCTTTGCCATGCTCGGCCCTCGCGCGCTCCTCTCACGTTCTTCAACCGTATTCAGACATCCGAACTCCAAATTCGAATCCGTTTTTTGATTACGAATTGTAACTCCCACACATATAACAAAGACTACAAAACTTTGACAAATGGTTGAGAAATCATCTCGGAAAACTACAACGAAGACAACTCAACGAATGAGAATGCAAAGTAGCGTATCTACATTGTTTGGACTCGAAACCTTATGGATGAGTAACCGAAATGACCGGAACTCAATAAGGAATCAAATAAGAACATATTCAAGTCCAAAAAACGAGATACACAAACATATAAACACTATGTCACACAAGTATGCCATATATACGCGATAGTCATAAAACATGCAATTCTACAATGTTTGTCTATATAAGACCAATGCATGTGCATACTTAAATGTGTGTGAATGTGTTATACCAAATATTTGCACAATGATGCAGGGACACACATACATCAATTGTGTGTGTGTGCGCTAACGCCTTGCAGAAGGATAGAAGCTTAAGTATACCTTTGACGTTTTCACCTCTTGAAGATGATATTTGCACTAGACGTTGCTTTTCAACTTTGAAGCTTCTTTTCTTCCAAGAACATTCTAAGCAAAAACTATTACAAATATAGAGTGTTTTGCAATGGAATCAAGCCAATACAAATCATGAACCTTACAAACTTCCTATTGGAGTCTATGTTTACCCAACCTTAATGGAAAGTACGAAATCCCTCAATGATGCAAAGCCACCATATATTGGACAACATACAAAACCAACATTGATGGTAGATTAGAAATTCCTTAAGAGTGCATACACATCCCATGTACCCCGCTCTTTTTTAGTCTATGTCTATCGATACGCCTAGGCCTACCAATATACAAGCCAACTCCCTATCCAAGGCACTCATGCCTCTAGGGAGCCTCACATGCATGACTATCCGGACCTTCCCGATCCTAGCCATGACTTCTTGCTTGGTTATCCGGACCTCAAGTCCTAACCAAGACTTCCTTGCTTGACTATCCGGACACCTCGTCCTAGTCAAGACTTCATGCCTTCTACAAGGACTTCCTAGTGTGATCATATGAATGCAAATGATGCAAACAATCAATTCAACATAGAACATGTGATCAATACATTCCATGGAACAACTAGACCTAAACATGTGATAACACAAGTAATAAAAGTCTAGATGCAATACTTGAATAAAAACCTAGGGCATATGGAAACACCTAACACATAAAACTCATAGTTTCATTCACACAAATAAAACTTGAACAATTCATATACATGAAGCACAAATTCAAGATGTTATAAACATACACAACAAAATGCTAGAATCATGAAATGTATTCAATGAAAATTCTAGCCAAAGATTTAGAGCAAGGATTAGATGATAAATCAATTAATTCCTAGTTAGCTCTAAAAACACATACAAAAACAATAATCCTAGATTTCATCAATCAAAGGATCAAAATATATTTCAAGGTTATTCATCATAAAATTGATTCAATCAAGTCACAAACAACCTTAGATATCAATCTAATCACAATACAACTCTCAAACATGTGAAAAACCTAGAATCAAAGACACTAGTTCACATATGTCTCTAATTAGACTTTTGATTAAGATTAATTATGAAGCTATCTTTCTCTATGGCATTCACCATACATATAAATACATATAGAAGAAGAAACCCCAAGAAAATTTGAAACAAATATTGCACGGTGTGTATAAAACTATCTAGAGGGGGGTGAATAGATTTTAAACGTATTACCCAATTTTTTCGTGTGAAGTCAATATTACGAAATTACCCCTAACTAGATAAAGCAATAAATCAAGTATAAAATGTAGAAATTAAATAACACTTGATTTTTACGTGGAAACCCTCATGGGAAAAACCACGGGCTAATAAGTGAGCCACACCAGAACCTTGAATCCACTAAGTGATAAAAATTACAACCTAATCCCGGAAGTAATCACACACCTACCTAATCCTGGTATGAGTGAACCTAGTTCGAATGCTTGCGATCTAAGCAACCTAATCCCGGATGCTACACACAAGACTTATGTGCTCAAAGAAGAGATTAAAACCCTAAGTGAATATATGAATATCCAAATGCAACATAGAGCAAGGGAAACCCTATATGCTTAACTAAAATGATGAATTTGCAATTAGAACAATCCTAGATATTAAAACTAAATGACATGTCAAATAGCTTAGCTAATCAAGATTAAGCAAAAACCTAATTAGCTATCACAATACAACTTCTCAAACATTCAATACACTAATCTCAATCTTGTATCCAAAATATATATAAATAACATACAAGTAATAAATTGAGATTGCTTGTTAAGAAAAACACAAAATATGTAAGATATTAGTGAAAAGCTTACCAAGCAAAGTGTGATGAAGAATCCATGCAAAAAGACATCTAGATGAACAAAGATGATGCTAGATGATGATTGATGATCATGAAATGGTGTTTGAGTAATCAAAAATGAGTTCTTGGAATTTTTCTTGTTTTTGAAAAATATCCTAAGTATGAAATCTGAATATGAACTCTCTTAATTGACCTAAAGTCAAAGTGGCATATATATAAGGGGCCAAATCAAAGTGTGGTCGTTTTGAATAAGTTGCCCTGTTTTTGCCTTAAGCGCTGTTCGTAGGGCGCTTTTGTACAGCGCCTGAACAGCGCCCCAACTCTGTTCTCTCGAGAAAACAGAGCGGCGCTGTACGTAAAACGCTTTGTACAACGCCTGTACAGCGACCCAACAGCGACCGATTTAAATCGATCAGGTCTGTACAGCGCTTTCAACAGCGCTTTGTACAACGCCTTTCACTATGTATGAATCCTAAGTCTATGCATGGCATGGCATGGCATTGGTCATACAAGATGAAATCACGATAAACATACAAGAAGAGATGTTAATAAACATTAATGCACAACAAGAATAAACACAACATATAAGATTTAACCATATGCATGAGTTGTGAGTGTGTGCAACTGTCTCTTCAAGACAAATAAGCACTTACAGTCTTACCTTTGGTGCTTATCAAAATGAGGTCTTCAAAGGGCATGAACAATAACAACAACACCTAAGCTACCCTTACAAAGAACCCCAACATGTGGTTTGTCTACAAAATAATCCAATCAACAAATGGGAACCTTACAAAATTGAAGGTTATAAAAGGAGAAAACTCAAAGATATGAACACTACCTCAATCTCACGAGCTGGTTCGGTTTTCTGGGTAGAACCACTCCAAATATTGATCAAACAGCTGCACAACCACTTCGAAAAGGTAGAAAACTCGATTACGAACAATCTCCAACTTGAATCAACCAATTCCGACTTCGTATGAGGAAGTTATGGTGTTTGGAAGGTGAGAACAATTGGAGAGAAAATTCTGGTGAGTTTTTCAAGCTTTTTCTTCTTAGAATGAAATGAAGGGAATTAGAAATATTTGAAAGGAAGAGAGAGAGGGAAAACGTGAGCCAATTAGGGGCTGCCATGTCAGCACCCCATGTGGGGCGCGTGTGCCACACGTGGGCAGAGAGGTGCTCTGGCCGTGTGGCACACGGCCTCCACACGTGACACACAAAGCTTGGCCTTTGGCCATGCTTGCTCCTCCCACGCTCCGCTTGCGTTCTTCGGCCGTATCCGGGCCTCCGAACTCCAATTTTGAATCCGTCTTTGGATTAAAAATCATGACTCCCTCACGCACATCAAAGACTACAAAACTTTGACGAAAGGTTGAGAATTCATGTCGAAAAACGACGACGAAGACAACTCAATGAATGAGAACGAAAAGTAGCGTAGCTACATCGTTTGGACTCGAAACCTAATGAATGGGTAATCAAAATGACTAGGACTCAATAAGGAATCATAAGAGATCATGTTCAAGTCCAAAAACAAAAATACAGAAACAAATAAACACAAAATCACACACGTATGCCATTTCCTAGACATAGTCCAAGAACATGCAAATTACAATGTTTATCAATTTAAATCTAATACATGTGCATGCATTACCAAGTGTGTGAAAGTGATATATAAATGTTGTTCACCCATGCAGGGACACATATGAATGCCATGTGTGTGTGTACCTAGCCTTGTAAGAGAAATGAGGTCTTATATACCTTTGTAGACCGATGAAGCACATTTCTCTTTGAAGCTGGCATCTTGCATGAGTTGTGGCCAAGACTTTCTTTGATGCCTTGAATCTTCAATACTTAGACCACTAAACATTACAAGAGAACATCATTTTGATATGGAATATATGCCAAGACAAACCAAAAACATAACACACTCATATTATCACAAAAGAGGGTGAGTGTACCCTGGTTGAATCCGTAGTTGACTAGCATTTGCTTTATCCATAGGAGTTGTGTGCATCCACTCCCCGCAACTATGTACTCGGCCTCGGCCGTGGACAAGGAAATCGAGTTTTGCTTCTTGCAAAACCAAGAGACTAAGTTGTTTCTAAGGAAGAAGCAACCGCCCGATGTGCTTTTCCTATCATCACAATTTCCTGCCCAATCTGCATCACTAAAGCCTACAAGACTAGCATTAGTGTCAAAAGAGTACCAAATCCCATAGTTGGACATCCTATTCACATAGCGAATGGTTCTCTTTACGGAAGAGAAATGGGACTCCTTAAGATCCTTTTGGTCCCTAGCACACACACCCACACTAAAAGATATATCGGGCCTACTTACGGTCAAATAAAGCAAGCTTCCTATCATGCCTCGATATAGAGTTTGTTCCACACTTTTTCCACTTGCATCCTTGCTAAGCTTCAAAGTGGTACTCATAGGTGTATCACAATGTTTGGCATTTTCAAGACCAAACTTCTTCACTAGGTTCTTAGCATATTTGGCTTGGGTTATAAAAATCTCATCCTTCAATTGCCTAACTTGCAAACCTAGGAAGTAACTTAGCTCACCAACAAGACTCATCTCAAACTCATGAGACATAACTTCAACAAATTGTTGGTATTTGGTGTTGTTGGTGGAGCCAAATACTATATCATCAACATATATTTGAGCTATAAAGAGCTCATTATTATCTTTCTTGATGAATAAAGTCTTGTCAACACTACCCCTTATGTAGTTATTGTCAACAAGAAATTGAATGAAACCGCCATTTGTGTCCAGAAGTGTCTAGAGCAATTATGCGGTTACGATCGGCAGCCATGACCGCCGTTCGAAACCACCGTTCATACCTGATCGATTTAATCTCTCGGGTTTGATTCTACGGTTGAATCGGCAGTTTTGAAACCGCCGAATGAAACCGCCGTTGATGCTCTGTTCTTCTCAGGCTCAATTCGACGGTCGTGAATGGCGGCCTGGCCGCCGATTGAAACCGCCGATCGGTGCGTTTCAAGGGCAAACTTGTGTTTTCACATGCTCTGTTTTTCATGCCTATAAATACATCTTTTTCTCTTGTTCTGATAATGACTCTTTGATCATCAAGAACCCTATATTTTAAAGAGAGATTTTGAGAGAAAAAGCAACCAAGTTTGCTCATTTAAACACTCAAATACATACCTTTATGCATCAAAGTTCATCTTGCATTCATCCATGAATGGGTTTGCATCATCACAACTTGCTTGGTAAGATTTTGATTAAGTTCATCTTATTTTAGTATTTTACTATCAAGCCATTCTCTTTTAATTTACTTGTATGTTTTTGATCATATGATAAATACAAGAATAAAGAATTGAATGTGATGAATTGATTGAGTGTTGTATTGTGATAGCTAATTAGGTTTTTGCTTAATCTTGATTAGCTAAGCTATTTGACATGTCATTTAGCTCTTGATATCTAGGATTGATTTAATTGATTATATCATCATCCTAGATACGCATCTAAGGTTCCCTAGCCTTGTTTGTTATTTGAATATTCATACATATTCACATAGTGAAAGTATACAAACATAGTTAAATTGCTTAAGGCATACCTAGAGAGGGGGGGGGGGGGGGGGGGGGGTGAATAGGTTTTTACAGCTTTTTTCAATCCCTTGAACAAACTTTCGTTTGTTCCTCAAGGTAGCCTTACACATAACAAAATAAACCAAGAAAGACATACATAGACAATATGAGAATATAATCATGTGAACAAGGTCAATGTATATCATCTAGTTGTGTGAGGTATAAGAACAAATAAACACAACAACAAAGAATACTTGTATTTCAATAGATGTTCAATGAGTTACAAGAGTGATCAAATATCACTATATAAAAATTACAATATACAAAAGAATCATATATACAAAAATGATCAAAAGAATGAATCCACAAATCACACTTTACAAATACTTGCTTCACTAAATATCACAAGTGAATAATATGAAACAAGATAATAACATACACAAATAAAATATAAAAGATAGAGATAGGAAGAATTAACACAAGAGATTTTTTAACGTGGTAAAACCTCCAAGGAGGAAACATCCACGGGTTGAAATACAACCATTTGGGTACTATATATATAGGATGATAAAAATAGAGAATCCACAAAGTGACCAATCTTTAGCTCACCCAACCTAGTGGAGTCTAAGTCTACCCAACCCTATTGGAAAGTATGAAATCCCTCAATGATGCGGAACCACCATATATTGGACAACACACAAAACCAACATCGATGGAAGATTAGAAATTCCTCAAGAGTGCATACACCTCCCGTGTACCCCGCTCTTTTGGAGTCTATGTCTAACCATATGCCTAGGCCTACCAATATAATAGCCAACTCCCTATCCAAGGCACTCATGCTTCTAGGGAGCCTCCCATGCATGACTATCCGAGTCCTCTCGACTCTAGCCATGACTTCTTGCTTGTCTATCCGAGTCCTCCCGACTCTAGACAAGACTTCTTGCTTGGCTATCCGAGTCATCCCGACTCTAACCAAGACTTCATGCCTTTTACAAGGACTTCCTAGTGTAATCATGTGAATGCAAATGATGCAAACAACCAATTCAACATAGAACATGTGATCAATACATTCCATGGTACAAATAGACCTAAACATGTGATATCACAAGTAATAAAAGTCTAGATGCAAAATACAAGAATAAAACCTAAAGCATGTGTAAACACCAAACACATAAGCTCAAAGTCTCATTCACACATACAACACTTGAACAAAGTATATTCATGAAGTACAAGTTCAAGATGCTATCAACATACAATAAAATGCTAGATACATGAGATTAAATCACTCAATATTCTAGCCAAAAATATAGAGCAAGGATTTAAGATGTAAATCAATTAAACCCTAGATTGCTCTAAAACACATACAAATACAATAATCCTAGATTTCATCAATCAAAGGATCAAATCAAATCTCAAGGTCATTTATCACAAAATTGATCCAATCAAGTCACAAACAATCTAAGATATCAACCTAATCACAATACAACTCACAATCATGTGAAAAACCTAGAATCATGGAAACTAGTTCACAAATGTCTCTAAATAGACTTTTGATTAGGTTTGATTGTGAAGCTATCTTTCTCAACAGCATTCATCAAACATACAAGTATATATAGAAGAAGAAACCCCAAGCAAATTGAAGGTTATAAAAGAAGAAATCCCAAAGATAAGACCAATACCTTGGATTCACGAGCTGGTTCGGTTTTCTGTGTAGAACCACCAGAAAATCGATCAAACAGCTGCCAAACCACTTGGAAAAGGTAGAGGACTCGATTACGAACGATCTCCAACTTGAATCACTCAATTCCGACTCCGTATGAAGAAGTTATGGTGTTTGGAAGGTGAGACAATTTGGGAGAAAAATTCTGACGGGATTTTGCAATTTTTCTTCTTGGAAATGAAATGGAGGGAATGGAGGGAATTTAAAAAGAGGAGAGAGAGAGATTTTTCGGGCCAATCAGAGGTGGCCACATCACCCAGCCCGTAGGGGGGTGCGTGGGCCACACAGGACCATAGGGGTCCTCTGGCCATGGGTCCCACGGCTCCCACACAGCTTGGGCCATGTGGCCTCTTGGCCACGTTCTCCTCTCACGCGCTCCCTCACGTTCTTCAGCCGTATCTTGGGCATCCGAACTCCGATTTCGAATCCGTTTTTAGATTACGAACTGTGACTCCCTAACACACGACGATGACTACACAACTTTGAAAAATGGTTGAGAAATCATCTTGGAAAATGACGATGAAGTCAACTCAACGAATGAGAACGAAAAGTAGCGTAGCTACATCGTTTGGACTCGAAACAAAATGAATGAGCAACCGAAATGACTAAAACTCAATAAGAAATCATAATAGAGCATATTCAAGTCCAAATACAAAAATACGGAAACATACAAACACAAAGACACACACATATGCTATTTCTTAGACATAGTCCTGGAACATGCAATAAGCAAAGTTTCTCAAGATAGTATAAATGCATTATCATATATTATCAAGTGTGTGAAAGTGATATATAAATGATGTTTAACCATGAAGGAACACAGAAGGATGCCATGTGTGTGTGTGTGTGCCTAGCCTTGTAAGAGATATGAGGTCTTATATTACCTTTGATGAACAATGAAGCACATATCTCTTTGAAGCCGGCATTTTGCATAAATTGTGGCCAAGACTTTCTTCGTCTTCTTAAATCTTCAACATATGGACCACTAAACATTACAAAAGAAACATGTTTTGATATGGAATATATGCCAACACAAACTATAAACCTAACACATAGGTTGCATTAACTCTTAATTGAGATTTAAGACTTGGGGCTAAGATTGCTTAGGCCTCAAGCAATTAGGACTAGAGCCACTTTTAAAGGCCCGTGTGGTAGAAGTGGGGGGTTATTGACCGGAGTGTTAGAAGAGGTCTACATAGGCTGTAAACTCCATTTCAATTAGTGGATTTCGAGGTTCGAGTGTGGCGCACTAAATAGCCCGTGGTTCTTCCTAGTGGTTGGGTTTCCACGTATACATCAAGTGTTATTTAAATTCCGCACTATATTACACTTGTTTGTCTTTTTTACTAGAAGGGGCATTTTCGTAAAATTTACTTGCATGCGAAAATTTGGTAATAAAGCTTAAAATCTATTCACCCCTCCCTCTAGATATATTTATCATATACACCGAGCGTTTATTTGTTCTTTCACCCAACATGTGGTTTGTCCACGAAATAAACCAATCAATAAAATGGGAATCCTTACATGGGACATTTATTAAGGGAGAGCATTATATGCTATGTTTTGGTCTCTTATATGATTTGTTCACATGATTCTTCAAAATTGTTGTTTGTTGGCATTATTCTTATTTTTGATAAATCTTGGGGATGCTATGATAAATTCTTATATGCATGTTGATTTGTGCAAAAATGATGTTTTTTGCCTTTGTATTTGTTTATTGGTCACTAACTTGTTTCTCTGTTTCCACTCATTTTGTTTTTAGTGTTTGTGTGATACAAGGTCATGGGAAAGGCTAAGAAAGTTGGTGTTTCTAATCTTTCGAATCCTATTGACAAGTCTAAGTCTACTTCTTCGTCCAAGGGTTCCAAAGCTAGCAAGGTGAAAAGTTTGGGAATCTTTGGAAGCAAAAAGATTATTCAAGAAAGAGGTATAGATTTGAACTCTTGTATTGAATGTATGTGTTAGGATTATGCTCAATAGCAAGAGTGTAATAGTGTTTTTGACAATCTATTCATATTCATAATGTGATTTCTGGTTTAACAAATCTTATAGCATTTATAGTTTAATTATTATAATTGTCAAAAGTAAATAATCATAAGGTCAAAAGACTATGAGAAAAGAAGAATTGTTCGTACATCTGGATATGTATGAGGTAGACACAATTCTTTAGTTAGTCTTGAATAATGTTCACAACTTAAGTTAAAGGTTGGGCACCTTTATCTTGTTGAAGTTGTAGAATTCTTTTGCTAGCATTTGAGTGGGATCAAATGAGTTATGATGAATCTAAAATCATCGGAGGATTTTCGAGTAAAAGAATCTAGTGCACTGGGTGCATTGAACTGGATCACAATGAAATACTTTATCTAGAACCGTCAATAGATAATAGTCTTTTCATTATCAGGACAATCGGAGAGTCTATCTTAACCCTGAGATAAATGATGGACTTATGGTTGCAAGTGGTATCATTTGAGTTATCAATGAGTACGATTATATAGCATAGTCTATCCTCGATAGTTTGGTGATATTCATTTATTAATCGATAGAGGACTTCATTTATAGATATGGACATCGTGGCTCCATTTATTAAATGAGAGTAGAATATCATCATATGGATGTTTTGAGGTATTGGATATTGAATCTTAACGTTAAGTTTTCGATAGAGTCTATTGAAACATGGCTTCTGGACAAGTCAAAATATCCAAGTTCAAAATGTGGTCATATGAGGAAATATGGTAACTTGAAGAGCTATAGGCGGTCAATGAGCTCTTGGCGATTACTGATATTCTTCACGAGGATACACCATCTCCTATAAGATTGTCTAGGGTATGAATGAGAATCATTTACTTATTCCATCTTTATTTAAGAGTGCAATTTTAGTTCTTTAGTGGAATGAACTAAAATTAATAGATTGAACCTAAGTGAATCATTTGTTGATTGTGATTGGGTTATGTCTATTGGAGCTTAAATTTAGATAGGCCCGCCAAGATCCGCAATCCACATGGACTTGCATGGATCACTTGATATATTCTACCGGACCAATTTATGGGTCCCTCTAGAATTGTATTAAGGCATGTGGGCTTGTTTCTTTTAGTAAGAATGAGTCTGGTTTACATGTGGGCCTTTTATTAAGGTCCAATGGATTTAATAAAATAGAAAAACAATATAGAGATATATTAATATATATGGCACATGGCCGAGATATATATATGATATTATATTGTTTTATTTTTATTATTGATTAAATGGAAATTAATTAATTGATTAATTAATTATTTAATTAAAAATCAAAATCTTTTTCTGACTAGGAAATATGTTTCTTAGTAGTATACTATTGTGGTAGTATAAATAAAATAAAAGACTTTATTTGGTAAGTAGATAAATAAGAGATTTATTTATCTAGTCAAATAAGGAAGTCTTTTATATAGTCACAAATACACTAAAGAGTTGGATTAGGGTTTGTATATAATACATATGCATGCGGAATATATAGATTATATATGCATGAATGCATGCGGAAATATATTTACATATATGCATGCGGCAGCATATATATATATATATGAGACATACACTATTATTTATATGTGTCATGCAGAGAGATATATATATAAAATTGATTTCGTGCATTACATATATATATATAATATATTGTGCATCAGATATATACAATATATTGCACTAGATATATATAATAGATTATGCATGGTCGTCGCAATATATATATATTTGGCATAGAAGAATTCGGTGCAATAAGATATATATTAGATTAGGCAAGTGGATTCTGCGACCTATATATATATTGTGCAAAGAGAATTCGGCAACCCTAGTGCTCTTGCTTGAGAGAGTTTTTTCTTTTGCTAGAGAAAAATAGAATCCAACTCTTAGATTAGTGTGAGAATTCGGCCAAGAGGAAAAGAGAGAAAAGTTTGTTCTTATTTCGATAGTGCACTAGTAACTTTTATATCAAAAGGTTTTGTGCACAATTTCGAATAAGGTTCACGCGAGTTTCGATCTAACGATTGTGAATTCAAAAGTGACCGGAACATTCTTTGTAGCCTCTTGGAATTTGTTGTGACTAACGAAAAAGAAAAAGTTTTGTTAATCCATCCTCAGGTACACAATTCAAAGAGAAGGGAGACCACGCTCCTAGGTGATTCACGTTCGTGATTGGATTGGAAGATCTTGCGGATTACCATCGACGCAATGTCAATCGGATCACGCGACAAAGGTATGATATCTTTAATATTATATGTTAATTAATTAGAGGGATAAGGTTGAAATTATGGAAAAAATTTAAACTATACTAAAACCCCTTTTTAGTCTCGCTTCCGCTGCGTTGATCGTATTTTTCCCTACAATTGGTATCAGAGCCTTGGTTGTACCCTTTAATTAATTAACGTATATATACGTGAATCTATTTCTTTTTATTGTGATTATGCATGTTTAGAAAGAGATGGCACTCTAGGTATTCGCATATATAATTACATGTGGATGTATGGATTTATATATGTTTTTATGTGGATTGTTGTTGCTCGATTTTGGTCCTAGAATTTCAATGTATTTTTTGTTTCGGACTTGTAACAAGAAGGGTGGTCTATCATCGCCATAATTCCGTCTTGGTAGTTGCTATTTTTTTTATTTTAGTGTATTAATATTATGTGCAGTTTTTTTTTTATTGTAATAAATTTTAGTGCAGTTTTTTATTGTAAAAAATACTGCAGTGATTAAAAAAAAAAAAATACTGCAGTGTTATATTTGTTTAAATACTGATGTAATGTATTTGGGTATTGAAGATTCGAAGACATTAAGAAAAGGAAGCAACCGGAACCAAGAACGAGCACCGTGCGCACCCTAGGAGTGGATTGGGCTGCGCATGGCAAGCCCATATCATGGTGGGCTGCAAACGGCAGCCCTATATGCTATCATGGGCTGCGCACAGCAGCCCCTTTGTGGGGTTGTGGGGTGTGCACGCCTATGGGGGGCAGCCGAGGGATGTGTGGATGGTTGATGGCCACTTGAAGATCTTGTATTCCTAACAAATTGTAATTTACTTGCTTTTCTAGGATGGACCAAAATTGTGGCTATTTATTTTTTGCATAAATATTACAATATTTGTTATTGTATGATAACATGTCATATAGAATAGGAGTGCCACTCATATATCTCTTTTGGTATGAACATGCATTGAATGATTTAGGTATCTAAATTGGCATCTAGATAACTTGGTAAATCATTCTATGGGATTTAATCACACGCCTTAAATAATTGAGTGGGAGAAGGTGTTTTGCAATACCTATGGCCTCCAAGGTTAGTTGAGCTTTATTATTTATTGGTAATCCCCCCAAGGGGCATCCATGAATGGAATTTAGCAACATACTTCCTTACAAGGATAGACTAGACAATGGACTCAAATGAGATCTACTCCCCAAGGAGGGATTTTCGTGAGAGAAAATTGAGGGTCGATATCTTGGTAACACACTCAATGTAATTTTATTGATATCCTCCCAAGAGTTCTTGTTAGTAAAATTGCAAGGCTAAAATTGAAAACGCTGGTTGTTATGTTAACAATTAGGTGGGACCTAGTCTAACTAGTAAATGGTGCGAACTCCCAAAGGAGGCGTAACATTTATGGGTGTTGGATCACCGTTGAGTTTTTATGATTGAGTTATTTATTTAATTCAAGATAAATATTTAAAAGTGCTTTATCATGATTATTTACTCATATATATTTTTGTTTATATTCAGAAATCATGACCCCATCCCTAATGAAAATCTTAAAAGATAATATTTTAACTGGAGATAATTATGTCACATGGAAAAGGAAAATTGGGTTGTTGCTGCAAAGTGAAAAACATAAGTTTGTTCTAACTACTCCTAAACCACCTGCTCCTACTTATGAATCTCAGATTCATATGGTTGGTAAAGTTGCTACTGTTAAGACCCGTCAAAAGGTTAAGAAACAACAGAAGAAAAAGCAAATTAGGCCTACCAAGAAGGAGACCAAGAAAGTAACCAAGATCAAAGGGAAGTGCTTCTTTTGTGGTGAAAAGGGACATTGGAAAAGAAATTGCCCAAAGTCCCAGAACAAGAGGGAACAAGGTAATATTAATTATCTTGAAACATGTTTTCTGGCAGATTCTACAGATTCTTGGATCATAGACTCTGGAGCCACAAATCATGTTTGCTATTCCTTACAGGGGTTCCAAGAAAGGAGAAAATTGAATAAAAATGAAATCAGCTTGCGTTTGGGCAACGGAACGTTAGTGTCTGCAAGTGCAGTGGGAGATATTAGAGTTAATCTAGATTCTTTTAGATATTTAGATTTGATAGACGTTTATTATATACCTCAATTCAAGAGAAATTTAATTTCAGCTTCTTGTTTGAATAAATTTGGATATTCGGTTACTTTTAATAAAGATTTTATTATTAGTAAGAATAAAAAATTTATTTGCAAAGGTAAATTGGAAAACGGCTTATTCTTTTTGCAAAAAAAATATCTCTCACTCGTTAGACACAGAATTAACGGAACCTGATCATAAAAGATTAAAATTATCAATAGATGAAACCTACCTTTGGCATTTATGCCTAGGTCATATTAACCTTAATAGGATTAAAATATTGGTATGTGACGGACCTTTAAGTGACTTAAATGTTGATGATCTACCAACTTGTGAATCTTGTTTGGAAGGTAAGATGACCAAAAGGTCGTTCTCGGCTAAAGGCGCAAGAGCCACTGAATGTTTAGGATTGATACACACTAATGTATGTGGTCCTATAAGCATTCAAGCTAGAGGTGGATATGAGTACTTCATCACCTTCACAGATGATTACTCGAGATTTGGCTATGTGTATCTCATGCGACATAAGTCGGATGCTTTTGACATGTTCAAAGCATTCAAAGCTGAAGTAGAAAATCAGCTTGAGAAACACATAAAAATCTTAAGATCTAATCGTGGTGGAGAATATCTATCTGGTGAGTTTCAGCAATATCTTATTGATAATGGGATAGTTTCTCAGTTTTCTGCACCAGGTACACCTCGACAGAATGGGGTAGCAGAAAGGAGAAATAGAACTCTTTTAGACATGGTTAGGTCTATGTTGAGTTATTCAACACTTCCTATTTCTTTTTGGGGATATGCTTTACAAACTGCTATATACATTCTAAACGATGTACCATCTAAGTCCGTTCCTAAAACACCGCATGAGTTGTGGTCTAGGCGAAAGCCTAGTTTACAACACTTAAGGATATTTGGTTGTCCTGCGTATGTGTTAAAAGGAAAGACAGAAAAGATGGAGTCCCGTTCGGAAACATGTATATTTGTAAGGTATTTAAAAGAAACTAAAGGATATTATTTCTATAGTCCTTCAGATCTTAAAGTATTTGTTTCGACAAATGCTAAATTTCTGGAAAAGGACTATATGAATGATTTTGTGCCTAGAAGTAGAATTGTCCTGAATGAGATGTCAGGAGATACAATTCCACGAGAGGTTACACAACCTAACCCAATTGTAAGTTCCGATCCAACACAAAATCAACAACCTACCATTCCTCATCATAGTGGGAGGGTTAGAACACAACCCGAAAGATACATCGGTCTGGGAGAATCAGTGGAGAATCTCCCAGACGATGATGATCCCTACACGTATAAGGAAGCAATGGAGGATGTTGATAGTCGCCATTGGCAAAAGGCAATGCAATCTGAGATTGAATCCATGTTCGATAACAAAGTCTGGTCCCTTGTAGACTTGCCTAAAGGGATAAAACCCATTGGGTGCAAGTGGGTATACAAGAGGAAAAGAGGTATGGATGGAAAGGTGGAAACCTTTAAAGCTAGATTGGTAGCTAAAGGGTATACACAGAAAGAAGGTATCGATTACGAGGAAACCTTCTCTCCTGTGGTCATGCTTAAATCCATTAGGATACTCTTATCCATTGCAGCATCTTTAGATCTAGAGATTTGGCAAATGGACGTCAAGACAGCTTTCCTTAATGGAAGTCTTGACGAAAGCATCTACATGATGCAACCAGAAGGATTCATTGAAAAGGGCCAAATGGAAAAGGTATGCAAGTTGCAGAAATCCATATATGGATTAAAGCAAGCATCCAGATCCTGGAACATAAGGTTCGATCAAGCTGTCAAAGGTTTTGGATTTATTCATAATCCTGACGAACCTTGTGTATACAAAAGGATTAAGGGTGACAAGTTGGTTTTCCTGATTCTTTATGTTGATGATAAACTACTCATTGGAAACGATGTAGGTGTATTGACATCAGTAAAAGAATGGTTAGCAAAACAATTTGATATGAAGGACTTAGGAGAAGCAAGTTTTATTCTAGGTATCCAAGTAATAAGGGATAGAAAGAATAAAACGATTGCATTATCCCAAGCTTACAAGGTCTTGTCTAGGTTTTCCATGCAGGATTCCAAGAAAGGTATGTTACCTTTCAGACATGGAATCAAACTTTCTAAGGAACAAGTTCCTAAGAATGAGCATGAAGAGCAATTCATGAGTAGAGTTCCATATGCCTCGGCAGTTGGAAGTCTCATGTATGCAATGCTCTGCACTAGACCAGATATTTGTTTTGCTATTGGCATAGTTAGCAGGTTTCAATTGAAACCTGGTCCTGATCATTGGACGGCAGTCAAGCATATTTTCAAGTATCTCAAGAGAACGAGAGATAATATGCTTGTGTACTCTTTAGGGGATTTAATTCCCATTGGTTATACAGATTCTGATTTCCAATCAGATTCTGACTCCAGAAAATCCACATCAGGAGCTGTGTTTACTATTAGAGGAGTAGCAGTCATATGGAGGAGTATCAAGCAATCTTGTATTGCTGATTCCACCATGGAAGCTGAGTATGTTGCTACATGCGAGGCTACAAAAGAGGCTGTTTGTCTCTACCAATTCTTGATTGACTTGGAAGTGGTTCCTAGTGCGAATAAGCAGATCACTATCTATTGTGACAACAGTGGAGCAGTGGCTAATTCAAAAGAACCAAGAAGTCATAAGAGAGGAAAACACATTGAAAGGAAGTATCATCTTTTAAAGGAAATTGTATATAAGGGTGAGAACATGGGAATGAGAGATATGACACATTTGCTATAGCGCAAGTGGGAGATTGTTAGGATTATGCTCAATAGCAAGAGTGTAATAGTGTTTTTGACAATCTATTCATAATCATAATGTGATTTCTGGTTTAACAAATCTTATAGCATTTATAGTTTAATTATTATAATTGTCAAAAGTAAATAATCATAAGGTCAAAAGACTATGAGAAAAGAAGAATTGTTCGTACATCTGGATATGTATGAGGTAGACACAATTCTTTAGTTAGTCTTGAATAATGTTCACAACTTAAGTTAAAGGTTGGGCACCTTTATCTTGTTGAAGTTGTAGAATTCTTTTACTAGCATTTGAGTGGGATCAAATGAGTTATGATGAGTCTAAAATCATCGGAGGGTCTTCGAGTAAAAGAATCTAGTGCACTGGGTGCATTGAACTGGATCACAATGAAATACTTTATCTAGAACCATCAATAGATAATAGTCTTTTCATTATCAGGACAATCGGAGAGTCTATCTTAACCCTGAGATAAATGATGGACTTATGGTTGCAAGTGGTATCATTTGAGTTATCAATGAGTACGATTATATAGCATAGTCTATCCTCGATAGTTTGGTGATATTCATTTGTTAATCGATAGAGGACTTCATTTATAGATATGGACATCGTGGCTCCATTTATTAAATGAGAGTAGAATATCATCATATGGATGTTTTGAGGTATTGGATATTAAATCTTAACGTTAAGTTTTCGATAGAGTCTATTGAAACATGGCTTCTGGACAAGTCAAAATATCCAAGTTCAAAATGTGGTCATATGAGGAAATATGGTAACTTGAAGAGCTATAGGCGGTCTATGAGCTCTTGGCGATTACTGATATTCTTCACGAGGATACACCATCTCCTATAAGATTGTCTAGGGTATGAATGAGAATCATTTACTTATTCCATCTTTATTTAAGAGTGCAATTTTAGTTCTTTAGTGGAATGAACTAAAATTAATAGATTGAACCTAAGTGAATCATTTGTTGATTGTGATTGGGTTATGTCTATTGGAGCTTAAATTTAGATAGGCCCGCCAAGATCCGCAATCCACACGGACTTGCATGGATCACTTGATATATTCTACCGGACCAATTTATGGGTCCATCTAGAATTGTATTAAGGCATGTGGGCTTGTTTCTCTTAGTAAGAATGGGTCTGGTTCACATGTGGGCCTTTTATTAAGGTCCAATGGATTTAATAAAATAGAAAAACAATATATAGATATATTAATATATATGGCACATGGCCGAGATATATATATGATATTATATTATTTTATTTTTATTATTTGATTAAATGGAAATTAAATAATTGATTAATTAATTATTTAATTAAAAATCAAAATCTTTTTCTGACTAGGAAATATGTTTCTTAGTAGTATACTATTGTGGTAATATAAATAAAATAAAAGACTTTATTTGGTAAGTAGATAAATAAGGGATTTATTTGTCTAGTCAAATAAGGAAGTCTTTTATATAGTCACAAATACACTAAAGAGTTGGATTAGGGTTTGTATATAATACATATGCATGCGGAATATATAGATTATATATGCATGAATGCATGCGGAAATATATTTACATATATGCATGCGGCAGCATATATATATATATGAGATATACACTATTATTTATATGTGTCATGCAGAGAGATATATATATAAAATTGATTTCGTGCATTACATATATATATATAATATATTGTGCATCAGATATATACAATATATTGCACTAGATATATATAATAGATTATGCATGGTCGTCGCAATATATATATTGGGCATAGAAGAATTCGGTGCAATAAGATATATATTAGATTAGGCAAGTGGATTCTGCGACCTATATATATATTGTGCAAAGAGAATTCGGCAACCCTAGAGTTCTTGCTTGAGAGAGTTTTTTCTTTTGCTAGAGAAAAATAGAATCCAACTCTTAGATTAGTGTGAGAATTCGGCCAAGAGGAAAAGAGAAAAGTTTGTTCTTATTTCGATAGTGCACTAGTAACTTTTATATCAAAAGGTTTTGTGCACAATTTCGAATAAGGTTCACGCGAGTTTCGATCTAACGATTGTGAATTCAAAAGTGACCGGAACATTCTTTGTAGCCTCTTGGAATTTGTTGTGACTAACGAAAAAGAAAAAAGTTTTGTTAATCCATCCTCAGGTACACAATTCAAAGAGAAGGGAGACCACGCTCCTAGGTGATTCACGTTCGTGATTGGATTGGAAGATCTTGCGGATTACCATCGACGCAATGTCAATCGGATCACGCGACAAAGGTATGATATCTTTAGTATTATATGTTAATTAATTAGAGGGATAAGGTTCAAATTATGGAAAAATTTTAAACTATACTAAAACCCCTTTTTAGTCTCGCTTCCGCTGCGTTGACCGTATTTTTCCCTTCAGTATGTTCATAAGATAATCATGGAAAGAAAATGGCATACTTGAATAAACATGATAGGAATTGTTAATGAGACAATGGTTAGAGAATTTTATCATGTATAGAAATCAAGTACCACCGTTAAGGATGCGGTTATGAACATGAGAGGAGTTGTCTTTAGAGTTTGCTCTTGGAAATTGAATGAATTTCTAGGTTTGCCTGGAGATATTGAATTGGATTTCCTTGGTGTTGATGTCTTGGAAAACCTTGATTTAATGGGTAAAACTCTTTGTGATGATGTCAATTTTGTGTGGGGGAAACGTGCCTTCATTAGGCAAAGCGAGTTGACCAAAGTGAGTGCTTTTTGGCATTTATTTGTTTGTTCTAATCTTATTGCTTCTACTAATGCTACCGAGCTTAATAGAGAAAAGATCAAGATTGTTTATGCTTTGGTGACTAACAAGCCCATTAATATTGGTGAGGTGCTAGTTGAACATATTGAGATTGCGGCATGTGCATCTCGGCTGGATAAGAAATTAGCATTTCCGGGTTTTGTTTCTCATTATTATATAGCCAAAGGTTTGTAGCAAGAAGACTATGATGTGCTTATTCCTCCTCTAGAGAAGTTAAGTGATAAACGTGTGGCAAACATGTCATACAAGGGAAAGGGAGGGGTTAGTGATACATTTAGGCTCTTTGGAAAATCACTTGATTCAAGCAATGTATCTAGTGCTCCTAGTCTTCCTATTTGGGATATTCATTTGAAGAATGAGGTGGAAGAGTCACGAAAGATAATTGAGGCTTCACAAAGAAAGATTGAAGAACTTAATGCTAAAGTGGTGCAACAAGATAAAAATATCAAGCTCTTGGAAAGCAAAGCATCCACTTCAAAGCAATTTGTGAGATCAACAAATCGCACAATTTTCCTTGGTGATAAAAGTGGCTAGAAATGGCTTTGAGGTATATTTTCTTACTCTTTCTTTTTGGCTTCATACCATGTCAAAAAGGGGGAGAAATATGAGAGATATATATCTAGCTTACTTAGTCTCAATTGTTTATTATTTTTTGTTTTTGGTGTATTTGGTATCAAGTTTGAACTCTATGGCTTGTAATATTTTTTGTTCATTCTTGGCTAGAATACTTTGTTGGATTGCATGTATTTAGGGGGAGCATACATGATCCATTTGAACTTAAATGTTTATTTTTATTGCCTAAGAATGAGTATTGCCATATGTGTTGTCTCTTGGATATTCTTGTGCTTTCAAGTTTATTTTATGTGATATCAAGAGAAGACCAAGAAGAAGTTCAACACTTCTTGTTAAATATTGTGTCTAGAAATGTGTAACTCATTGTACTCATTGTGACCATATTTTCTTTGTATTTGTTTTAGTATATATATAGGGGTTTTGACATGTAATTTGCCAAAGGGGGAGATTGTTAGGTTTTCGTTTTATCTTGGCATGTATTCCATATCAAAACGATGCTGTCTTGTAATGTTTAGTGGTCTAAGAATTGAAGATTCAAGTCGTCAAAGAAAGACTTGGCCACAACTCATGTAAGATGACGGCTTCAAAGAGAAATGTGCTTCATCGGTCTACAAAGGTATATAAGACCTCATTTCTCTTACAAGGCTAGGCACACACACATGGCATTCATATGTGTCCTTGCATGGTTGAACAACATTTTTATATCACTTTCACACACTTGGTAATGTATGCTCATGCATTAGATTCAAATTGACAAACATTGTAATTTGCATGTTCTAGGACTATGTCTAGGAAATTGTATACGTATGTGATTTTGTGTTTATTTGTTTCCGTATTTTTTGTGTTGGACTTGAACATGATCTCTTATTATTCCTTATTGAGTCCCGGTCATTTTGGTTTCTCATTCATTAGGTTTCGAGTCCAAACAACGTAGCTACGCTACTTTTCGTTCTCATTCGTTGAGTTGTTTTCGTCGTCGTATTCCGAGATGATTTCTCAACCTTTTATCAAAGTTTCATAGTCGTCATTATGTGTGAGGGAGTCATGATTTGTAATTCGAAGATGGATTCAAAATCGGAGTTCGAAGGCCCGGATACGGCCGAAGAACGCAAGTGGTGCTCGGGAGGAGCAAGTGAGGCCAGCGGCCAAGCTTGGCCACCACGTGTGGAGGCCGTGGGCCACACAGTCAGGGCAGGCCTCTGCCCCCGTGTGGCACACGCACCCCACACGGCCCTAGGGTGACATGCCCTCTTCTCATTTGCCGGTTTCCTTCCCTCTCTCTCTTCCTTTTAATTTTTCCAATTCCCTCCCATTGATTTTCAAGAAGAAAACGTTGAACTCTCACCAGAATGTTTCTCTCAATTTGTATCACCTTCCAAACACCATAACTTTCTCATACGAAGTCGGATTTGGTTGATTCAAGTTGGAGATTGTTTGTAATAAAGTCCCCTACCTTTTCCAAGTGGTCTTTTGCAGCTGTTTGATTGATTTTAGTGGTGGTTTTACACAGAAAAATGAACCAGCTCGTGATTGCAAGGTAGTGTTCATATCTTTGAGATTTCTTCTTTTATAACCTTCAATTTGCTTGGGGTTTCTTCTTCTATATGTATGTATATGTATGGTGAATGCTATTGAGAAAGATAGCTTCATAATCAATCTTAATCAAAAGTCTAATTAGAGACATATGTGAACTAGTTTCTTAGATTCTAGGTTTTTCACATGTTTGAGAGTTGTATTGTGATTAGATTGATATCTAGGATTATTTGTGACTTGATTGAATCATTTTATGATTAATAATCCTTGAAATGTGTTTTGATCCTTTGATTGATAAAATCTAGGATTAATTCAAGTGTTTGTGTATTTAGAGACAAATAGGATTTAATTGATTATTCAATATATCCTTGCTCTAATTGTTGGCTAGAATAATCATTGAACACATTTTGTGATTCTAGCATTTTTGTGTATGTTTGTAACATCTTGAATTTGTGCATCATGTATATGAATTGTTCAAGTGTTATTTGTGTGAATAAAACTATGAGTTTTATGTGTTAGGTGTTTTCTCATGCTCTAGGTTTTTATTCAAGTTTTGCATCTAGATTTTTATTACTTGTGTTATCACATGTTTTGGTCTAGTTGTTCCATAGAATGTATTGATCACATGTTCTATATTGAATTGATTGTTTGCATTATTTGCATTCACATGATCACACTAGGAAGTCCTTGTAAAAGGCATGAAGTCTTGACTAGGCCGAGGAGTCCGGATAGTCAAGCATGGAAGTCTTGGTTAGGACGTGAGGTCCGGATAACCGAGCAAGGAGTCATGGTTAGAGTCGGGAGGACTCGGATAGTCATGCATATGAGGCTCCCTTGATGCATGAGTGCCTTAGATAGGGAGTTGGCTTGTATGTTGGTAGGCCTAGGCGTATGGAAAGACATAGACTCCAAAAGAGTGGGGTACATAGGATGTGTATGCACTCTTAAGGAATTTCTAATTTACCATCGATGTTGGTTTTGTATGTTGTCCAATATATGGTGGCTTCGCATCCTTGAGGAATTTTGTACTTTCCAATAAGGTTGGGTAAACATAGACTCCAATAGGAAGTTGGTCAAGGTTGGTCACTTTTGAGGAATTTCTAATTTACCATCCAATATATATAGTACCCAATGGTTGTAGTTTAACCCGTGGATGTTTCCTCCATAGCGGTTTTACCACGTTAAAAAATCTCTTGTGTTAATTTTTCCTATCTGTATCTCTTATATTTGTATATATGTATGTTGTTATCTTGCTACATATTATTCACTTGTGATGTATATTGTTACAAGATTTTGTAAAGTGTGATTTGTGAACTTATTCATTTGATCTTATTTGTAAATATAATTATTTTGTATATTGTATTTCTTGTGTATAGTGTTATTTGATTATACTTGTAATACATTAAACAAATATTGAAATACAAGTATTCTTTGATGTTGAATTTATGTGTCCTTATACCTTATACAACTAATTGATATTCATAGACTATGCTTATATGATCATATGCTTATCTTGTCTATGTATGGATTTATGGTTTATGTGTTGTATGTAAGGCTACCTTGAGGGACAAACAAAAGTTTGTTTAAGGGATTGAAAAAGGTGTAAAAACCTATTCACCCCCCCCCCCCCTCCCCCCCCTCCAGGTATGCTTTAAGCTATTTAACTACGTTTGTATAGTTTCACCTTCTTGATGCCACTTTCACTTGTGCACTATTCGAACATTGTCCTAGATCAATCTTCTTCCTAGGAGTTTGCACCGGTGAATCTTCTTTGTAGCTCAAGCTCTTGACAAACACGATCTTGTTAGGAGAGGAGGTTTCCTTGCTATTTTCAAACCCAAGGCCTCTCTTGTCATAAGGACTCTTTCCAACACCAAGCAAGTGGTCAAGCTTCTTTGTACTAGAAGCCATCCTAGTCAATGACTCTTTAACTTCTTCAAGCTCCCTCTTCAAACCATCTTCATTCCTCTTAGATAAGGCTAACTCCTCTCTTAGCTTATCTTCACTCATCATGGATCTCACTACTTCTTCACTAAGTTGGTCAACTTGAGTTGATAGCTCCAGGTTTTTGTTAACCACCAAAAATGGCAGGGATCAAAGAAGAATTTTCCATCGACCTGGGAAATTAAGTCGGGATAAAAAGCTACTAGGAAAGAGGCACCCTGATACCCCGCCTATCTACAAAAATAACCAGGGTATAGACTTCTGTCTACCACGATCAAGTCTGAGGCTTCTAGGACCCAGAAAGTAACAGGGAACCCCAAAGACAAGGATTCCATTATCACAAGATCCTAAGTACTTGTCTGCTTCCAGGTATCCTGGTACCCCAATACCCCAATACCCCAATACCCCAATACCCCGATACCTCGATACATTCAAGCAGAAATTCGAGAAAAAAATGAGAAGAATGCAGGGTACTCGAAGTAGCCCGATTCTACTAAAAGCTAGGGACAGGTACCTGGTGAATAAATCTCGTGTTAAATACAAAATTCCCAGTGCTTCGACCCCGCCTAAAGCAAGAAGCAGGTACCCCGAATAGCAAACCGAGAAAAAAGACAAGTATTAAACACCATCGTTTGAGACAGAATGTCACATGCATTCTTACCATTCAAGGATCCCATTCAAAAGGGGAGTAAGCTCTTTCAGTTCTAAAAGGAATCACTTGATTTAAGGGATCAATTCCCTGACGAAATCGTCAATCTCTAAGGAAAGATACATAAATTGCTAAAACCCTAGACCAAAGTTCTAGGAGTGCATAGCAAGAAACGGACCTATATATTCATCGTATGATCATAGAGAAAGGGGACCGAAACCCTACTTGATACTTTTCCACTTATCTACATGCACGAGAGCTCCATCGCCATCGCCCATTAAGCTTACTTTTATCGCATAACCATTGCAATTGACTGTAACCCCATCATGTATTCGTTATCAATAAAACAAGTTACATATTCGTTCTACTCTTTTCTTGAACCCCTTTTTCTAGTTATTATCACCCACCATTGTTATTGAATCTCTAGGAAACTAAAGGTATCGAACTACCTGATACCTCTCCGACCAAGATCTACCCCGATCCTGGTCCCCCTTGAATTGTTAATTAGAAAAATCACCCCAGTGGCAATTTTCGGTTAACACTTTTGGCGTCGTCTGTGGGAAACAACTCCCCGCCTTTAATCAAACTACCAAGCTCTACCCAGAAGAAGTAAAAGATGAGGCTCCGATCCTCTCAGGGGCAACCCGCCACCTCAGGGCCCCATTCCCTCACTTTCACCCAAAGAAATCAAGGGAAGAGGAAGGGAACAAGAAGCCAGATCCCGGCACTGATTCCACCACCTAACACTGGCTCCGCGCCACAGGACCCTGTGGTCCTAGAGGTAAATCGAGATGCCATGGAACAACATGCCGCCGCTTATGTGGAGAGCATCGGTCTTCGGATAATTGCCCAAGGAATACCTTTTGAAGCACCCAGACTTGTAGAAGGAGCGGGACCAAGTACTTGGGTAACAGTATTTGACAGACTCGGGCCACCAATACTAGTGCCGGATCATCCTGGAGATTTCAGACCTCGACAGGTGAAATCAGCATTCGATATCCCGCCTAGAAGGATCTAGCCAACAACTAGACCAGCAGTAGACAGGAAGAATCCTCAGCCCGATGCAGGTGGAAGTACTGGACCCAAGAGGAACCAGTGGGATACCCGACCTCAGAAGGAGGAGCGCAAAGAACCAACGGTGGAGTCAGAAACTTTAGACAACAAAGGTTCAGTAGCCTGATCCAAGCATGACGGATCCAAGCGCCTTGAGGATCAGATGGCCAAGATGGTAAAGGAACTCCAGGAGTTAAGGAAGGCGAAACACCGGGGTACCAGGAAGAATCCCTTGGGGGAGATGAATGCACCATTCTCCAGAAGGATTAGAGTAGCAAAATTACCCCCCAAATTCAAGATGCCCACCGAGAAGTATTCCGGATCAGAGGATCTCGTGAGTTATATGGAGAGCTTTTTCCACCAGATAGAGATTCAGAATGCCACCCGGTCAGCTATGTGCAAAATGTTCCCTTCCACTCTGACCGACAGTGCGAAGACTTGGTTTAGAAAATTACCTTCAGGTAGTGTGGATTCCTTTACAAAGCTTACTACAGATTTTTGTGCTCAGTTTCAGGAGATCAAGCCTCGCCCCAAGGACCCCGTCCTACTGCAGTATGTAATCCAGGAGCGAGGTGAAACATTGAGGTCCTCCGTAGAGAAGTTCCGTAAGGAAGTGATCTAGATAGAAGTGTTTGTTGAGAAGGAGACCCTAGCCAATTTCAGAAGGAACTTGTGGGCTGGCAGATTGTTCCAGTTATTTGCCAAGCATCAGCCTAAGACCTACCAAGAGGCCTATGACAGCGCACTGGAGCAGGTGGATATAGATGAGCAACTCCGAGTCAAGGTTGAACATGATAAAGCTTGAACAGCTAAGTAACCTAAGAAGGAGTCTCCAAAACCGGCACCTACTAAGAAGTTTCAGAACCATCCTCCAAACCGATTGACTTACAGGCCACCTCCTCCCACACACCGGGAAAGACACCAGGTCAAAAGGACTCCACCCCGAGCAACCCCTCCTCTAAGAGAAGTAGCCCGGGTAGCAAGCGAGAAAGACTAGTACAACCACTACACTCCTTTCAGTGCCTCCTGAGAAACCATATACCTGGCTATTCGCAATAAGGGCTTGCTCAAGAAGCCTAGTCCAATGAAAGTCCCAGCTAATCAAAGAAATTGTTACAAATACTGTGATTTCCATGAGGATGTCGGGCACAACATATCCGAGTGCTACAGCCTCCATAACCAGATCGAAGGATTGGTAAGAGCAGGGCTTTTGGTTGAATTTTTGCAACAGGTACGGGATAGCATCAAGGCAGGAAAGGAGGTACGAGAGGAAATGCGAAATGTAGAAGATAGGAGGAAGGATGAAGGAAAGGATTTGATGCAGCAAATTTAGGTTATTCATACTATCAGTGGGGGCCCAACCCTAGCAGGGACTTCTAACAATTCAAGGAAGAACCATTCTAGGAAGATCCCAAGGCTCACTACTGGCCAGGATGTACTCCGGGTCTCTAGAGGATCACGAGAATATCCTTGCTCTGCTCAGATCATTTTCACCGAGGATGATGCCTACAACATAGTACAGCCCCATGATGATCCAATGGTGATCACGGTACAGATTGCCAACTGCCGGGTTCACCGCATCCTGATAGATACCGAGACTCCGAGAGCGGTGTAGATATTTTGTTCAAAAGAGCGTTGGAGAAGCTCAACCTCAAGAACCCTTGTTACAACAGCTGCACCACACCTTTGTATGGTTTTATAGGAGATTCTATGATGCCAGTGGGAACACACATTTTACCGGTGATAATTGGAGAAGCCCCCCTCCAACAGAATATCATGACGGAATTCATAGTGGTTGATACCCCGTCTGCCTACACTATAATCTTGGGAAGACCTTTCCTATCGGGAATCAGCGGAGTCCTATCTATTTATCACAATGTACTAAAGCTCTCGGTTGGAACCAAGGTAGGAGAAGTCAGGGGGGATCAGCAAGCAGCCCGCACCTGTTATGCAGTGTCCACTAACCCTACCGCTTTAGCCAAGCAGTGTGCCCATGTTACCAATGAACCGAGCCAAGGGATTCTAGAGCCGTATTACTATATCTTGGAAGAATGAGAGGTGACAACTTGATCGCATATCTTAGAAAAGTCCAAGAAGCTGCTAATCAGACCAAATATGGTACGATTTTGTACCCTTATTTCCTATTCTTTGTGCTTAATTCTCGGGCATTTTCCCGTATTTAATATTGCAAAATCAAGTGTTTCAAGTTTTATTAGGCCTCAAGGGCAATTTTGAAGAAGAGGAGTATCTTGGTGTAAGAAATGAGCATAAAGACATGAAACAAGGGAATCTCGCCACTTGCTGAATATAGGTCGCCATGGCGACAGGGAGGTGTTTTACAAAGGACCAGAGGTTGCCTCAAGGTCGCCATTTGGTCGCCATGGTGACAGAAAGGATTGTTGATCGCGCTCCAAATGTTCACATTTAGCGCTCCATTTTCCTATCTTTTTGTACTTGTTTCTCGGGTAAAACCAGGAATTTAATGATTTAAATAAGTGTTTCAGGTAAATAGGGAAGTTTAGGGGCATTGTTGTCATTTTGGACATTTCAGGGGCAAAAGTGAAATATTCGGGAATATATTGAAGATTCCGTGAATAGAGGAAAGATCAGGGGTACAAACTGTAATTAGCCAGCCAATGCACAGCGTCAACGCCACGTCACCCCTGGAATGGCGTTGTTTTGGTGCCTTAACGCGTCAGCCTGACGTCATGCTGACGTCAGGTCGTCTTCAACCTTAAGCTGACCCGCGCGCCAAACCCGTTTACCCGGTTGACCTGGTTTTGACCCGGTCGTGACCCGACTCTTGCCCAACATTTTTTCGACCACCTTCCGACTATTTTTTCAGCCCATTTCAGTCCAGATCGACGGCTCTCCACCTCCCGGTCACGATGGACCCATTTTGAGGCTCCCATGCACACATTTCCTCACCCATCCAAGTCCACCAACTTCCATGGAAATGCAAGCTTCGTGCTCACTTCCAGCGGGTTCTTGCACGCCCAAAGATGTCCAAACTCGCCAAGATTCTGCGGTTTCATTCCGCGGGAACATTCCCACAGTCCAGAAGGTTCAAACTCGCGGCCAACCTCTGAAAATCCACAGCGACTTCCGACGATGGGAATGAACCCGCGAGATAGGGGAGACAAGCCCGCCGGAGCAACCGACTTATGAGTTTTGCACGTCCAAACTTGCCCAAACCTTCCCTACTATATATATTTACCTTTCCCAACCTTAAACACAATCCCCAAGTATCCAAATAACCCTACTATCACCCAAATAGCTTAGCATAATCCCTAATGTCCAAATAAATACCTAAACTAGCCTAAATTACCTTAGAATAAGCCTAGTCTAGCTTAGAACCCACCACCTCAACACTACATGGTTCATGTGGATTTCTAGCTTAGAAGAATGAGGCTTGGTGCTTGATTGAAGACAAAAAGCTTACCAATTTGTGGTTTCTTCTTAATCTTTTACTTCTCTTCTTATTTGTATATCATGAACATGTATGTGTAATATACTTTGAATGTTGAGGAATGGATTTTATATGATTTATCTTGTATTTAATTGATCATATCTTTACCATATCAATCTTGAGTTATTATATGTTGATTGGAGCTTAATTGAATGTATACATGTTGTTAATTGATCACTAGTAACATGTAAACTTTGTTTTCCAACATTGATTATCTCTAGTGGAGAGGATTGGGTTAGTATTTGCATGTCCATGCATATTAGCTAGTTCTCATGTTCTAGGATTGTAAACCTCTCTATTATTGTCATTCTATATCCATAGTTGATGGTAATTTAGTGGTAGGATTTTATTGCATATTCTATAGAACAAAAGATGCTTAATTGAGATCAATTGATATATTCCTCTTCATTTGTATCTTTGCTCTTGCATAACCCTTGCAAGAATTAGTTAGTTAGATTAGTTAATGATAATTTAGTTAGTTGTAGTGATTCAGTGTAACTTAATTGTATTGCTTTAGTGTTAATTTACTTATTTGCTTTAGTTGCCATCTAATTAGTTTAGGTTAATTATAATTGTCATTGTAGTGTAGAGATTGCGTATCCTTGATCGTAGGATTCGCATCGCTTTTAATTCTCCGCATTAGTGTAATCGCATTAGTTTAGTTTCTAGCTTACTTACTGCCATCTCCATTTACATTTTCATGCACGTGTAATTATTGTAAATATTGCAATTAGCTTAATTATAACATAAGACGTAGAACCGACTTTACGTGTACCAACCATCCTTCCTCGTGGGAACGATACCCTTACTCGTAACCACTATACGTGGCGAACGATTCGTATACTTGCGAAAAAGGGTAGAAATACACTCGTACGCACGTACCATCATTTACCGATAGTTATAGAACTATCGTGTGTCCCGTGTGCGCCGATCAAGTTATTGGCGCCAATTACGTGCGGATCAATTGTTAATAGAATGGATATTTTATTAGAACATTTACGTGCGCATCAATTGTTTCAGAAGAGCAAAGGTCGCCATTTGGTCGCCATGGCGACAGACTATCTTTCTCCAAGTAAATGCATCAGGTGTGGTCGCCATTTGCATGTCGCCATGGCGACCTCTCCCCAAATTCCTCAGTGTCGCCATTTGCGAAGAGCGAAAAATATAATGCTCATGGCGACAATTGGATCTCAGAAAGCATAACAGTATTGTAAGGATTCTCATTTATTAATTGGCTTATTTCATGGACAAACCACATATTGGGGTTTGATGTAAGGGTAGCTTAGGTAATTGATGGTTGGTGTTTTACACAACCAAGGCCCGCTCAAGACCTCAAGACAAGAAGCACCAAAGGTATATTCAAGTGCTTTCTTGCTTTGAAAAGATCTAGTTGCACACACACACAACTCATGCATAAATCTTATTCTTGTATGTTGTGTGTTTTATATGAGTGCTTGCATGTTTTATTTGATTGCATCTAGGTTATTAAAATGCCATGACATGATAGGCATTATGATGCATTCAATTCCCACACTTGCACTTCATGTATGTTAGTTTTAAGTGTGGTATAATTCGTTTCCCAAAGATGGTTCAGAAACATCCGTGAAAGTTCTCACGGTGTGTTAAATATTAATCTAGAGGGGGGGGGGGGGGGGGGGGGGGGGGGGTTAATAGTATACAAACGTAGTTAAATTGCTTAAGGCATACCTAGAGGGGAGGGAGGGTGAATAGGTTTTTACGCCTTTTTCAATCCCTTGAACAAACTTTCGTTTGTCCCTCAAGGTTGCCTTACATACAACAAACATACTAAGAAAAGGCAACATACATAGACAATATGAATAGGTAATCATATAAGCATGGTCTACATACATCAACAAGTTGTATGAGGTAAACAAACAAATAAGTATAACAACAAAGAATACTTGTATTTCACTATATGTTCAATGAGTTACAAGAGTGATCAAATATCACTATACACAAATACAATATACAAAAGAATCATAGAAATAAAATTGATCAATAAAATGAATTCACTAATTACACTATACAAAGTCTTACTTCACAATACATCATAAGTGAATATTATGAAACAAGATAATAAAAATATACAATTAAAATATAAGAGATAAAGATAAGAAGAATTAACACAAGAGATTTTTTAACATGGTAAAACCTCCAAGGAGCAAACATCCACAGGTTGAACTACAACCACTGGGTACTATATTATTGGAAAGTAAACATAGAACATTCACAAAGTGACCAATCTTTAGCTCACCCAACCTAGTGAAGTCTAAGCCTACCCAACCCTATTGGAAAAAGTGAAATCCCTCAATGATGCGAAACCACCATATATTGGACACCACACAAAACCAACATCGATGGTAGATTAGAAATTCCTCAAGAGTGCATACACCTCCCGTGTACCCCGCTCTATCGGAGTCTATGTCTAACCATACGCCTAGGCCTACCAATACAATAGCCAAATCCCTATTCAATGCACTCTTGCCTTTAGGGAGCCTCCCATGCATGACTATCCGAGTCCTCCCGACTCTAGCCATGACTTCTTGCTTACCTATCCGAGTCATCCCGACTCTAGGCAAGTCTTCTTGCTTGGCTATCCGAGTCATCCCGACTCTAACCAAGACTTCATGCCTTTTACAAGGACTTCCTAGTGTGATCATGTGAATGCAAATGATGCAAACAATCAAATCAACATAAAACATGTGATCAATACATTCTATAGTACAAATAGACCTAAACATGTGATATCACAAGTAATAAAGTCTAAATGCAAAATACAAGAATAAAACCTAAAGCATGTGAAACACCAAACACATAAGCTCAAAGTCTCATTCACATATACAGCACCTGAATCAAAATATATTCATGAAGTACAAGTTCAAGATGCAATCAACATACAATAAAATGCTAGATATATGAGATTTAATCAATCAATATTCTAGACAAAATTATAGAGCAAAGATTCAAGATATAAATCAATCAAATCTTAGATTGCTCTAAAACACAAACAAATACACAAATCCTAGATTTCATCAATCAAAGGATCAAATCAAATCTCAAAGTCATTTATCACAAAATTGATTCAATCAAGTCACAAATAACCTAAGATGCCATTCTAATCACAATACAACTCACAAACATGTGAAAAACCTACACTACAAGAAAAACGCTTAATGACAACGGGCAATGCCCGTTGTAGATGTGTATTTACAACGGGCACACGCCCGCTATAGCTGGGGCAGTAGTGGAAAAGCGAGCTTTTTGACCATGGGCATTGCCCGTTGTAGGTAACATATTTACAACAGGCAATGCCCGTTGTCGATGTGTTACTGACAACAGGCATTGTCCGTGGTCGATGTGTTACTTACAACGGGCAAAGCCCGTTGCCGATAAGTTTTTATTTTATAAAAAAATAATAATAATAAAAAATTAATTTTCTGATTTTATAAATAGCCTATTTAGTGCATATAATTGGAAGATTAAACTCCAAAGCATTCAATATAAAAATTCACAAGCATTCAAAAAAATATATATATATATATATATATATATTAAAAATTATAAATCCATAAACATTCAATTAAAAATCTTCAAGTATTAACATTTCATTCACCTATAAACATTCACTTAATTAAAAAGTCTACTAGCAGAATGTGAATGAATATTAAGTAAAACTAGGTCTCTACATGGCTAATTTATCAAAATTATTACAAAATGTCAAAAAAAAAAAAATTGATTTATTAAATTTATACATGCCCTGTTATTGGAAATAGTTGGAAGATGAAACACGTTATATAGTTAAAAATCCATAAACATTCAATTAAAAATCCTCAAATACCAACATTCTACCATAAACATTCACCTAATTAAAAAGTTCACAAGTCCTAACATTTAAGTTTATACATAAATATTCACTGAAATCCTTAGTAGTTTCAGTGATGGAGCACAGGTCTTAACAAGAACCAAATGAGCTAAATTGACCGCTCAATTTAGATATAAATTAAATAAGAACCAAACATGAAGCAACCATACATTCTCTACTGATATATTGACCAGTTCAATTCTAGTACAAATGAGCTACTAAATTCAAGAAGCCCAATCCAATGCTTTATATATTAGTCCTTCTCTTGTGCAAATGTTCAGTAATAGTAACATTTTGGTCAGATATATAGTTAGTATCCTGACAAAGTAGTTGCCTAGGATGCATATTCTATACTCCAAGTTACAAAAGGTTTTTGTAATAGTTTCTCTGCATATATATACAGATACAGAGAGTTACATCAAGAGAAAAATAGGGTAGCCTAGTGTAACTGAATAGATACAGATTTATTCAAATATTGATAATGCCCATGTATGATAGTAACAAACTAACAATAAAACAACCGTGCAATAGTCAAAGTGACCAAATATATATCATCAGACCATAACTCTACATTCAACATGTAGTAACAACATGACTAACCAATCTTCCACCACCATCATCATCAAAGTCTGTAGATTTTGCTCCGATATCTAGTGCTTCTACATGATCAGTAACAGATGACACCTGCATGTGTACATAAACAATTAGCTGAGCAGTTGGCATGGACCTCTATTTAATGGCAACACGAACTGTCACACGAGTAAGAACACATCTTTAAAAAAAAATAAACATTTACTATAATCACATCATGCTACAAGTAATCATATTTATATTTCCAGCTTCAAAAAGTCTTAAGCATACCTTAATAGTCCGATCTGTCCAGTGTTCCATTCAAAGCACTTTGTGCTACCTTTCATGTTCAAGCTGAGCAAACCGAAAAAGAAAGAAATGTCATAAAAATAACATAGAAAACACATAATAAATAAACACCAATACTCAATTAGAAACAAAATTCTACAGTCAAATAAAAGGTGCCACAAACCTGAACAAACTCAAAACCTTTACACTGCCATGTCTCAATGTCAAGGGGAAGTTGCACAAGCTCCATAAGACCAAATGGTTCGAAAAGCTAAGCAATCAACATGAAAGAAAATGAAAGGTTTATAAGAAGAGTGTTAATAATAAAAAATATAAATAATAAATACTACCAAAAAAAAAAGGCTGCTCTTGAATAAACTTCTAAAAATTCTCGAGTTTAATACTGTTGATCATTTTTCATGCATTTAGACAATGCAATAAATATTGACAGAAAATTTATATATTCTTCTCTACTTAGCTTCAGTAGACCTCAAAATGACTTGGAGACAACATACACTATTACAATTTCTCAATTTCAAATGCACAAGATCCTTTTCTATAGAATTCAGAAAATTACTCTCATTCTAATTATAGTTGTATAAAAGATCTTGAGATCGAATCTCTCTCATATCAGAGTTAAAGTTTAGGCTACATTTGAGTTCCACTTTCTTAAATAAATAAATAAAAACACTAGTACAAACAAAGAGTTTCTTGGCTGGCATCAGGTGATCTACTTTAGTCTGAATTAGACTAACAGAGGAAAATAAATCGCCTTCCCCTTTGAGCTAATAGGTTCAAAAGTTAGAAATATTTATGATTGCACAAATTTTTTTATTTTTTATTTTGGTATAAGTTTTGATCACCAAATCATTAAATTTAAAACCACTTCTTTGAGTGAAAGAAATATTCATGACTGGCAATATTTCAAGGTTTCTGAAATCGTAATTTGCGGCCAAAGGAATTTCTCATCTAGTACTAGGCCAAGGTTAACTTTCCGATTTAAAATTATAGGTTTTGCTCAAATCAAAACAAAATTAATAATAAACTTTATATCCTGTGTCTTTCAATTGTTTCCTTTTTTCCTTTTTACATGTCCTATGTTGATGACAGGTTATGTATCATTCAAAATCTAAACTAAAATGACATAAATAAAAATCAACCCATGTGTTTCTACTTGTTAATACTGAAACAAATCTAAATACCTCATATTAATTACCTGTCTGAGCTAAATCTCAGTCATGTTATAGTATAAATTTCCCATATAAAGTTTTCTATCAATTGCTCCATAGAGTCCATTGGCGGCACCAGCAGCAGCAGAAGTATTAGATATAATTTGGCTTTTGTAAATTTTCTTCCAACATTGACATTTCTTTTATCAAAAACAAAAGAGAAAAAAAGTAAAAAAAAAAAGGAAAAAAAGAAGAAGACAATATTGAATATATCTCCAGGTGGCTACACAATCATCTTAGTAAACATCTCCATCCTCAATCAAACTCCCCACTGACTCCTCTGCTTTCTAATAAAGCTTTTGATGGAATACTCATGAATAGAATACTAAAACACAAATCAGAGAAGCAAAGGTTGATAGAGTGACTGACTTACCTGGAAAACCTCAAGGGACCTTCAAACACTACGCCAGCTATTTCAATCTCCGCCCTCTCCAACAAAAGGTTTTGATCTCCAGTATTTTGATTCAACAAAAGGCTCTAGTCGAGAGACGTGGCAGGGTAGGATTGAGTGAGGGGAGATCGAGAGAGGAGAGGTCGAAAAGGAGGAAGTCCTCGTCTGAGGAGATCGCTAGAATTGTGCGCGAGCAAGATCGATCTGAAGATTTTAGGGTTTTGCAATTGACCTGGGAATTTTTGATTTTTTAGTTTTCACTATCGCTTGAGATATATATGGTCTCAATAACAACGGGTCATTATTTGGCCGTGGTCATTATAAAACTATCGACAACGGGCTCACAACTGCCCGTAGTAAGTAAAAACTATCCATAACGGGCATATAAAGGCCGTGGTGAAAAAGCTTTTAAGAAATTATTAACAACGGGCATTTAAAGGCCCATTGTTGATATCTCTTATCTAACACGGGCCAAGTATGCCCGTGGTAGATGCTCCGTTATTAATAGCCCAATTTCTTGTAGTGCTAGAATCATAGAAACTAGTCCACATTTGTCTATAAATTGACTTTCAATTAGAATGATTATCAAGCTACCTTTCTCAATAGCTTTTACCAAACATAAACATAGATATAGAAGAAGAAACCCCAAGCAAATTGAAGGTTGAAAAGAAAGAAATCCCAAAGATTAGTCCAATACCTTTGATTCAACAGCTGGTTCGGATTTCAGTGTGTAACCACAAGAAAACTCGATCCATCAGCTACCAAACCACTCAGAAATGATAGAGGACTCAATTACGAACGTTCTCCAATTCGAATCACTCAAATCCGACTCCAGATAAGGGAGATATGATGTTTGGAAGATGAGAAAATTCAGAGGAGAGGACTGACGGGAATTTACAACTTTTTCTTCTTAAAAATCAAATGGAGAGAGATGGAAGGAAGATATAAGGAGGAGAGAGAAGAGATTCCGGGCCAATGAGGTGAGGCCACGTCACCCCAGGCTGTGGGGGGCGCGTGGGCCTCACGGGGGCAGAGAGCCCCCTTGGCCGTGGGGCCCACAGCCTCCCTCACGGCTGGGCCAAGTGGCCTCACGGCCTGCTGCCTCTCTCGCGTGCTCCCTCGGTTCTTCAGCCCGTATCTTGGGCATCCGAACTCTGATTTCGAATCTGTTTTCGGATTACAAACCGTGACTCTCTTACGCACGACGATGACTACACAACTTTGAAAAATGGTTGAGAAATCATCTCAGAAAATGATGATGAAGTCAACTCAACGAATGAGAACGAAAAATAGCGTAACTACATCGTTTGGACTCGAAACTACATGAATGAGTAACCGAAACGACCGGAACTCAATAAGACATCAAATAAGAACATGTTCAAGTCCACGTATAAAAAAACGAAAACATACAAGCACAAATACACACACATATGCTAATTTCTAGACATAGTCCTAGAAAATGCAATAAACAAAATATTACCAATATAGTATGAATGCATGAGCATATTTTGTCAAGTGTGTGAAAGTGATACATAAGTGATGTTTAATCATGAAGGAACACACAAGAATGCTATGTGTGAGTGTGTGCCTAGCCTTGTAAGAGATATGAGGTCCTGTATTACCTTTGTTGAACAATGATGCACAAATCTCTTAAATGCCGGCTTCTTGAATGAATTGTGGTTGAGACATCCTTCGTCTTCTTAATTCTTCAATATACGAACCACTAAACATTACAAGAGAAACACATTTTGATATGGAATTTATGCCAACATAAACTATAAACCTTACAATCTCCCCCTTTGGCAAATTCCATGTCAAAACCCCTAAACAAACACTAAAAAAATTACAAAGAAAATTTGGTCACAATGAGTACAATGAGGTACACATATAGACACAAATTAACAACCAAAACAAGTCTTGAACTTCAACTTGGTCTTCTCTTGATATCACCTAAAATGAACTTGAAAGCACAAGAATATCCAAGAGACAACAAATATGGCAATATCCAATCTTAGGCAAGAAAATAATAACATATAAGTTCAAGTGGATCAAGTATGCTCCCCCTTAATACATACTATCCATCAAAATATTCTAAGCCAAGATTCAACAACAAAAAAAAATATTACATGCCATATAGTTCAAGGCATATAGTTCAAGCTTGATACCAAATATACTAAAAATAAAATAACACAAAAACTAAAAAGAGACTAAGTAAGCTAGATTTCTCCCATGTGTTTCTTATATTTCTCCTCCTTTTTGACATGATATGAAGCCAAAAGGAAATAGTAAGAAAATATACCTCATGAAGCTCTCTAGGCACTTGTGCCACCAAGGAAAGAAGTGCGGTGTGAGGATCTCACATATTGCTTTGTTGTAGTTGATTTGCCTTCCAACTCTTTGATCCTTTCATCTTGAACAACAAGCTTAGCACTAAGGTCTTCAATCTTCCTTTGTGACGCCTCAATCAACCTACGTGACTCCTCAACCTCATTCCTCAATTTTAAAGCCCAACTAGGAAGAGCGGGTGAGCTAGGGACATGGCTAGAATTAAGAGATTCACCAAAAAGCCTAAACACATCACTAGACTTTCCCTTGTCCTTGTATGACATGGTAGCCACACGTTTCTCACTCAACTTCTCTAAGGGAGGAAGCATAATATCACCATCAAGATTCCTCACTCCTTTAGCTAAGCATAATTGAGTTATAAATCCCGAAAATGCCAATTTCTTATCCAAAAGACTAGTACGAGCCGCAATCTCAATTTGCTGCACAAGCAATTCACCAAGATTTATAGGTTTGTTAGTCACCAAGGCATATACAATCTTGATTTTGTCTCTATTAAGCTCCGAAGCATTAGTAGAGCCAACAAGATTGGAGCAAACAAATAAATGCCAAAATGCACTAATTTTTGTTAACTCACCTTGCTTAATATAAGCACGTTTCCCCCACACAAAATTAATATCATCACATAGAGTTCTACCCATTAAATCAAGGTTTTCCAAGACATCAACATCAAGGAAATCCGACTCAATATCATAGGGCAAGTCTAGAAATTCATTCAACTTCCTAGCACAAACTCTAAAAACAACTTTCCTCATGTTCAAAATGGCACTAGTCACGGTAGAACTTTCTTTATAAGCATGATAAAATTCTCTAACCATGGTATCATTAGAAACTCCTAACATGTCAATCCAAGAACCCAATTTCTACTCATAAGCACATCATAAACATAGGATCCAACACAAGAGTCCAAGTCAATACCTCTTTCTTGAATTAACTTCTTGCAACCGAAAATTCCCAAATCATCCACTTTGTTAGCTTTGGAAATTTTGGAAGAAATTGTAGGTTTAGACTTGTCAATGGGAGTTGAAGAAACATTGCCACCAATTTTCTTTGCTTTTCCCATGATCTTGTAATACAAAAAAAAACTAAAAACAAATGTGAGAGGAAACAAAGAAACCAATAAACATATACAAAGGCAAAACACTATATTCAACAAATCATTATGCATATAAGAATATATCAAAGCATCTATATGATTTATCAAAAATAAGAATAATGCCAACAAACAACAACCTTGAAGAACATGTGAACATGTCATAAAAGAGAACAAGAATTTAGCATATTATGCTCCCCCTTGACAAGTGCCTTATCTAAAATCAAGATAGACAAATGTTCACAAAAATCATTCACACAATCACATCACAAGCAATTTTTATTAGATTTGCAAATAAGCTTCACATATCTAAGAGAGTTACATCAAGATTTTCAATCACTCTCATATGTCATCAAAAATTGCTAAAGTATCAAAATACTAAAAAAAAACAAAAGTGAGTGTGTGAAGATTTTGCTTCAAGTATATGAAAAGAAGTAGTTTGATAATCAAGCATGCAAACACTTTCAACATCTATTCATCTTAGGCCTTTCCATGAAAAGGTCAAACCGGTTATCATCCGAAATTTTGCTTATAAAGAGAATAGATTTCAGCATGTGAGCGTGTGTGTGCATGTGGCTCGTCAACCCATTTCTATTTGTCAACCTGAGCTCATTTGATTATTCAACCGTACTCCATAAGCCTTTTTTTTATTATTATTTAGGCTTGAATCAAAGATTTTTCTTTTTTATGATTCAATTCAACACTTCTTTGATTTTTCTAACAAAAAACATATACTCCTCATGGCGGCTTTCACTTATCACAATGGCGTAGCCCTTTCCTACATTGGGCGGCTGCACAACCAAGGTGTGTAGCCCTTTCCATGAGGGTGCTCGTTGAGTTCTATGTTGCCAAAGCAAATTGATACCAACCATTGGTCATTTTTAAATGTACTAGTCCTTAGGACTTCAAGGTGTATCCAAAGCTAACATCAATTAAGCTCAACATACTTAACAAGACATACAAGAGAAGCAAAGTGCATTTTTGAAACCAAAATTTAAGGCTTAAAAGCACATGATCAAGAAGCAAGTAAAGAGACTTACTTAAGATCTCTACTTCTCAAGAGAGTAGCTATCAAAGAATATGAAGCTCACATTATTCAAAAATTAGCCACTCAACAATCATACAAATAACAACACACTTCATGAAATAAGATCAATGTGAACATTTATCACCAAAAGATCTTAAACTAGCAAATGTCAAAGAGGACCATATAAACACTATACTAGTTCTCAATTATGACATGCTTCATGAATGTGATACAAACAATGAGTTGATAGATGAAAAAACAAGTAAGCAAGCAATATGATATTGAGATACCTTCGCAAGCTATTTTCACCAAATACAATGCCTTCACCCTTTTTATGAGTCCTCTTGGCTTGTAAGTCCTCATGACTACAAGTTATAGGTGTGTCGATTCCAAGAGACTAAAGACAATGTAATCCAACTCATAACAAACACACAAAAAATGACTTTCTCTAAAAGCCTTAACATTAATGTCACCATATAGATTCCAAAAAGAAACTTCTCAAAAGTTAATCAACAAATTTCGACTATCATGACAAACAATGTGAGATAGCTAAGTTCATGTCAAGTTGTAAAGATACAAAGCAAACAAGCTAAGCTTCTTACCAACAACACTAGTCTTAAAGCTAACTCACATGTGCAACTTACACTAATGGTAAGAGCACTCACCCTTGACAAACTTTGTCTTGGGTGGACATACACGAACATCATCAAGATTCTCTTTGACCACAATGTTGAACCTAGAGTAAAGTTCTTCCACAACTTGATTCACAATAATATCATTAATACTTTTTTTCTCAACATTGTTAGCAACACATGCATTGTCAAATTTAGAAGGATATGCATTCTTCACCTTCCGGACATTCTTAACATGCTTTGAGAGATTTTCATGCTTTCCATATTCAAAAGCTTTAGCATGCATAAAATGAGGTCCAACTTCTCTATTCCTAGATGCATTTTCCATGTTGCAATATTCAATGAACTTATAGCACTTGGGCTTGATATGGCCTAAGGTATTGCAAAAATGACATATGGGAACAAAAGAAGAGATTTTACCTTCCGGTGATGGTGGAGGACAAATGGGAGCTTCAAGGGCTACCTTGTTCTTCAATTTGTTCTTCTTCTTGGAACGTCTCTTCTTAGGAGCTTTCTCTTCAATGATAGCTTTGCTAGTATGAAGTGATGCTTCTATGAGCTTCTCTTCAACCACCACATCACTTGCGCTTCCTAAGTTCATATTAGAGATGATCCTATCCTTTTCAAGCACAATACCCTCAACTTCACAAAGCTTCTTGGCAAGAGCATTCTTTTTACGCAAGAGCCTACGAGTTGTAGCAACAAACTCATCCACTTGAATCTTGATCAAGTCAACCTTCTCATCAACCTTACTTAAGGCTATCTTCAATTTTTCCTCAAGAAACTTCACCTTAGCCAAAAGATCAATATAGGTTGGATTATCATTGAAACACTCTTGATGACTTGGATCAACCACCTTATCCAATGAATCTTGATTCACATCCTCTAGAGTAGAGTGAGAAGCCATGAATGCAACAAAGTTGCTCACTAGCTCTTCTTCACTAGAAGACTCATCACTTGAGCTCTCCTCATCACTAGAGTCATCATCTTCACTCCATGTAGCTGCCATAGCCTTTCCCTTCATGTCCTTCTTAGAATCACCACTAGGACAATTCGAAGCATAATGTCCAAGCTTCTTGCACTTGAAGCATTGAACCTTTCTATTGCTCGTAGCATGGCCACTCCTCTCATGAGGTGGAGTAAAGGACTTCTTGACTTCCTTGTCCCTTGAGTACTTGCCACTTGGCTTGGCACCTTTCCTCAAGAACTTCCTAAACTTCCTAACCAATAAAGCCATCTCCTCATCATCATCGCTACTACTAGCTTCCTTGACAACTATGAGAGCTAAACCCTTGTTCTTAGCCTTTGGTTTCATGCACGCCTCAAAAGTTTGAAGAGATCCTAGCAACTCATCTAAGCTCATGACATCAACGTCTTTGCTCTCTTCAATGGCGGTAACCTTGGCTTTGAACCACTTTGGAAGTGATCTAAGGATCTTCCAATTTAGCCTCTCACCGGAGATAAGAGTACCAAGTGCTTGGCATTGGTTGGCGATGTCTAGTAGCTTATCTTGGAAGTTAACAAACTTGTCTTCCTCACCCATTTGCAAAACCTCAAATCGGGAAGTGAGCAATTGAAGACGAGACTTCTTCACCGCTTCAGTCCCCTCATTGGTGACTTGGAGAGCCTCACATGCCTCCTTTGCGGTTTATAGGTTTTGAATGTAGGAAAATTGCCTACTATCAACACCTCCGAAAATAGCATTCACCGCCCGATGATGCCATTTTGCTAACTCAAACTCATTAGTAGACCACTCACTCCTAGGCTTGGAAACGGTCACTCCATCCTCAATCTTGTTGGGAGCAAGGTAACCTTCTTCAACGGTAATCCAAACTCTCTCATCAATAGATCGAATGTACGCCTTCATCCTCAATTTCCAAAACCCATAGTTGTGACCCTTGAAAAGAGGATGCCTAGAATTCGAAGCCCCTTCGGTCATCACATCATCTTGGAAAACCATACTCGCAAAAACCTAAGCAATCTACACGTAAGTATAAACCGGATCTCGTCGAGTGTCGTCCGACGACCCGCTCTGATACCAATTGAAAGTATACAAACGTAGTCAAATTGCTTAAGGCATACCTAGAGGGGGGGTGAATAGGTTTTTACGCCTTTTTCAATCCCTTGAACAAACTTTCGTTTGTCCCTCAAGGTTTCCTTACATACAACAAATATACTAAGAAAAGACAACATACATAAACAATATGAATAGGTAATCATATAAGCATGGTCTACATACATCATCAAGTTGTATGAGGTAAACAAACAAATAAGTATAACAACAAAGAATACTTGTATTTCACTATATATTCAATGAGTTACAAGAGTGATCAAATATCACTATACACAAATACAATATACAAAAGAATCATAGAAATAAAATTGATCAATAAAATGAATTCACTAATCACACTATACAAAGTCTTGCTTCACAATACATCATAAGTGAATACTATGAAACAAGATAATAAAAATATACAATTAAAATATAAGAGATAGAGATAAGAAGAATTAATACAAGAGATTTTTTAACGTGGTAAAACCTCCAAGGAGGAAACATCCACAGGTTGAACTACAACCATTGGGTACTATATTATTGGAAAGTAAACATAGAACATTCACAAAGTGACCAATCTTTAGCTCACCCAACCTAGTGTAGTCTAAGCCTACCCAACCCTATTGGAAAGAGTGAAATCCCTTAATGATGCGAAACCACCATTTATTGGACACCACACAAAACCAACATCGATGGTAGATTAGAAATTCCTCAAGAGTGCATACACCTCCCGTGTACCCCGCTCTATCGGAGTCTATGTCTAACCATACGCCTAGGCCTACCAATACAATAGCCAACTCCATATCCAAGGCACTCTTGCTTCTAGGGAGCCTCTCATGCATGACTATCCGAGTCCTCCCGACTCTAGCCATGACTTCTTGCTTACCTATCCAAGTCATCCCGACTCTAGGCAAGTCTTCTTGCTTGGCTATCTGAGTCATCCCAACTCTAACCAAGACTTCATGCCTTTTACAAGGACTTCCTAGTGTGATCATGTGAATGCAAATGATGCAAACAATCAAATCAACGTAGAACATGTGATCAATACATTCTATAGTACAAATAGACCTAAACATGTGATATCACAAGTAATAAAGTCTTGAAACAAATTATAGCACGGTGTGTATAAAACTATCTAGAGGGGGGGTGAATAGATTTTAAGCTTCTTACCCAATTTTTCGTGTTAGTCAAAATTATGAAATTACCCCTAAAAAGATAAAGCAATAAATCAAGTATAAAATGCGGAAATTAAATAACACTTGATTTTTACGTGGAAACCCTCACGGGAAAAACCACGGGCTAGTAAGTAAGCCACACTCGAACCTCGAATCCACTAAATGTGTAAAACGATTACAACCTAATCCCGGAAGTAATCACACACCTACCTAATCCCGGTATGAGTGAACCTAGTCCAATTTGCTTGCGATCTAAGCAACCTAATCCCGGAAGCTACACACAAGACTTACTTTCTCAATGAAGAGAATAAAACCCTAAGTGAATATATTAATATTCAAATGCAACATAGAGCAAGGGAAACCCTATATGCTTATCTAAGATGATTAATATGCAATTTGAACAATCCTAGATATTAAAGACTAAATGACATGTTCAATCAAATAGTTTAGCTAATCAAGATTAAGCACAAAACCTAATTAGCTATCACAATACAACTTCTCAAACATACATCACACTAATCTCAATCTTGTATCAAAAGATATATGAAAAGCATACAAGTAATAAATTGAGATTGCTTGTTAAGAAAAACACAAAATATGTAAGATATTAGTGAAAAGCTTACCAAGCAAAGTATGATGAAGAATCCATGCAAAGAGACATCTAGATGATCAAGGATGATGCTAGATGATGATTGATGATCATGAACAAGTGTTTGAGTAAACTAAAAATGAGTTCTTTGGAATTTTTCTTCTCTTTGAAAAATATCCTAAGTATAGAATCTGAATATGAACTCTCTTAATTGACTTAAAGTCAAAGTGGCATATATATAGGGGGCCAAAACAAGGTGTGGTCGTTTTGATAAGTTGGCCTCATATTTGCCTTGGGCGCTGTACGAAGAGCGCTTATGTACAGCGCTTGTACAGCGCCCCTACTCTGTTCTCACGGGAAAACAGAGTGGCTCTGTACGTAGAGCGCTTTGTACAACGCTTTGTACAGCGCCTGTACAGCGACCCAACAGCGACCGAATTAAATCGATCAGGTCTGAACAGCGCTCAATGGGCGCTGTTCGTACAGTGCTTCTGAAGAGCGCTTTTGGGAGCGCCCAATGCAAAAATGCAATCCTAAGTCTAAGCATGACAAGGCAATTAGATATGCAAGATGCAATCAAACTAACATGCAAGAAGATATGTTAATGAACATTAATGCACAAAAATAAGACACACAACATACAAGTATTAAACATATGCATGAGTTGTGAGTGTGTGCAACTATCTCTTCAAGACAAGTAAGCACAAAGAAATATACCTTCGGTGCTTATCAATACTAGGTCTTTAAAGGGCTTCGAACAATAAATTTGATACCTAGGCTACCCTTACAAAGAACCCCAACATGTGGTTTGTCCACGAAATGAGCCAATCAACAAATGGGAACCTTACAATCTCCCTCTTTGGCTATTTCGTGACAAAACCACCACTCACATTGATTCCTCACATTAAAATAGAAACAACGGGATAACTATGATATTCTATAGTACAAAAAGATAAGAAAATAAAACTTCAAGTCTTCAATCTCTTGTAGAGTAATCAAGCCCTGAAAAGAAAGTTTCTAACATTTCCAATACAAGAAAAGTGTGAGATGAATCAAGTGAGAACAATACCAAGCATTTGCATTAAAAAATTAGGCACAACATTATGCAATGTATATGTATGCAATGCTCCCCCTCAACGGGTTACTCCCCCTCAATGAATGTTCTCCCCAATATGCACAATTGCTTCTATATTTTGCAACTCCACTTACCATATACTACTCCCCCTTTTTGTCATGATATAGGCAAATGAGTAGTCCCCAACCGGGTCACTCATAGCAACGAGAGATAGTAGCATGCAGGATTTGCATAATTAATATAAGTCACGTTATGCACCTCAATTAATTGAAGAGAAACAAGGAGATTTATTTGAAAGAAAATGTATGAATCAAACATGCTTTGCATACAAGACATGTAGCATTCAAGTCCAAAATATCATGGTATTTGGCAAAGCAAATGACAAGGTTTCTAAGAAGAATTCAAACCAATTTCACCATTGTCATGAGAAAAGCAAGGATATAGAGTTTTTATTGATTTTAATATATGAGCAACTATATCCAACTTTATAAGCGAAACATGGCATGAGCGACTTTGCACCCTATTAGATTTTTCCGGATAAATATCCGTATGATAGTAGCCATGTTCAACTAATAAAGAAAGAGAGACATTTGGAATATACATTCCTTTGAACGGATACAAGATCCTTTATTCATTTTGAGTCTCATAAGCTTTCACACAAGTTTTGCATTTAAGAATATGCAATCATCAATTCATGATTTTCATGTGAGCATGTTATATGAATTTCATGCTTTTTCATTTGACATTAGCATGTTATTTAAGAATCATCATGTCATGGAGATAATCATAGGTCATTCAAATCATACTTCCTACATACATCTCCTAGTCCAAAAATGCATGTTTGAACATAAATATAACATGAATTGTAAACAAGCAAGGTTCACACTTATTGAATTGAAAACATATATACATATGTGCAACCAAGCTTACTCAAACAATTAAAAGAAGAGGCATAAGTTATTTAGAATTTTTTGCAAGATACAAGAATGCAAAATAGCTCTCTTTGCTTGAGTTCCCCATATGGGGTCAATCATAGAACATCACTCCACAAGACATATCCCAATAGATCTACTAAGAGTTTTTAATCGAGTAGCATCTAAGGGTTTAGTAAATAAGTCCGCAAGTTGATCATTAGTACCTACATGTTCAAGTACTATGCATTTATTTTCAACAAGCTCTCTAATGAAGTGATGGCGGATGTCAATATGCTTAGTTCTAGAATGTTGTACCGGATTCTTGGAAATATTAATAGCACTCATGTTATCACAAAAGAGAGTGAGAGTACCTTGGTTGAATCCGTAGTCTACTAGCATTTGCTTCATCCATAGGAGTTGTGTGCATCCATTCCCCGCGGCTATGTACTCGGCCTCGGCCGTGGACAAGGAAATCGAGCTTTGCTTCTTGCAAAACCCAGACACCAAGTTGTTGCCTAGGAAGAAGCAACCGCCCGATGTGCTTTTCCTATCATCACATTTTCCTGTCCAATCCGCATCACTAAAGCCTACAAGACTAGCATTAGTGTCAAAAGAGTACCAAATCCCATAGTTGGAAGTCCCATTCACATAGCGAATGATTCTCTTTACGGAAGAGAGATGGGACTCCTTGGGATCCGCTTGGTACCTAGCACACACACCCACACTAAAAGATATATCGGGTCTACTTGCGGTCAAATAAAGCAAGCTACCTATCATGCCCCGATATAGAGTTTGTTCCACACTTTTACCACTAGCATCCTTGCTTAGCTTCAAAGTGGTACTCATGGGTGTATCACAATGTTTGGCATTCTCTAAACCAAACTTCTTCACTAGGTTTTTGGCATATTTGGCTTGGGTTATGAAAATCCCATCATTCATTTGCCTAATTTGCAAGCCTAGGAAGTAACTAAGCTCACCAGCAAGAGTCATCTCAAATTCATGAGACATGACATCAACAAATTGTTGGACCTTGGTGTTGCTGGTGGAGCCAAATACAATGTCATCAACATAGATTTGAGCTATAAATAACTCATCTTTGTTTCTCTTGATGAACAAGGTCTTGTCAACACTACCTCTTGTGTAGTCATTGTCAACAAGAAATTGAGTGAGGCGCTCATACCAAGCCCTCGGTGCTTGTTTCAACCCATATAGTGCCTTCTTGAGGCGATAGACATGGTTGGGGTGGTGTGCATCCACAAACCCCTTGGGTTGTTCAACAAACACTTCCTCTTGCAAGAAGCCATTTTGGAAGGCACTTTTGACATTCATTTGGTGCAATTTGAACTTGTGCACACAAGAAATGGACAAGAGAAGCCTAATGGACTCTAAACGGGCAACGGGAGCAAAAGTCTCCTCAAAGTCGATACCCTCAATTTGAGAGTACCCTTGTGCTACAAGTCGGGCCTTGTTCCGCACTATGTTGCCATTCTCATCGGATTTATTCCTCTAAATCCACTTAGTTCCTATCACATGTGAACTTTTAAGCCTAGGAACTAGAGTCCAAACCTCATTCCTCTCGAATTGGTTTAGCTCTTCTTGCATGGCTAGAACCCAAAATTCATCATTTAAGGCTTCATCAACCTTTTTGGGTTCAATTTGAGAGGTGTAGCATGTGTAGCTAATTAGATTAGCTATTTGACGTCTAGTTCTAACACCCTCAATCACATCTCCAATAACATCCTCTTTGTTATGAAGCCTTCTAACCCATGGAGCGGGTTCATTAGAGTCCAAGAGAGGGACTCTAGTAATAGGTTGTGTGACTTCATTAATGTCATTGGACGTCCCAACATTGGGAGTCACCACAACCCTCTCCAAAGGAGAGTCATCATCTAAAATTTCCTCCTCCTCATGGTCATTAGACTTGAGCCTTGTATCATCAATGACAACATTCGATGATTCCATGATGGTTCGAGTCTTCAAGTTGAAAACTCTATAGGCTCTACTATTCAAGGCATAGCCAATAAAGATACCCTCATCACTCTTAGCATCAAACTTGCCAAGTTGATCACGGTCATTTAAAATGTAGCATTTGCTTCCAAATGTGTGGAAGTAGCTAACATTTGGCTTCCTACCCTTCCATAACTCATAGGAGGTGTTTCTAGATCCGGGCCTTAGGAAAACACGATTCCCTATATAGCAAGCCGTATTGACGGCTTCGGCCCATAGGTTCCTAGGGACGTTGTTGCTAAGCAACATTACTCGGGCCATCTCTTGAAGGACCCTATTCTTTCTCTCAACAACTCCATTTTGTTGAGGTGTCCTAGGAGCTGAGAACTCATGGGAGATGCCTAAGCTATTGCAATAGCTTTCAAATGAGGCATTCTCAAATTCCCTCCCATGGTCATTTCTAATCCATTTAATGCTTTTAATGTTAGAATTCATTTCATTTTGTATTTTAGTACAAAGCATTTTAAACTTATCAAAAGTTTCGGATTTTTCTCTAAGAAAATATGTCCATGTAAATCTAGAGAAATCATCAACACAAACAAAAATGTATCTCTTTCCACCTAAACTTTCGGTTTGCATAGGACCCATGAGATCCATGTGGAGAAGCTCTAGGGGCTCCTTGGTGGAGAGATACTTGCCCTTTTTTTGCATGCTTTTAGTTTGTTTTCCTTGTTGGCAAGGTCCACAAATACCATTGGCTTTCTTCCCAAGCTTAGGGAGGCCACGCACACACTCGAACTTTCCAAGGGTTCTTAAATCCCTAAAGTTCATGTGGCCAAGTCTTTCATGCCACAACTCTATTTGCTCATCCGTGGACACATTGTTTGAGACTATTCTAGCTTCAAGACAATAGCAATTGTCGCTAGATCTCATACCTTTCAATAAGGTTTGTCCATCGGGCTTTAGGATTGAGCAATCATCTTTTCTAAACAAGATGGAATATCCTTCATCACTTAGATGTGAAATGCTTATTAAATTGGCTTTCAAGCCATCAACAAATAAAGCATCGGATAAGGAGGGTAATCCGAGAATGGAAATGGTTCCTTTCCCTACAACCTTCTTTTTGGATCCATCACCAAAAGTGACATATCCTCCTTCCTCTATAACAAGAGTCTCGAAGAAACTCTTGTTTCCCGTCATGTGCCTAGAGCACCCACTATCTAAATACCAAAAATTAGAAGAATTTGCCTTCAAGGCTATTTGAGCAACATGGCAAACATTTTCATTCTTTCTAATCCACCTAGAAACAATCTTAGCTTTCTTAGTGGTCTTTAGTACATGGGCTCTAGATGTCCTAGGATCATGCATAATAATATTATCATTCCTAGGAACATGCATCATGGCTCTTTTCTTTTTCTTCTCTATCATGCTTCTTGTTTTGCACATTTTTATATATCGAAAGCAATGTGGTCTAATATGACCATCAAATCCACAAAAGTGACATATATGAGTAACATAAGGAATCATACCTTGTCCTTGTCTTTGTGGATGAAAGGGTTCAATCCTTCTTCGTTGTTAAACCTGTCTAGATTGCTTCCTAGCTTGAGGTTGCATGATAGGTCTCTTTCCTTTGTGAGCCAATTGTGGAGGAATGATGGCTTGAGGGACCCTAGGGGGTTGAGCTTGAGTTTGCCTTCTTAGCCCCATCTTCACTTGTGCATTTGAACATTGTCCTACTTCTAACTTCTTCCTAGGAATTTGCACATATGAAGTTTCTTCGTTCTTCAAGCTTTGGACAAACACGGTCTTGTTAGAGGTTGAGATCTTCTTGCCATCTTCATACCCAGGACCCCTCTTGTCACATGGATTCTTTCCAACACCAAGCATATGGTTAAGCTTCTTGGTGCTAGAATCCATCCTAGTCATAGACTCTCTTACTTCTTCAAGTTCCCTCTTTAGGCTTTCTTCATTCCTCCTAGATAAGACTAACTCCTCCCTTAGCTTATCCTCCATCTTCTTGAATTTTTCCACTTGTTCACCTAAGTGGTCATTATGAGATGCAAGCTCAAGATTTTCTTCTCTCAACATCTTGATCTTTCTTGTGCTCTTGATTGCTAAATCATTAAACTCGGCATGATATTTAGCAAGCACCTTTTTTTCCACAAATCCATTTATGGAGTTCGAAGAGGAATCACTTTCTTCTTCACTTGAGTCATTTTCCTCTTGACTCATTTCCTCTCTCTCACTAGCACTTTTACTTTTATGGGAGGAGGCAAAAGCTAGGAGGTTAGCCATGAGCTCTTCATCACTTGAAGACTTATCTCCCTCAATGGAGTCATCATTACTACTACTCCATGTGGCGGCCATCACTTTACCTTTCTTCTTAACATTGTGATTTGCATATTCGGGGGCAAAATGACCTATGCCACCACACTCGAAACATCGGACCCCTTTCCTTTCGGTCCTTTCTTGCCTAGGTTCAAACTTCTTGAAAGAGCCCTTTTTCTTCAAATCTTGACCTTTTGATCCAAAGCCCTTTCTTCTAAACTTCATAACCTTGTTGAACCTTTTTACAAACAAGGCAAGTTCTTCATCCGAGTTAACCTTCTTTGCCTCCTTTTCATCCTTGGAGGTTTTTAAAGCAATTCCTTTTTGCTTTTTAGTGGGTGTGAAGATAGGCCCTTTCCTAGACTCATAAGCTAGAAGTCTCCCAATCACCTCACTCGGCTTCATATCCTTATATCCACTATTTTCTTCTAAAGCCGTCACCTTCGATTCAAACCTATCGGGTAGAGATCTCATAATCTTTTGCTCGATTCTCCTATCCGAATATGGATCACCAAGTTGATGGCTTTGGTTGACTATATCCATCAACTTGATCTCGAAGTCGTTGAAGCACTTGTTCTCCTCCATCTTAAGCATCTCGAATTGAGTTTGGAGGACTTGAAGCTTAGAGTCCTTCACCACTTCGGTTCCCTCATGTGCAATCTCTAGGATGTCCCAAGCCTCCTTAGCTATCCTAGTATTTTGAATCAATTTATATTGATTTTCATCCATAGCACACAAGATGGCATGCATCGTCTTCCTATTCCACTTTGAAGCCTCAAACTCTTGCGCGTTCCATTGCGCCTTAGGCTTCAATACTTCTTCTCCTCCACCATCGGGAGTCATCTTGGGTAGATCATATCCGTCTTCCACCGCCATCCATGCACGGTCATGAATTTGGCATATGTAGGATTCCATCTTCCCTTTCCATTGGGAATAGTTCAATCCGGTAAGAAGTGGAGGCCTTGTGCTAGAAGCACCTTCGTTGCCACCACCATTTCCACCGTTTCCACTCATATTGTTTATGAATGAATAAAATGAATGCAAATGTATGAATGATCAAAAATCACACAAAATGCAAAACACACCAAAATAAGCAAGGATCACCTATGTATGTCTAGGAACCCGCTTTGATACCAATTGAAACAAATTATAGCACGGTGTGTATAAAACTATCTAGAGGGGGGGTGAATAGATTTTAAGCTTTTTACCCAATTTTTCGTGTTAGTCAAAATTACGAAATTACCCCTAAAAAGATAAAGCAATAAATCAAGTATAAAATGCGGAAATTAAATAACACTTGATTTTTACGTGGAAACCCTCACAGGAAAAACCACGGGCTAGTAAGTAAGCCACACTCGAACCTCGAATCCACTAAATGTGTAAAACGATTACAACCTAATCCCGGAAGTAATCACACACCTACCTAATCCCGGTATGAGTGAACCTAGTCCAATTTGCTTGCGATCTAAGCAACCTAATCCCGGAAGCTACACACAAGACTTACTTTCTCAATGAAGAGAATAAAACCCTAAGTGAATATATGAATATTCAAATGCAACATAGAGCAAGGGAAACCCTATATGCTTATCTAAGATGATTAATATGCAATTTGAACAATCCTAGATATTAAAGACTAAATGACATGTTCAATCAAATAGTTTAGCTAATCAAGATTAAGCACAAAACCTAATTGCTATCACAATACAACTTCTCAAACATACATCACACTAATCTCAATCTTGTATCAAAAGATATATGAAAAGCATACAAGTAATAAATTGAGATTGCTTGTTAAGAAAAACACAAAATATGTAAGATATTAGTGAAAAGCTTACCAAGCAAAGTATGATGAAGAATCCATGCAAAGAGACATCTAGATGATCAAGGATGATGCTAGATGATGATTGATGATCATGAACAAGTGTTTGAGTAAACTAAAAATGAGTTCTTTGGAATTTTTCTTCTCTTTGAAAAATATCCTAAGTATAGAATCTGAATATGAACTCTCTTAATTGACCTAAAGTCAAAGTGGCATATATATAGGGGGCCAAAACAAGGTGTGGTCGTTTTGATAAGTTGGCCTCATATTTGCCTTGGGCGCTGTACGAAGAGCGCTTATGTACAGCGCTTGTACAGCGCCCCTACTCTGTTCTCATGGGAAAACAGAGTGGCGCTGTACGTAAAGCGCTTTGTACAGCGCCTGTACAGCGACCGTACAGCGACCGAATTAAATCGATCAGGTATGAACAGTGCTCAATGGGCGCTGTTCGTACAGTGCTTCTGAAGAGCGCTTTTGGGAGCGCCCAATGCAAAAATGCAAACCTAAGTCTAAGCATGACAAGGCAATTGGATATGCAAGATGCAATCAAACTAACATGCAAGAAGAGATGTTAATGAACATTAATGCACAAAAATAAGACACACAACATACAAGTATTAAACATATGCATGAGTTGTGAGTGTGTGCAACTATCTCTTCAAGACAAGTAAGCACAAAGAAATATACCTTCGGTGCTTATCAATACGAGGTCTTCAAAGGGCTTCGAACAATAAACCCGATACCTAGGCTACCCTTACAAAGAACCCCAACATGTGGTTTGTCCACGAAATGAGCCAATCAACAAATGGGAACCTTACAAGTCTAGATGCAAAATACAAGAATAAAACCTAAAGCATGTGAAACACCAAACACATAAGCTCAAAGTCTCATTCACATATACAACACTTGAATCAAAATATATTCATGAAGTACAAGTTCAAGATGCAATCAACATACAATAAAATGCTAGATATATGAGATTTAATCAATCAATATTCTAGACAAAATTATAGAGCAAAGATTCAAGATATAAATCAATCAAATCTTAGATTGCTCTAAAACACAAACAAATACACAAATCCTAGATTTCATCAATCAAAGGATCAAATCAAATCTCAAAGTCATTTATCACAAAATTGATTCAATCAAGTCACAAATAACCTAAGATGCCATTCTAATCACAATACAACTCACAAACATGTGAAAAACCTAGAATCATAGAAACTAGTCCACATTTGTCTATAAATTGACCTTCTTCAATTAGAATGATTATCAAGCTACTTTTCTCAATAGCTTTTACCAAACATAAACATAGATATAGAAGAAGAAACCCCAAGCAAATTGAAGGTTGAAAAGAAATAAATCCCAAAGATTAGTCCAATACCTTTGATTCAACAGCTGGTTCGGATTTCAGTGTGTAACCACCAGAAACCTCGATCAATCAGCTACCAAACCACTCAGAAATGATAGAGAGCTCAATTACGAACGTTCTCCAATTCGAATCACTCAAATCCGACTCCGGATGAGGGAGATATGATGTTTGGAAGATGAGAAAATTCAGAGGAGAGGACTGACGGGAATTTACAACTTTTTCTTCTTAAAAATCAAATGGAGAGAGATGGAGGGAAGATATAAGGAGGAGAGAGAAGAGATTCCGGGCCAATGAGGTGAGGCCACGTCACCCCAGGCCGTGGGGGGCGCGTGGGCCTCACGGGGGCAGAGAGGCCCCTTGGCCGTGGGGCCCACGGCCTCCCTCACGGCTGGGCCAAGTGGCCTCACGGCCTGCTGCCTCTCTCTCGTGCTCGCTCGGTTCTTCAGCCCGTATCTTGGGCATCCGAACTCCGATTTTGAATCCGTTTTCAGATTACGAACTATGACTCTCTTACGCATGACAAAGACTACACAACTTTGAAAAATGGTTGAGAAATCATCTCGGAAAACGATGATGAAGTCAACTCAACGAATGAGAACGAAAAATAGCGTAACTACATCGTTTGGACTCGAAACTACATGAATGAGTAACCGAAACGACCGGAACTCAATAAGACATCAAATAAGAACATGTTCAAGTCTACGTACAAAAAAACGAAAACATACAAGCCCAAATACACACACATATGCTAATTTCCAGACATAGTCCTAGAAAATGCAATAAACAAAATATTACCAATATAGTATGAATGCATGAGCATATTTTGTCAAGTGTGTGAAAGTGATACATAAGTGATGTTTAATCATGAAGGAACACACAAGAATGCTATGTGTGAGTGTGTGCCTAGCCTTGTAAGAGATATGAGGTCCTTTATTACCTTTGTTGAACAATGATGCACAAATCTCTTAAATGCCGGCTTTTTGAATGAATTATGGTTGAGACATCCTTCGTCTTCTTAATTCTTCAATATACGAACCACTAAACATTACAAGAGAAACACATTTTGATATGGAATTTATGCCAACATAAACTATAAACCTTACAGGGGTGAATAGATTTTAATCGTTATTACCCAATTTTCGCATACAAGTCAATTTTACGAAAATGCCCCAAATTAGTCAAATAGACATACAAGTGTAATATGGTGTGGAATGTAAAACACACTTGATGTTTACGTGGAAACCCTCACGGGAAAAACTACGGGATAATAAGTGAGCCACACTAGAACCTCGAATCCACTAAATGTGTAAAACGATTACAACCTAATCCCGAAAGTAATCACACACCTACCTAATCCCGGTATAAGTGGACCTAGTCCAATTGCTTGCGATCTAAGCAACCTAATCCCGGAAGCTACACACAAGACTTACTTCTCAATGAAGAGATTAACACCCTAAGTGAATATGTGAATATCCAAAATGCAACATAGAGCAAAGGAACCCTATATGTGTAGGGAAAAATACGATTGCACACAGCGGAAGCGAGACTAAAATCGAGTTTAGTATAGTTTAAATTTTTTCCATATGTTGAACCTTAACCCTTTAATTAATTAACATATAATAAAAGATATCATACCTTTGTCGCGTGATCCGATTGACGTTGCATCGATGGTAATCCGCAAGATCTTCCAATTCAATCACGAACGTGAATCACCTAGGAGCGTGGTCTCCCTTCTCTTTGAATTGTGTACCTGAGGATGGATAACAAAAGCTTTTCCTTTTTCGTTAGTCACAAAACCTCCAAAAGATAACAAAGAACGTCCCGGTCACTTTTGAATTCTCAATCTAATGATCGAAACTCGCGTGAACCTTATTCGAAGTTGTGCACAAAGCCTATTGATGTATAAGCTACTAGTGCATTATCGAAATAAAACGATATCTTCTCTTTTTCTCTCTTGGCCGAATTCTCACACTAATGTCTAGAGTTGGATTCTATTTTTCTCAAGCAAAAGAAAAATATTCTCTCAAGCAAGAACTCTTGGGTTTTTCGAATTCTATACAAAAAATATATATTATATATATCTCTAGTGCTGATATACTTGCACAATATATTATATATGTATATTCCGATATCCTTGCATAATATATAATATATATATATATATATCTAGTCCTATTTACTTGCACAATATACTATTTATATATATCTCTACATGAAATCAATTTGCATATATTGCTATATATTTCTTGCACATGAATTCAACTTGCATATATATTATATATATCTGCCCGAATTTAAACTTGCATATAAAATATATATATATACATCTTAGAATTCAACTTGCATTACATAATTAGGGTGACCGAATTCCTCTACCAAATAGGATTTTTGCCTTTTGACCTAAATCCTAACTCTAGATAGATTTCCTTAGAATTTCAAACCCTAATCTAACTCTTTAGTGTATTTGTGACTATATAAAAGACTTCCTTATTTGACTAGATAAATAAATCCCTTATTTATCTACTTACCAAATAAAGTCTTTTATTTTAATTATACTACCACAATAGTATACTACTAAGAAACATATTTCCTAGTCAGAAAAAGATTTTGATTCTTAATTAAATAATTAATCAATCAATTGATTAATTCCCATTTAATCAAATAATAAAACAAAATAATATATTAAGCTATTTTTCAAGCCTTCCCGTCCATACACAAAGATACGCCCAAATATTATTTTTCATTTTATTAAATCCATTGTACCTTTAATTAAAAGACCCACATGTGAACTAGGTTCATTCTTACTAAAAGAAACAAGCCCACATGCCTTTCATTAATATATTAATATAATTGATCAGCCCATTAAATAAATAATGTGCAAATTATATTCTTAATATATTAAATACAATTCTAGATGGACCCATAAATTGGTCCGGTATAATATATCAAGTGATCCATGCAAGTCCGTGTGGATTGGGGATCTTGGCGGGCTATCTAAATTTAAGCTTCAATAGACATAATCTAATCACAATCAACAAATGATTCACTTAGATCCGATCTATTAATTTAACTCATTCCACTAAAGTGCTAAAATTGAACTCTTAAATAAAGATAGAATAAGTAAATATTTCTCATTCGTACCCTAGACAATCTTATTGGAGATGGTGTATCCTCATGAAGAATATCAGTAATCGCCAAGAGTTCATAGACCGCCTATAGCTCTCCAAGTTACCATATTTACTCATATGACCACATTTTGAACTCGGATATTTTGACTTGTCCAGAAGCCATGTTTCAATAGACTCTATCGAAAACTTAATGTTAAGATTCAATATCGAATACCTCAAAACATCCATATGATGATATTCTACTCTCATTTAATAAATGGAGCCAAGATGTCCATATCTATAAATAAAGTCCTCTAACGATTAACAAATGAATACCACCAAACTATCGAGGATAGACTATGCTATATAATCGTACTCATTGATAACTCAAATGACAACACTTGCAACCATAAGTCCATCATTTATCTCAGGATTAAGATAGACTCTCTGATTGTCCTGATAATGAAAAAACTTCTATCTACTGACGGTTCTAGATAAAGTATTTCATTGTGATCCTATTCAATGCACCCAGTGCACTAGATTCTTTTACTTGAAGACCTTTCGATGATTTCAGACTCATCAAAACTCATTTGATCCCACTTAAATGCTAGCAAAAGAATTCTACAACTTTAACAAGATAAAGGTGCCCAACCTTTAACTTAAGTTGTGAACATTATTCAAGACTAACTAAAGAATTGTGTCTACCTCATACATATCCAGATGTACGAACAATTCTTCTTTTCTCATAGTCTTTTGACCTTATGATTATTTACTTTGGCAATTATAATATTAAACTATAAATGCTATAAGATTTGTTAAACCAGAAATCACTTTATTAATATGAAAATATTGTCAATTACAATATTACACTTTTGCTATTGAGCATAATCCTAGCAATATGCTTATCTAAGATGATGATTTTGCAATAAAAACAATCCTAGATATTAAGAACTAAATGACATGTCAAATAGCTTAGATAATCATAGATTATAAAAACCTAGATATCTATCACAATACAACACTCAATCAAATCAACACAACAATCTCTATCTTGAATATTAGAATCTAATCTAAAAACAATCAAGTAATGAAAGAGATGCCATAATAAATAAAACACTAATTATATGTGATAATAGTTAAAAACTTACCAAGACAAGTGTGATGATGAAAGACCCATGCAAGCAAGCAAGCATCCTAGATATGCTAGAAGATGCTAGATGAATTTTGATGCATATGAATTTTGGTTTGAGTGTTTAAATGAGCAAACTTGATTGCTTTCTCTCTTAAAAATCTCTCTTTTAAAAGTAGGGTTCTTGATGATTAAAGAGTCACATTCAGAACAAGAGAAAGTGATGTATTAATTGGCATGAAAAACAAAGCATGTGAAAAGATAAGTTTGCCCCTGAAACGTACAGATCAACGGTTTCATTCGGCGGCTAGGCCGCCGATTAAAACCGCCGAATTGAGCCCGAGAAGAACAGAGCATCATCGGCGATTTCATTCGGTGGTTTCAAAACCGTCGAACCAACCGCAGAATCAAACCCGAGAGATTAAATCAATTAGGTATGATCGGCGGTTGTGGCCGCCGATCATAACCGCGAAATTGATCCAGAGGTCTCTAGACTCAAACGGTGGTTTCATTCGGCGGCCAGGCCGCCGATCATAACCACCGATCACCAACAGAGGTGAAAACCAAGGAGAAGCCAAGGGCATTCTCCGTGGGTGATCTTCGCGCAAAACCAAGCACATTCTAGTGCATTGGCGGACGTTTCCGAATACTATCGGGAAACGAATTACAAGACACAAATACACACAACAAGATACAATATCAAAGTACAAGTGTGAAATGTGACATGTGAAGAGTATGCACACAAATGCAAGAATGCTAAGTGTGTGTGTGCAATCTAAATCTCTTCAAAGAAAACCAAGCACTAGAGATTATACCTTTGGCGTGCTTGTCCCTTGAGGTCTTGAAAGGGCCTTTGAGCTTGATTCTCAAACTCCTAAACTACCCTTACACAATAAACCCCAACATGTGGTTTGTCCACGAAATAAGCCAATCAAAGAATGGGAATCCTTATAGTCCGCGCATGCACGAATGTGTGCTTGGTTCAACGCGAAGATCACCTTTAGAGAATGCCCTTGACTTCTCCTTTGGTTTCATCACTTTGCACACTTTCACATTGTGCTTATGTGGAAACAGGGCATTTTCACCACTTGTTGGAGTCGCCATTTGATGGTGTCGCCATGGCGACAGTGACATTTACTCCTGAAATTCAATCAGGTATGAGGTCGCCACGAGGTCGCCCTGAGACAAATGGCAACAATGAAGTTTTTATGTGTTGCGTCATCAGAAGGTCGCCATGAGGTCGCCCTGAGCGCAAATGGCGAACTAGAAGAAAAATTGAGGTCGCTACGAGGTCGCCCTGAGACAAATGGCGATCTTAAATGGCGACCACTGATTTTGGCCAAAACGACATAGCTTCAATTTGACCTCCTATATATATGTCTCTTTGTTCTTAGGTCAAAGTATTGACTCAAAAATCATATTTTTAATTGAGAGCTTTTCAAAGAGAGATTTTAATCAAGAACTTATCTTTGATAATCTTTGATCACTCAAACATTTTTCCTTTGTGCATCAAAGTTCATCCATGCATGGTTTAGCATCATCACATCTTGCTTGGTAAGATTTTTACTAACTTCATCTAATTTTAGCATTGTTAACCTAAAATTGTCACCGGGGTGCAATTTCAAATTAATGATATATGAAGGGCCCGGATCTATATCGACCTAGGCTAGGGGGATGTGCAGTATCCCGATACCCCGCTAGATCTTATGAATCTACTAAGAATAATGGGTGCAAGTAGTAGGAGGGATAATTTTCTGATATGCTGAAAGTATGAAAGCATAAAACTGTTTATGTATATATAAATGACTTTAATAAGATTTTACAACTCAATGCTTGAACTATCGAGATTACAGTATGGGAGAAAATAAAACAACTTGGTGGACCATGGAGATGGAGCTTTTCATACCTGTCGATAAGTAGAAAAAAAGTGAGGTCATGTCCCTTTTTCCTGTGAACATATGATCATTATATAGGCCCGCTTTCTGGCTGAATACTCCTAGAACTTCGGTCTAGGGTTTCAGTGATGCACGGGCCTTCCTTTGGAGTCTAACGAATTCGTCGAGATATTGATCCGGAAAGATCAGGCGATTCCTTCTTTCTCGGTTCCAAATAAATTGACCCTTATTCGAAATAGGATTCTTTATGGCGGGAATGAATGCCGCGTTGTAACTTGAGTTTTTATCTTGAACGGTGATGTTTAATGTTTGCCTTTACATGTGGTCTGCTCTTCGGGTTGCTCACCACCTGCTTCAGCGGGGCTGGTATACTGGGATCCAGGTGTTTATCTTTTTATGTGTATGTCATGAGTTTTGCTGGTCGGGGTACTCCGGGTACCCCGCGTCCCTCTCGTTCCTCTTAAAATGATGTTTATAGATATCGGAGTGCCAAGTATCAGGGTACCAGGATACTCGGGTATCGGGGTACTCCTGTTGCTGCTATCTTGGCTAGGTAATGCTCTCTCGAGGGATTTATTCCATCCTCATACCCTTGAACTTCGTAGCTGCTTCTTGGACTTTTCGGAGGTATGCTATCATGTTGTCACCTCTTGTTTGATATGTGCCGGATACCTGGTTGATTACTAACTGGGAGTCACTTCTTACTACGAGGTACTTAGCTCCTTGCTTTGTAGCAACCTTCATTCCTGCCAACAGGGCTTAATATTCTACCTTATTATTGGTGACTTTGAACTCAAACCTGAAATATTGGCTGCATTCGATCCCTTCAGGATCAATCAGGATGATCCCGATCCCGACCCCGCAGTCGGTTTGATTTGAGGAATCGTCTGTATACAGGGTCCAGGTCTTGCCATCCACCGGCCATTCTGGAAATTCTTGATCTGTGTTTGGAACTATAGGAGCACCCGGGTAGGAAGTCATGCTGAATTTGGCAACGAAGTCGGCTAGAGCTTGCGCCTTGATTGTCGTCCTAGCCTTGTATCTTATGTCATACTGGGTGAGCTCTAAGGCCTAAAGAACTAACCGGCCTGATACATCCAGCCATTGGAGGAGCTGTCTCAAGGGCTGGTCCGTTACCATTGCAACGGTGTGAGCTTGAAAATAAGGCCGAAGTTTTCTGGCTGCTGTTACCAATGCAAAGGCTAATTTCTCTAGGATAGTGTAATTCTTCTTAGATTTTGACAAAGCCCGACTTACATAGTAGATTGGTCTTTGGATTCCATCACTGCATTCCTTCACCAAAGCTCCACTTGTTGCGGTCTCTGATACCGTTAGATAAAGTTGTAGCTCTTATCCTGTGATGGGCTTCACCAGTAGTGGTTGACTGGCTAGATATTCTTTCAAGGCCTGGAATGCCTGCTCACTCTCTTGATCCCACTTCATGTTTTTTTCCTTGCTTGATGATTTTAAAGAAAGGCAAGCATTTATCAGTGGATCTCGATATGAAGTGGTTTAACGCGGCTATCTGTCTAGTTAGCCTTTGAGCTTGTTGGAGGGTATTAGGAGATTCCAATTCTATGATGGCCTTGATCTTTTCGGGATTGGCTTCAATTCCTCTTTCATGCACCATGAAACCAAGGAACTTCCCCGCTGCTACCCCAAAGGTGCATTTAGCTGGATTTAGCCTTATCTGATTTTCCCTGATTACTTGGAAAGTCTGGCACAAATCTTCACGATGTTGATGGGTCATTTGTGATTTGGTGATCATGTCGTCTATATACACCTCCATAGATTTCCCTATCAATGGCTTGAATAACTTGTTCACCAAGCGTTGGTATGTGGCTCCTGCGTTCTTGAGGCCAAAAGGCATGACCTTGTAGCAGTAGAGACCTTGTCCAGTGATGAAGCTGGTTTTGTCCTGATCGGCGGGATGCATCATGATCTGGTTGTATCCCGAGAAAGCATCCATGAAACTTAGGAGTTTGTTTGCTGCAGTAGAATCGATCAGCTGGTCAATTTTTGGAAGGGGAAAACTGTCCTTCGGGCATACTCGATTGAGGTCGGTATAATCCACGCACATGCGCCACTTTCCGTTGGCTTTGGTTACCATGACCACATTGGCGATCCATTCGGGGTAGCGGGATTCTCTTATGAATCTGGCTTTCAAAAGTTTATCCACCTCTTCCTGTACCGCCGTGTTCCACTCCGTGTTAAAATGTCTCCGTTTCTGTTTGACTGGCTTGACGGTAGCGTCTACTGCCAGTCGGTGAACTGCTAGGTTGAGGGGGATGCCCGGCATTTCATCGCGGTTCCAGGCAAAAATGTCATTGTATTCTTCAAGAAGTTCCCAAACTTCTCCTGACCTCGCTATCCAGCGCACCTCCTATCTTCACTAACTTAGTTGGGTCGCCCTTTCTGATCTGGATTTCTTCTAACTTCTCCGTGTGGTGCCCCCCAGTCCATCCTCTTTCTCCCTCTTCGGTTTCCTCTAAGATCAAGTCTGGTATCTCCCTTTCTTCTAGGATATGATGGTCCGGCTATGGAGCCCTGTGATTCAACTCCCGGGTGACACAAGTGTTACGCTTGGTTGAAGTGGTGGGGTTGGCAGATACTGCCTGACAGGTACGGGCCATTTGCTGATCTCCATTGACCTCTCATACTTCAGTTCCAATAGGGAACTTCAGGACGTTATGATAAATGGATAGGACTCCTCTGATTCCTGACAAGAAAGGTCTTCCTAGGATTGCATTGTAGGCAGACGGGGTATCTACTATGATGAACTCCGTTATGATGTTCCGTTGAAGGGGGGCCTCTCCGATGATTACCGGCAAGGTGTGCGCTCCTACTAGCATCACGGAGTCTCCTGCAAAACCATATAAGGGTGAACTGCAAATGTTGTAGCAGGGGTTCTTAAGGTTAAACTTCTCCAATGTTTCTTTGAATAGGATATCTATGCTGCTTCCGGTGTCTATTAGGATGCGGTGGACCTGGCAATTGGAAATCTGAGCTGTGATCACCATTGGATCGTCATGAGGTTGTACTGTGTTGTAGGCATCATCTTCAGCGAAAATAATCTAAGCAGAATGAGGGTATTCACATGACCGTTTGGATACCCGGAACACATCTCGGCCAATGGCGTGTTTCGGGATCTTCCTAGCATGGTTCTTTCTTGAATTGTTAGAAGTCCCGGCAAGGGTTGGTCCTCCGCTAATGGTGTAACTAACCTGATCTTGCCGCATCAAGTCCTTTTCCTCGTTCTCCCTCTTGGATCTGATACTGACCCCTGCATCATGCTACGAGCTTCTTCTTTCTGCTATCGGCCTTGTCGATGACTGGCTCCTTCTAGGCCTGATTTCACCAAATGCTGTCTAAGATCTTCAGGATAATTCTGCACTGGTAAAGGTGGTCCGAGTGTATCAAAACCCGGTGCACGGGTACTTGGTCTAGCCCCTTGTGCAAGTCGGGGTGCTTCAAAAGGTATCCCTTTGGCGATCATTCTAAGGCAGACACTTTCCACGTAGGCAGCAGCATGTTGCTCTATGGCCTACCAAGCCGCTTCTGGGACCGCGGGGTCCTGTGGTGCTGATCCGGGATTTGGTGGTGGGACTGGTGCCGGGATCTAGCTTCTAGTTCCCTTCCTTTTCCCTTGATTTCTCTGGGTGGAAGCGAGGGAAATGGGCTCTGAGTTTGCGGGTTACCCCTGGGAGGATCGGAGCCTCATCTTCTATCTTCTTCTAAGTTGAATCTTTAAAGTTTGTTAATGGTAAGGGGTTTCTTCCCACAGACGGTGCCAAAGTGTTAACCTAAAATTGTCACCGTGGTGTAATTTCAAATTAACGATATATGAAGGGCCCGGATCTATATCGATCTAGGCTAGCGGGATGTGCAGTATCCCGATATCCTGCTAGATCTTATAAATCTACTAAGAATAATGGGTGCAAGTAGTAGGAGGGATAATTTTCTGATATGGTAAAAGTATGAAAGCATAAAACTTTTATGTGTATATAAATGACTTTAATAAGATTTTTACAACTCAATGCTTGAACTATCGAGATTACAGTATGGGAGAAAATAAAACAACTTGGTGGACCATGGAGATGGAGCTTTTCATGCCTGTTGATAAGTAGAAAAAAAGTGAGGTCGTGTCCCTTTTTCCTGTGAACATATGATCATTATATATGCCTGCTTTCTTGCTGAATACTCCTAGAACTTTGGTCTAGGGTTTCAGTGATGCACGGGCCTTCCTTTGGAGTCTAACGAATTCATCGAGATATTGATCCCGAAATATCAGGCGATTCCTTCTTTCTTGGTTCCAAATAAGTTGACCCTTATTTGAAATAGGATTCTTTATCGCGGGAATGAATGTCGCATTGTAACTTGAGTTTTTATCTTGAACGGTGACGTTTAATGTTTGCCTTTACATGTGGTCTGCTCTTTGGTGCTCGCCTCCTGCTTCAGCGGGGCCAGTATACTGGGATCCAGGTGTTTATCTTGCTATATGTTCGTCACGAGTTTTGCTGGTCGGGGTACTCCGGGGTACCCCGCGTCCCTCTCGCTCCTCTTAAAACGATGTTTACAGATATCGGGGTGCCAAGTATCGGGGTACCAGGATACTCGGGTATCAGGGTACTCGGGGTAATTGGGTGCCACGATCTTGTGACGGTTGTGTCTCTAGAGCCCTTCTCTTTACGGTTTCCTAGTGCTTTCTTGGTTCCAGAGATTTTGGACTTAGTCGAGGTGGGTAGGAGCTTTTTATTCTAGCCCGTCAGCTGGCAGATGGGGTACTCGAACATCTTTCCCGCTGTCACTTTGCATCCCGGCTTTCTTCTCAAGACCAGTGGAAAATTCTTTTTTGGTCCCCGCCATTTTTGGCGGTTAACAAGTGTTGTATATATAATTTCGCCAAACAGCCACATCATCAAAGGAATCAATAAATGTCGAAGAACAGGTTGCCCCGTCACTCATCGACCAGGTCAAAGGAGAAAACGTGGACCAGTCAGTATGTAAAACGTCAAAGTCAATAAAGTCAAAGGTGTGGTCGCCAGAGCTAAATATATACTCGCCAAAGATAGAAACATGGTCGCCGAAGGGTAATGCCCAGGAGGAGAGATGTTCGCCGCATCAGCGTACTAGGTACAAACCGACTCTCAAGAAACACGAAAATAAACCCTAAACTCCCAGAAGACTCACGATAACCAGGAGTCATAGGAAAGGGCAGAGAGAACAAATCCTAATCCAATACAACATGGGACTCCCAATGCAAATCCAAGAGGAAGTCCTACTACCAACACGACAAGGATCGAGGGAAAAACCCTAATTAACATGTATAAATAGAACCATCTATCCCATGAGGAAGGGGTCGAAAACCAAAAGAGAGAAAAGCAATAATTCGAGAGATTTGAGTGTGTAACCGAAATAAAGGAACTACAGTGATATTTTCTTATCCTCCAGGACGCCGTGGTTTTTTCCCATTCAAGGGTTTTCCATATAAATTGGTCTCTTCCATGCATTGATTTTCTTTCTTAATTGACGATCGTTTTGATTTAATTGTTGGTCGCGTGGTAATCCAAATTTCACCGTCAACAATTGGCGCTAGAAGGAGCTGGTGATTGAACAGAAACTTCGAAGAACCCTTACGACTTGAAAACATGAACAGCGACAAGAATGGCAACTCCAGCGGAGATCAGATTGTTGAGGCAACTGCACCAATAGGCGATGGGGAGACGACAATCGGGGAACAATCGATGGCAACACCAAGAGCTAGGGCAACCGACCCAAGAACTCTGTAGCACTTCCAAACTGCGTTGATGAATTTGATCAACGAGGCTAACAAAATAGGACTCTCACTTCCCATAGGCCCGGGAATCTCTTCTCCCTACGAATTAGCCACACCTGGAATCCAACCGCTTGGGAGATTACGGTCAGAAATCCACATTGCAACCCCTGATGCTCAAGTGAGGAAGACCCTCGAAGAAACTCCGCAGGATAACCCAGAAGGTTTCGAGGAAAGAAGATATGGAAAGAGAAAAGGTGTGGCGAATGACGAAACCCCGGAGACACAAGATCACGGACAGATACATGGGACAAATTCCAATGACACACACCAAAGGAGACGGCGGAGACACCGCTCAATCTCATCTGAAGACAGAAGTCCCCGACAAAGAAGAGAATTACCATCCAAAAGGGTACGGCGAAGAAGGTCTGAGAGCACGAAAGATGAGATTGGTAGGAATTCGAATGATAAGGATAACTATGGGAGAATGACAATCAAGAGCAGACTCGATCCAGCCGAAGAACCAACTGGCCATCGAGATATCATTTTGCAAGAGCTGTCGAGAAAGGTTTCAGCAATGGCACAGAGATATAGTCCCAACGTGTCTTCAGATGATGAGTCAGAGAGTCCATTCGTCGATCACATTTGAAAGTCCTAGAGGCGTGTTTATTATAAAGCTAGAGGGGGGGTGAATAGATTTTATCTAATTGTTACCCAATTTTCGCATGCAAGTCAATTTTACGAAAATACCCCTAGCAAGTCAACAAAACATACAAGTGTAATAAGATGCGGAAATAGTAAATGACACTTGATGTATACGTGGAAAACCCAACCACTGGGAAAAACCACGGGCTGTTAAGTGCGCCACACTCGGACCTCGAAATCCACTATATGAAAAGACGGTTACACCCTCAAGTGATTCTCGGACTCTCACCCTAGATAACCTTAGGCTATGGACACTACCAATCGCCACTCTTGGTTCAATCCCTAGTGATATCCCCTGATACACTACTCTTGGCGTGAGCACCCTCTAATCTACCACGCAGGCCTTTTACAGCGGCTCTAGTCCAATTTGCTTGCGTTCTAAGCAACCTAATCCCGGATGCTACACACAAGACTTACTTTCTCTTTGAAGAGAATACAACCCTATGTGAATATATATGAATATTCAATAAATGCAATAAGAGCTAGGGTACTCTAAATGCTTATCTAGGATGATGATATATTCAATTTAAATCAACCCTAGATATCAATTGCTAAATGACATGTCAAATAGCATAGATGATCATAGATTATAAAAACCTAGATATCTATCAAAAACAACACTCAATCAATTTATCACAAATAATCTCTTTTCTTGTATTTAGCATATGATCTAAAACATACAAGTAATTTAAAAGAGATGGCTTGGTATTTAAAATACTACAATAAGATGAAATTAATCAAAATCTTACCAAGCAAGTTGTGATGATGCAAACCCATACATGGATGCACTCTATATAGACATAGGAGATGCAATATGAAATTTGATGCAAAAGGGGTTTGATTTGAGTGGTTAAAGATGAGTTCTTGATTTGATTTTCTCTCAAAATCTATCTTTGAAGATTAGGGTTCTTAAGAGTCAAAAGAACTGATTCAGATAATGAGAAAGTGTGATATTTATAGACATCAAGAACAGGGCAAGTGAAAAGACAATTCTGCCCCTGAAACGCACCGTTCGGCGGTTTCAATCGGCGGCCAGGCCGCCGATGACGACCGCCGAATTGAGCTCGTGAAGAACAGAGCATTAACGGCGGTTTCATTCGGCGGTTTCGTGACCGCCGATCCAACCGCCGAATCAAACCCGAGAGATTAAAATCGATCAGGTATGAACGGCGGTTTCGAACGGCGGTCGAGACCGCCGATCTTGACCGCATAAGTGCTTCAGACCAATCTGGACTGAAACGGCGGTTTCATTCGGCGGCCAAGCCGCCGATAATAACTGCCGATCACCAACAATGGTGAAAACCAAGGAGAAGCCAAGGGCATTCTCCATAGGCGGTCTTCGCGCGAAACCAAGCACTAATTAGTGCAAGCGCGGACGTTTCCGAACAATGTCGGGAAACGAATTATAAGGCACATATACACACAACAAGATATATCAACCAAAGTGCTAGTGTGTAAAGTGACATGTGAAGAGATGCACATAAAAATAAGCAAGTATGCAATCATAGCAAGAATGCTAAGTGTGTGTGTGCTACTAAATCTCTTCAAAGAAAAACAAGCACAAGAGATTATACCTTTGGCGTGCTTGTATCTTGAGGTCATGGCAAGGCCTTTGATCTTCAACACTAAACACTTAGACTACCCTTACATTCAAAACCCCAACATGTGGTTTGACCACGAAATAAGCCAATCAACAAAACGGGAATCCTTACAACATTGCTCGCACCCAGTTCCCAGATAGATTCAGAATGCCAACCATTGAATAGTATAAGGAAAGCAGAGATCCGAAGGAGCATGTTCACCGATTCCGCAATATTATGGCCCAGTATTTATCCAATGACGGACTGCTATGCCTTACCTTCCCGTAAACATTCGGCGACCTCACCTCTAGGTGGTTTGGAAGACTTCCACCCGGAAGTGTAAGCAATTTCTCAAACCTCAGGAAAGCGTTCATAAGACAATTCATGGGGGGCGTGCAGAGAAGGAAGTCACTCGCCCATCTATCAAATCTAAAGCAGGAGCGTAATAAGTCGATCAAGAAGTATCTAGCAAGATTCGGGAAGGAGGCTGCCCAAATTGAGGACGCTAGTGATGTAGCTGTTATCGCCGCTTTCACCAATGGGTTACAAAGTGGGCGACTATCCTTTGATCTGTGAAGGGATAGGCCAAAAACTTATGAGGAGATTATGGAAATAGCTGGCGATTATGCATTGGCAGAAGAGGAAGAAGTAGCGCAAGGGGGTAGCTACGTACATGGCCATAAGCCTGACTCAAAATCAGAGCATAAGGATAACAAGAAGACGCAGTCGCGTGATCGCCAGAGAGACGAAAAGGGCCAAAAGGGACCTCCAAGGGAAAACAAGGGAAATAACCGAGCCAGTAGGTTTCAAGGAAGGTACAACTATTACACCCCCTTAGCTGGCGATCAAGAGGAAATACTTTCTGTGGTAGAAGACAAAGGACTTGCCAAATACCCTCGGCAACAATCAGCTAATGCCAGGAGAGATACAACCAAATACTGCCGATTTCATAAAGATCATGGGCATGAAACTTCAAAGTGTTTCTAGTTGCATGACCATATTGAGAGCTTGATCAGAGATGGACATCTAAAAGATTTTACTTTGAAAGGTGACAAGCAAGGTGGTCGTTAAGACAACCGCCAAGGGAACGGGCAGGAAAGGAGGAGTCCGAGGAGAAACAGCCCTAACGCCACTATAAACACCATCTTTGGTGGTCCCCATACTGGGAAAAGCAATCGAGAAAGGATGTCAGAAGTCCGAGAGGTAATGCAAGACAGCAGAAACATGGAGATTAATTCTGTGCAAAGGAACCCTAAGAAAGGAAGAGAAGGACATGACCCCATAACATTCACAGCAGAAGACTCCGACGGAATTGATGCAAAACCTAATGATGCAATCGTAGTGGGAGTTCAAATTGCACACAGGGATGTCCTTCGGGTAATGATTGACAACGGAAGTTCAGCAGATATTTTAAGTGCTAGAGTGTACGATGAGCTGCGACTGGATAGGAAAGATCTAGAACCCTTTCATGTACCGCTAAAAGGTTTTGGGGGCACAGAAGTGAGATCTTTGGGAACTGTGAAACTGCCGGTGAGGTTTGGTATAGCACCATGCCAATAAACAATCCTGTTGGATTTTTTTATAGTCGACATCCATAATTGGCCGTATAATGCTTTGCTTGGCCGACCGTTTCTTAACAAAGCCCGAGCTGTCACTTCAACCCATGCGTTGAAGGTAAAGTTCCCCACAGAATTTGGAGTCGGAGAACAGGAGATGGCTCGCCGCACCAACCTTTCAATCTTTAAAGATAAGGCAGGGATGGAGACCTTAAATATATTCGAGGTAAATAAAGAAGTACAGGAAGAAAATCCGGAAGCATTCAAATTGGACCCAAGGGACAAAGCGAGCAGAGAGAAAGAAGAGCCAACTGAGTCAATTGTTCTAAATGAAGCAGAATCGGATAAAACAGTTAGGATCGGAGCAAGGTTGGCTGAACGAGTCAAGAGAGATGTGGTAAGCTTGCTAAAAGAGTACAAGGGGATTTTCGCTTGGAGCCATGAGGACATGCCGGGGATTGATAGAGGCATTATTTCACACAACCTGGTTGTGAACGAAAAATGCAAACCGGTGGAACGAAAAATGCAAACCGGTGATGCAAAAAAGGAGAAGCTTCAACCCAGAGAGAAGTGCGGCGATAAAAGATGAGGTGTCCAAGCTGCTCGCCGCAGGGTCAATCAGAGAAGTTAAGTACCTGGAATGGGTGGCGAATGTAGTTCTAGTGAAGAAGAAGAATGGCCAATGGAGGATGTGCGTCGACTTTACTGACCTAAACAAGGCCTGCCCTAAGGATAGCTTCCCGCTACCAAGAATTGACCAATTGGTCGATGCAACAGCCGGACATGAGACATTGAGCTTCATAGATGCTTACTCGGGTTATAACCTAATAAAAATGCATAAGCCAGATGAGGAGAAGACAGCATTCACCATGGACCAAGGGTTATACTGTTACATAGTCATGCCGTTCGGCCTGAAAAATGCTGGAGCGACTTACCAGTGCTTAGTCAACAAGATGTTCGCCAGACAGATATGAAGAAATATGGAGGTTTACGTTGACAACATGCTGACAAAAAGCATCACAGCAGATAAACATATAGATGACTTGAGGGAGGCATTTGATGTGTTGGTGAAATTTGGAATGAAGTTGAATCCAGCAAAATGAGTGTTCGGCGTACCATCAAGAAGATTTCTCGGATATCAAGTACATCAAAGAGGAATTGAGGTGAGCCTCGAAAAAATCCAAGCATTGGCAAAAATGGTCTCGCCAAAAACTTTGAAGGATGTCCAAAGACTCACGGGGTGTCTGGCATCGCTGAGCAGGTTCATAGCTAAATCGATGGATTGATGCCTACCATTCTTCAAAGCTCTAAAGAAGGGTAAGGGAGTCGAGTGGAGCGAAGATTGTGAAAGGGCTTTTCAGGCCTTAAAAGATTACCTCGGGCAAGCACCACTGCTATCAAAACCAGAAACAGGAGAAACACTGTACATGTACTTATCCGTTTCTGAAGCGGCCACAAGTTCCGTGCTGGTAAGACAGGAGGATGGGGTCCAGAAACCAATATACTACACCAGTAAAGCACTTTTACCAGCTGAGACCAGATACTCGCCAGCCGAAAAAATGGCACTCGCTCTAATAACAGTAGCAAGGAAGCTAAGGCCATATTTCCAGGCTCATAAAATCGGAGTATACACCAACTGCCCGTTAAAATTAATTCTGCAGAAACCAGAAGTATCCGGCCGATTAACAAAGTGGGCGATCGAGTTAAGTGAATTCGATGTAGAGTATCTTCCAAGGACAGCAATTAAAGCCCAGGCAGTGGCAGACTTTGTAGCAGAGTTCACCGAGCCAAGTGTAGAAGTGGAGAGAATGATGGTGGAGCAAAATAAGAAAGTATTCAAATGGCAACTCCGCGTTGACGGATTGTCAAACACGCATGGCAGCGGGGCAGGGATAATGGTGTTAACCCCAGAAAGAGATTCAGTCGAATGTGCCTTGCCTTTTGACTTCAAAGCTACTAACAAGGCACTCATAGCAGGAGTAAAGGTTTGCACAATTCTAGGAGCAGATGAGGTGGAAATCTTCAGCAACTCTTAAGTTGTTGTCAATCAGGTGCTAGATGAGTACCAGGCGAGAGATGAAAACATGATCGCTTACCTAGAATTAGCAAAGGAGCTACTGGGAAGATTTAAAGAATACAGAATTGTCTAGGTCCCTAGAGAAGAAAATGAGCAGGCCAATGCCTTGGCCAAATTGGCATCCGCCACAATCAACATCTGGCCCAGAACTATTTCTATGATCCACCTACTACAACCGAGTATAGTTAGATTAAAGGAAGTTGGGGCAATCTTTGGCTAGAAAGGTTGCTGGATTACACCAATCAAAGAATACCTCGTCAATGATGTACTCCCAAGTGATCCGTTAGACGCAAAACGATTAAAGTACAGAGCTACGAGATATTCAGTACTCAATGGAGAACTGTACAAAAGGGGGTACTCAAGGGCATTGCAGAGATGTGTCGGACCAGAAGAAGCCGAAGGTATCCTAAGGAGTGTACATAGTGGAAATTATAGGAATCACGCTGGGGGTGCCAGCCTAGCCCACAAAACATTAAGGCAGGGTTTCTACTAGCCAACACTGTTCGCCGATGCTAAAAAGGTGGCAGCAAGGTGTGAGGCGTGTCAAAAAATTGCAAACAACATCCGCCAACCACTTGAATTCTTGCAAAACATTACCTCGCCTTGGCCATTCGCCATGTGGGGAATTGACTTGATCGACCCAATGCCAACAACATCCGGAGGAGCAAAACACGTTATTGTAGCAGTGGATTATTTTACCAAGTGGGTAGAAGCCGAACCATTAGTGCACATAACGGAAGCAAACACTATAAGCTTTGTGAAGAAAAATATCCTGTATAGATTCGGGATACCAAACACCATCATCACCGACAATGGTACCCAATTCGATGGTAATAAATTCAGGGAGTTATGTGACAAGTATGGTATCAACAACCACTACGCCTCTCCAGCACATCCGTAGACAAATGGCCAAACTGAAGCGGTGAACAAGATCATAAAACACAACCTGAAAGCCAAATTGGCAGTGAAGAAGGGTAGTTGGGCAGAAGAATTACCACAGGTACTTTGGGCATATCAAACCACAGAAAGAGGTTCGACAGGTGAGACCCCATATTCCATGGCTTACGGAGCTGAAGCTGTCATTCCCATGGAAACATCTTTCTCTTCACCAAGAGTACAACTCTTTCAACCGGAACTCAATGTTGATATGTTAAAATACGGTCTGGATGAGTTAGAAGAAAGAAGAGAACGCGCACAGATAAGAAACACTGCGTACCAACAAAGGGTAGCAAGGTATTACAATTCGCATGTGCGTGAAAGGAGGTTCGCACTCGGCGACTTGGTGCTGAAAAGGGTGAACCCAGGAACCAGAGACAAAGCTGCAGGATCACTTGCATACAAATGGGAAGGGCCTTATCAAATCACAGGCATAGCTGGTCACAGGGCATATCGCATCACTCGAGAGGGTTTTGGCGAACTACCTCGGCCATGCAATGCGCAGTACCTGAAAATATATTACCCTTGACATTTTTTCATTGCTTCTAGGATTTAGTTCAATGTTTTTATTCTTAGGCAGTTTCCGTTTTAGCATTTTTTTCTGTGTTGCTGTTTTGATAAAAGTTGCAGGAAGTATCCAATAAAGAGTAATTTATTACTAAGAATTCGTAACTTGACTCGCCAGTTACAAAGGGCATTTGCCGTCGTATATCACAAAATACCATTGCGTAAAGACGAGTTTCATACTCACAGCAATAAGAATCAGCACCGACCCTCTAAATCAAAGCAGGCCAAAGGCGACTGCGTCGCCATAGCCCAAGCTATAAAAATTGGTGATCGCCACTACAAGGAGAATAAGATCCCCAGAGAAACACTTGGTGTGGGCGAGTACGCCCTAAAAAGCACCGAGTACGCCAGAACTCAGCAATGGCAGCTGAATAAATAAAAACATGTTAAAAACTTGGTGTATGGTCGGATACGTCCTAACAAATATTGAGTACGCCAAAACCCAGCAACGGCAGCTGAATACAACGAAATATGCTAAAAACTTAGTAAAACACTAAGCAAAAATTCAGCGAATAGCAGCTGAATACATAAAAATATGCTAGACTTGGTGAAACACAGAGCAAGCCGAAAACTCAGTACAGGCAGCTGAACCAAAGTAAAAACTAAAGGAGTTATAAATTAACTTATAAACAAAATCATTTACAATTGGAGCTGCAAAAAGATATAAATATTTACAATTGAAGACCTAATCTCAACTAGCTGCAGGAGGTCCCTCGCTGTCTTCCTCATCTTCGATCTACTCTTCAGAAGGCCAGGTAATTTCTTCATCCCCATTCGGCATAAAAGGTCCATAATCCCTACGGGCAACATGACCCAAATCAGGTTCAGCACCAGAACCAGAACCAGAACCAGAAAAGCTGCCCTTCTGACCGGAGTAGTAAGTGTTGAAGACACGCTTACTGGGAATTTCTGAGGCTCAATCCTGTTATAACGGCAGTGGGCTTTCCATCATTTTATCTGATCTTTAATCAAACCCACTCCGCTGGCCATATGCTGTTTAAGAGACCTGTCAAAGCGCTTTAAAACCTTTTCATTCGAATGGTCCTTCATGGAGAAGAACTTCTTCGACTGCCTCATGCCTCGTTCAAACTCACGCAGCAAAAGCGTATCATAGGCAGGGGATCTCTTGAAACGATCAACTGCTTCAACCTCCAGCACGACTTTGAGATCATTTAAGATAACTTCATGCGAGGACAACTGGTTGCGTAGGTCCAAAGCCTCACGCTCAGCTCTCTCTTTTGCCTCCTCAGCTAGTCGCTCAGCCTCGAAACGTACTGCAAGCGATTCTTGATTAGCGGAGAGTTGCTCTCGCAGCAAACGAATCTCATCCTCAGCAGCAGCCAATTTCTCTTCAGCAACTAGTTGAGCTAAAAGATAACCATCTGCGGATTCCCTCAACTGAGCAAGTTACTGAGTATGGACTTCCTCAGCAGAGAGTTTCTCAGCTGCCAAAGTAGAGGCCTGTTCTCGCAGGCGTTTCAAATCCCTAGAAAGGAAATTCCCACGCCTGTAGTTGTCAGCCATCTCAGACATCATCTGAAATGAAAAACAGGCAAGTCAGGAAACACACAAATCAGAGTACAAAACGAATACTGCAAAAGACTCACCAAAGAGTGGCAGTTGAAGAAAAATTCCATTTTTCTGTTACAAGACCTACTCTTCACATGCTCCCAACCCTCACCGACATAAACATCGTTGTTCATCAAGTATGAGCAAATCTCAGCAGCCATAAAGTCTGAAAGGGAAACAGACTCAACTCCCTCACCAACTTCAGTTGGATCCACAGGAGGAACTTCATGAGCAGCGCCCGAATGATGGTCCGAAAATTGGTTACGCGATAGTTCTATAAACTATCGTAAATGATCGGACGTGCGAGTTTTTACCCTCTCGCAAGTATACGAATCGTTCGCCACGTATAGTGGTTACAAGTAAGGGTATCGTTCCCACGGAGGATGTAGTGTTTACCTTAAGTCGGTCCTAAGTCTTATATTATATATATATATATATATATATATATATATATATATATATGTATATACACAATATATTTACACTATTAACATACAATAAAAGTAAAGGGAGATGGTCAAAAGCAATTTAAATAACTAATCTAAGATTACACTAAGAAAACTTAATCTAATTACCACTAAGTTAACTAATTCTAACTACAACTAAGGGTTGTCAATCCCTTATTTAATTAACTAATCTAATCACTAACTTAATTACCACTAACAATTAACTAAATTAACTAATTAATTAGCTAAACTAATTACCACTCATGCAAAGTTATGCAAAGAGTGATAATGAGATATGTTATGGAACTAATGGATCATGCAATTTACCTAATTACTAGTTGATAACAATTAAGCACTTCAATTAGAGGTTAACTAAATTAAGCAAGGTTTGCATTAATCTAGTAAATCCTATTTTGCATGTTAACAATTGGATTAATCAATTAACAAGCCTATATCAATTAAAGCTCAATATCAAATATAGATATAACTAGTTCATAGATATAATACATAAATACACCAAATCCTTAACATAAATATTTAATTACACATTAACAACAAACTAAGGAAATAAGAGAGACAATAGAGACAACCCAATAATCTTGGAGAAGTCTTCAAGCTAGCTCAACTCCTCTTGCTTTCCCTAGCTCGAAATCAACATGTAGATGGCTTGGATCGAGATTGGTGGCTGGAAAACCACCCTAAACTTACAAGCTAAGTGAGTTTGGTGTTGTTCTAGGTTATTTAGGTGTAAATTAAGCTATATGGGTGTAATAATTGCTTCTTTGGATATTTAGGGATGTGTTTAGGTTTAGGGAAAGGTGAATATATATAGTAGGGGAGGTTTGGGAGAGTTTGGACGTGCAAAACCCAAGGTCGGTCAAGTGGGCGGGTTCAAACCGTCGAGTTCGCGGGTTCTTGGCTGCCGTCGGAAGTCGCCACCCATTTTTGGACGTTGGAGGCGAGCTTTGACCTTCTGGACTGCGGGAATGAAGCAGCCGCATGAACCCGCGGTCTTCCGGCGAGATTGGGCTTGAAACAACCCGCTGAAAGTGAGCTCGTGAGGTTGCATTTCCATGGAGTTTGATGGACTTGGATGGGAGGCCAAACTAGTGCATTGGAGCTTGAAAGTGAGTGCAATAGGACCGCCGGGATGTGGGATGAAATTCTAGGCAGAAAACCACCAGAAAATCGGTCGGAAAGTGGCCGAAATCGGTCGGGTAAGTCGCCGGGTCGACCGGGTCTGAACCGGGTCAGATACGGGTCGGGTCGACCCGGTTGCATGGAGAAGACGACCTGACGTCAGCGTGACGTCAGGCTTGCGCAATCCCTCCTCAAAACGACGTCGTTCTGCGCGTGTCGTGGCGCGCTGACCCTTCTTCGCTAGCAATTTACACTCTGTACCCCTGAACTCTGCTTAAATCACAAAATGTCCAATATATTCCCGAATGTTACACTTTTACCTTCGATTTCTCCATAATTACCAAATTGCCCCTGAACTTCCCTAATTCCCTGAAACACTTATTTACACCCTATTAAATACACAAAAATGCTCGGAAACAAATACAAAAGGTAGGAAAAGGGAGCGCTAAATGTGAACATTTGGAGCGCAATCACCGAACCCGATGTAGAAGCCCCAGGTTGTTTCGATGGCTCCGGCTTATCAGCTGGCCCCAACTGACCAGATGGCCCAGGTTGACTAGCAGAAGACACACTCGGCCCACCCACAGCCACCGAAGGAGAAGCTGCACCGGTCGGGGAGGAGGTAGGAGCATTCAACTTGTTAACTCCCTCAGAAGATGAAGACACCACCGCACTCATCGCACCAGCAGGAGCCTCAGGAACAGTTGTTTGAGTAGAGGGAGTTTCAGCGAATACAGGTCCATCAGCACCCTCCTCGTCCAAAGAAACAACATACTGCACAACTCTTGATGCCCGCTTCAAAGGTCGAGTAGTATGATCAGGGGTGCCCTCAGCCGGGCGTTTGCCTCTACCGGTCCTAGGGCTTAGGTCATTCGCAGGATCAAGGGGAGTTTCAGGGACATCCGCGTCAAAAATAGGAGTGTCACTGACTGACCCTGAAACTCCAAATTTCTCTTTTCCCTTACGGTTGGGGGTAGCTGCAGGAGTGGTCGCAGCAGCAATAGTCGCAGCAGGAGTGTTCACAGCAGCCTTTGTATATACAGGGGGTTGTCCCGATTTGACCCCTCCCTCAGGAATATCACCAGCTTCCTCACCATCTGAGGGATCGCCACCATCTGGGCTAGCAATTCCTTCCTTGGCCAAACCAGTAGTATGTCTTTTACTGGCAGCCTCAGAATTTTTCACTACCCGGGCTTGTAAGTCACAGACAGTATCAAAGTCACACACTGTAAGAAAAATCACCAAGTATTAGCAATGGGAAAAGCAAAGCTATAAAACAAAAAGAAAGCAGGTAAAACTTACGGCGAGGAAGTCTGGCGGGTAAGCGCGAAAAAAGTCACTGAGCGATCATTTTATCCTCGTCCAAAAGCAATGGAGGGCCCCTTTCATCTAGAGGAAGGATGGCCGCAGCTCCGTCCAACAATACTGGGATGGCCTTCGACCAAGTGTCGGGAGAAGTAAAGTGCCGGGGAACCTTTTTCGCTGCAAGATTCAGGCAACCACGGGCGGACACGTTTCTACCCCACTCGCCGCTAACAAAGAACCAGCTGTTCTTCCATCTCTTATCTGAGGTAGGGAAACCCCAAATAAATCCTTTCTTCTTCTCATCACCAGAAATCTCTATTTGCCCAGGATTCGCCACTCCCTCTGGGATCCAATTCTCTACGGGCGAAGAAAGAAGAAAGTAAGTTCCACTGTTGCCCGCTTGCCTTAAAGTGTAGAAATGGCGAATCTCACGAGGCGTAGGGGGTTCATAACCTTTCAACTTCCACATTAATCCCAAACACATAAGAATCCTATAGCTATTTGGGGCAAGTTGAGCAGGTGCAATTCGAGCCTCCGCGAGAAACCTAGAGATAAAAGGCTGAAGAGGAAGGGTTACTCCACAGCTGAGCATGGCACCATAAATGGCGACTACATTTTCGGGAGGATTCCATGCTGCTCGACTACCAGATAGAATTAAAGTTACTGAGTCAGGAATTTCAAAGCGACTCCTATACTGGCGGAGTTCATCCTCGCTTACCATATTAACTTCGGTGTCGAAGGAACACGGACGATCAAACGAGAAGTGCAGCCTATCCCGTCGATGGTCTTCAACGTCAGAATCAATAGTTGTCTGCGCATCCAGTAGGGACCCGCGAGGAACCCTAGAGGCGAGTCGTTTGCTGCCACCTGGTTTAGAAGATCTCGGCATCACTGGAGAATCACTATCGGAAGACGAAGGAGAAATGTTAGGGATAGAATCATCTTCAGAAGATGGAACATAAACAGAAAGTGGGACCGGAGAATCCGGGTGAAAATTACGAATCAAAGATTTGATTTTGTCCGCAGTACGTTTGTCACCAAGCTCTATAGCTTGCATCATTTGATTAAAAAGAGAAGAACGTAAGGAGGGATCCATGAAAACTCACCAGAAAAACCCTAGGTTCAGAGAATGAGCAGGAGATTTGGGGACGCCAAGAAATAAGCACGATCGAGTTCAAAATGAGCTGTTCGACAATGAAATAAAATAGAAGAAATTTATGGCAGAAGTTTCTGAGGGAGAAGAATAAGAGACAATGAAGGAACTCTATTTTGAGAGAAAGAAGAGATTAATGGAGATGTGAAAAGATAGAGAAGAAGGAGAAATGATCGGGCATTAAAAGGGGGAGTTTTTGAAATTCGAAAAGAAAAAATCAGATAAAAGACATTTGGTTAAAGTGAGCGACGGTCACAATAACTTGCCGCAACAGTCACCACTAAGTAACAGACATGTGGCACCTCGGGGATCACCAATCAGTCAAATGTATCTTCACCTGTCAAATGAGAAGAAGCCCCAGAAATTGTGTGGCCAAGAATGAAGGCTTGCACCGGAAGAATCAACTAACAAATTCAACACGTGGTGAAAATGAAAAGGGGGGGAGTTATTTGCGAAACATGCCAAAATTTTATAAACATGAATATAAATACTGCTCGTGGAAACAAACGAATTAGAAACCCAAATCATTCGCTCAGCTCGAAGTAGTTATGGGGGTATTGTTGTATATATAATTTCGCCAAATAGCCACATCATCAAAGGAATCAATAAATGTCGAAGAACAGGTTGCCCCGTCACTCATTGACTAGGTCAAAGGAGAAAACGTGGACCAGTCAGTATGTAAAACGTCAAAGTCAATAAAGTCAAAGGTGTGGTTGCTAGAGCTAAATATGTACTCGCCAAAGATAGAAATATGGTCGCCGAAGGGTAATACCCAGGAGGAGAGATGTTCGCCGCATCAGCATACTAGGTACAAACCGACTCTCAAGAAACACGAAAATAAACCCTAAACTCCTAAAAGACTCACGAAAACCAGGAGTCATAGGAAAGGGCAGAGAGAACAAATCCTAATCCAATACAACATGGGACTCCCAATGCAAATCCAAGAGGAAGTCCTACTACCAACACGACAAGGATCGAGGGAAAAACCCTAATTAACATGTATAAATAGAACCATCTATCCCATGAGGAAGGGGTCGAAAACCAAAAGAGAGAAAAGCAATAATTCGAGAGATTTGAGTGTGTAACCGAAATAAAGGAACTATAGTGATATTTTCTTGTCCTCCGGGACAACCTGGTTTTTTCCCATTCAAGGGTTTTCCACGTAAATTGGTCTCTTGCATGCATTGATTTTCTTTATTAATTGACGATTGTTTTGATTTAATTGTTGGCCGCGTGGTAATCCAAATTTCACCGTCAACAACAAGTATCTTTCTTAACAAGCCATTTCTTTATTTACTTGTATGTTTTTGATCATATGCTAGATACAAGAATAGAGAATTGATTGTGCTGAATTGATTGAGTGTTGTATTGTGATAGTTGTTAATCGAAAATTGTCACTGGGGTGATATTTCCAATTAACAACTCAAGGGGGACCAGGATCGGGGTAGATCTTGGTCAGCGGGATATCAAGTAGTTCGATACCCTATGCTTCCTAAAGATCCACTATTTGTTAGGATTATGCTCAATAGCAAGAGTGTAATATTGTTTTTGACAATCTTTTCATATTAATAAAGTGATTTCTGATTTAAACAAATCTTATAGCATTTATAGATTGAATATTATAATTGTCAAAAGTAAATAATCATAAGGTCAAAAGACTATGAGAAAAGAAGAATTGTTCGTACATCTGGATATGTATGAGGTAGACACAATTCTTTAGTTAGTCTTGAATAATGTTCACAACTTAAGTTAAAGGTTGGGCACCTTTATCTTGTTAAAGTTGTAAAATTCTTTTGCTAGCATTTGAGTGGGATCAAATGAGTTATGATGAGTCTGAAATCATCGAAGGGTCTTCGAGTAAAAGAATCTAGTGCACTAGGTGCATTGAATAGGATCACAATGAAATACTTTATCTAGAACCGTCAGTAGATAAAAGTTTTTTATTATCAGGACAATCGGAGAGTCTGTCTTAATCCTGAGATAAATGATGGACTTATGGTTGCAAGTGTTATCATTTGAGTTATCAATGAGTACGATTATATAGCATAGTCTATCCTCGATAGTTTGGTGGTATTCATTTGTTAATCGATAAAGGACTTCATTTATAGATATGGACATCGTGGCTCCATTTATTAAATGAGAGTAGAATATCATCATATGGATGTTTTGAGGTATTGGATATTGAATCTTAACGTTAAGTTTTTGATAGAGTCTATTGAAACATGGCTTCTAGACAAGTCAAAATATCCAAGTTCAAAATGTGGTCATATGAGTAAATATGGTAACTTGGAGAGCTATAGACGGTCTATGAGCTCTTGGCGATTACTGATATTCTTCACGAGGATACACCATCTCCAATAAGATTGTCTAGGGTACGAATGAGATACATTTACTTATTCTATCTTTATTTAACAGTTCAATTTTAGCTCTTTAGTGGAATGAGTTAAAATTAATAGATCGGACCTAAGTGAATCATTTGTTGATTGTGATTAGGTTATGTCTATTGAAGCTTAAATTTAGATAGCCTGCCAAGATCCCCAATCCACACGGACTTGCATGGATCATTTGATATATTCTACCGGACCAATTTATGGGTCCATCTAGAATTGTATTTAATATATTAAGAATATAATTTGCACATTATTTATTTAATGGGCTGATCAATTATATTAATATATTAATGAAAGGCATGTGGACTTGTTTCTTTTAGTAAGAATGAGTCTGGTTCACATGTGGGTCTTTTATTAAGGTCCAATGGTTTTAATAAAATAGAAAAACAATATATAGATATATTAATATATATGGCACATGGCCGAGATATATATATGATGTTATATTGTTTTATTTTTATTATTTGATTAAATGAAAATTAATTAATTAATTAATTAATTATTTAATTAAAAATCAAAATCTTTTTCTGACTAGGAAATATGTTTCTTAGTAGTATACTATTGTGGTAGTATAAATAAAATAAAAGACTTTATTTGGTAAGTAGATAAATAAGGGATTTATTTATCTAGTCAAATAAGGAAGTCTTTTATATAGTCACAAATACACTAAAGAGTTGGATTAGGGTTTGGAATTCTAAGGAAATCTACCTAGGGTTAGGATTTAAGTCAAAAGACACAAATCCTACATGGTAAAGGATTTTGGCCACAATATATAGATATATATTATATATATATTTTTTTTATAAAGCATTTTTTTTTGGTGTATATATATATATATATATATATATATATATATATATTATAAGGCATGCAGTATTAATTTTGACTTATATATTTTATATGTGGCAATTGGCCGCAATATATATTGATTTTATTTAGCATGCAGAATGTGCACAATATATATTTATAAAGCAAGCAGAATGCGCAAGAGAGAGAGATTTTTCAAGAGGCGTGCAGTTTTTATAAAATAGACATATAGATATATTATTTTGGGCAAGGAAGATTTGCGACCAAGATTTATATATTTTTGTGCAAAGAGAATTCGGAAACCCTAATGCTCACATGAGAGTTATTTTTCTTTTGCTTGAGAAAAATAAAATCCAACTCTTAGATTAGTGTGAGAATTCGGCCAAGAGGAAAAGAGAGAAAAGTTTGTTCTTATTTCGATAGTGCACTAGTAACTTTTATATCAAAAGGTTTTATGCACAATTTCTAATAAGGTTCACGCGAGTTTCGATCTAACGATTGTGAATTCAAAAGTGACCGGAACATTCTTTGTAGCCTCTTGGAATTTGTTGTGACTAACGAAATTTTTTTTTTTTTTGTTAATCCATCCTCAGGTACACAATTCAAAGAGAAGGGAGACCACGCTCCTAGGTGATTCATGTTCGTGATTGGATTGGAAGATCTTGCGGATTACCATCGACGCAATGTCAATCGGATTACGTGACAAAGGTATGATATCTTTAGTATTATATGTTAATTAATTAAAGGGTTAAGGTTCAACTTATGGAAAAATTTTAAACTATACTAAACTCGATTTTAGTCTCGCTTCCGCTGCGTTGACCGTATTTTTCCCTACAATTGGTATCAGAGCCTGGTTGTACCCTTTAATTAATTAACGTATATATACGTGAATCTATTTCTGTTAATTGTGATTATGCATGTTTAGAAAGAGATGGCACTCTAGGTATTCTCATATATAATTACATTGGAATGTATGGATTTATATATGTTATATGTTGTTATAAAGTGAATTGTTATTGCTCAATTTTGATCCTAGAATTTCAATGTATTTTTGTTTCGGAATTGTAACAAGAAGGGTGGCATATTATTGTCACAATTTCCTTCTTGGTAGTTGCTAAGTCTTTTTTTATTGTATTAAAATTAAGTGCATTTTTTTTTTTTTTTTTTTTTAGTATTAAAATATAGTGCAGTTTTTTTTGTATTAAATACTGCAGTGATTGAAAAAAAAAAAAAAAAACTGCAGTATTTTATTGTTTAAATAATGTTGTAATACGTTCAAGCAACTGGAACAAGTTTGGGACCGTGCGCACCATAGCAACATGCATGCGCGCAAGATTGCACGCAGCTGTGCATGTTGGACTGTGGGCTGCGCACGGCAGCCCCATGAAGTGCCATGGGCTGCACACGGCAGCCCTTGTTGGGCTTGTGGAGTGCGCATGCCCATAGGGGCAGCCGTGGGATGCACAAGTGATCGGTGGCCGCTTGAAGACTTGTTCGCCAAGAAAGGAGTTTCTTGTATTCCAAACAAATGTAATTTACTTGTTTTTCTAGGATGGATCAAAATTGTGGCTATTTATTTTGTGTAAATATTACAATATTTGTTATTGTTTGATGACATGTCATATAGAATAGGAGTGCCACTCATATATCTCTTTTGGTACGAACATGCATTGAATGATTTAGGTTTCTAAATTGGCATCTAGATAACTTGGTAAATCATTCTATGGGATTTAATCACATGCCTTAAATAATTGAGTGGGAGAAGGTGTTTTGCAACACCTATGGCCTCCAAGGTTAGTTGAGCTTTATTATTTATTGGTAATCCCCCCAAGGGGCGTCCATGAATGAAATTTAGCAACATACTTCCTTACAAGGATAGACTAGACAATTGACTCAAACGAAATCTACTCCCCAAGGAGGGATTTTCGTGAGAGAAAATATTGAGGGTCGATATCTTGGTAACACACTCAATGTGATTTTATTGATATCCTCCCAAGAGTTCTTGTCAATAAAATCACAAGGCTAAAATTGAAAACGTTGGTTGTTATGTTAACAATTAGGTGGGACCTAGTCCAACTAGTAAATGGTACGTACTCCCAAAGGAGGCGTAACATTTACGGGTGTTGGATCACCGTTGAATTTTTACGATTGAGTTATTTATTTAATTCAAGATAAATATTTGAAAGTGCTAAAACATGATTATTTACTCATATATAATTTTGTTTTATTAAGAAATCATGACCCCATCCCTAATGATCATCCTAAAAGATAGATATTTTAACTAGTGATAATTATGTCACATGGAAAAGGAAAATTAGGTTGTTGCTGCAAGCTGAAAAACATAAGTTTATTCTGACTACTCCTAAAAACCACCTGCTCCCACTAATGAATCTAATGTGATGCAAAGAGACGAGTATGAGCAGTGGAAGACCTCGAATGAGATGGCCAAATGGCTACCATCTTCGACGTGTTGCAACAGCAGCATGAAGGAATAGGGTCTGCTGCTGATATGATGAGGTCTCTAGAAGAGATTCATATGGTTGGTAAAGTTGCTACTGTTAAGACCCGTCAGAAGGTCAAGGAATAACAGAAGAAAAAGCAACTTGGGCCTACCAAGAAGGAGACTAAGAAAGTAACCAAGATCAAAAGGAAGTGCTTCTTTTGTGGTGAAAAGAGACATTGGAAAAGTAATTGCCCAAAGTCTCAGAATAAGAAGGAACAAGGTAATATGAATTATCTTGAAACATGTTTACTAGCAGATTCTACAGATTCTTGGATCGTAGACTCAGTAGCCAATAATCATGTTTGTTATTCCTTATAGGGGTTTCAAGAAAGGAGAAGGCTGAGTAAGAATGAAATCAACTTGCGTTTAGGCAACGGAGCGTTAGTGTCTGCTAGTGTAGTGGGAGATATTAAAGTTAATCTAGATTCTAGTAGGCATTTAGATTTGATAGACATTTATTATGTATCTCAATTCAAGAGAAATTTAATTTCAGTTTCTTGTTTAAATAAATTTGAATATTCGGTTACTTTTAATAAAAAAATTTTATTATTAGTAAAGATGACAAATTTGTTTGCAAAGGTACATTGGAAAATGGTCTATTCTATTTACATAGAAATATCTCTCACTTGTTAGACACAGAATTAACGCAACATAACCATAAAAGAGTAAAATTATCATAAGATGAAACCTACCTATGCCATTTGCACCTAGGTTATATTAACCTTAATATGATTAAAAGATTGGTTAGTGATGGACCTTTAAGTGACTTAAAGGTTGATGATATACCAACTTGTGAATCCTGTTTGGAAGGTAAAATGACCAAAAGGTCATTCAGGACCAAAGGCACAAGAGCCACTGAATGTTTAGGATTAATGCATACTGATGTATGTGGTCCTATGAGCATTCAAGCTAGATGTGGATATGAGTACTTCATCACTTTCACAGATGATTACTCGAGATTTGGATATGTGTATCTCAGGAGACATAAGTCGGATGCTTTTGACATGTTCAAAGCATTTAAAGCTGAAGTGGAAAATCAGTTAGAGAAACACATAAAAATCTTGAGATCTGATCGTGGTGGAGAATATCTATCTGGTGAGTTTCAGCAATATCTTATTGATAATGGAATTATATCTCAGTTTTCTGCACCAGGTACACCTCAACAAAATGGGGTGGCAGAAAGGAGAAATAGAACTCTTTTAGACATGGTTAGGTCTATGTTGAGTTATTCAACGCTTCCTATTTCTTTTGGGGATATGCTTTACAAACTGCAATATACATTCTAAACGATGTACCATCTAAGTCGGTTCCTCAAACACCGCATGAGTTGTGGACTGGGCGAAAGCCTAATTTACAACACTTAAGGATATTTGGTTGTCCTGCGCATGTGTTAAAAGGAAAGACAGAAAAGATGGAGTCCCGTTCGGAAATATGCATATTTGTGGGGTATCCAAAAGAAACTAAGGGATATTATTTCTATAGTCCTTCAGATCTTAAAGTATTTGTTTTAACAAATGCTAAATTTCTGGAAAAGGACTATATGAATGATTTTGTACCCAAAAGTAGAATTGTCCTGAATGAGATGTCAGGAGATACAATTCCACAAGAGGTTACACAACCTAGCCCAATTGTAAGTTCCACACCATCACAAAATCAGCAACCTACCATTCCTCGTCGTAGTGGGAGGGTTAGTAGAAAACCCGAGAGATACATCGGTATGGGAGAATCAATGGAGAATCTCCTGGATGATGATAATCCCTACACATATAAGGAAGCAATGGAGCATGTTGATGGTCGCCATTAGCAAAAGGCAATGCAAGTTGCAAAAATCCAAATATGGATTAAAGCAAGCATCCTAATCCTGGAACATAATGTTCGATCAAGCTATGACGAACCTTGTGTATGCAAAAGGATTAATGGCGACAAGTTGGTTTTCCTAAATTCTTTATGTTGATGATATACTACTCATCAGAAACGATGTAGGTGTATTTACATCAGTAAAAGAATGGTTAACAAAACAATTTGATATGAAGGACTTAGGAGAAGCAAGTTATATTCTTGGTATCCAAGTAATAATGGATAGAAAGAATAGAACGATTGCACTATCCCAAGCTTCATACATAGATAAAATCTTGTCTAGATTTTCCATGCAAGATTCCAAGAAAGGTATGTTACTTTTCAGAAATGGAATCAAACTTTCTAAGGAACAATTTCCTAAGAATGAGCATGAAGAGCAATTCATGAGTAGGATTCCAAATGCCTCGGCAGTTGGAAGTCTCATGTATGCAATGCTCTGCACTAGACCAGATATTTGTTTTGTTGTGGGCATAGTTAGCAGTTTTCAATCCAAACCTGGTCCTGATCACTGGACGGCAGTTAAGCATATTTTCAAATTTCTCAGGAGAACGAGAGATAATATACTTGTATAGTCATGAGGGGATTTGATTCCCGTTGGGTATACAGATTCTGATTTCCAGTCGGATTCTGACGACCAAAAAATCCACATCAGGATCTGTGTTTACTATTGGAAGAGGAACAGTCATATGGAGGAGTATCAAGCAATCTTGTATTATTGATTCCACCATGGAAGCTAAGTATGTTGCTGCATGCGAAGCTGCCAAAGAGGTTGTTTGGCTCCGTCAATTCCTGATTGACTTGGAAGTGGTTCCCAGTGCGAATAAGCAGATCACTATCTACTGTGATAAAAGTGGAGCAGTGGCTAATTCGAGAGAACCAAGAAGTCATAAGAGAGGAAAACACATTGAAAGGAAGTATCATCTTCTTAGGGAGATTGTGCATAGGGGTGACGTGACGATTACCAAAATCGCGTCAGCAGAAAATCTAGCGGATCCCTTCACAAAGGCTCTACCACATAAGAGTTTTGATGGGCACCTAGAGAACATGGGAATGAGAGATATGACACATTTGCTATAGCGCAAGTGGGAGATTGTTAGGATTATGCTCAATAGCAAGAGTGTAATATTGTTTTTGACAATCTTTTCATATTAATAAAGTGATTTCTGATTTAAACAAATCTTATAGCATTTATAGATTGAATATTATAATTGTCAAAAGTAAATAATCATAAGGTCAAAAGACTATGAGAAAAGAAGAATTGTTCGTACATCTGGATATGTATAAGGTAGACACAATTCTTTAGTTAGTCTTGAATAATGTTCACAACTTAAGTTAAAGGTTGGGCACCTTTATCTTGTTAAAGTTGTAAAATTCTTTTGCTAGCATTTGAGTGGGATCAAATGAGTTATGATGAGTCTGAAATCATCGAAGGGTCTTCGAGTAAAAGAATCTAGTGCACTAGGTGCATTGAATAGGATCACAATGAAATATTTTATCTAGAACCGTCAGTAGATAAAAGTTTTTTATTATCAGGACAATCGGAGAGTCTGTCTTAATCCTGAGATAAATGATGGACTTATGGTTGCAAGTGTTATCATTTGAGTTATCAATGAGTACGATTATATAGCATAGTCTATCCTCGATAGTTTGGTGGTATTCATTTGTTAATCGATAAAGGACTTCATTTATAGATATGGACATCGTGGCTCCATTTATTAAATGAGAGTAGAATATCATCATATGGATGTTTTGAGGTATTGGATATTGAATCTTAACGTTAAGTTTTCGATAGAGTCTATTGAAACATGGCTTCTAGACAAGTCAAAATATCCAAGTTCAAAATGTGGTCATATGAGTAAATATGGTAACTTGGAGAGCTATAGGCGGTCTATGAGCTCTTGGCGATTACTGATATTCTTCACGAGGATACACCATCTCCAATAAAATTGTCTAGGGTACGAATGAGATACATTTACTTATTCTATCTTCATTTAAGAGTTCAATTTTAGCTCTTTAGTGGAATGAGTTAAAATTAATAGATCGAACCTAAGTGAATCATTTGTTGATTGTGATTAGGTTATGTCTATTGAAGCTTAAACTTAGATAGCCCGCCAAGATCCCCAATCCACACGGACTTGCATGGATCACTTGATATATTCTACCGGACCAATTTATGGGTCCATCTAGAATTGTATTTAATATATTAAGAATATAATTTGCACATTATTTATTTAATGGGCTGATCAATTATATTAATATATTAATGAAAGGCATGTGAACTTGTTTCTTTTGGTAAGAATGAGTCTGGTTCACATGTGGGCCTTTTATTAAGGTCCAATGGTTTTAATAAAATAGAAAAACAATATATAGATATATTAATATATATGGCACATGGCCGAGATATATATATGATATTATATTGTTTTATTTTTATTATTTGATTAAATGAAAATTAATTAATTGATTAATTAATTATTTAATTAAAAATCAAAATCTTTTTCTGACTAGGAAATATGTTTCTTAGTAGTATACTATTGTGGTAGTATAAATAAAATAAAAGATTTTATTTGGTAAGTAGATAAATAAGGGATTTATTTATATAGTCAAATAAGGAAGTCTTTTATATAGTCACAAATACACTAAAGAGTTGGATTAGGGTTTGGAATTCTAAGGAAATCTACCTAGGGTTAGGATTTAAGTCAAAAGACACAAATCCTACATGGTAAAGGATTTTGGCCACAATATATAGATATATATTATATATATATATATATATATTATAAGGCATGCAGTATTAATTTTGACTTATATATTTTATATGTGGCAATTGGCCGCAATATATATTGATTTTATTTAGCATGCAGAATGTGCACAATATATATTTATAAAGCAAGCAGAATGCGCAAGAGAGAGAGATTTTTCAAGAGGCGTGCAGTTTTTATAAAATAGACATATAGATATATTATTTTGGGCAAGGAAGATTTGCGACCAAGATTTATATATTTTTGTGCAAAGAGAATTCGGAAACCCTAATACTCACTTGAGAGTTATTTTTCTTTTGCTTGAGAAAAATAAAATCCAACTCTTAGATTAGTGTGAGAATTCGGCCAAGAGGAAAAGAGAGAAAAGTTTGTTCTTATTTCGATAGTGCACTAGTAACTTTTATATCAAAAGGTTTTATGCACAATTTCGAATAAGGTTCACGCGAGTTTCGATCTAACGATTGTGAATTCAAAAGTGACCGGAACATTCTTTGTAGCCTCTTGGAATTTGTTGTGACTAACGAATTTTTTTTTTTTTTTGTTAATCCATCCTCAAGTACACAATTCAAACAGAAGGGAGACCACGCTCCTAGGTGATTCATGTTCGTGATTGGATTGGAAGATCTTGCGGATTACCATCGACGCAATGTCAATCGGATTACGCGACAAATGTATGATATCTTTAGTATTATATGTTAATTAATTAAAGGGTTAAGGTTCAACTTATGGAAAAATTTTAAACTATACTAAACTCGATTTTAGTCTCGCTTCCGCTACGTTGACCGTATTTTTCCCTACACTATTGATGCAGTAAAATCTGTGTTCAATTTACTAAGAAAGTTCGTTCACTGGGATCGGTGATTCTATCGGTCGAATGCTAATTAATCTAGGAAGGATTTACTCTAAGTGCGAAAAACTAAATTGCATAATGCTATTATTTGGAAGTTTGTTTAATTCTAAAATTAACCTAAATTATGAGAATCTAAACTAGAGACTAAAATCGAATCAAATCAAATCAAATCAAAGATCACACACAAGGGATGAATATATGGAGAGAAATACTAGGGAATCGATGCACCTTTCTTAGACACTCAATGCTCTCAATCAGTCTCAATAAACACTTCAATAAAGTTTAGGGCTTGTTTTGATAAACAATTAAGAACGAATCTCTTTCCTACCACTCGCACAAAGGCCATGTGTCAAGTGATAGTAACGAAATCCTTTAGAACAAAACTCTAAGCCAAATCAATGCAACAAGGCCATGCAAACATTAACTTTCAAAATCTATTAAGCTTATGATCATGGTTTAAATGGAAAAGGCCATTCACATCTAAACCCTAATCTCATGGATAAACTAAATCACAAACCCATATCAATTGAGGCCACAAAATAATATGAATAAGTAATGTAAAGCAATTAATTCAATAGACAAGACTAAAACCCAATTGATTAACAAAAGATAGACTAATTGATTACAGAGTTGCCCAAAATTGGTTACATCAATCCCCTAGTTAAAGGTTTAATTACACATCAATGGAGAAGATAAAAACATAGAAGAGATGTAGAGAAAACCCATATTCATCTTGACAGCTTCTTGGCTGGAAATCTCCTTCTTCTTGCTTCCAAGAATCCTCCAAGGATGGATGATGTGAATGAAAGAATCAATGGAATGAATGATACCCTTGTGGTGGCTCTTCCTCAAAATAAGATATCAATTTCTATATATAATCCTCTCAAAAATAGGTCACTTGCTGTCCCAAACGAACCAAATTTACGAGTTACTTGCTGTCCCAAACGAACCAAATTTACGAGTTATCGCTACCCAGGTCGCTACCCAGGCAAGTTGCCTCCATAGCTGCATAGCAAGTAGAATTGTTTTGTTTTGGGTCGCTGTGCATGCAATTGTGCACCAACGGCGGTCTGGGCCACGGTAATTCTTTTTAGCTCAGACCTTCAGTTACTAAATCAGTCATAACTTCTTCTAGGAATATCGAAAATGTGATCCAAAAAGTGCGCCGGAAACTAGACTTCCGGGGCTTTCAATCCATGGGTGGTAGGACACACAATTCAATCGGAACTAAGAGATATGGGCCCCGCAACATAGAGGTTCTGCACAGGCCGAAAATCAACTTTTCATTGTTTCTTCCAATTTGCTCATTTTCTCCATCTTTTGATTCCTTTTCTTCCAAAATAAGATTTAACACCACATGAACGAAGTGGACCTACACATGCTCAACAAATACATTAAACAACCTAATTTACTCAAGAACAAAACATAAATAATAGGAAATCGGGGCCTAAAACATGTATAGAAATGAACCGATCAACTAAGAATGGTGTATAATTGTAGTAAGAAGGATGAATTTAAGCATATAGTAAGAAGAACACTTTTTTTTATAAACACGTAACAAGATTACATTCAATCGATGGTATAACTATCAATATTTAAACTAAAATATGATAAACTTGATGGGTGATGGTGATGGAGCTTCTCATGTCTGTCGATAAGTGGAAAAATCTGAGGTCCCTCCTTCTGGCGATTATACGATGAATATATATATAGGCCCGTGTCTTGCCATGCACTTCTAGAACTTTAATCTAGGGTTTTAGCAATTTACGGGTCTTTCCTTGGCGATCTATGAGTTCGTCGGGGATTCGATCCCCGAAATCAATGGTTTCCATTTAGAATTGAAAGAGTTGACTTTGCTTTTGAATGGGACTCTTGAATGGCGGGAATGTGTCTAACATTTTGTCTTAAACGGTGGCGTTTAATGTTTGTCTTCCTTCTCGATGCTTCTCGCTTTAGACAGGATCGGTGCACTGGGTTTTAATTTGCTAAGCGTCTGCTACGAGTTTTGTGGGTCGGGATACTTTAGGTACCACACCTTCCTATCGCTCTTCTTAAATGATGTTTGAAAATACTAGGGTACCGGGTATCGAGCTACCGGGATACCGGGGTATCGGGATACCTGGGGGTAGACAGGCACTAGGATCTTACGGCAGTAGTGTTTCTAGGGCCTTGTCTTTGAGGTCTCTTGATGCTTTCTTGGTCTTGAAGGTTCTGGTTCTGGTCCTGGCCAGGATAGGTAGAAGTTCATACCCTAGCCGTCTTATAGGTAGGCGAGGTTCCCGGGTACCTCTCCCATTGTTGCTTTCTAACTCGACTCATTTTTCAAGGCCGGTGGAAAATTCTTCTTTGATCCTTGCCATTTTTGGTAGTTAATAGAAGTTCCCCCTGACTTGAACACCGGTATCTTGCTGGGGTTGGAGTCAGGATTTCTAGTCCATTTGATGAATTTTCCATTCTATCTGCCTATCTAATCTCGTCCGGCTGGCCTCCATAATCAAGGGGGGAATCTTCCTTGGATTTGATTGCATTTAATGCGCTTTCCATGTGCTGGATGACAATTGCTTTAAGATTTCAAATGAGCCGTTTTTGCACGACTCCCCTTGGAACTGTCACGATACGTTTCCACTTCTATCTCGGTAACTGTATCCCTCTGCCTATAAGTACACTGCTTCTTCTTCTTTCTTGTACTCACGCTTGCTTGAACCTTCCAAATATTTAATTTCTTCCTCTCCCTGAAATCTTACTTCCTCTTGAATCTTCTCTTCTTTCTTCCTTTCATCGAAATGGCCTCACCATCGAACATCCCAGCTTCTACACCAGGCCTTCCTACCTCAAACCTTCCGGCGGTTTCACCAAACCCTCAGCTCGCTTACTCAAATCCTCCTGACAGCCTCGACGAGCTGCTCAACACTGGGCGGGCAGAGTCGAAAGAGAATTCCCCGACATCTAATGGGATAAAACGAGGTCGGGACGAGAGCGATGTCACTAACGATAGCACCCCGCTCAAGCGTCATCGCTCTGATAAGAACTATGGAATTGGGTCGGGTTCTGGCGCTAGACCCAAAGTCCCTGCTCAGATAGCCGACGAGGAAGAAGACGAGGACGTCAATGTTAAGGTGAAGGAGGGGAACATTCTGACTGTCGACTTATCAGGGGTTCAAATAGGCCCTTTGTCCTTTTTCCATGACGGCCAGATTATCCTGGATTCCGTTTGTACAACCAACACCCTCATTCGATTGAAAAGGACTTTCAAGATACCGGACCACATTTCCTTGTCCCTTCCTCATCGGGGTTATGATGTTTATACCCCTTTTACCGGTTGTCTTCTAATTCATGTGGCCGCCTCTGAGTGCGGGGTTCGGCTCCCTCTTCACCCCTCACTACGTAGATTGCTTGTGGCTTTAGAGCTGGCCCCTCTCCAAATCTCTCCTGGGTTCTGGAAGAACTTGACGGGGTTCTTGGTGCTCAGGAAAGAGCAATGTGAGAGCGACAATCTGCAGAGGGAATCGGGATTTGACGAGATTCGCTACATCTATCAGGTAGCCAACTTGTCACCCCGAGGTCAGTTTTATTTGAGGCCCAACAACAAGATGATATTTATAGTACTCGGGGCGAACGTGAAATATAATCAATCCTGAAAAGATGAATGGGTCGTAGTTGAAGGAGATTGGGGTCACTCGGTGCATATTGGGGGGACTGAGTACCCGATCCCCACCCAATTCTCCTCCAAAGAAAAATGGAGCCTAGGGGATCTGTCTTCTGAATCCAGGAGGATCCTAGCGAGGATCCAGGAACGGGGTTACATGAATATGCAGTATCCTTTCTGCGACCCTTTCGAAGGAGCTCGATTAGAGAGATATCTAAGGATATTCATTGCTTAACCAGGTAGATGACTGAGCTTTGTTAATATCTCTCATTCATTTTTCAGTTTTCATTTTTCATTTTTTTTTACCTCTCTTTTCTTTTGCAGTTTCAGCAGCTCCCCTCTTGACATCTTCTCCTGTCTCTTCGGGACCGATGATCTCAGCTTCTTGCGTACCTCGCTCCCCCATTTCTTCTCCTCCTCCTCCTGGTGTTAGGTCTACATCCGGGTCCAAGCCCCCAGCCCCAACCTCTCCTTCTGCTCTGGCTGGATTATCACCCGTTCCCCAGCTTCTTCTCTTGTGACCATCACGGCACATCCATCTCTAGGCGAGATGCTGGCGAGAGCTACCAAAGCCAAGGTCTCTCTAGTCCCCAAGACGAAGCCGGCTACTAAGGCTGTTATTCACAAGACTACAGTCATGGCTGCCACTCCTCCTTCTCAAGTTCCCTCAGCTAGGGGTCCTACCGGGGCGGAGAAGGACAAATCTGCCCGGGTGGTAAAGAAAAATCGGCCACCCCTAAAGCTCCCCCTACTGACCTTCCTTCTAGATCAAGGTCACAGGATAACAACCAAGATGAAACCGTTTCCAAGTTTATCGCAGCATGTCCTGGTGGGAGTCTATAGTCGATGTCCTCTCTACCTACTGAAGTTCTGGCTACCAAAGGGGTTTCTCTGCTTGCTGAGGTATGATCTCTCTTTTTTTAATTTGTTGGATATTGTATATATATATATATATATATATATATATATATATATATATATATATATATATATATTTATCTTCTTTCCTATCGTCAACAGGGTTTCAAGTTTGCTTTGGATATCGGGCAGAAAGTGACATCCTTGAAGGAAGCCAACTTGGCGCTTCAGGCTAAGTTGGAAGAGGCCTATGCCGATCTAGCCCGGACTGAAGAAAATGTCACTACCTTGGTTCAAGCTGCTGCTGAGTCTAAATCCGAGAGGTAAGCTGCCTTGGTGGAGCTGGAAAGAATGAGGCGTGCTTATGACACTGAGACTATCATTTCAACTCGCCGTAAAGCTGAGAGAGAATCTGTCAAGACAGAAAGGGTAGTCCTCCTAGATGAAGACCGGTTTCTCTGGGGTACCATGAAAGTTTTAGAATCCCGGGTGGATTCTTCCTTCTCCGATCGATACTTCACCGCCTCCTATGAGGTTGCTAAGGCTTTTCCTCCTCCTTTTGACTTGATAACCCCTCTTGGTTGGGATAGGGATCATATCCTAGCTAAGGCTGCTGCGCTCTCAGACGCTGATCTAGATCAAAAAGGTCCCTCACAGGTTGCCACCATTCTGGATCCATCTTCTCGTCCACCTACTGTCGGTTCTGGTGATGATATCGAGGTTGAGTCTCAAGATCCTCCTCCTACTCGAGAAGATCCAGGGCAGGACTCTTTTCAACAAGCTAGGGTGGCAGATTTCCCTGTTGAGGCAGACGCGCTTGGAGTTGATCACATTCAAGTTGTGGCTGGAACCCAAGTAGCGGAAGGGGTAGTCGGGTCTAGGCAGGAGGAACAAGAAGATGTGTGTCATAATATTCTGTTGAAGGGGGTTACTCCAATTATCACCGGTAAGATGTGTGTTCCCACTGGCATCACGGAGTCCCCTGTAAAACTGTACAAGGGTGTAGTGCAGCTGTTGTAGCAAGGGTTATTTAGGTTGAGTTTCTCCAATGCTCCTTTGAACAAGATGTCCACACTACTTCTGGTGTCTATCAGGATACGGTGGACCCGGCAATTGGCAATCTATACGTTGATCACCATTGGGTCATTATGGGGCTGTACTGTGTTGTAGGTATCGTCCTTATTGAAAATAATCTATGCAGAGCGGGGGTACTCTTGTGATCCTCTAGATACCCGGAATACATCCTGACCAGCAGTGAGCTTTAGGATCTTTCTAGCATGGTTCTTTCTTGAGTTGTTGGAAGTTCCTGCTATAGTTGGGCCTCCGCTGATAGTGTGAATAACCTGAATTTGTTGCATCAAATCCTTCCCTTCGTCTTTCTTTATTTCTTCTACATCTCGCATTTCCTCCTGTACCTCCTTCCCTGCCTTGATGCTATCTCGTACCTGTTGTAAGAATTCAACTAGGAGTCCTCCTCTCACCAATCCCTCGATCTGGTTATGAAGGCTGTAACATTCAGATGTGTTGTGTCCGACATCCTCATGAAAATCGCAGTACTTGTATCAGCTTCTTTGATCAGCCGGGACCTTCATTGGGCCAGGCTTCCTAAGCAAGCCCTTATCGCGAATAGCCAGATATATAGTCTCTCGGGAGGTATTGAGAGGAGTGTAATGATTATACCAGTTTTCCTCACTTGATACTCGGAGTTGCTCATCTATGTCCACCTGTTCTAGTGCCCTATCATAGGCCTCCTGGTAGGTCTTAGGTGGATGCTTGGCAAATGATCGGAACAATCTACCAGCCTACAAGTTTCTTCTGAAATTGGCAAGGGTCTCCTTCTCAGCAAACACTCCTATCTGGATCACTTCCTTGTGGAACTTTTCTACATAAGACCTCAACGTTTCACCCCGTTCATAGATCACATACTGCAGTAGTACGGGGTCTTTAGGGCGAGGCTTGATCCCCTGAAATTGAGCACAGAAATCTGTAGTGAGCTTTGTAAAGGAATCCACACTACCTGGAGGTAACTTTCTGAAACAAGTCTTCGCACAGTCGGTCAAAGTGGAAGGGAACATTCTGCACATAGCTGACCGGGTAACGTTCTGTACTTCCATCTGGTGGATGATCGAGCCATTACATATATAGAAATTCCCCCTATTTCCGATACTTTTGATTGACTTTCGAGTAAATTCATAAAATTTATGGCTCGATGTTGATTGTACAGGTACTTTTTGCATTCTGGGTTGAAGAACGAAGAAATCCGGTGATTTTGGGCTAAATGAGGCGAAAGGAGAGCATTTGGGGGCAAAACGATAATTTGGCAAGAAAAGAAGAATTCGACGGTTCAATTCGGCAGCCTGACCGCCGTTTGAAACCGCTGTTTCATTCCAGAAGTGTCAGGTGTATTCGGCGGCCACAGTTCAACCGCCATTCCAACCGCCGATCAATTCCAGTAGGTCCATTTTTAATTAGGCGGTTTACATTCGGCGGCTTACATTCGGCGGCCTGGCCGCCGTTTATGGCCGCCGATCACGCGCCACGTCAGCAGCACCAGGATTTCAACACTAACTCATGGGGCCCCATATAAATATCACCCTTTTCTCCTTCTCTCACCACTCTCCACCATTTCCATGAAACCCTAGCCTCTCTCTAAAACTCTCTAACCTCTCTCTAACTTCCATCAATCCAAAGCTTCATCTAATTCATTCCAGCAACATTCTTTCCACCTCATTTTGAAGATTAATTGAAGAGAGAAGAAAGGAGTCACCAAGGTCAAGGAGATTCCAAGCTTATCAAGGAACAAGAAGACTTATGAAGATTTTTGTGGGTTTTCTCTACAATCTTTCTCTTTTCATTTCTATCTTCATTATGTGTAACTAAATCCTTTTTATTGGGGAATTGATGAGACAAATTATATGATAATCCCATGTATTTGAGCTAGTCATATGTTATTGAATCCTCTCTTGGTGTATTTTCATTTCATTGCTTTGAAGTTGCCATTTTTACTTTACTTGTTAATCTTGAGGTTCAATTTAGCTTGTGGTAAAAATGGTTCACATTTGAAGGTTGTGGTTTAGGGTTTGAATGGCTTTCAACTCATTCTCCAATCTTTAGCATATATGAAATTGAAAATTGATGCATGCATGTGTTATTTGGTACAAGGCCCTTAAATTGTTCTTAAGAATGTTATTTGGGCAATTACTCATAGTGGGGTTCACTTGGGTAAGAGCTTGAATCTATTTCCACCAAGACTCATAGTAGGGATTACTTGAGTCAAGGTTTGAATTTGAATTTGCACATTAATGAGTTAAATCAATTTAAGAACAACCCTTGAGTAGGATGGATGTGTTTAAGTGGACTAGTTCATTACATTAGGAAATCTCTTAGTTGTCAACTCAATTCCCCAATATCCATCATCATATAGCACACCTTTCCTTTACATTACTTGTTTTAGATTAATTAATTTCATTTAGTTTAATTGTTAAAACAAATTCCAAAACCAAAAATGAATTTTACTTTTCCGCACGTAGTTTAGATTAGTGTACATAAATTAGTTATAGCCAAATATCCTCCCTTTCCCTGAGGAACGATCCCGCTTGCCATTATACATCTCATTCGATTTATGTATTCCAAGTGTGGAATTTTGGTACTTGCAAAAGTCCGATCAAAATTTGGCGCCGCTGCCGGGGATCGGCAGCGTTATATTTGGCTATTCTAGTTTAGGACATAGTTTAGTAGTTTAATTGTGTTATTTTTATCTTTTTACTTCTTGGTAGTTTTTGTTTTTGGTGTTTCAGGTTTGCTAGTGTATGCACGGACGTCGTTCTAGGGGAGGTATTCTGTTTCCCTTCAATGATCATATTAACCAAGTTGGAAGACTAGCAAGAGCCGCTGAAAGGGCCCGGGTGAATATGGAAGACGGGAGAGAAAACCAAAACCCACCCAATGATCCACCCCCACCAATGAATATACCACTAAATATGCAACCCCCACAAATGGAAAACCCTCTAAGACAACTCACCATGGGACAATATTCAAGACCTATCATCGGAAATGAACCACCAGCTATTGTTCTTGATGAGCTCACGAAGTCATATGAGCTCAAGACCATGCACATTAGCCAATTACCATCCTTCCTTGGCAAACCAAATGAAGACTGCTTACAATTCATGAAGGATCTTAGTGGGGTAGTGGAGACCTTCCCCTTTACATCAAGGATGGGTACACTCTCAAAGGAACAACTACTAATGAGGTGCTTCTCAACTTGTTTGAAGGACAATGCAAAAAAATGGCTCAATACCCAAAAGCCCGGATCTCTTGTATCATGGGAGGCGGTGTGTGAAGCATTCTTCGACCGATTCTTTCCATCAAACAAGAAGAGGGATTTGCGGATGCGAATTACGGGGTTTCAAGAAGAGATTGGTGATTCATTTCATGAGACATGGGAGAGGTTCCAATCCTTACTGGCACAACTTCCTCCCCACATGCTCCCCGATGAATACAAGGTATCCTCATTCCAAGAAGGACTCTCTCCTCATACACAACTTTTGATTACTAATGCTTGTGGAGGCTCAATCGCGGACAAGACGGTGGCTTTTGTGATGGATGTGTGTGAGAGGCTTGCTCTTATGTCCCAACAATGCAATTTTAGCACAAGAGCAAATGGTAGGCATGATATAGGAGGAGGAACCGAGACGGCAATTGAAGTTTCGAAGTTGGCCAAGCAAATGCAATCCATGCAAGCCACGATGTTGTCTATGCAATCATTCATAACCAACAAAGGGAATGCAAGCCATGTTCAAGGAAGGGATAGAAGTGGGGATATGTCTTTCAATGGAGAAGGTTGTGATGGATTCCAAGAGGAAGTCCAAGCGATGGGATATCAACAAAGAGATAGAGGTGGTATGTACTCTCAACCCTACAATCAAAAATGGCGGGGCCATCCGAACCTTTCTTATTCAAACAACAATGCATTGAACTCGGATTTGCTTAGCCAAGAGGTGAATCAAGGGTTTAACAATAATCAAGGGTTCAACAACTGAGGGTTCTACCAAGGTCAAGGGTCGGGGAGTGGCCAAGCTAACCAATGGAATCGGCAAGAGAACTTCAACAACCAAGCAAGGCAACAACAAAGGGAAGCCGTTTTGTCGGATGGGCAAAGGTTAAGTTCTCTTGAAGCTCTAGTTACTAATATGGGGGCATCAATGAAGAACATGGAAACTCAAATGGGCCAAATTGCCGAAGCACTACAACAACAAGATAAAGGGAAATTCCCTAGCCAACCCGAGCAAGCCAAAGCCATGACGGTTCTTAGAAGTGGGCGGATCCTTGATAATGATAAAGTTGTAGAAGATGCAAATGAGCCTAGAATACAAGAGAATGATGTCGTGGTAGAAGACATAAGACAAGGAAAAGATGTAGTGGTGCCCCCCTAAAAAGAAACTCCTCGTCTACATAAGTCATCAAATCCTTACATTCCTCCCATACCTTATCCCGGAAGATTGAAGAATGCTAAGTTGGAACAATCCTTTCAAGACATCTATGACATTCTCTCCAAGGTAAATGTGAATCTTCCACTTCTTGATGCAATTCAAAAGATGCCTTCCTATGCAAAGTTCTTCAAGGAGTTGAACAAAGACAAGATCAAGTTCAAGCCTAGGCAACAAGAGAGACTTGGGGAGAACGTTAGTGCGGTGATACAAAAGAAGTTGCCTCAAAAGATGAAAGATCCCGGAAGCTTCATCATCAACATTTCTATTGGTGGAGGAAAGCAAGAGAAAGCCATGCTAGACTTGGGGGCAAGTATTAATTTGATGCCCTACACAATCTATAAGAGATTGGGACTTAATGACCTCAAGACCACTTCCATGTCACTTTTATTGGCGGACCAATCATCAAGACACCCCATGGGAATAATAGAAGATGTGTTGATTCAAGTAGAGAAGCTCATTATTCCAGCCGATTTTGTGGTGTTAGACATGGAGGGGCACAAAGAAGAAGACCAAATGTTACTCTTGGGAAGACCATTCACTAAAGCAATTGTGGATGTGCATGAAGGGAAGCTCACTATGAAGGTTTTGGATGAGGTAATTGAGTTCAAGCTTTTTGAGTCGGGAGCATATCCTATTGGGGCACATGATAGTTTTAATGTGAATTCGGTGGACACAATGATTGAAGAGGAGAGTGAAGAATTTTTAAAGGAGAAGTTGGAGGCTCTAATGGCAAGTGCAATGGAGTTTCTAGATGAACAAGATGATGAGGATGAGAGACTTGAGTTGATGGAAGAATTGGTGGATGAAGAAAGAATGAATGAGATTGAAGAAGTGGGAAGTGGAGAGTTAGAGACACAATTGCCTACACCACCAAGGTTAGAGTTGAAGGAACTTCCAACAACACTCAAATATGCCTACTTAGATGAAGAAGAAAGAAGGCCGGTTATTGTCTCTTCGGAATTGAACCAAGATGAAGAAGCAAGACTCCTTGAAGTCCTTAGAGTGCACAAGGCGGCAATCGGGTGGTCCATAGAAGACATCAAAGGGATAAGCCCCACCATTTGTATGCACAAGATCAATTTAGAAGAAAGTTCCAAGCCATCATGAGAGGCTCAAAGGCGACTCAACCCCATCATGCAAGAAGTAATAAAAAATGAAGTGTTGAAGTTGTTGAAGGTGGGCATTATCTATCCAATTGCGGATAGTAAATGAGTGAGCCCAATCCATGTGGTACCTAAGAAGTCGAGGATTACGGTAGTGAGGAATGAAAAAGATGAACTTATCCCTCAAAGGTTGCAAACCGGGTGGAGAGTATGCATTGACTACCGGAAATTAAATGCATCAACAAGGAAAGATCACTTCCCCCTCCCATTCATTGATCAAATGTTGGAGAGACTAGCGGGGCATAGCCATTATTGCTTCTTGGATGGCTACTCGGGGTATAACCAAATTACAATTGCACCGGAGGATCAAGAGAAGACAACTTTCACTTGTCCCTTTGGCACATATGCATACCGGAAGATGCCTTTTGGTTTATGCAATGCTCCCGGCACTTTCCAACGGTGTATGATGTCCATTTTTTCGGATATGGTAGGAAAAATCATTGAAGTGTTCATGGATGATTTTTCAGTGTTTGGAGGATCCTTCGACATTTGCCTTGACAATTTGACTCAAGTATTGAAGAGATGTGAAGAGAAGAACCTAACCTTGAATTGGGAGAAGTGTCATTTTATGGTGACACATGGTATTGTTCTTGGGCATGTGGTGTTAAGCCGGGGAATAGAGGTAGACAAGGCAAAAGTTGAAGTTATGAAGAGTTTGCCTCCACCAAAGACTCCCAAAGACATAAGGTCATTCTTGGGCCATGCGGGTTTTTACCGACGATTTATCAAAGACTTTTCCAAGATTTCTAGACCCTTGTGTAATCTCCTTCAAAAAGAAGTAGAGTTTGTGTTTGATGAAGAATGTATGAAAGCCTTCAATACTCTCAAGGAAGCCCTCACATCAACACCTATCATTGTACCACCAAATTGGGACCTCCCTTTTGAAATCATGTGTGATGCATCGGATTATGCGGTTGGGGCCGTTCTTGGGCAACGAATGGACAAGCTTCCACATGCAATTTTCTATACTTCAAGGACTCTAAATGATGCTCAATTGAACTACTCTACAACCGAAAAAGAATTGTTGGTGGTTGTGTTTGCATTGGAGAAATTTCGGCAATATTTGGTGGGAGCAAAGGTAATTGTCTACACCGATCATACGGCTATCCGGTACTTAATGCAAAAGAAATATGCCAAGCCAAGACTCATCCGTTGGATTCTTCTCTTACAAGAATTTGACTTGGAAATCAAGGACAAGAAAGGCAAGGAAAATGTGGTAGCCGACCATCTAAGCCGGTTGATAAATGGGTCCAATGAAGAAGAAGACATGCTTCCCTTGAAAGAAAGCTTTCCGGATGAGCACTTGTGGGTAGTCGGTGGAAAAGAGCCGTGGTATGCCGATATTGTGAATTATCTTGTGAGGAATATAGTGCCCAAGGACCTATCTTATCAAGAAAAGAAAAGATTCAAGTTTGTGGCTAGACAATACTTTTGGGATGAACCCTATCTCTTCAAGCATGGGCCCGATCAAGTGATTTGAAGGTGTGTACCGGAAGAAGAGCAAGAAGGTGTGATCAAATTTTGCCATGAAATGCATTGTAGAGGTCACTTTAGTCAAAAGAAGATCGTTCTCAAGATACTTCACTCCAGATTCTTTTGGCCAACATTAAGCAAGGACACCTATGAGTTTTGCAAGAATTGTGATAGGTGTCAACGGATGGGTAGTATCGGGAAGAGAAATGAGATGCCCCTAAAAGGAGAATTGGTAGTGGAGCTTTTTGATATATGGGGTATCGACTTCATGGGTCCCTTTCCATCTTCAAATGGCAACAATTACATCTTGGTGGCGGTTGATTATGTCTCCAAGTGGATTGAAGCGGTGGCAACTAAGACGAATGATAGTCATGTGGTAGTGAAGTTTTTAAAAGAAGTTGTGTTCTCAAGATTTGGTGCTCCTCGTGCAATCATAAGCGATGGAGGCACCCATTTTTGCAACAAAATCTTTACCACCTTGATGAAAAAGTATGGAGTAACTCATAAGGTTGCTACACCCTACCATCCGTAAACTTCCGGGCAAGTTGAAGTGAGCAATCGGGAAATCAAGAGAATTTTAGAAAAGACGGTCAAGCCTAATCGGAAGGATTGGTCAATGAAGCTTAATGATGCACTTTGGGCTTACCGAACGGCATACAAGACCCCTCTTGGCACCACACCTTACCGCTTGGTATTTGGGAAAGCTTGTCACTTGCCGGTTGAGTTGGAGTTTGATGCTTATTGGGCAATAAAGAAGTTAAATGTTGATTTGGAATTGGCGGGAGAAGAAAGGAAGCTCTAACTAAATGAATTGGAGGAACTCTGGTATGAGGCCTATGAGAATGCAAAATTGTACAAGGAAAAGACCAAGAAGATCCATGACCAAATGATCCTAAGGAAAGACCTCCATCCCGGGATGCTCGTACTTGTGTTTGATTCAAGGTTGAAGCTATTTTCGGGGAAATTAAAATCAAGATGGACCGGTCCATTCCGAGTGAAAGAAGTATTCCCACATGGTGCAATCGAAGTGCAAAGCTTGAGAACAGGAGACATTTTCAAAGTCAATGGACAACGAGTGAAGCCATACTATGGAGGAGCAAGGAGTGCATTCATGATCGAACAAATCAAGCTTGGAGAGCCTTAGCACCCATCACCACGTCTTGCCTAGACGTTAAATCAAGCGCTTAGTGGGAGGCAACCCACTTAGGTAGTTTTAACTTAATGCATTTTTATTTATTTTTATTTTTATTTTTTCCTTTTTGTTGTTCACTTAATAAGTTTTTGGTACATATGGTGTGTTCCCCAAACTTGTATTGGATTTTGAGTCAAGAAATTTGTTGAGCAAAATGTGTTAAGTACCATATTCAAGACAGGTTTGGGGGTGTCTTTTTGCTTGATGAGTGTTGTGTAGTGTGCAGTGGAATGAAGAATGCAGAATGAAGATTGCCAAACTTTCACAAATCGGCGGTCACAAATCGGCGGCCTTGCCGCCGAATTAGGCCGCCGATCAAAAACAGAAGTTCTGCCAAAGAACGGCGGTTGGAATGGTGGGAATAAATAGGCCGCCGATTGAATCAGGTCTCCAAAACATGAAACGGCGGTCGAAACGGCGGTCGAAACGGCGGTCGAAACGGCGGTTGAAATGAAACCGCCAAATCAGGTCCAGAATGTCATTCAAGAAACGACGGGATATTCGGCGGTCTGGCCACATAACATGAAACCGCCGAATTAATGAAACGACTGCGTTTTGCCCAAAAAGTCGAATTCTGCGGTCACAAATCGGTGGCCTGGCCGCCGATTAAAACCGCCAAATTCGCGAAATCTGGTCATAAGAGGGCTGTCTCTTTCACGAGCCACACTCACAATTTCTCACTCAAAACACTCCAAAATCCTCCCAAGGTGTATTCTTTTCCCTTCTCTTCCGATTTCAAGGCTTCAAGGTATGTATCCTCCCCTCTGAACTTATCTTTACAAGATTAACTCTCTCCCTCCTCTCAAATTCAACTACAACTCGCATGAATGTGTTAGGGTTAGGGTTTTGTCCGAAAATTTGGGGGTTTTGTGATTAAAGGCCAAATTGATGAAAATGCATGCTTGGGTTTTGTTTGTGTTAGAAATAAAATGCTCCTAGGATGTTGATTGATGTTTGCATGTGCCCTAAATTGTCAATTTTTGTTGTTGTGCGAATGTGGATGGATATTCTCTATTTTGTGAATGTAAATCAATTGATAGAGATGACATTGTGGCTTGGTGTGTTGGAAATACTTTATATTGCCATATTCTTGTGGGTTTAGCATGCTTGCTTTGTTAAAGATTATTGTTGTAACTAAATGTGGGCATAAATTTGATTTTTGATGACAAATGATTGATTAGTTGTCATGTTGATATTGTATTGTGCCTATGTTAATGTTCTCATAAAAAAATATAGCATGTTGTGGCTGGATACTATGTGCCTTGTTTTTTGTTCGTGATGTGCAGAATGGCACCGAAAAAGAGCAAGGGAAAGGGCAAGGGCAAGGCTTCTGGCTCCCATACCCGAAGGATTGATGAGCATAGCCTTCGCAATGCATTGTATGCGGGTCGCCTCAGCAACATTTTCACCAGAACTGTACACCATGACAGGTCCATAGATTTGGATGACGTAGGCGGAACCGATATCGTGCGTCAAGTGGAAGGAATGGGGTGGCGCCAATTTGTCACTAAACCCCGCAACAGGGCCAATGTGAGCATTGTTCGGGAGTTTTATGCCTCAATGATTCCTGATGAATTCCTGGAGGGGAAGTCCGTGAGGGTTCGAGATGTAGATGTGTTCATTCGCCTCGAGGACATAAATGACTATTATGGGACCACTTCGTATGATGACCTTCCGAATGGGCTCCCGAGGGAAGGCACTTTCCGGTTATATGATTCCACACTTGCTGCGTCTCTCAGGAGAGAAATGAATGACAGTGGTTTGTGGGATGCAGACCATCATCTTCGTCAGTCCGAACTACAGAAAGACATAGCCTTTTGGTCTATTTTTGTGTCCCACTCTCTGAAGCCGACACAGCAGAGGACAAAAATTATTCTGGATATCGCTCAGATTTTGTATTGCATCAAGAACCAGTTGCAGATAGATGTGGGGTGGCTGATTCGCATGGCCATATGGAGAGCTGGAAAGATGGAAAAGTCGGTCATCCCTTTTCCATGCTTGATTGCTGATTTATGCAGGGATGCAAGTGTTCCAGAGCGACGTGGAGATGACTTGCTCACTATGGGGGATCCCTACAACTCCAGAACCTTTCACGACTTGACAGAGCCTCAGGATGTGGAGCGCCTCCTACCCTTGGGATCGAGGAAGAGACAGAGGTTGCTGCAGCAGCAAGGAGGAGATGAGGGCAGCAATGACGAGGAGGATCCTGGAGCAGTTCCAGCTGCCACAGAGGCACCTCCAGAGCAGAGGCCAGCGTGGTTTGAGGTGTGGGTGACGGAGTACAATCAGCAGACGCCCTCATGGACTTCAACCATAATTCAGTAGCAGAACGATCAACAGAAACATATAGATGAGCTGATCAAGGTCCTGAGGGAGAGCACAGTCACAGCTTCAGAGTGTAGTGGTGGAGAAGGCCCCAGCTCAGAGCCCTAGGAGCAGCACCAGCAGGAGGATGAGCAGGCACATGCAGAGCATGATGAGGATGCACATTGAGATTTGTCATCTGTTTTAGTTCACGTTCAGTTTTAGTTTCGCACTTACTTTTGGGCATTTTAGCACTTTACTTTTAGTCGGATTTTAGTTTTACTTTTACTTTTCAGATTTAGTTTTAGTTGCTTATGCATGTTTCTTATCTACTTTTGGGAATTTTATTGTGCTTCATTGGATATTTTGCACATGGTTTTATGAATGACTTTTTGTTCATAGAATTTTTTGGGCGCCTTCCTTGCCGGGTCCTCATTGTCAACATTGGGGACAATGTTGGATTTAGGTTTGGGGGTGTGGATGTGAATGACTTAACTTTACTTGACTTTATTTCGTTTGTAAAAATAAAATTTTTGGAACAAAATTTTTGCCAAGCTTGTGTTAGGATTATGCTCAATAGCATGAGTGTAATGTTGTAATTAACAATCTTTTTCATATTAATAAAGTGATTTCTGGTTTAACAAATCATATAGCACTTATAGTTTAATATTGTAATTGTCAAAGTAAATAATCATAAGGTCTAAAGACTATGAGAAAAGAAGAATTGTTCGTACATCTGGATATGTATGTGGTAGACACAATTCTTTAGTTAGTCTTGAATAATGTTCACAACTTAAGTTAAAGGTTGGGCACCTTTATCTTGTTAAAGTTGTAGAATTCTTTTGCGAGCATTTGAGTGGGATCAAATGAGATATGATGAGTCTAAAATCATCGGAGTGTCTTCGAGCAAAAAGATCTAGTGCACTGGGTGCATTGAACTGGATCACAATGAAAAGATTTATCTAGAACCGCCAATAGATAATAGTCTTTTCATTATCAAGACAATTGGAGAGTCTATCTTAATCCTGAGATAAATGATGGACTTATGGTTGCAAGTGATATCATTTGAGTTATCAATGAGTACGATTATATCGCATAATCTATCCTCGATAGTTTGGTGATATTCATTTGTTAATCGATAGAGGACTTCATTTATAGATATGGACATCGTGGCTCCATTTATTAAATGAGAGTATAATATCATCATATGGATGTTTTGAGGTAATTGGATATTAAATCTCAACGTTGAGTTTTCGATAGTGTCTATTGAAAACATGGCTTCTGGACAAGTCAAAATATCCAAGTTCAAAACGTGGTCATATGAGTAAATATGGTAACTTCGAGAGTTATAGGCGGTCTATGAACTCTTGGCCATTACTGATATTAATCACGAGGATACACTATCTCCAATATGATTGTCTAGGGTATGAATGAGGAACATCTTCCTTTTCTATCTTTATTTAAGAGTTCAGTTTTAGCTCTTTAGTGGAATGAGTTAAAATTAATGGATCGGACCTAAGTGAATCATTTGTTGATTGTGATTAGGTTATGTTTATTGAAGCTTAAATTTAGATGGCCCGCCAAGATCCCAATCCACACGGACTTGCATGGATCACTTGATATATTCTACCGGACCAATTTAAGGGTCCATCTAGAATTGCATTTAATATATTAAGAATATAATTTACACATTATTTAAGTAATGGGCTGCTCAATTATATTTATATATTAATGAATGACATGTGGGCTTGTTTCTTTTAGTAAGAATGGGTCTGGTTCACATGTGGGCTTTTTATTTAAAGTCCAATGGATTAAATGAAATAAGAAAATAATATATAGCCCATTTATTTTAAGTGGGGCGGCAAAGGTGAATAAATTAACCTAATATATTGTTTTGTTTCATTGTTTAATTAAATAAGAATTAATTAATTTATTAATTAATTGTTTAATTAAGAAATAAATCTTTTCTGATTAGGAAATATGATTCCTAGAAATATACTATTGGTAGTAGTATACTAAAATTAAAAGACTTGTTTGATAAGAAAATAAATAATTAATTTTATTTATTTAATCAAATAAGGAAGTCTTTGAGATAGTCACAAATACACTAAAGAGTTGGATTAGGGTTTGGAATTCTAAGAAAATCTACCTAGGGTTAGGATTTAAGTCAAAAGACAAATCCTACATGGTAAATGATTTTGGCCACAATATATAAATATATATTATATATATAAGGCCGAAAATATATATGTATATAATGCATGCAGTATTAGTGCCGCAAGAAAGATTATGCTTGCAAAAATATATGTGGGTGCCACAATATATATTTGTGAAGGCGTGTAGCATTAGTAAACTTTAAAGAGGTGTGCAGAATTTATGCACTATATATATTTTAATATATATAGATATTATATATAGGTTGAATTTGGCTAACCCTACTTGCAAGGCTTGAGAGTTTTTCTTTTGCTTAAAAAATAGAATCCAACTCTAGTGATTAGTGTGTGTTGATTTCGACTAAAAACATAAAAGAGTGAATAGATTATTCTTTGATGGTACACTAATTGCTTGTTCATCAATAAGCTTGTGTGTACAACATCGATTTAGGTTCACGCGAGTTTCGATCATTAGATTGAGAACTCAAAAGTGACCGAAATAATCTTAGTCTTCTTTTGATTGTTTTGTGACTAACAAAAGAAAAAGAAAAGTTTGTTTGTCCATTCTCAGGTTTGCAATTCAAAGAAAAGGGAGACCACGCTCCTAGGTGATTCACGTTCGTGCTAGGATTGAAGATCTTGCGGATTACCATCGACGTAAGTCAATCGGATCATGCGACAAAAGGTATTCTTCTTTTGTTGATTATATGTATGTTTAATTAATTAAAGGGTTAAGGTTCATAAAAAGGAAAAATTTTAAAACTATACTAAAACTATTCTTAGTCTTGCTTCCGCTGCGTGTACTACGGTATTTTTCCCTACAATTGGTATCAGAGCCTAGGTTGAACCCTTTTAATTAATTAACGTATATATACGTGGATCGATTTCTTTTTATTGTGATTATGCATGTTTATAAAGAGATGGCATTCTAGGTATTCGCATATATAATTACATGTGATGTATGGATTTATATATGTTTTATGTGGATTGTTTTTGCTCGATTTTGGTCCTAGATTTTCAATGTATTTTTGTTATGGAATTGCAACAAGAAGGGTGGTCTATCATCGCCATAATTCCTTCTTGGTAGTTGCTAGGTTTTATTATTTTTTATATAGGTGCAGTATTTTTTTAATACTACTGCAGTTTTTTTTAATTTTTATTATGTGCAGTTTTTTGTTTGTAAAAAGTACTGCAGTGATTAAAAAAAAAAAAAAAAAAAATACTGCAGTATTTTATTTGTTTAAATACTGCCATAATATATTTAGGTGTTGAAGATTCGAAGACACGAAGAAAAATGAAGCAACCGGAACCGAGAACGAGCACCGTGCGCACCCTAGGAGTGGATTGGGCTGTGCATGGCAAGTCCAATCTTGGTGGGCTGCGCATGGCAGCCCTGGGAGTCTTCATGGGCTGCGCACAGCAGCCCCTTTGTGGGGTTGTGGGGTTGTGGGTTGTGCACGCCCATGGGGTTTGGGCCGAAGGATGAGCGTATGGTTGATGGGCCACTTGAAGATCTTGTATTCCTAAACAATTGTAATTTACTTGTTTTTCTAGGATGGGCCAAAATTGTTGCTATTTAATTTTTGCTTAAATATTACAATATTTGTTATTATATGATAACATGACATATAGAATAGGAGTGCCACTCATATATCTCTTTTGGTATGAACATGCATTGAATGATTTAGGTATCTAAATTGGCATCTAGATAACTTGGTAAATCATTCTATGGGATTTAATCACACGCCTTAAATAATTGAGTGGGAGAAGGTGTTTTTGTAACACCTATGGCCTCCAAGGTTAGTTGAGCTTTATTATTTATTGGTAATCCCCCCAAGGGGCGTCCATGAATGGAATTTAGCAATATACTTCCTTACAAGGATAGACTAGACAATGGACTCAAACGAGATCTACTCCCCAAGGAGGGATTTTCGTGAGAGAAAATTGAGGGTCGATATCTTGGTAACACACTCAATGTAATTTTATTGATATCCTCCCAAGAGTTCTTGTCAGTAAAATTGCAAGGCTAAAATTGAAAACGCTGGTTGTTATGTTAACAATTAGGTGGGACCTAGTCTAACTAGTAAATGGTGCGAACTCCCAAAGGAGGCGTAACATTTATGGGTGTTGGATCACCGTTGAATTTTTATGATTGAGTTATTTATTTAATTCAAGATAAATATTTAAAAGTGCTTTATCATGATTATTTACTCATATATATTTTTGTTATATTCAGAAATCATGACCCCATCCCTAATGAACATCTTAAAAGATAATATTTTAACCGGAGATAATTATGTCACATGGAAAAGGAAAATTGGGTTGTTGCTGCAAGCTGAAAAACATAAGTTTATTCTGTCTGCTCCTAAACCACCTGCTCCTACTTATGAATCTTAGATTCATTTGGTTGGTAAAGTTGCTACTGTTAAGGCCCGTCAAAAGGTCAAGGAACAACAGAAGAAAAAGCAACTTGGGCCTACCAAGAAGGAGACCAAGAAAGTAACCAAGATCAAAGGGAAGTGCTTCCTTTGTGGTGAAAAGGGACATTGGAAAAGAAATTGCCCAAAGTCCCAGAACAAGAAGGAACAAGGTAATATTAATTATCTTGAAACATGTTTTTTGGCAGATTCTACAGATTCTTGGATCATAGACTCTGGAGCCATAAATCATGTTTGCTATTCCTTACAGGGGTTCCAAGAAAGTAGAAAGTTGAATAAGAATGAAATCAACTTGCGTTTGGGCAACGGAACGTTAGTGTCTGCAAGTGCAGTGGGAGATATTAGAGTTAATCTAGATTCTTGTAGGCATTTAGATTTGATAGACGTTTATTATGTACCTCAATTCAAGAGAAATTTAATTTCAGTTTCTTGTTTGAATAAATTTGGGTATTCGGTTACTTTTAATAAAGATTTTATTATTAGTAAGAATAACAAATTTATTTGCAAAGGTACATTGGAAAACGGCTTATTCTTTTTGCATAAAAATATCTCTCACTCGTTAGACACAGAATTAACGGAACCTAATCATAAAAGAGTAAAATTATCAATAGATGAAACCTACCTTTGGCATTTACGCCTAGGTCATATTAACATTAATAGGATTAAAAGATTGGTATGTGACGGACCTTTAAGTGACTTAAAGGTTGATGATCTACCAACTTGTGAATCTTGTTTGGAAGGTAAAATGACCAAAAGGACGTTCTCTGCCAAAGGTGCAAGAGCCACTGAATGTTTAGGATTGATACACACTGATGTATGTGGACCTATGAGCATTCAAGCTAGAGGTGGATATGAGTACTTCATCACCTTCACAGATGATTACTCGAGATTTGGCTATGTGTATCTCATACGACATAAGTCGGATGCTTTTGACATGTTCAAAGCATTCAAAGCTGAAGTAGAAAATCAGCTTGAGAAACACATAAAAATCTTGAGATCTGATCGTGGTGGAGAATATCTATCTGGTGAGTTTCAGCAATATCTTATTGATAATGAGATAGTTTCTCAGTTTTCTGCACCAAGAACACCTCAACAGAATGGGGTAGCAGAAAGGAGAAATAGAACTCTTTTGGATATGGTTAGGTCTATGTTGAGTTATTCAACACTTCCTATTTCTTTTTGGGGATATGCCTTACAAACTGCTATATACATTCTAAACGATGTACCATCTAAGTCTGTTCCTAAAACACCGCATGAGTTGTGGACTGGGCGCAAGCCTAGTTTACAACACTTAAGGATATTTGGTTGTCCTGCGCATGTGTTAAAAGGAAAGACAGAAAAGATGGAGTCCCGTTCAGAAACATGTATATTTGTAGGGTATCCAAAAGAAACTAAAGGATATTATTTTTATAGTCCTTCAGATCTTAAAGTATTTGTTTCGACAAATGCTAAATTTCTGGAAAAGGACTATATGAATGATTTTGTGCCTAGAAGTAGAATTGTCCTGAATGAGATGTCAGGAGATACAATTCCACGAGAGGTTACACAACCTAACCCAATTGTAAGTTCCGATCCAACACAAGATCAACAACCCACCATTCCTCGTCGTAGTGGGAGGGTTAGAACACAACCCGAAAGATACATCGGTCTGGGAGAATCAGTGGAGAATCTCCCGGACGACGATGATCCCTACACGTACAAGGAAGCTATGGAGGATGTTGATAGTCGCCATTGGCAAAAGGCAATGCAATCCGAGATTGAATCTATGTTCGATAACAAAGTCTGGTCCCTTGTAGACTTGCCTAAAGGGATAAAACCCATTGGGTGCAAGTGGGTATACAAGAGGGAAAGAGGTATGGATGGTAAGGTGGAAACCTTTAAAGCTAGATTGGTAGCTAAAGGGTATACACAGAAAGAACGTATCGATTACGAGGAAACCTTCTCTCCTGTGGCCATGCTTAAATCCATTAGGATACTCTTATCCATTGCAGCATCTTTAAATCTAGAGATTTGGCAAATGGACGTCAAGACAGCTTTCCTTAATGGAAGTCTTGACGAAAGCATCTACATGATGCAAACAGAGGGATTCATTGAAAAGGGCCAAATGGAAAAGGTATGCAAGTTGCAGAAATCCATATATGGATTGAAGCAAGCATCCAGATCCTGGAACATAAGGTTCGATCAAGCTGTCAAAGGTTTTGGATTTATTCAGAATCCTGACGAACCTTGTGTATACAAAAGGATTAAGGGCGACAAGTTAGTTTTCCTGATTCTTTATGTTGATGATATACTACTCATTGGAAACGATGTAGGTGTATTGACATCAGTAAAAGAATGGTTAGCAAAACAATTTGATATGAAGGACTTAGGAGAAGCAAGTTTTATTCTAGGTATCCAAGTAATAAGGGATAGAAAGAATAGAACGATTGCATTATCCCAAGCTCCATACATAGACAAGATCTTGTCTAGGTTTTCCATGCAGGATTCCAAGAAAGGTATGTTACCTTTCAGACATGGAATCAAGCTTTCTAAGGAACAAGTTCCTAAGAATGAGCATGAAGAGCAATTTATAAGTAGAGTTCCATATGCCTCGGCAGTTGGAAGTCTCATGTATGCAATGCTCTGTACTAGACCAGATATTTGTTTTGCTGTTGGCATAGTTAGCAGGTTTCAATCGAAACCTAGTCCTGATCACTGGACGGCAGTCAAGCATATTTTCAAGTATCTTAAGAGAATGAGAGATAATATGCTTGTATACTCTGGAGGGGATTTGATTCCCATTGGGTATACAGATTCTGATTTCCAATCAGATTCTGACTCCAGAAAATCCACATTAGGGGCTGTGTTTACTATTGGAGGAGGAGTAGTTATATGGAGGAGTATCAAGCAATCTTGTATTGCTGATTCCACCATGGAAGCTGAGTATGTTGCTGCATGCGAGGCTGCCAAAGAGGCTGTTTGGCTCCGCCAATTCTTGATTGACTTGGAAGTGGTTCCTAGTGCGAATAAGCAGATCACTATCTACTGTGACAACAGTGGAGCAGTGGCTAATTCGAAAGAACCAAGAAGTCACAAGAGAGGTAAACGCATTGAAAGAAAGTATCATCTTTTAAGGGAGATTGTTCAAAGAGGTGACGTGACGATTACCAAAATCGCGTCAGCAGAAAATCTAGCGGATCCCTTCACAAAGGCTCTACCTCAGAAGAGTTTCGATGGGCATCTAGAGAACATGGGCTTGAGAGATATGACACATTTGCTATAGTGCAAGTGGGAGATTGTTAGGATTATGCTCAATAGCAAGAGTGTAATGTTGTAATTAACAATATTTTTCATATTAATAAAGTGATTTCTGGTTTAACAAATCATATAGCACTTATAGTTTAATATTGTAATTGTCAAAGTAAATAATCATAAGGTCTAAAGACTATGAGAAAAGAAGAATTGTTCGTATATCTGGATATGTATGTGGTAGACACAATTCTTTAGTTAGTCTTGCATAATGTTCACAACTTAAGTTAAAGGTTGGGCACCTTTATCTTGTTAAAGTTGTAGAATTCTTTTGCTAGCATTTGAGTGGGATCAAATGAGATATGATGAGTCTAAAATCATCGAAGTGTCTTCGAGCAAAAGGATCTAGTGCACTGGGTGCATTGAACTGGATCACAATGAAAAGCTTTATCTAGAACCGTCAATAGATAATAGTCTTTTCATTATCAAGACAATTGGAGAGTCTATCTTAATCCTGAGATAAATGATGGACTTATGGTTGCAAGTGATATCATTTGAGTTATCAATGAGTACGATTATATCGCATAATCTATCCTCGATAGTTTGGTGATATTCATTTGTTAATCGATAGAGGACTTTATTTATAGATATGGACATCGTGGCTCCATTTATTAAATGAGAGTATAATATCATCATATGGATGTTTTGAGGTAATTGGATATTAAATCTCAACGTTGAATTTTCGATAGTGTCTATTGAAAACATGGCTTCTGGACAAGTCAAAATATCCAAGTTCAAAACGTGGTCATATGAGTAAATATGGTAACTTCGAGAGTTATAGGCGGTCTATGAACTCTTGGCGATTACTGATATTAATCACGAGGATACACTATCTCCAATATGATTGTCTAGGGTATGAATGAGGAACATCTTCCTTTTCTATCTTTATTTAAGAGTTCAGTTTTAGCTCTTTAGTGGAATGAGTTAAAATTAATGGATCGGACCTAAGTGAATCATTTGTTGATTGTGATTAGGTTATGTCTATTGAAGCTTAAATTTAGATGGCCCGCCAAGATCCCAATCCACACGGACTTGCATGGATCACTTGATATATTCTACCGGACCAATTTAAGGGTCCATCTAGAATTGCATTTAATATATTAAGAATATAATTTGCACATTATTTAAGTAATGGGCTGCTCAATTATATTTATATATTAATGAATGACATGTGGGCTTGTTTCTTTTAGTAAGAATGGGTCTGGTTCACATGTGGGCTTTTTATTTAAAGTCCAATGGATTAAATGAAATAAGAAAATAATATATGGCCCATTTATTTTAAGTGGGGCGGCAAAGGTGAATAAATTAACCTAATATATTGTTTTGTTTCATTGTTTAATTAAATAAGAATTAATTAATTTATTAATTAATTGTTTAATTAAGAAATAAATCTTTTCTGATTAGGAAATATGATTCCTAGAAATATACTATTGGTAGTAGTATACTAAAATTAAAAGGCTTGTTTGATAAGAAAATAAATAATTAATTTTATTTATTTAATCAAATAAGGAAGTCTTTGAGATAGTCACAAATACACTAAAGAGTTGGATTAGGGTTTGGAATTCTAAGAAAATCTACCTAGGGTTAGGATTTAAGTCAAAAGACAAATCCTACATGGTAAATGATTTTGGCCACAATATATAAATATATATTATATATATAAGGCCGAAAATATATATGTATATAATGCATGCAGTATTAGTGCCGCAAGAAAGATTATGCTTGCAAAAATATATGTGGGTGCCACAATATATATTTGTGAAGGCGTGCAGCATTAGTAAACTTTAAAGAGGTGTGCAGAATTTATGCACTATGTATATTTTAATATATATAGATATTATATATAGGTTGAATTTGGCTAACCCTACTTGCAAGGCTTGAGAGTTTTTCTTTTGCTTAAAAAATAGAATCCAACTCTAGTGATTAGTGTGTGTTGATTTCGACTAAAAACATAAAAGAGTGAATAGATTATTCTTTGATGGTACACTAATTGCTTGTTCATCAATAAGCTTGTGTGTACAACATCGATTTAGGTTCACGCGAGTTTCGATCATTAGATTGAGAACTCAAAAGTGACCGGAATAATCTTAGTCTTCTTTTGATTGTTTTGTGACTAACAAAAGAAAAAGAAAAGTTTGTTTGTCCATTCTCAGGTTTGCAATTCAAAGAAAAGGGAGACCACGCTCCTAGGTGATTCACGTTCGTGCTAGGATTGAAGATCTTGCGGATTACCATCGACGTAAGTCAATCGGATCACGCGACAAAAGGTATTCTTCTTTTGTTGATTATATGTATGTTTAATTAATTAAAGGGTTAAGGTTCATAAAAAGGAAAAATTTTAAAACTATACTAAAACTATTTTTAGTCTCGCTTCCGCTGCGTGTACTACGGTATTTTTCCCTACAGCTTGTGCGATATAGGCCATGAATGAGCATATTTTGCTTGGTTTGATACCTTTGTTATGTGCTCATTGACAATCTATGATTGCATGCACGTCATGAGTTAGTCCCATACTTTCTTGATTTGAGTAGAGGTGGCCATTTGTGTGAGTGTGTAGGTCTATTAGTGGAGACTACCCTAAGTTCACGTGCCTTAAAAGCTAATCTATGAGGGTTATATTTCTCTTTTTGTATTCCTAAATACATTTCACATTTTGTTGTGCATCATTGAAGTCTCATCACATCATTTGCACCACTAGCCATAGAACATTCATCAATTGTGGTTATCATGTCATTAGTTTGCAGTTTCTTGTGGTTTGCCTACTTGAAAGGACGATATGACTTTTATAGGAAACACCGAAACACTTTTACTCAATTCCTATCCAATTGTGCTCAAAGGTCTAATAATGGTGGCCGAGCACCAAGCCAAACATTTTCCCAAACACCATTGAACCCAAACACAAGCCATACCTAAACTTTCCGATCTTGCGTACTCAAGCTTTAGTAATGTAAAAAAATAGTAATGTGTGTGTTCTACTATTGAAAAAAAAAATAAAAAAATAAAAAAAAAATAAAAAAAAATATAAATAAATAAAAAAAATAAAGAATAAAGAAATAAACAGAAATAAATTTAGCCTTGTATGAGTCCAAATTGGTGTTGCTCTCATTGAGTAGCGAATGTTGTTACAAGTTGCTCAAAATGAGCTTAGTTGGAATTTTTGTCGTTTTTTGAGCTCAAACTTAGCTCATTGCTCTAGAGTTGTAAGCTTGATCGGAAATTCCCCACACTTCCCGTACCCACCATTCACCATACAACACCCTCGGCCTCATCAATTTATTGGAAAAGTCAATTTGATCTTGTAGGTTTTCCATTGGAGAATGCAAACTTTTGTCATGCTCTACCGCGTTCATGGTTTTTGGTTCCTTTCATGAGACTTATTCACTTAAAAGAGCGTTCAATTTTTGAAGTACATGTATGCGTCTTAATTTGTTCCCATTGCATAAACTCATTCGCATACGCTTGTATGAGTGTAAACCTAGGTTATGAGAGGAAAAATAAGAGTGAATCTTGTAAGGCCTAGAGTCGAGACGAAATATGGCCGAAGCGCTTGTGCAGGTGGTCGCCAAAGCGAGAACAATTCAATGTGGGATTCATGACTAGCATTGCACTTATTGGATTGATTTTGTGTTCTTTCAACTTTAGCATATTTCTCATGGTATCTCATCATATTTGGCATTCACACTCTTTTTGATTGTTTTCATGATTGTGTATATCGGCGGCTTTAGTTCTAGTGCTTAGTTAGGTTATTTTGGTTTATCGGATTTCCCTAGTTTTGTTTTTGAATTTGCTCGGGGACGAGCAAAAGCTAGGTTTGGGGGTATTTGATCGAGCCATTACATATATAGAAATTCCCCCTATTTCCGATACTTTTGATTGACTTTCGAGTAAATTCATAAAAGTTATGGCTCGATGTTGATTGTACAGGTACTTTTTGCATTTTGGGTTGAAGAACGAAGAAATCCGGTGATTTTGGGCTAAATGCGGCGAAAGGAGAGCATTTGGGGGCAAAACGGTAATTTGGCAAGAAAAGAAGAATTCGGCGGTTCAATTCGGCGGCCTGGCCGCCGTTTGAAACCGCCGTTTCATTCCAGAAGTGTCAGGTGTATTCGGCAGCCACAGTTCAACCGCCGTTCCAACCGCCGATCAATTCCAGTAGGTCCATTTTTAATTCGGCGGTTTACATTCGGCGGCATGGCCGCCGTTTATGGCCGCCAATCACGCGCCACGTCAACAGCATCGGGATTTCAACACTAACTCATGGGGCCCCATATAAATATCACCCTTTTCTCCTTCTCTCACCACTCTCCACCATTTCCATGAAACCCTAGCCTCTCTCTAAAACTCTTTAACCTCTCTCTAACTTCCATCAATCCAAAGCTTCATCTAATTCATTCCAACAACATTCTTTCCACCTCATTTTGAAGATTAATTGAAGAGAGAAGAAAGGAGTCACCAAGGTCAAGGAGATTCCAAGCTTATCAAGGAACAAGAAGACTTATGAAGATTTTTGTGGGTTTTCTCTACAATCTTTCTCTTTTCATTTCTATCTTCATTATGTGTAACTAAATCCTTTTTATTGGGGAATTGATGAGACAACTTATATGATAATCCCATGTATTTGAGCTGGTCATATGTTATTGAATCCTCTCTTGGTGTATTTTCATTTCATTGCTTTGAAGTTGCCATTTTTACTTTACTTGTTAATCTTGAGGTTCAATTTAGCTTGTGGTAAAAATGGTTCACATTTGAAGGTTGTGGTTTAGGGTTTGAATGGCTTTCAACTCATTCTCCAATCTTTAGCATATATGAAATTGAAAATTGATGCATGCATGTGTTATTTGGTACAAGGCCTTTAAATTGTTCTTAAGAATGTTATTTGGGCAATTACTCATAGTGGGGTTCACTTGGGTAAGAGCTTGAATCTATTTCCACCAAGACTCATAGTAGGGATTACTTGAGTCAAGGTTTGAATTTGAATTTGCACATTAATGAGTTAAATCAATTTAAGAACAACCCTTGAGTAGGATGGATGTGTTTAAGTGGACTAGTTCATTACATTAGGAAATCTCTTAGTTGTCAACTCAATTCCCCAATATCCACCATCATATAGCACACCTTTCCTTTACATTACTTGTTTTAGATTAATTAATTTCATTTAGTTTAATTGTTAAAACAAATTCCAAAACCAAAAATGAATTTTACTTTTCCGCACGTAGTTTAGATTAGTGTACATAAATTAGTTGTAGCCAAATATCCTCCCTTTTCCTGAGGAACGATCCCGCTTGCCATTATACATCTCATTCGATTTGTGTATTCCAAGTGTGGAATTTTGGTACTTGCAAAAGTCCGATCAGTGGACAAAGCTCTCCGTATGACTCACGGGATCCTCTGATCCAGAATACTTCTCGGTGGGCATTTTGAATTTGGGGGGCAGCTCAGCTTCTCGAATCCTTCTGGAGAAAGGTGCATTCATTCTCCCCAAGGAGTTTTTTCTAAGTACCTGGTGTTTCCCCTTCTTCAATTCCTCGAGTTCGTTTACCATCTTGGCCATCTGATCCTCAAGGCGTTTGGATCCGTCGTGTCTGGATCGGGCTACAGAGCCGTCATTGTCCGAAGTTTCTGACTCCACAGTGGGTTCCTTACGCTCCTCCCCCTGAGGCCCAGTACCCCATTGGTTCCTCCTGGGTCCCGTACTGCCACCTGTATCGGGCTGAGGATCCTTTCTTTCTGCTACATGCCTTGTTGTTGGCTAAGTCCTTCTAGGCGGGATGTTGATAGCCGATTTCACCAGTCGAGATCTAAGATCTCCTGGGTGATCCTGCATTAGTAAAGGTGACCCGAGTCTGTAAAAGACCGGTACCCGGGTACTTGGTCCAACCTCCTCTACAAATCTGGGTGCTTTAAAAGGTATTCCTTTAGCAATCATCTGAAGATGGACGCTTTCTACATAGGCAACAGCATGTTGCTCCATGGCCTCCCGAGTTGCTTCTGGGACCTCGGGGTCCGGCGGTGCTGATCCAGGATTAGGTGGTGGAACCGGTGCCGGGATCTGGCTTCTTGTTCCTTTCCTTTTCCCTTGATTTCTTTGGGTATAAGCGAGGGAATAGGGCCCTGAGGTGGTGGGCTGCCCCTGAGAGGATCAGAGCCTCATATTCAAGCTGGACAGGCTGTGAAGGATCACATGATGAAAGTCATAGCACATCTCAACATTGCTGAACTGTATGGCACTGAGATAGATGGTGAGACAAAAATTGATATGGTTGTCAATTCACTGTCAGATTCCTTTGATCAGTTCAAATTGGACTACACTTTGAACAAAAAGGAATACACCTTACAAGGCCTGATGCAAGATGTTCAAAGCGCTGAAAAGATCCTTGTGAAAAGCAAAGGTCAAGAGATTCATATGGTTGGTTAAGTTGCTACTGTTAAGACCCGTCAAAATGTCAAGAAACAACAGAAGAAAAAGCAACTTGGGCCTACCAAGAAGGAGACCAAGAAAGTAACCAAGATCAAAGGGAAATGTTTCCTTTGTGGTGAAAAGGGACATTGGAAAAGAAATTGCCCAAAGTCCCAGAATAAGAAGGAAGAAGGTAATGTTAATTATCTTGAAACATGTTTTCTGGCAGATTCTACAGAATCTTGGATCATAGACTCTAGAGCCACTAATCATGTTTGTTATTCCTTGCAGGGGTTCCAAGAAAGGAGAAGGCTGAGTAAGAATGAAATCAATTTGCGCTTGGGCAACGGAACGTTAGTGTCTGCAAGTGCAGTGGGAGATATTAGAGTCTATTTGGATTCTAGAAGGCATTTAGATTTGATAGACGTTTATTATGTACCTCAATTCAAGAGGAATTTAATTTCAGTTTCTTGTTTAAATAAATTTGGATATTCGGTTACTTTTAATAAAGTTTTTATTATTAGTAAGAATGACAAAATTATTTGCCAAGGTACATTGGAAAATGGTCTATACTTTTTGTATAGAAATATCTCTCACTCGTTAGACACAGAATTAACGGAACCTAATCATAAAAGAGTAAAATTATCAATAGATGAAACCTACCTATGGCATTTACACCTAGGTCATATCAACCTTAATAGGATTAAAAGATTGGTAAGTGACGGACCTTTAAGTGACTTAAAGGTTGATGATCTACCAACTTGTGAATCTTGTTTGGAAGGTAAAATGACCAAAAGGTCGTTCTCGGCCAAAGACGCAAGAGCCACTGAATGTTTAAGATTGATACACACTGATGTATGTGGTCCTATGAGCATTCAAGCTAGAGGTGGATATGAGTACTTCATCACCTTCATAGATGATTACTCGAGACTTGGCTATGTGTATCTCATGCGACATAAGTCGGATGCTTTTGACATGTTCAAAGTGTAGGGAAAAATACCGTAGTACACGCAGCGGAAGCGAGACTAAAAATTGATTTAGTAACTTTTAAAATTTTTCCTTTTTATGAACCTTAAACCCTTTAATCAATTAAACATATATATTATCTAACAAAAGAAGAATACCTTTTGTCGCGTGATCCGATTGACTTACGTCGATGGTAATCCGCAAGATCTTCAATCCTAGCACGAACGTGGATCACCTAGGAGCGTGGTCTCCCTTTTCTTTGAATTGCAAACCTGAGAATGGACAAACAAACTTTTCTTTTTCTTTGTTAGTCACAAAAACAGTCAAAAGAAGACTTAGATTATTCCGGTCACTTTTGAGTTCTCAATCTTATGATCGAAACTCGCGTGAACCTCAATCGATGTTGTACACACAAGCTTATTGATGAACAAGCAATTAGTGTACCATCAAAGAACAATCTATTCACTCTTTTATGTTTTTAGTAGAATAAAATCTAATACTTTTCTATGAATTGAGAAGAAGAAGAAAATTGTATCATGTCGTCATTTACTTAGGGGTGGCCGAACCCTACATACTATTTAATATATAGTGGCCGAAAATTCTTCTCCCATGCCAATTAGGGTTGCCGAAATCTTCATGTAGAATTGCCTAGGGTTGCCGCAATTTCCTCTACAAAAGAGGACTTGTGTTGTACCCAAATTCACATGTAATTAGACTCCTAACCCTAATCCAACTCATAAGTATATTTATTCTTTTATTGACCAAAATAAAAAACTTCCTATTTGATTAAATAAATAAACTTAATTATTTATTTTCTTACCAAATAAGTCTTTTACTTTTAGTATACTACTAACAATAGTATAACTCTAGGAAATATATTTCCTATTCAGAAAAAGATTTGTTTCTTAATTAAACAATTAATTAATAAATTAATTAATTCTTATTTAATTAAACAATGAAACAAAATAATATATAGGCTAATATATTAACCTTACCGCCCCACTTGTCTAAAATTGGGCCTTATATTATTTTCTTATTTCATTTAATCCATTGGACTTTAAATAAAAAGCCCACATGTGAACCAGACCCATTCTTACTAAAAGAAACAAGCCCACATGTCTTTCATTGATATATTAATATAATTGAGCAGCCCATTAAATAAATAATGTGCAAATTATATTCTTTATATATTAAATGCAATTCTAAATGGACCCATAATTGGTCCGGTAGAATATATCAAGTGATCCATGCAAGTCCGTGTGGATTGGGGATCTTGGCGGGCTATTTAAATTTAAGCTTCAATAGACATAACCTAATCACAATCAACAAATGATTCACTTAGGTCCGATCCATTAATTTTAACTCATTCCACTAAAGAGCTAAAATTGAACTCTTAAATAAAGACAGAAAAGGAAGATGTTCCTCATTCATACCCTAGACAATCATGTTGGAGATAGTGTATCCTCGTGATTAATATCAGTAATCGCCAAGAGTTCATAGACCGCCTATAACTCTCCAAGTTACCATATTTACTCATATGACCACGTTTTGAACTTGGATATTTTGACTTGTCCATAAGCCATGTTTTCAATAGACACTATCGAAAACTCAACGTTGAGATTTAATATCCAATTACCTCAAAACATCCATATGATGATATTATACTCTCATTTATTAAATGGAGCCACGATGTCCATATCTATAAATGAAGTCCTCTATCGATTAACAAATGAATATCACCAAACTATCGAGGATAGACTATGCGATATAATCGTACTCATTGATAACTCAAATGATACCACTTGCAACCATAAATCCATCATTTATCTCAGGATTAAGATAGACTCTCCGATTGTCCTGATAATGAAAAGACTATTATCTATTGACGGTTCTAGATAAAGCTTTTCATTGTGATCCAGTTCAATGCACCCAGTGCACTAGATTCTTTTGCTCGAAGACACTCCGATGATTTTAGACTCATCATATCTCATTTGATCCCACTCAAATGCTAGCAAAAGAATTCTACAACTTTAACAAGATAAAGGTGCCCAACCTTTAACTTAAGTTGTGAACAATATTCAAGACTAACTAAAGAATTGTGTCTACCACATACATATCCAGATGTACGAACAATTCTTCTTTTCTCATAGTCTTTAGACCTTATGATTATTTACTTTGACAATTATAATATTAAACTATAAATGCTATAAGATTTGTTAAACCAGAAATCACTTTATTAATATGAAAAGGATTGTTAATTATAACATTACACTCTTGCTATTGAGCATAATCCTAACACAAAGCATTCAAAGCTGAAGTAGAAAATCAGCTTGAGAAACACATAAAAATCTTGAGATCTGATCGTGGTGGAAAATATCTATTTGGTGAGTTTCAGCAATATCTTATTAATAATGGGATAGTTTCTCAGTTTTCTACACCGGGTACACCTCAACAGAATGGGGTAGCAGAATGGAGAAATAGAACTCTTTTAGACATGGTTAGGTCTATGTTGAGTTATTCAACACTTCCTATTTCTTTTTGGGGATATGCTTTACAAACTGCTATATACATTCTAAACGATGTACCATCTAAGTCTGTTCCTCAAACACCGCATGAGTTGTGGACTGGGCACAAGCCTAGTTTACAACACTTAAGGATATTTGGTTGTCCTGCGCATGTGTTAAAAGGAAAGACAAAAAAGATGGAGTCCCATTCGGAAACATGTATATTTGTAGGGTATCCAAAAGAAACTAAAGGATATTATTTCTATAATCCTTCAGATCTTAAAGTATTTGTTTCAACAAATGCTAAATTTTTGGAAAAGGACTATATGAATGATTTTGTGCCTAGAAGTAGAATTGTCCTGAATGAGATGTTAAGAGATACAATTCCATGAGAGGTTACACAACCTAACCCAATTGTAAGTTCCGATCCAACACAAAATCAACAACCTACCATTCCTCGTCGTAGTGGGAGGGTTAGAACACAACCCGAAAGATACATCGGTCTGGGAGAATCAGTGGCGAATCTCCCGAACGACGATGATCCCTACATGTATAAGGAATTAATTGAGGATGTTGATAGTCGCTATTGGCAAAAGGCAATGCAATTTTAGATTGAATCCATGTTTGATAACAAAGTCTGGTCCCTTGTAGACTTGCCTAAAGGGATAAAACCCATTGGGTGCAAGTGGGTATACAAGAGGAAAAGAGGTATGGATGGAAAGGTGGAAACCTTTAAAGCTAGATTGGTAGCTAAGGGTATACACAGAAAGAAGGTATCGATTACGAGGAAACCTTATCTCCTGTGGCCATGCTTAAATCCATTAGGATACTCTTATCCATTGTAGCAGCTTTAGATCTAGAGATTTGGCAAATGGACATCAAGACAGCTTTCCTTAATGGAAGTCTTGACGAAAGCATCTACATGATACAACCAGAAGGATTCATTGAAAATGGCCAAATGGAAAAGGCATGCAAGATACAGAAATCCATATATGGATTAAAGCAAGCATCCAGATCCTGGAACATAAGGTTCGATCAAGCTGTCAAAGGTTTTGGATTTATTCAGAATCCTGACGAACCTTGTGTATACAAAAGGATTAAGGGCGACAAGTTGGTTTTCCTGATTCTTTATGTTGATGATATACTACTCATTGGAAACGATGTAGGTGTATTGACATCAGTAAAAGAATGGTTAGCAAAACAATTTGATATGAAGGACTTAGGAAAAGCAAGTTTTATTCTAGGTATCCAAGTAATAAGGGATAGAAAGAATAAAACGATTGCATTATCCCAAGCTTCATACATAGACAAGATCTTGTCTAGGTTTTCCATGCAGGATTCCAAGAAAGGTATGTTACCTTTCAGACATGGAATCAAACTTTCTAAGGAACATGTTCCTAAGAATGAGCATGAAGAGCAATTCATATGCCTCGGCAATTGGAAGTCTCATGTATGCAATGCTTTGCACTAGACCAGATATTTGTTTTGCTGTTGGCATAGTTAGCAGGTTTCAATCGAAACTTGGTCCTGATCACTGGACGGTAGTCAAGCATATTTTCAAGTATCTCAAGAGAACGAGAGATAATATGCCTGTATACTCTGGAGGGGATTTAATTCCCATTGGGTATACAGATTCTGATTTCCAATCAGATTCTGACTCTAGAAAATCCACATTAGGAGCTGTGTTTACTATTGGAGGAGGAGCAGTCATATGGAGGAGTATCAAGCAATCTTGTATTGCTGATTCCACCATGGAAGCTGAATATGTTGCTGCATGCGAGGCTGCCAAATAGGCTGTTTGGCTCCGCCAATTCTTGATAGACTTGGAAGTGGTTCATAGTGCGAATAAGCAGATCACTATCTACTGTGACAACAATGGAGCAGTGGCTAATTCGAAAGAACCAAGAAGTCATAAGAGAGGAAAACACATTGAAAGAAAGTATAATCTTTTAAGGGAGATTGTTCAAAGGGGTGACGTGACGATTACCAAAATCGCGTCAGCAGAAAATCTAGCAGATCCCTTCACAAAGGCTCTACCTCAGAAGAGTTTCGATGGGCATCTAGAGAACATGGGCATGAGAGATATGACACATTTGCTATAGCACAAGTGGGAGATTGTTAGGATTATGCTCAATAGCAAGAGTGTAATATTGTAATTGACAATCTTTTTCATATTAATAAAGTGATTTCTGGTTTAACAAATCTTATAGCATTTATAGTTTAATATTATAACTGTCAAAGTAAATAATCATAAGGTCTAAAGACTATGAGAAAAGAAGAATTGTTCGTACATCTAGATATGTATGAGGTAGACACAATTCTTTAGTTAGTCTTGAATAATGTTCACAACTTAAGTTAAAGGTTGGGCACCTTTATCTTGTTAAAGTTGTAGAATTCTTTTGCTAGCGTTTGATTAGTATCAAATGAGATATGATGAGTCTAAAATCATCGGAGGGTCTTCGAGTAAAAGAATCTAGTGCACTGGGTGCATTGAACTGGATCACAATGAAAAGCTTTATCTAGAACCGTCAATAGATAATAGTCTTTTCATTATCAGGACAATCAGAGAGTCTATCTTAATCCTGAGATAAATGATGGACTTATGGTTGCAAGTGATATCATTTGAGTTATCAATGAGTACGATTATATAGCATAGTCTATCCTCGATAGTTTGGTGATATTCATTTGTTAATCGATCGAGGACTTCATTTATAGATATGGACATTGTGGCTCCATTTATTAAATGAGAGTATAATATCATCATATAGATGTTTTAAGGTAATTGGATATTAAATCTCAACGTTGAGTTTTCGATAGTGACTATTGAAAACATGGCTTCTGGACAAGTCAAAATATCCAAGTTCAAAACCTGGTCATATGAGTAAATATGGTAACTTGGAGAGTTATAGGCGGTCTATGAACTCTTGGCGATTACTGATATTAATCACGAGGATACACTATCTCCAACATGATTGTCTAGGGTATGAATGAGGAACATCTTCTTATTCTATCTTTATTTAAGAGTTCAATTTTAGCTCTTTAGTGGAATGAGTCAAAATTAATGGATCGGACCTAAGTGAATCATTTGTTGATTATGATTAGGTTATGTCTATTGAAGCTTAAATTTAGATAGCCCGCCAAGATCCCCAATCCACACGGACTTGCATGGATCACTTGATATATTCTACCGGACCAATTTATGGGTCCATCTAGAATTGCATTTAATATATTAAGAATATAATTTGCACATTATTTATTTAATGGGCTGATCAATTATATTAATATATTAATGAAAGGCATGTGGGCTTGTTTCTTTTAGTAAGAATGGGTCTCGATCACATGTGGGCTTCTTAATTAAAGTCTAATGGATTAAATAAAATAAGAAAATAATATTAAGCCCATATATATATGGTGTGGGCGGCAAGGCTAATTATTTAGTCAAAAATATTATTTTATTTTATTGTTTGATTAAATGAGAATTAATTAATTTATTAATTAATTATTTAACTAAGAAACAAAATCTTTTTCTGGTCAGGAAATATGATTCCTAGAATTATACTATTGGTAGTAGTATATTAAAAGTAAAAGACTTGTTTGGTAAGAAAATAAATAATTAAGTTTATTTATTTAATCAAATAGGAAGTCTTTTAATTTAGTCATAATTTTATACTACACTATAGAGTTGGATTAGGGTTTGGGTTCTCAAGGGTGTAAGAGTTTTGGTAAAACCTAAATCCTCTTTTAGTGAGGATTTCAGTCACCCACAAACTCCCACACTAGAGAATGCGGCAACCCTAAAAGAAAATAGGGTGAAATTTCGGTCACCCTATATAAGGGAGGTGATGAAATTCGGCCACCCTACTACTTGCTTGGCTTGAGAATTATTTCTTTTGCTTAGAAAATAAATCCTACTCTAGTGATTAGTGTGTGAAATTCGGCCAAGACAAAAAGAGAGAAGAGATTATTCTATTTTTGATAGTACACTAATTGCTTATACATCAATAGGCTTGTGTGTACAACTTCGAATAAAGTTCATGCGAGTTTCGATCATTAAATTGAGAACTCAAAAGTCACCGGAATAATCTTTGTAGTCTTTTGGATGTTTTGTGACTAACAACGAGAAAAAGAAATTTTATTTGTCCATTCTCAGGTACGCAATTCAAAGAAAAAGGAGACCATGCTCCTAGGTGATTCACGTTCGTGCTAGGATTGAAGATCTTGCGGATTACCATCGACGTAAGTCAATCGGATCACGCGACAAAAGGTATTCTACTTTTTGTTAGTTTATATGTATGTTTAATTGATTTAAAGGGTTAAGGTTCATCAAAGGAAAATTTTTTAAATATACTAAATCGTTTTTAGTCTCGCTTCTGCTGCGTTGACCGTATTTTTCCCTACAATTGACCGGAGTGTTAGATGAGGTCTACATAGGTTATAAACTCCATTTCAATTAGTGGATTTCGAGGTTCGAGTGTGGCGCACTAAACAGCTCGTGGTTTTTCCCAGTGGTTGGGTTTCCACGTATATATAAAGTGTTTTTTAATTTCCGCACCATATTACACTTGCTATATTATATTGACTATTAGGGGTATTTTCGTAATCTTGACTATACACGAAAATTGGGTAAAATTAGTTAAAATTAGTTAAAATCTATTCACCCCCCCCCCCCCTAGATAATATTAAACACACCGAGTATTTGTTTCAAGTATGTCGCCATGAGGTCGCCATGGCGACACAAATAGCGACATTCCCGCCACATCAGCATTCCAAGAGATTTTCAGCACAAAATCAAAGCCAGTATAAATATCCCTCTTCTCTGAGTTTGAAAACACACAAGAATATACAGAGTTTTAGAAAGCACACTTTTACTTAGCATTTTTAGACCTAGATTTCTTCCATAACTCCCACTTCCAAATTCCTCCATTTCTAACCTTGAACTACCTTTTCCATTAAACACTCAACACCAAATCTATCCTACCTCACCAAACCATTCCTCTCTCACCATATTCTTCACCATACTACCTTAGTCACACACCATTTGACACTCATCACAATTCTACACAAAGGAGCATCTAAGGAGGGAAAGGATTGAGCATTAAAGAAGGTGACCTACAGGTGATTTCCTCATTTATTACTCTCTTTTCCTATTTGTAACTATGTGTAGCTAAAACCCCCAATCTAGGGGGTTGGTGTTAGAAACACTTGGACTTGGGGTTGCTTGACTATATTTTAATTGAATCTCTATGTATTTTCTGTTTATTATATCTTTAGATTCTTGTCACTATATGATTGATTTGTATATCAACCTATTAATCATAATCTTGTTAGAATAATCTATTATATAATCACCTTTGGAATGACAACCTTATTTGATTAAAGAATTCAATAAATATGATGGATTATTGTAGGGAATACCAACCACAATAATCCAAACCTTGCTTTGAGGTTAATCCATATGAGATTGGTTCTTTATGATAGTTTGAAAAGCACCCTTAATCCACTTGCAACTTCACTAATCCCTTAGCGTATCTCTTAATTGATTTCACCTGCTTTTCTTATCTTAGATTGTTGAGATTCTATTTTACCTATTACTTTTGTTACTTTTACTTTATGTATGTTTTGTAGTATTTTAAATCACCCACTATCCATTTATCATGATTTATATTATCACAATCTTAGATTAGTTAATCAACCTAACTATTACTTCATTTCCCTGTGGAACGAATCCAACTTACCATTATTACGTTTTATATCCTAAAAGGATTCCGAAGTGGTAAAACATTATTTCCAAAAAGATCACATATATATATATTTTTGATGTTCACAAACGACCTCATCAGCTGCTACAAAGTTTAAGGGTATAAAGATGGAACAGATCCCTACAAAGAAGAATCACCGAGCAGATGTCCTGGCTAAAACAGCTGCGACTGGAGGACGAACATTACCTAAAGGAATGCCGCTCCAGTTAATACCCCTACCTAGCACGGCCATAGGGCTAGAAGTGAACCCAGTCAATTGGTTGCCTTGCTAGATGGATCCCATTGCTGACTACCTCCAAAATGACACCCTCCTAGAGGACCCGGATCAAGCACGCAAGCTCAAGAGAATTGCCACTCGGTACTGCCTAGTAGAAGGGCACCTCTATCGCAAAGGAAGATCACTCATATTGTTGAGATGTCTACACCCAGATGATGCTCAATAGGTATTAGACGAGGTACATGTAAGGGACTGTGGCAACCATGTTTCAGGAGAGACTTTGGCATACCAGGTTCTCCGGATGGGGTACTACTAGCCTCCTATTCATCAGGACGCTAAAAACTTTGCACAATCCTACAAACCTTGCCAGAAGACTGCAAACCTTCACCATCTACCACTAGAAAGGCTCGCCTCAATCAGCACACCTTATCCATTTGCCATCTGGGGACTGGACCTAATCGAGCCACTTCCTACTGTGCCTGGTCAAGCCAAGCATGCTGTAGTAGCCATAGATTACTTTACCCGGTGGGTGGAGGCAAAGTCTCTGGTCCAAATAACTAAAACCAATACCACCAGCTTCGTCAAGGAAAACATCGTCTGTAGATTCGGTACCCCGATGGCCATAATCACCGATCTTGGTAAGCAGTTTGACAATGCCAACTATAGGTTTTTCTGTGAAGAGCGGGGTATCGATCTTCGTTTGGCCTCAGTGGCTCATCCTTAGTCTAATGGACTAGTAGAAGCTACCAACAAGACTATAAAGAAGCTCCTCAAGAAGAAACTTCAATAGAAGAAAGAGGGATGGGTTGATGAGCTTCCAAATGTTCTCTGGGCATATCGGACTACCAAGAGGATTGCTACCGGAGAAACCCCTTACTCGCTTGCTTTTGGAACAGAGGTAGTCTCACCTATTGAGCATAGGCTAACATCTTCCATGGTCCAGCACTTTGAGTTAGAAGAGAATGAAATGAAGTTAAGAACCAATCTAGACCTTCTTGAAGAGAAGCAAGATAGAGCTGCAGAGCGGGTAGCAGCCTAACAAAGCAAGATAGCCCGATGCTTCAATAAAAAGGTGAAGACTTGTAGTTTTAAAGAAGAGGATTAAGTCCTCATGAAGGTAACCCAAAATACCCGGAAGAGGTCTAACGGGGTACTGGCCCCCAACTGGGAAGGTCCTTACCTAATAAAGATAGTGGTTCGTAGGGGGGCATACAAGTTAGAAGACATGGATTGCTACCCGGTAGATCACACCTGGAATGCTGATCACCTTAAAAGGTTTTACCCTTAGAGTTTGAAGAAGAATGTTACCTCGGTTGGTATACTTCTGATATATACCCCGATTGAAAGAAACTAACGGTGTGTATGATATATTTATCTAGAGGGGGGGTGAATAGATTTTCACTAATTTTACCCAATTTTCGCATACAAGTCAATTTTACAAAAATGCCCCTACTAGTCAAAAATACAAACAAGTGTAATATGGTGCGGAAATTAAATAACACTTGATGTATACGTGGAAACCCAACCACTGGGAAAAACCACGGGCTGTATAGTGCGCCACACTCGAACCTCGAAATCCACTAATTGAAATGGAGTTTACAACCTATGTAGACCTCATTTAACACTCCAGTCAATAACCCCCCACTTCTACCACGCGGGCCTTTAAAAGTGGCTCTAGTCCAATTGCTTGAGGCTTAAGCAATCTTAGCCCCAAGACTTAATTCTCAATGAAGAGATTATGCAACTTATGTGAATATGTATGAATATTCATATAACAAACAAGGCTAGGGAACTTTAGATGCTTATCTAGGATAATGATATAATCAATTAAATCAACCCTAAATATCAAGACCTAAATGACATGTCAAAAAGCTTAGCTAATCAAGATTATGCAAAAACCTAATTAGCTATCACAATACAACACTCAATCATATTCATCACAAATAGTCTCTAACTTGTATTTAGCATATGATCTAAAACATACAAGAAATTAAAGAGATAGATAGATAAATAAAAACACTAAAATTAGACGAAATTAGTGTTCAACTTACCATAGCATGTGTGATGATGAATACCTATGCACTAGACCATCCTAGATATCATGGATGATGCTTAGATGAAGATTGATGCATATAAATTTTGATTTGAGTGATCAAGGATGAACAAAGGAAGAGTTCTTGATGAAAAAGCTCTCTTTGAAAATGCTCTCAATTAAAAATATGATTTTTGAGTCATTAGAGACGACCAAAAGTTGAAGCAATGTTTATATAGGTGTCCCAATTGATGCAACACCGTTTTGAAAAACACAGGGCAAACCGCTGCCATTACCGCTGCCAAAGCCACAGCGGTATCGACAGCGATACATTAAAAATGTATCAGGTATGAAACCGCTGTGGCTACCGCAGCGGTTATGACAGTGGTGAACACTGTTCATGAAACCGCTGTCCAATCGCTATGAAAAATCCACAGTAGTCGAAGTGATGCAAACAGAGCATCACACCGCTGTCATAACTGATGCCGAAGCCACAGCGGTCTCCAGCCTTCATGCCAAGCAAAAGCAAGGCTTTGCATCCTAATGCCTAAATGTCATGGTATTTCAATGTACAAGATACAATCAAATAAAACATGCAATAAGAGATGTTCAAGAACATGCACGCACTCATATAAAACACATAACATACAAGAATAAGATTTATGCATGTGTTGTGTGTGTGTGCAACTAATCTCTTCAAAGCAAATTAAGCATATAGATATTTACCTTTGGTGCTTCTTCTCTTAAGGTCTTGGAAGGGCATTCGAGCTTGAAGTTCAATCACCTAAATTACTCTTACACAATAAACCCCAACATGTGGTTTGTCCACGAAATAAGTCAATCAAGATATGGGAATCCTTACACCGATTTTGCTTTGTATTTGCTTTTGAGAAATTCAATAAAGTCAGTTTTTTCTCCTACGTGATTCTTTTGAAGTTCACCTAACAAATTTTACCATTTTTTATCGCCTCAAGACCAAGAAAGGCCATACGGCATTCCTGCTACCTTGGTCGGGGTATACCCTCCTCCAAGAAGGATCTAGAACATAAATTTATAAAAGGCGTAGTCGCCAGCCAGACTCTACGTTCTCATGACCAGGAGGACCTATACGGACCTCCTGAAGCCTCGGTCGGGGAATTCCCCTCTCTAAGAGAAACATGGTGCTAAAGTGGCCTTAGTTGCCTACTAGGACAGATCGCCAATGGATCAAGATACCTTGTCAGGGTACTTGATACCTCGCCTCATTATATCGCCATATCTTCATCAAGAACCTGGTGCTAAAGTGACCTTAGTTTCCTACCAGAACAAATCACTAAAGTATCAAGATACCTAATCGGGATACTCGATACCGCATTTCTCTATATTAACACAAAGAAGCTGGTGTTAAAGTGGCCTTAGTTGCTTACCAGGACAAATATCTGAAGTATCAAGATACCTAATCGGGAAACTTGATACCACACTTCTCCATATCAACATACAAAATCCTGGTACTAAAAGGATTTTAAGCGCCTATTAGGACAAGGCACCGAGGAGTCAGGCCACCATTTCAAGATGCCAGATACTTTATCCCTATAGGCGATCACGATAGATCCATCATTAGGATTGAAAGAAACAAATAAACGCTCGGTGTGTTCTAATAATTAATCTAGAGGGGGGTGAATAGAATTTAACTAATTTTACCCAATTTTCGCATACAAGTTAAATTTACGAAAATGCCCCTACTAGTCAAAAATACAAACAAGTGTAATATGGTGCGGAAATTAAATAACACTTGATGTATACGTGGAAACCCAACCACTGGGAAAAACCACGGGCTGTATAGTGCGCCACACTCAAACCTTGAAATCCACTAATTGAAATGGAGTTTACAACCTATGTAGACCTCGTCTAACACTCCGGTCAATAACCCTCCACTTCTACCACACAGGCCTTTAAAAGTGGCTCTAGTCCAATTGCTTGAGGCCAAAGCAATCTTAGCCCCAAGTCTTAATTCTCAATGAAGAGATTATGCAACCTATGTGAATATGTAAAATATTCAAAATGCAAAAGAGCTAGGTAAACCCTATATGCTTATCTAGGATTATGATATATCAAATAAAGCAATCCTAGATATCAATAACTAGATGATATGTCAAATAGCTTAGCTAATCAAGATTAAGCAAAACCTAGATAGCTATCACAATACAACACTAAATTAATTAAATCACAAATAATCTCTAACTTGTATTTAACATATTGAAACAAATTAACGGTGTGTTCGATATATATTTCTAGAGGGGGGTGAATAGATTTTAAGCTTTATTACCCAATTTTTGCATGCAAGTCAATTTTACGAAAATGCCCCTACTAGTCAAAAATACAAGCAAGTGTAATATAGTGCGGAATTTAAATAACCCTTTATGTATACGTGGAAACCCAACCACTGGGAAAAACCACGGGCTGTTTAGTGCGCCACACTCGGACCTCGAAATCCACTAATCGAAATGGAGTTTACAACCTATGTAGACCTCATCTAACACTCTGGTCAATAACCCCCCACTTCTACCACTCGGGCCTTTAAAAGTGGCTCTAGTCCAATTGCTTGAGGCCTAAGAAATCTTAGCCTCAAGACTTAATTCTCAATGAAGAGATTATGCAACCTATGTGAATATGTATGAATATTCAAATAACAAAGAAGGCTAGGTAACCTTAGATGCTTATCTAGGATGACGATATAATCAATTTAAATCAACCCTAGATATCAATTGCTAAATGACATGTCAAATAGCTTAGCTAATCAAGATTAATCAAAAACCTAATTAGCTATCACAATACAACACTCAATCAATTCATCACAATTAATTCTCTATTCTTGTATTTATCATATGATCAAAAACATACAAGTAAATTAAAAGAGAATATGCTTGACAGTAAAATACTAAAATAAGATGAAATTAATCAAAATCTTACCAAGCATGTTCTGATGATGCAAACCCATTCATGGATGAATGCAAGATGAACTTTGATGCACAAAGGAATGTATTTGAGTGTTTAAATGAGCAAACTTGGTTGCTTTTTCTCTCAAAATCTCTCTTTAAAATATAGGGTTCTTGATAATCAAAGAGTCATGTTCAGAACAAGAGAAAGTGAGATATTTATAGGCATGAAAAACAGAGCATGTGAAAAGACAGGTTTGCCCCTGAAATCGCACGATCGGCGGTTTCATTCGGCAGCCAGGCCGCCGTTTACAACCGCCGAATTAAACCCGAGAAGAACAGGAGAATAACGATGGTTTCAATCGGCAGTTTCGAAACCGCCGAACCAACCGCAGAATCAAACCCGAGAAATAAATAAATCAGTTATGATCGGCGGTTTCGAACGGCGGTCGGTGGCCGCCGATCGTAACCGCAGAATCACACCAGACCTTTCTGGACTGAAACAACGGTTTCAATTCGGCGGCCAGGTTGCCGATCAAACCGCCGATTCACCAGTGATGGTGAATCTAAAATAGCAGCCAAGTGCATTCTCCGTGGGTGGTATTCACGCAAAACCAAGCACATTCTAGTGCATGCGCGGACGTTTCCGAACACTATTGGGAAACGATTTACTAAGTACATATACACACAACAAGATATTAATCAAAGTGCTAGTGTGTAAAGTGACATGTGAAGAGTATGCACACAAATGCAAGTATGCTAAGTGTGTGTGTGCTAACTAAATCTCTTCAAGGAAAAATTAAGCACTAGAGATTAAACCTTTGGCGTGCTTGTCCCTTGAGGTCTTGAAAGGGCCTTCGAGCTTGAAGTTCAATCACCTAAACTACCCTTACACAATCAACCCCAACAAGTGGTTTGTCCACGAAATAAGCCAATCAATATATGGGAATCCTTACAGCCTCCTTGGCTATCCTAGTGTTTTGAATCAGTTTGTACTGATTTTCATCGACTGCACATAGAAGAGCGTGCTAAGCCTTCCTATTCCATTTTGAAATCTCAAACTCTTCAGTGGACCACTGAGCCTTAGGCTTGAGTACTTCTTCTCCACCACCCGTGGGAGTCATTTTAGGAGCCACATACCCATCTTCAATTGCCATCCATGCCCTATCATGGATTTTACACAAGTATGCCTCCATCTTGCCTTTCCATGAGGCATAATTCACACCGGTAAGGAGAGGAGGTCGTGTACTTGACGCACCCTCTTGGTTGCCACCGTATCCACTCATTGTACATAATGAATGAATTCAAATGAATGCAAAATGTATGAATGAGCAAAAATCACACAAATGCAAAACACACCAAAAATGAGCTTGGATCACCTAAGTATATCTAGGAACCTGCTCTGATACCAATTGAAACAAATTAACGGTGTGTTCGATATATATCTAGAGGGGGGGGTGAATAGATTTTAAGCTTTATTACCCAATTTTCGCTTGCAAGTCAATTTTACGAAAATGCCTCTACTAGTCAAAAATACAAGCAAGTGTAATATAGTACGGAATTTAAATAACACTTGATGTATACGTGGAAACCCAACCACTGGGAAAAACCACGGGCTGTTTAGTGCGCCACACTCGGACCTCGAAATCCACTAATTGAAATGGAGTTTACAACCTATGTAGACCTCGTCTAACACTCCGGTCAATAACCCCCCACTTCTACCACTCGGGCCTTTAAAAGTGGCTCTAGTCCAATTGCTTGAGGCCTAAGTAATCTTAGCCTAAAGACTTAATTCTCAATGAAGAGATTATGCAACCTATGTGAATATGTATGAATATTCAAATAACAAACAAGGCTAGGTAACCTTAGATGCTTATCTAGGATGATGATATAATCAATTTAAATCAACCCTAAATATCAATTGCTAAATGACATATCAAATAGCTTAGCTAATCAAGATTAATCAAAAAACCTAATTAGCTATCACAATACAACACTCAATCAATTCATCACAATTAATTCTCTATTCTTGTATTTATCATATGATCAAAAACTTACAAGTAAATTAAAAGAGAATATGCTTGATAGTAAAATACTAAAATAAGATGAAATTAATCAAAATCTTACCAAGCATGTTGTGATGATGCAAACCCATTCATGGATGAATGCAAGATGAACTTTGATGCACAAAGGAATGTATTTGAGTGTTTAAATGAGCAAACCTGGTTGCTTTTTCTCTCAAAATCTCTCTTTAAAAATATAGGGTTCTTGATAATCGAAGAGTCATGTTCAGAACAAGAGAAAGTGAGATATTTATAGGCATGAAAAACAGAGCATGTGAAAAGACAAGTTTGCCCTTGAAATCGCACGATCGGCGGTTTCATTCGGTGGCCAGCCCGTCGTTTACAACCGCCAAATTGAATCCGAGAAGAATAGGGGAACAACGGCTGTTTCAATTGGCGGTTTCAAAACCGCCAAACTAACCGCAGAATCAAACCCCGAGAAATAAATCAATCAGGTATGATTGGCGGTTTCGAACGGCGGTCGGTGGCCACCGATCGTAACCGCAAAATCACTCCAGACCTTTCTGGACTAAAATGACGGTTTCAATTCGGCGGCCAGGCCACCGATCAAACCGTCGATTCACCAGTGATGGTGAATCTAAAGGAGAAGCCAAGAGCATTCTCTGTGGGCGTTCTTCGCGCAAAACCAAGCACATTCTAGTGCATGCGTGGAAGTTTTCGAACACTATCAGGAAATGAATTACTAAGCACATATACACATAATAATATATCAATCAAAGTGCTAGTGTGTAAAGTGACATGTGAAGAGTATGCACACAAATGCAAGTATGCTAAGTGTGTGTGTGCTAACTAAATCTCTTCAAGGAAAAATTAAGCACTAGAGATTATACCTTTGGCGTGCTTGTCCCTTGAGGTCTTGAAAGGGCCTTCGAGCTTGAAGTTCAATCACCTAAACTACTCTTAAACAATCAACCCCAACAAGTAGTTTGTCCATGAAATAAGCCAAACAATATATGGGAATCCTTACACATATGATCTAAAAACATATAAGTAATCAAAGAGATGTCTTAATATGAAAATCACTTAAAATAGATGAAATTAGTGAAGAACATACCAAGTAAGTTGTGATGATCCAAAACCATGCATGGATGCATTCTATATAGACATAAAAGATTCAATATGAAATTTGATGCACAAAGGATTTGATTTACGTGGTTAAAGGTGAGTTGTTTTAGAATTTTTCACTTGAAAAATATTCTAAGGAAAATATATGATATTTTGAACTCAGCAAATTAACCTAAAGTCAAATAGGCATATTTATAGGGTGTCAAAAGCAAAGTGGTGCGTTTTGATAAATGACACAAAATTTGCCTTGGGCGCTGTACGTATAGCGCTTTGTAGAGCACTTTGTACAGCGCCTTCCTGGGAAAATGAAGACTGTTCTTCATTGGTGCTGTTCGAACAGCGCCTCAATTCTGAACCTCTCGGGTTTCAGATAGGCGCTGTACGTACATCGCTCGTACAGTTCCTTTACAAAATGCATCAGACCTGATGCATTAAATGGCCTACATTCAACCAGGTCAATATGGGCGATGTACGCGCTTTGTAGAGTGCTTTGAACAGCGCCCTTTGCAACAATGAAATCCTAAGCCTATGCATGACATGGCATTTGGACATACAAAATGCAATCATATAAAGCATGCAAGAAGAGATGATAATGAACATTAATGCACATAAATAAGACACACACCATACATGTATTAAGCACTATGCATGAGTTGTGAGTGTGTGCAACTATCTCTTCAAAGCAATTAAGCACATAGAAATTACCTTCGGTGCTTATCAAGATGAGGTCTTCAAAGGGCATGAACTTGAACACCAATACCTAAGCTACCCTTACAAAGAATCCCCAATATGTGGTTTGTCTACGAATAAGCCAATCAAGAAGTGGGAATCCTTACAAGGATCCCCAATGAAGGATTCATCAAGCTTCCGGAGTGTCAGTGTTCGAATCTGGGTATCTAGGCAACCTTGGCATCACACCCTGATCAGATTATCCTGGTAAAGATGGTTCCATACTTAGACAAATTTACTTAGCCAAAAACACCGCCAACTTGTTCTAAGGGGACTATCGTCCAAGAATCGCTTCCAGAAGATAAGACAAGTATGGATTCCTCTATTGCCAGCCAAGCAAGATTGAAGCTAAGTATTATTATAATTCGGGTAAGCCTTACTTGGATCACACTCAAGCATACAAGTATCGTCCTATACCAGGATATAAGTTCTACAAACAAGCATATGATGAAAGTAAGATAGAGTGATTGCAAAAAAAGGAGAGAGAGTTTCATTTAAATCAATCAGGGTGCCCAATCCCCATTTACGGGCTACAAAAATGTGTATAAAAGGACAACAGACAAAATTACACATCTTGTTTTCCTCCTACTGCCTCCTCTAGCCCTGTTCTATCTACTCCCTCCACACCTTAAGCACCAACAGTAGTCGGGATCTCTTCAGCTCCAAGCGCGTCTGTCGTAACATGAGGGTCTACTACCTTAGTATGTAGGATAGAATCCTGCCCTAGATCTTCTTGAATAGGGGGAGGATCCTGACTTTCTACCTCAATAGTATCCCCTGAACTAGCGGTAGGCCGATGAGAGGATGAGACCGGGATATCAGCAGTCGGCGAAAGGCCCCCTTGATCTGGATCAGCATCAGAAAGCGTGGCAGCCTTAGCCATAATATGGTCCCGGTCCCGGTCCCAACCAAGGGGGTTAACAAGTCGAAAGGGGGAGGAAAAGCCTTGGCAACCTCATATGAGGCGGTAAAGTATCCGTCCACAAAGGAAGATCTTTACGGTACCCCGTAGAAATCGGTTTTCATCCAGGAGAATGGCCTTCTTTGCCTTGACAGATTCTTTCTCAGCCTTACGGCGAGTTGAAATAATGGTCTCGGTGTCGTAAGCACGCGTCATTCTCTCCAACTCCACCACAACAGCCTGCCTTCTTGATTCAAACTCAGAGGCAGCTTGAACCAAGGAAATAACAATTTCCTCAGCCCTGGCTAGATCGCTTTTGGCTTCCTCCACTTTGGCCTGAAGCGCCAAGTTGGCTTCCCTCAGGGCCATGACTTGCTTCCCCATAGCCAGTGTAAATTTTAAACCCTGCATAGGGAAAGAAAGAGGATCAGTACCTCAGAGGAAAGTATGTCTAAGCAAACAAGAAAAGTTAAATTGCATACCTCAGCAAGCAAGGCACCCTCTTTGATGGCTAGGATATCCGTTGGCAAGGAGGACATCTGGTGCAAACCTCCCCCGGGATAGGCCACGATGAATTTAGCAACAATTTCTTCCTGGCTCAAGTCTCGCGATCCTGACCCCGACCCAGAAGGAAGATCAGAAGAGGGGTTAGTCTTGGCACCTGTGGCTCTCTCTCTCTCTCTCTCTCTCTCTCTCTATGTGTGACCTGACTGGGCACCTGGTAGATGCAACTATGGGAGGAGGAGAAGTAGCTACAATAGCAGTTTTGGTGGGAGCAACAGAAGGATGGCGCTTCGGGATTGAGGATGGAGAAACCTTGGCCTTAGCGGCCTTAGCAGCCTTAGCCAGAATCTCGCCCAAAGACAGGCGTGCTGAGATCTTAGCAAGAGAAGAAAATGGAGAGTGGAAGGACAATCCCGCCAAAACAGGAGGAGAAGATGAGGTTGGAGGATAAGGCCTGAGTGCAGCCCCAGCACCGGGAGGAGAAGGAACAGAAATGCGGGATCCAAAGGAATCTGGGAATACTGGTCCCGAAGAGGTAGGAGAAGATGTTAACAGAGGAGTGGCCGAAACTGCATAAGAGAAGAAGTGTTAAAAAATATATATATATATATGTAAGTATACAATAACAGTAAAATTGAAGCGCAGTCACCTACCCGGATCGGCAACAGATATCCTCATATATCTCTCTAGTCAGGCTCCTTCGAAGGGGTCGCAGGAGGGGTACATCATGTTCATATAACCCCGATCTTAGATCTTCTTCAAGATCCCCCTGGATTCTGAAGAAAGAACCATGCACTCCATTTATCTTTGGGAGAGAATTGGGTGGAGACCGGATACTCAGTCCCTTCGATATGCACCGAGTGACCCCAGTCTCCTTCAACCACGACCTATTCATCCTTCCAGGATTGGTTGTACTTCACATTCACCCCGGGTACAATGAACTTTATTTTGTTACTGGGCCTTAAGTAAAACTGACCTTGGGGTACCAAGTTGGCCACCTGATAGATATAGTGAATCTCGTCAAGACCCAGTTCCCTCTGCAAGTTATCCTTTTCACATTGCTCTTTCCAGAGCACCAAGAATCCCGTTAGGTTCTTCCAGAACCCAGGAGAAATTTGGAGAGGGGCCTGATGAGGTCATTTTGGTACTGAACAAAATACAATATTTGTGTAAAAATGTGATCTTTAGAAAACAATATTTTTACCACTAGAAAATCCTTTTAGGATGTAAAGATTAGTAAAACGGTAAGTAAGGATTCGTCCACAGAGATTAGGTTAGATTAATCAATTTGTGAAATATTATAAGTTAGTCTAATCTAGATGCATAAAACATAAATCATATTTTGGGGATTTTAATAGGTTAAGATATAATAGATAATATAATAAACTAGAAAAGTAAACAACAATAATATAAAGAGAAATTGAATAGATAGAAGTCCAACATCAACAATACTAGATAAGAGAATGGTCCTAACAATTAATGATAGATATTAGGGATTTAATTACACAAGTTACAATCAAATAAAAAGAAAGTAATACATAAGGAAATCACCCGTAGGCCTCCTTCTTTAATGCTCAATCCTTGCTTTCCTTTGATGTTCCTAGTGCAAAAAGTGGGAGAAGAGGATGTGTCTAGATAGGTGAAGTCATATGGAGAGTGACAAAGGACATGGATGGAGAAGATGGGAAGAGAGGAAGGATTTAGGTGAGGTAGTCTAGTTGTTTGTTGATGAGATTGGAGAGGAGAAATTGGTGAATTAGGAATGGTGGAAGGAGGAATTTCTTGCTTCACAAGTTGTGTCAAGAGTATATTCAAAGGAGAAAATAGGATGAATTTATAGTATTTTCAAAATAGGTCATGAGTGGATAATTACCAAAAGACCCCTTAAGTTTGCACTATTGCTATTTAGGCCCCTCTAAGGGTGAATTGTGTAATTTTCACGCCAAAACTCACCAATCAAAGTTGACACAGTGGCTATCGCTGTGAGACTTCAATGGCGATGCATAAAAGGGCGACACTAGGGCGAAGTAATCAGGTCCAGAACAAGTCCCTGTCGCCATGGCGACATCGAAGAGCAAATGGCGACATTGATTTTCACCATAGTGTCGCGGTTTGAGAGGTGGCGACAAAGGAGGCGTGATTGGAAGATCACGGTCGGAGATTCGGTGGTGATGACGAGCTGAATCGATGCCGAGCAGCCTTACGTTGAGCTCACCATTCGTCTGCACCGGAAAATGGCCAGAGATAGGTCGCTTTTCAGCGACTATAGGAAGCAAGGGTTTTGGCTACAACAATGGTGATCAGGCGAGAGGAAGAAGATGAAGTAAGGTTGAAGGTGGGGTGTACTCAACAATCGGGCTAGGTGCATTTGGGTGTAAGGTTTGTCCTTTTTGGGGTGCATTAAGCACTAATATGGGGTGCACACAGGCCTTCTCTATCAGTTTTAGGCAAGCGATTGGGCCTTGTATTGTGGGCCACGCAATTGGGTGCATTTAGAACTGATTTGGGGCTCGTTTAGAGGCCCATACCCTCCTTCTAAACGCGCCGCTTCACTAATGCTGACGTGGCACCCATGCCTGATTTCCTTGGCGAATTACGGAACGCCTCCTGATCTCTTCCAATATTGTAGAAACTTCAATCTTTACCTTATATTTTACGCTTTTGCCCCTAGTTTCTCCAAATTACTACAATGCCCTTGAACTTTGTAAATACCTGAAAATACTTAATTAACAACATTAAAACATGGGGAAATGCCCGAGAATCAAGCGTAAAGAATATGAAATGAGGGTACAAAATCGTACCATATTTGGTCTGATCAAATACCCCCAAACCTATCTTTTGCTCGTCCTCGAGCAAAATAATCATCAATCAACCACTAAGGACATGCATCAAGCTATTTCAAAGATTTTCAATAAGGTTCTAACTCACTCTAGCAAGTTTCTCCTATCCATTAATCAACATGCGAAACCAAAATAAAGAGATTAACACAATTATGCACTAATGAGGACTTAAACATGTAAGAGAATGTCAAGTAAAGATTAAGAGCATGCCACTCTAGATATGATTGTACGTAATGCGACCTTACATTCAAAATGTCAAAGCTTCAAAGCAAAGGTGCGATTCGGTTTAGAATGTAATTCGCCTCGATCTAATCCTCACTAGATTCTCTATTTTCTTCTCCCAGATTCCTAAGCTTCGCTCAAAATACATATGCAATATGAATTCATGTCATGGATATCTAATTGATTGCATATGATGACATTTAAAACGCAATTTGTAATAAGTAAGTCTCATGAATGGAAATGCAAGCCATGAATTAGAAAGAACATGTATCAACCAAATCTCACAAAATGGACATCCCTGAAGATCGTAAAGGTCTTTCTATGGTTGTAACGGGGCCTTAGGTGATGGTGAAACAAAGAAAATGGCAATAGATAACAAGGAACCTAATGATTAATGCTTTAGGCATACATTCTAATTACAAGTTCCATTTGCTTCACACATTCGTATTACGCCTTTGGCGCCCATTGCTTACAATATCATTTGAAATGCATATTCTCTACTCAACTTTTCTTAAGCATCTTATGCAATATTAACCCTCTATCTAGGCCAATTGTGCCTAATTCATGGTTCTCTTTTTATTTAATTTGGCTTTGCCCTTTCTTTTCTTTTCTTTTCTTTTCTTTTGCATACATCTTTTTCTTTCAAACCTTTTCTCTTCTTTTTCTTTTTCTTTGCTTTTGCTTTTCTTTTTATCATTGCTTTTTATCCACTCTTTCATTTCAATACTCTTTACACAAAATTACATGCCTAGGTACATGCATCAACATTTTCTCATAAAAGAGCTTACATTCATAACCTAAGCCTTTAGCAAAATCATTTGGTTGAGGTAAGTCAACTATGTAGGCTATATGGTTAATTTAGATGTGGTTCACAAAATGAAAAGCTTAAGAAGTATTTGGCTTCGAAAGGGCTTAGGAGCACACACATTTAGAGGGGATGGAAGTATTTAGGCCAATTTACAGTTTTCTACACATGCATTGCCTAAAGTCCTTTCTAAAGGTTTGTCCACAAAGCAAAATCAAGCATCCACAAGCAGTCTATAATATTCTATGGCAAGCAATATTTAAGTGCAAATGAGACCCATACATGCTTGAATGAGTGTTTGAGAGTGAGTGTTAAAGAGTGAATATTTGACAACTCAAAATACGTTTTTTAAGGGCCGTGTTTGTGATCCTCACGGGAATCTCCACTATTAATTCTTAGCCTTAAAGTAAAATTGATAATTCACCCTAACATTATGAGAAAAAAATTAACGCACTTTGTTCAATGACGTCCTAAGTGGCGTGACATTAATCTAAACCAAACAATGGCAAAGATGCGCAATTCCTCACTACTCATGTAAAGCACAATTTCAATAAGCAAAGTATGCTTAAATATGGCATTATCACAAGAATTTGAAAAATTCAGCTCAAGTTTTAAAAACCAAACAAGGTAAGCAAAGTGGTGTTGCGCAAATGTACCCCCAAACCTAAATTGGAAATTGTCCTCAATGTTCATGGGAGGCAAAATTTGTCAAAGGCGCAACCCAACAAATCTAAAGCAAATAATGCATATATGTCCTCAAATAATCAATGTTGTTAACCTAAAATTGTCACCGGGGTGCAATTTAGAATTAACGGTATGTGATGGACCCAGATCAAATTAGACCTGGGCTAGCAGGATACTCTATACACTGGTATCCCGCTGGGTATCGTGAATCCGATATTACAATAAATACAAGTAATGGGATGGACGAGTTCCTCATATGGTGGATATATGAAAGTTGAAAAGCAATTTATACGTATATATATGTGGATCTGAAATATGATTCCTTACAACCCGGTATTTGAACTATCAGTATTGCAATATAAAAAAGAAATCAGGCCTGAAGGAGAACGATGGAAATGGAGCTTTTCGTTTCTGTCGATAAGTAGAAAAAGTAAATTAGGGTTTCGATCCCTTTTCCTGTTAACATATGATCAATATATAGGCCCGCTTTCTTGCTCAGAACTACTAGAACTTCGGTCTAGGGTTTCCTTGATGCACGGGTCTTCTTTTTGGAGTATAACAAATTCGTCGGGGACACTGATCCCGAAAGATCATGTGATTCCTTCTTTCTCGGTTCCAAATAAGTTGACTCCTATTTAAAATAGGATTCTAACTTGGCGGGGATGAATGTCGCGTTATAGCTTGAGTTTTTATCTCGAACGATGACGTGTAATATCTGTTTTTTATATGTAGTCTACTCTTCGAGGTACCCCCCTCCTGCTTCAGCAAGGTCGGTCTACTGGGGTCCTGGTATATGTCTTGCCATGCGTACGTCACGTGTTTCACTGGTTGGGGTACCTCGGGTACCCTGCGTCTCTCATGCTTCTGAAAAAAGCGACGTTCACAGATATCGGGGTTTCAAGTAGCGGGGTACCAAGATACTCGAGTATCGGGGTATCCGGGGTAATTGGGCGCCAGGATCTGGTGATGATCGTGTCTCCGAGAATTCTGGACCTGACCTTGGTAGGCAAAGGTTCTAGCCTGTCAGCTACTAGGCGGGGTACCCATACCTCTTTTCGCTTCTACTTCGGATCCCGGCTTTCTCTTGTAAGCTAGTGGAAAATTCTTTTTTGATCCCTGCCAATTATGGCGGTTAACAAATGTATTTTCAAAATTTTGGCAAAGTCCCCTCTCATCCTAATATGCACAAAATCATCCAAAAATATGCTCAATCATGAATGGCATATTCTCAACATTCCTATCATCCAAAAATTAATCAATAAAGCACATACATCCTAAATCCACTACCAAAATCCATCTCACACTCTTATTCTAAATAAGAAAACTAAAAAGCAAAATAAAATGAACAAAGAAAGAAAATTATACCTAGGTGGGGTGCCTCCCACCAAGCACTTGATTTTACGTCTTTAGCTAGACGGGCTACTTGGATCGGTCAACCGAATTCCGAGGCTTCGAAAATACGCCGACGCGAGATTAGTTCTTGGAAAAATTTGGTTCGCATCGGTGTGTTCCTAATCACAACAAGCAAGGGCAAGTAAATGTGCACTTGAAAAGGGGGTTTAGAAGGTTTAGAAAACAACCGATGCCAATTGCTTTTGTGTAGGCGGCATGGACGAGCAATGAGAGGGACATAAGGCATGGTTTCCTTGTATGCGAGCGGTGCCTCCAAAGAGACATCATCCGCTTCCTTCATTTGTTCTTATGTCTTCTCCTTTACTATTTCCTCTCCTGAAACACTAGGTAAATCATTATAAAGTTCATGGCCAACTTCGGTTTTTACATTTTCACCATTTGAAAGGATGGTGGGGGCATTTTCCTTCCTCAAATGGCTCAAGTACTCTTCATGCACCCGACTTTGTATAGCTTTGGTGATGATCTCAAAGTACCCTTCCATTCTTCTAATTGAGGCTTCCATCCTCTCATCTTGTTGTTGCCACTTTTGATCTTAATGTTGCCATCCTTGATCGTTGGCTTGTATGTTGGCTTGAGGTATTTGTTGGAAGGCTTGAGCACTTTGAATAAAATCATTCAAAGTCTCCTCTTGAGATCGCTCATAGGCATTAGCTTAAGCTCCCCTCCAATACGGCTTGTACGAATCAGCGCACCGTTCATAGCTTAACCCTGGATTGTAGAAATCTCCACATGGTTCATGCATAGGCCAAGGATTGTAATTTGAAGATTGGGCTTGTCCTCCATCATTAGAAAACTCTTCTCTTGAATGGCAACCCCATATCTTATGCCCGTAAATTCCACAAAATGTGCAAGCTATAGCCTCCGCTTGTCCTATTCCCGAAGTCCTTGAAGCGAACAACTCCATTTGCCTATTAAATTCCTCCAAGTGCATAGTGAAAGGATCAATTGCTCCTGAAAAGACAACAAAAAGAAAAACGACAAAAGACACAAGACACAAAAGAAAATGACACTAGAAAATCTAAAATTAACAAAAATGACACACTACCTAAAAAAAAAAATCTGACAACAAGGAAAGTTACACAAATCAACTACTCTAAACACCAATCCCCGGTAGCGGCGCCAATTTTGATGAGGTCGTTTTGGTACTCAACAAAATACAATATTTGTGTAAAAATGTGATCTTTAGAAAACAATATTTTTACCACTAGAAAATCCTTTTAGGATGTAAAGATTAGTAAAACGGTAAGTAAGGATTCATCCACAGGGATTAGGTTAGATTAATCAATTTGTGAAATATTCTAAGTTAGTCTAATCTAGATGAATAAAACATAAAAGGGTTGTCTATAGAACAACGGTGTACTAAACACCGCTACATGTTGTTTACCTATAAACTTGTTAAGCAGGTTACTATTTAATCCAAGGCAATTTAAATTTTTGCTTTATTAACTGTTCCCTAGGTAAAACAATCATTTCTTTTCAAATTTAAAAAACAATCAATGCAGCTGACAAATAACAATAAATGCGTTTCAAATTTAAACAACAATCATTTATTTTTAAAATTAAATCTGTTCCCGTCATTCGTTTGGCATTTGTACTGTGTGATAACACTCGATATGAGTAAATATCATTTAAAATGTATGATTACATTAGATAAAGGTAATCATCATTAAAAATGTGTGATAACAGTCAATATAGGTGAATAGTTAAAAATATAATGGGGCTGGTGAATCTAATGTCCAACAAAGTAAGAGGATGGATAGAGCTTTGGGTACAGGTTTACAACCCCCTTGTCCGAGTGTTCGAGTTTGATATATTTAATTTTTTTGTCTAGTAAGAGAATATTTATTTTTTGCAATGAAATAATTGACAATAGTCCCACACCAGGCATACATGCCCATTGTACTTAAATCATTCATAACAACAACAACAGTAGTATAATCCAGAAACTTCATTTGTTGTTGTGCTTTTTTTATAGATTCTACATACATCTCTCTTAAAAAAAAAAAAAGAATTAAAAAACCTTATTAAAGTCAGACAAGCCCAGGTCTCAAAGGGCTCTAGCTCATCAATAGACAAGTCTAAGAACCCCAAGACCCAAGCCCATCGTTACTTCAATAGGTTTATATGCTAGACCCAGTTTGGAGGCCTATTGTTCAATGTCTAGGCATTACTTTACTACTTATAAACCATTTTAATCCATTTTTATTTTTTGATGTAGGATTCACATTACACAGTGTTTCAATAAAACAGTTCCACCCTCTGCAACGAGTGATATTTACATAATAATGTTGTGATTGTATGAAAATTCTTATGATCACAAATACCGTTTTAAGTTAAAAAAACCTTATTAAAGTTAGACTAGCCCAGGACTCAAAGGGCTCTAGCTCGTCAAGATGCAAGCCCAAAAATCCCAAGACCCAAGCCCATCGTTACTTCAATAGGTTTATATGCTAGGCCCAGTTGGGAGGCCTATTGTTCAATGTCTAGGCATTACTTTACTACTTATAAACCATTTTAATCCATTTTTATTTTTTGATGTGGGATTCACATTACACAGTGTTTCAATAAAACAGTTCCACCCTCTGCAACGAGTGATATTTACATAATAATGTTGTGATTGTATGAAAATTCTTACGATCACAAATACCGTTTTAAGTTAAAAAAACCTTATTAAAGTTAGATTAGCCCAGGACTCAAAGGGCTCTAGCTCGTCAAGATGCAAGCCCAAAAACCCCAAGACCCAAGCCCATCGTTACTTCAATAGGTTTATATGCTAGGCCCAGTTGGGAGGCCTATTGTTCAATGTCTAGACATTACTTTACTACTTATAAACCATTTTAATCTATTTTTATTTTTCGATGTGGGATTCACATTACACATGCAGTGTTTCAATAAAACGGTTCCACCCTCTGCAACGAGTGATATTTACATAATAATGTTGTGATTGTATGAAAATACTTACAATCACAAATACCGTTTTAAGTTAAAAAAAACCTTATTAAGGTTAGACTAGCCCGGGACTCAAAGGGCTCTAGCTCGTCAAGATCCAAGCCCAAGAACCCCAAGACCCAAGCCCATCGTTACTTCAATAGGTTTATATGCTAGGCCCAGTTGGGAGGCCTATTGTTCAATGTCTAGGCATTACTTTACTACTTATAAACCATTTTAATCCCTTTTTATTTTTCGATGTGGTATTCGCATTACACAGTGTTTCAATAAAACGGTTCCACCCTCGGCAACGAGTGATATTTACATAATAATGTTATGATTGTATTAAACTATTTACTATTATAAATACTATTTTAAGTTAAAAAAAACCTTATTAAAGTCATATTAGCTCAAGCCTCAAAGGGCTGTAGCTTGTTAAGAGACAAGCCCAAGAAACCTAAAACCCAAAGCCCATGGTTCCTTCTTACGATTATATTGTTTATTTAGTGATTATATAAATATACAGTCAATCACATAATATTTGGAACATGGATTTGATTGAAGTAATTGTTATCGATGATTTTACATGTAATTATACTTAATATATTGTAATTATAATTATATATTTTCAAACACAGAATATATATAAAATGTATTGTAATGACTAGCCCAAGCATCAAAGGGCTCTAGCTCGTCAAGAGACAAGCCCAAGAACCCAAAGACCCAAATCCCATCATTACTATTTACGATTATATGTTTTTCCAAGTGATTATATAATTAAATTGTCAATCACATAGCATATGTAATATGGATTCTATTGAAACTGTTTATATCGACTTTTTTGTTAATGTAATTATACTATTTAAATTGTAAATGTAATAATATATTTTCAAACACAGAATCTATAAAATGAATTCTAATGACTAGCCCAAGTATCAAACGGCTCTAGCTCGTCCAGAAAAGTCCAAGAACCCCAAGACCCAAAGCACATCATTGCATTTTACGATTATACTGTTTACTAAGTGATTATATATATAAATTGTCAAACACAAAACATATGTAATATGGATTCTGATTGAAACTGTTTATATCGACTTGTTTAATGAAATTATATTTTTGAAGTGATAATTGTATATCAATATATTCAAACACAGAATATATGTAAATTGTGTTCTAAATCTAATGACTAGCCAAAGCCTCAAAGGGCTATAGCTGGTCAAGAGACAAGCCCAAGAACCCCAAGACCCAAAGCCCACCATTACTGTTTACGATTATACTGTTTAATAAATGATTATCAAAATATATAGTCAATCACGTAGGTTATGTAATATGAATTCTGATTGAAAGTTTTTATACATCTAAAGATGTAATTATTATTATATATTTTCAAACATATAATATATGTAAATTGTATTCTAGTCGGTATTTTGCCCAAGAATCCCAAGACCCAAAGCACATAATTACAATCTACGATTATACTGTCTACTAAAGTGATTATATATATAAATAGTCAGTCACATAACATATGTAATATGGATTCTGATTGAAACTGTTTATATCGACTTTGTTATTGAAATTATATTTTAGTAATGGTAATTGTAAATTAATGTATTCAAACACAGATTATATGTAAATTGTATTCTAATGACTAGCCCAAGCCTCAAAGGGCTCTAGCTGGTCAGGTGACAAGCCCAAGAACCCCAAGACCCAAAGCCTATAATTACTGTTTACGCTTATACTATATACTAAATGATTATCAAAATATATAGTCAATCACACAGGATTATCCAAATAAATAGTCAATCATACAAGTTATGTAAATATGGATTCATATTAAAAGTGTTTATACATATAAAGATGTAATTATTATTATATATTTTCAAACACATAATATATATAAATTGTATTCTAGTTGGTATCTTTAGAATATGTTGTCATGCATTAAATAAAATCGTCACCACATTACATAGATAATATGGATTCTAACTGATGCATATAACCTATCCCACCAACGTGTTGGTGGTAACCCACCAATGGCGTGCTATGCAGCTCAATAGTGTGCGTAACAGACTGTTGGTGGGATGCCACCCACACATTAACCGGCGATTCTTGATACATTGAATAAACTCGTGACCAAACAACAATTATCATCATACAAGAATAAACGACAATAAAACATAAATCTGGGGAGCAAACATTATCCATCGAAACATGTTCAAGCAAATATATTTGTACATTTCAAAACTTTCATCCAGAATGTAATCATGTTCATATTGAACCGTTGCAATCAAATCTAACATTGGCCATTAATGAAACACATTGCAGATCAAAGAATAAGCAACATAGAAATTCTCTTAGAAGAGCAAAAATTATCCTTCAAAACATGTTTAATCAAATCTGGTTTCATTTTCAAAACTTGCGTGCCGAAGGTAATCATATTCGTATTGAACCATTGCAATCATATGAAACATTGGCCATTGAACAAACAGGTACTATCACTATAAATCATCCATCCAACACATAACAGATCAAAGAAGAAGCAGCACTAATAAATGCTTTTCAAATGTGGATTCTATAAAGAATAAGACATACATATTTTTCATGTTCAGTGTGTGCAAAAACATTTTTCAAACACTAATTACCCCAAAAACCCTTTAACAAACACGTGCAGAGATCACAAAACCAATCAAAACATCTTCAAACTTTCAGTACAAAAGCTTGAAAAAACCTACAGGAAACAAAAATATAAACATTTACAAAGATCAGACCGTGCAATTTTCACAAACCTCATAGGTCTGTCAATCTTATTACATAAGCCTCTCGTTAACAGAAGAATAGTTGCGTGATCGACAATGTTTAGTGAAAGGAACAATAGCGGCGTGATGAAAAGAGTTGTATTTAGGGTTTCAAATCGTGAATCCAAGACAGAGAGATGCTAATGTGTTTTGATGTTAAAAATAAGGGTAACAAATGAAATTATAATTCGGCTTTGCATTGGAAGTTGTTGTAATAATAAATTTCAGGTTGTGCATGCGTTACACATGGCTTTGTTTTAAATTCGGACCAACCCATGTCAACTAAAACAACCAATAGAAAGAAAATATTTTAAAAACTTGAAAATGAATAGTTTGAAGTTATAATTCGGCTTTACATTGGAAATTGTTGTAATAATAAATTTCAGTTTGTGCATGCACGTTACACATGTCTTTGTTTTAAATTCGGACCTACCCATTTCAACTAAAACAACCAATAGAAAGAAAATATTTTAAAAAGTTGAAAATGAATAGTTTGAAGTTAAGAGGTTTCCCACCTAATCAGTTGAGTATCAATGAGTACAATCTATGTTATTGAGAAATTAAATATCAACCAGCAAACTAAATTTTTATTGAAGAGCGTAAGAGGTTTGGATAAGCCTGTATCCCAATTGGCCACTCTTTTTATAAAATAAATAAAACAAAATCTAAAGCAGATGCTACATCATTATATTTTTGGGAAGCCCTAAACTCTGCACATATTTTATGCCCTACATAGTTCGTATGTACACACCTAAATAAAAAATCCCGTTATAATTATTCGTTGGAAAGTGTAAACAACATTTCATTTATGTAATATACTTTTTTTATAAGCTCCTTTCAGATTGATCTCAGCCGTTGGTTTGTTTAATATAATGATCATAGCTTCACACTAGTTGCAGTAAATGGTTACCTCAATGTTACCAATCGGCCTACAAAATTAACATCTAAATATCAATTAGAGAACATTTTTGCTCACCCCGTTTCAAGGGAGGTAACCATTACCCCCCTCCCAAATGGATGACATGTGTCTAGGGAGGTAATTATGTTTGGGATGGGGGTAATGCTTACCCCCCTTGTAGGAGGGTGAGCAAAAATGGACTATCAATTATTGTCAACAAGCCTACAAAATTAGCATGGAAAAACGTAAGAGATATCAAATAGCCAGCCACCCTATGTAATGATTAATGATTGATGATTATTATATACTAATAACACCTTCCATGCATGTATACGATCTCTCTGTCCCAATTACTCCATTCTAAACCAGAAGCATAAAATCCTTCAGATTTTTTTAAAATATCTAAATTCTTCAAATATACTTTTGAAGCCTATAAACAATGTCTTCAAGTGAAGAAATCCTAGGTTATTGGCAAACTTTGTGCAGCCCTGTAAAGTTTCACGAAGTAATGGACAATTTGACCGAAGAACAAAGAGAATGCGTGGAGGATATGGGATTCGGGGTGTTAATGAACATGAGTTGTCTTCAGTTATTTGGTTCTCTATGCAATATGTTGCTTACAGTGATCCAACCTGGCACACAGTCTGTAGTGCTCCACGGTAAGTGGATCCCAATAAGGGTGTCAGATTTCTCTAAGGTGATGGGCTTGGTAGACGGCATTGATGAAGTCAACTGTGACTCTGAAGAGTTTGACGAAACTTGTATTAGAATGAAAGCACTTCTACCGAGTAGTACTGTTAAGGACAAGATTACACTCTCTTCCTTGCAAAAAAAACTACAGAGTATGAGGGCCGCAGATGATGATTTCGAGATTTCATTTGCTTTGTTTACTATTTCAATACTTTTATGCCCACCTGCATCACCTAATGTTGACAAATCATTGCTGACCCAACTGAAGAATCCAAAATTAATCAGACACAAGAAATGGGCAACATTTTCGTTTCAGTATTTAATGGATGGTGTGAGAAACATCAGAAACCGAGGTACAACATTTTTCCAAGGGTGCCTTCCTTTTCTTCAGATCTTTTATTAGAGATGTCTTTCGCAGAATAAAGTGTACGTGAACAGACTTAATGTTCCCTTGGTTGCTTGGACCAAAAACAAGGCTGAAGCAGTCAATAGGTTGGTGGACAATGATGACGTTATAGGTGGTTACTACAGCGGCACTGTAAAGGTCGACGAGCCATACTGGTCTGTCATGTACCGAGGTTTGGAACAAAGGATAGAAACAATGACAAAATCTTGATTCCATCGGAGTTTCACTCCATTATGTTAAAAAAGTTGAAGTACCTGACATGGTGAGAAGAATGGTCGAACCCTTACTGGAGAGTTTCAAGCTTGAAATTTTGAAATTGTTTCCAAACAAAGAATTGAGAGCTGAGCATGTCCATTGCAATGATGTGGTATGGTTACTTACTAACTTTTTTAAAGTTTCACTCTGCATGTTTTAATTAACCCCGGCCCCATGTTTACTATTTGTTGATATTACTTGTTAACATGTATCACTTAGGGAGATTGCAAAACCGTTGAAATAATCAGCTCCAGTACGGAGTCTTTCTCATAAAGCAAGATTTTAACTGGACTAAACAGTCGGTAGGCAAAATCCACCGCAAGGGAAGAAGGATCAACCTGTAAAACTAAGGTTGACACACCTTCGAGACCAAATACCAGATTTTCCACGAGAACACTAGACTTTCCCCAAAACGACCCTCTCTCGTCATTTTCAAAAGAAGAACTTCATTTATTAAACATTTTGTTTAGTCACCCAACAACAAAAAATGGAAGGTAAAACTGTTATTGCATTGTTATTGATCACTTTCCTCTGTAATAATCTTTTATGCTTTGCGATGTATATGTGCGGTTTTACATATAACTTAATGTTCAGAAAATTGTTCAGCGATAACACATTTTATTATAGAAATCACGATTTATGTTTCTCGTGATTGTTAACCGTTTTTCCTTTCAGTCTCTTCGTCATTACTAATGACGATCTGCATCTAACTCGCGATGATATGGCCAATCTTTTACCTCATGGCTGGTTGAATGATAGCATGAGCATACATACATTCTTTTCATTTTTAATTTAATTATTTTTTGTTTACATCCAATGTACTCACTTAATTTAAATAATTAATCATCAATTGTGCAGCTCATTGATATGGCCATGTACAATCTATCCCGTGATTCTTCAAAACGGGTGTGGTATCTGTCGACATACTTTTCAGTTAGCTGCTTAAACCCGACATTATTATTTTTAATTCTTCCTTTAACAAAACTTGTGGACAATATATATGTAGACGTTCATACCCTACCCATTCATGATTGGAGTTTTGTGCAATTGAGTCACCCAGAAGTCAGTTGGCAGAATTGAGGTTGGTTGGACGCCTGAGCTATCTCACATTTTACTATGGGTCTGAGCGTGAATGCGACAAGGTTACATTATTTAAATACAGAAATATTATTAATTTCAATACACAACAATGTAAAAAAAAAATCAATATAAGTCTATCACGTGTAACTTGGTGAAATCACTGAACTATATTAGTCCATGTACAGATCTATATTCCCATGAACGAGGGGAGTGTGCATTGGTTCTTGTTGGTGATAAATGTTTCGATGAAAAAAGCAGAAGTCTGGGATAGCTTTCCCACGGATGAGCACAATGAACAAAGAATACTGTCAGCAAAAAAAGTTGTGCGTATCCTGAAGTATTGAATTTTACTCAAGAATGAGTTTCTTATTTTTAATTTTTTTTATATGCAGCTTGCATTTCTGGACCGGAACTTTTATGAAATCCTCGCTTTAAATTTTGAGTTCAAATCCTTTCCCGTCGAAGCATATGTTGAATGTCCAAAACAGCCTAATAGTTTTGATTGTGGTGTATTCCTGATCAACAATTGTGTGCATGGTTCCATTACATGGTTCGATCAGAGTAATGTACGTGGATTACGTCTTCCTTCCCTTTTAAAAAACACTAGATTATTATTTGTTTTTCCTGTGGTAACTAAATAAAATATTCTAACTCTTATGATACTTCCATCAATTGCAGTACAACTCTGAGTATCACAGGATGAAAATTGCTTTAGATCTGGCGAACCATCATAGAAATCAAATGCTGAAAGAACTTTTAGAAACGCTAGTATGAGGAAAGCCAAGATTCATTGCAGTCTCTCCAAAAACCCCACAAATTCAATCGGACAAGCAACGCGGCTTGCTAAAAAAATATAACAAGGGAAAGGGGACAACACAGAGTGAGATTGCAAATTATTCAAAAGGTCTTAATATTGGTAAAAATTATCGATGTCGCGGTGGACCGGGGAAAGGGGATAACAAAAAGTGAGATTGCAAATTATTAAAAAGGTCTTCATAGTGATACATTTCTCGACCTCGTGGCGGACCATGAATGCTCTCTATGATTGTTTGCTTGATAGCACACATTTTGATTATTTGTTTTTGAAAGTGTTAATCGATTGTGGACCTTGTTTTTTCTTTAAAATTGTTACATGTTCAGTGAGTATTTTTTAATCCTTATAACTACTATATAACTCATCCATCCATACAGTTTCATACAATAATAAGTTTCAGTGAGCGCAATTATCCACAGAATACAAAACAGTTCATTAGATGAACAACCACATCATTTCTGGTGTAATTAAAAAATACCACGCTTTATAAGTTGTGATTACAAACAGTTCAGGATAAATAAACAAAAAAAAAAAAAACACAAGAAACAGAATAACAAAGACAAAACAGAAACATCATGGATTACAACTACGTTGTTCAATAAGGAGAATCAAACGATTGCATTCCTCCATCAAGCTGTTAACTTCAGTGGTTTTTGCTTCGACCTCCATCTCCAGTTTCATGATGCAGATATCAGCATTTTCGACCTTCTTATTCTCCTGTCTCCAATCCTCTACCAGGTTCCTGCAACGTATGCGCTCGTTCTCCAGCGCACGTTCAAGAATAGTGTGTTTTTCCTTCCACAAATAAAAAATGGCATGATTGATGAAACCATTGGTGTTGGAATCCATTTTTCATGAATAAAGAGAGAAACTCAAGTACATGCTCTATCTGATTCGAACACCCTTTATATATTACTTACATGATTTGTAATTAAAAAGTAGATAAGTTAATTAACTGGACACCATATAATGACGGTGGTTGCTTGAACTCGTAAATAAATGATATTCCAATTTTGTAATTAATCGTTTCAACTTACCACTTACATTCATGTACTTTAATTAATGCTAGACAACCTACCTACAATCTCACCAGGATTCAAATCATCTTTAAAAAAAATGGTGTCTCAATTTGTGTGTACTCAACCAATTGGTCCATTTGTAATTGGCGGTGGTTCAGCTGAAACGATTACTGGGAAATCGTGTATCATTATTACTTCATCTGAATGCCAATTGATTAGTTAAACAATATTAAAACAATATTAAAACTCAAGTAATCATTTGAAAATTTTATTAAAGCAATATTAAATTACAGTTTCGATAAAAAGAAAATGTCAACGTTAATGGTTGATGACATATGTTTTTTTTTTGGAAAAATAAGAAGATTGAAATTATTCATTATGCCAATTTCGAAGAGTTGTGTATCGATATATGAATAGATATGGTTGATAAATATTTATTTACACTTATTTCACTCTAACTACTCCTTATTCATAAACTCTGACGGTCATTTTGGTGCTTGCTCACATCCTTATCCTTAATTACAACTGGCTACCACTATGCAAGTCAAACAACTATTCAGAAGTCATAAATTACTACAACTATCATACTCCTTCGTAATGATAGACATCAAAGTTCTATAAGTATGCGTTTTCAATTAATTTCAAGAAAACTGTTCTAACAAATGCGAAGGATGGATGCCGGAGATAGAGAGACTTTGGAGTTTTTGAAAGGGAAGGTAGCCATCGTTGAGAAAGCACTCGAGCACGAGCATCGTCGTTGTAGGAATCTGCATCGTGAGTGGATTGTGGAGAATGCTAGAGTCAACGATCGAGAGAAGCGCGTCATGCAACTAGAAATGGAAGTTAATGGTCTTGCAGATCAAATTTACTCTTTGATAGACCAATCCACCCCTTTAAGGACACGTCTGGCAGACCTTGATAACGTCTAAAGTAGGGTTATGTTTGTTTGTTTAGTTTTATTTGTCCTGGCGAAGTGTGCTGCCTTTTGTTTTTGTAATTGCATCGGATGTTATGAAAATATGTTTCCTTTACTTTAAGTGTAGTAGTGTTCTCCTTATGATGAAAATTAATTTCTTCTTAATCCTTTAAGAACGGAATGCAAATTAATTTGTTTCAATATGATGTTTCATTGAACAATATGATGTTTCATTTCATTCAACTAACCCATGTGTGTGAACAAATTATGGTAATAAAATGAAAAAAAATAAATTTAAAAACAATAGTTTAATGAATAATTTCAATCTTCTTATTTTTTAAAAAGATGCCATCTTTCATATTGCTTTAATAAAATTTTCAAATGATTACTTGAGTTTTGTTAGAGTGAAAGAAGTGTAAAGCTGTAAAACGAAATATTTGACTGTAACTCCTCTGATAACATTGGTAAGGTGAAAATTGGCAAGGAAGGACACATTAGGATAACGATGTACATACTTCATAATAACAATATGATCACTTCAGGATTTACTAACTATACTATTAAGTAGTTGTCATATTCCATACGTAATATTGTTATCACCATTACAAACATACTGAGTTCAAAGATTAATTGATGTCATAACTGTGTGATCACAAATAAACAACACCTTCAAGGTGTGATTAGTATTCAAAAAACGTCTTAGTCATTTCATCCCACCAGTTCTATTTGACATCATTACCCTATGATCACAAATACAACAACACCTTCAAGGTGTGATCAGCAAACAAAAAACGTCTTAGTCATTTCATCCTACCAGTTCTACTTGACATGATATTTTGTTGCAGTCATATTACCTAAATATACATTTATATGTAAGTCCATATTACATCACAAACAGGAATTCAGTTTTGCTTAGGTTAAACATAAAATAACAACAACGTATTCAAATCACCTTGCTGCTATTCTAGATGACTTCCTTGTCGATGCTTTCTTTGATGTCTATTTCTTATCTTTTTTCCCTGCTAACTTCACCTTGTCCTTAGGTTGAACAGTTGGAAGAACAACCTCTGTCTTCTTGGTATTGGGAGCTTTCTGCACCTTTTTGTTTGGTTCAACAATTGGCACTTTTTCCTTTCCACTGTTTGAGAGTTTTGTTGCTTCCTTAGCCTTCTTGTTAGGTTGATCACCATCTGCAGTTGGTTTTCTCTTTTTGTTATGTACAACTTGCTCCGGGATATCCTTCGGTGTAACACTGTGAAGGTTGTCTTTCTTCTTCTTCTATTTAGGAGATCGACTGTTGTTCCCTTCGGATGCATCATTGGCGCCAATTGCTTCCTTCCCCTTCTTGGATTTCGATTGCTTTAGGTGATTCACTTGAGTATCACAAGGTTGTTCTTCATCTCCTGTTTCCTCACTCATACTTTTTTGATCTCCTGTATCCTCACTCACTTTTTCATCTCCACTATTCAAACACATCACATTGTCGCCCCCATCCGTTTTCACACTGTCATCTCCTGATTCCTCCTCATCCTGCACACCCTCCGTTACATCATCTGCTTCTGCTACATTATCTGTGTACATTATTCATAAAAAATGAAACGTAATTCAATAAGTTTAACATGCAACATACAGGGAAGCACAGTTAAGTATATACAGTAATTTAGAAGCATTCATGACATAAGTTGACTTGTTAATTTTGTTTACAATATTTTTTAAACACAAAACAGCTTGTATACACTCACCTGGTGTCCTCTTGTATGTCGTACCATCTGTGTGTGTTATTCCATCTTCACTACCATCATCCACATCCTCACTATCATGAGATCTACTGCCCGAACTAATGTTAACATCCGGTACCGATTTTGATGACGGACCAGACATTTTAGAGTCTTGTTCGTTCGAAGTACCCACAACCGGATTCTAAAAACAAACCAATATAGATAATCATAATTTTAAAAAGTGGATTGTATTTCTGTAAACTTAATTTCAAACAATGGTAACTAAACACATTTTTAATAATAGTAACCATACAGCAGCATCAGTGGTATGGAGCTTATTAACCTGGCCCTCCATCACAAGTTGTATCAATCCAGAAATCATAGTGAGCAGCTCTTTCACTTGGGCAATGGACACCTATCTCACCAATAATTAAGCTATAGGCTCACTTATGTTAACCAAAAAACACAAATCATTACACATAAATGTAATAAACAACTCACATAAATGTAATCATTACCGGTAAGTGGTGATTGTTCTTAGGAATTTGTAGATATTTGCAAGTGAATCCGGAATTCGTGCGCCCCATCAGGGGGAGTTGCCAAGGTGGCAATTCCAATTGTCCGACAGAATTCTGGTCTAGTGTATCCTCCTGCCCATAGATAAACATAACAAATTAAGAACAATTACAGCATGCTAGTGGTATTTCAGGTGTACTATTGGTTATTGATAATTTTTGGATAAACTCACCGTATCATCAAGGTACTTTTTAAACCTTATGTGCCGCTTTACGAAATCTCTGTAACTATTTGGACCACCATCAGGCTCAAGGTATTCAAGCGCATCCACGGCCATAAAACCTGATTTGGCCACTTCTTTTGTTATTGGGTAGTCCCCAAGCATGGATGGTAGTGGCACCTTCGGAACACGTGGTGATATCAATCCCAAGCTCTGAACAGATACACGCTCTCCTAGGTACCATGCTGGGCCGCAAGGCCCATCCAAAAGAACCCTACTCTTGGTGTACTATGAAGATTGCCGTACATAGGTCGGTAACTTGTCCTGGTCCGTTCCCCATGGGTGCATGTTTACCTCCTTCCGTCTAAGTTTCCTCTACATATCCTTTAAATCATCGTAATCAAATTTCTTCTTCAAAGAGCCCCATCCTTTTGCCCGAGGAAACGGCTTCTTATCTGTCAAGCATGTCACCAATCTTGCAATAGGTTTTATGTATTCACAAGCCCAAATCTGGTTAGGAAGCAACATATCAATCACACGAAACTTGTTAAAATACCACAAACTTAATTAGTAAATGTACATTTTAAAATACATGTCCAAATCACAATACCTCCCAGGCCCTCCAAAATCCACCGGTGCTTTGATTCTTTCTCACAATAGCATCCATATTTTTGTACAGAATAGACAAGGCGGCTCCGCCCCAAATTGTACTGACCTATGGATGATATGGCTTTAAGACTTGGCAGGTAATAAAGGTTGACAACTCCAGCTTTGTCACACAGTAATGTGCCTGATAGCAATGCCAAGATGAAAACCCGAGTCAGTCTTTCAATGTCTTCCACAGTCATATTGTTCCCACCAAAACCTTTATAAGCTGCATAGATATCCACAAAAGGAACCCTTTTCATCTTGGCTAAATTGGCCATAGGCTCTCCAAACCACCTCACCAGCTCATCCACCTTCTTGTAAGCATACACGTCATACTCCACCGGCATTCCAAAAACAGGTATGCCAGTTATTGCGCTAAAATCCGATGGAGTCATCGTCATCTCCCCAAAATCATCAAAGTGAAATGTATGGGTCGTATCCCACCATCGGTCCACTAGGGCCCTCAGTATTGTTCTCTTTCGGCAGCTGTATTCATTTCCTAAAACCTTCACAAATTCTCCAAAATCAGCTTCTGCAACCTTTAACTTCACAGAAGTGGGCAATTTTTTATACCACTTATCACAAAGTATCCTGTTTCCACATCCCCTTAGTCTCCCACTAATAGGCTGCAGGCAAAAGACATTGGTAAGGAATAATTAAACAATTACTAACAACGGACAAAGTTTTCAATTAAAATCGTATACTATATATGCCTACAATAGTTACAAAAGTTGTTTTTCTTCCTAAACATTAAAACAAGTAATCATACATAAAGATAGCCATACTTACATTGATCACTACGTGCATGTGAGGATCAATGTGGAGTTGATTCTTCCTAATGCCCCGATTCCCACACGGCTTCCATGACTTGATTCCATACTTCGCTAGGAACATTCCACCTGAACCTTCCGCTACGGTCGACACGGAATCCTGCTGTCTCCTGGTAATCTGCTGCTTACCCTTTCCACTGTCCTGTTCTATCATATTATGGTGCTTTCTCTTTCCACCCTTTTCCATTATAATATATATGAAACCTCTAGAAATCACTAATATAGAGAAATCAGTCAGAAGGTATCACCGGTGGAAAAATTAGAAGCAGATATCACTGAACAAACACATTTTAAAGAAGATTGTAGAAGAGTGACTTAGGGTTCAATGGTATACCATTTAAAAAACCCTAATTGACAATGGACAAACTACAATTAACAAACTCGGCATGCAAAATTATTCAACAAACAACAATCAAGATAACTGTTGCATGCAAAATTATTCAATAAACACGAATCAAGATACCTGTTACTGAAATCGGCAAATTTAACAACAATAAACAAAATACCTTTTACTAAACTTGGCATCCAGTATTATTCAACAAACGAGAAACAAGATACCTGTTACTAACTCGGCATGCAAAATTATTCAGGAAACAAGAATCAAGATAAAGCATATCGAATTCCTTCAGCAAACACAACAAAAACAAAAAAACATTACAAAACAAGGTTGAGAAGAGAATGTGCGTTGACCGTAGTGGCATGGAGTCAGGATTATAGATGTGTGGGAAGGCTTCAATGTTGCTGAAGAGACGAATTCCAGTCTTTGCGCAGCTCATATCAACCAACTTCGAATTCTTTTGATGAGTTTTTAGGGTTTATATTTGGGGATTTCCTAATAACTTTTGTGAAACCAACTTTCTAATACCTTAAGGCTTAAACCCTAACGCTAATCTATAAAAACACGACATTTACACGTATTTGGTACTTTTTAAAAAAAAATTAGGTTTAGGTTTGTGCAGTAAATCCTTTTTTTATTTATTTATTTATTTTAAATATTAATGCTACAAATCCCAACACTTGTGGTAGTTGAGTTGTCATTTGATGAGTGGATACACATTAAATGTTGTGTCTAATCCCTTTTTTTTATTTTTTTTATTTTTATTTTTAATTATATCTTGATTCACTGATCCTGATCTATTGTCATATGTATTTGGTATTTTTTAAAAATTTTAATAAACTAAGATTAAAATTGAGATTCACTATTACTATTATTTGTTTTTTTTTTTTTAATATATAAAAGTCAACAAATACATTCAGTGCATTCAATATTTGTTTAAGGAGTTGCTTTCGTTTTAGGTAGAAATTTTTTTATAAAACTAAAGCTTATGTAGAAGATTTTTTATAAGTAAATCTTCTATCACGTATAATACAACGAGAAGTCACTATTTAGTTTGGGTTCCGGTCAAGCGAGCTATTACACTTTCTGGCATGATCACACCAACAAAAACTGCATCATTTTTTTGTGAACATAGCATCTAATAGTTGATTACCTAAACTTGCCCATGTCCAATATAGGTTTCACATGTAGTGGAGTAAGACTGACCTGAATTTTTTTCAATTAATAATGCATGTGGGAAGTGTGCAATTGGTAATTAACGAAACACTAACTGACCATAAACTAGAAATCAATAATAACCTATATTGTATTTTCGAGAAAGTAATATAGATTTTGATCATGCATTGTGCAATTACTTAAAGCAGATACTGAATTAGCTGCATCTCTTTATCCAAGGACACATTATTGATGCTTTTAATACACGATTGGGAATTTGGTTGGATGATTATGCTATTTTTAATTTTTATTTTTGACAACAAAAATTGGAAATGGAATCACTCTTTCTTATAATTATTTACGTCTCTTGGTGATCCCTGATATAATCTTTATACGGATATATTTTTAAACTGGTATTGTTTATAGATTAAATCAAGGGTTCAACATATAAATTACCGAAAATTCAAGCAAATGTCCATCGAGGTCTAAATAATGAATGTATTCAATTACGAAATAATAGAACACATCATTCCAGGTTTTGTTAAACTAAAGGGAATTCCTCAAAGAGTTCATACAATGACCAGGCACACTATATCTGATGTCAAACAGATTACAAACAAACCCAAAAAGGTGTGATCGACAAATCTTACACACTTGAACGGTGTGATTGCATAGAAAATAATTTTTTTTGAAAAAAAAATACTAATCAGATGGCCTGGTCCAACCAACCCAAAATATTGCAATGGAAAAATACGAGCATAGCTTACTCATAGGAAAGTTTCAGTTGTAAACGGCAGGTTGGGCAGTTGAGTGCCTTCTCGAACCACTTGGTGATGCAAGTATGATGATAAATATGGGAGCATGGCATCAAAACAATTTCCCTTCCCGTTGAAGAAAAATCTTCAAAACAAATCACACAATGTTCTCCCGGTAACGAACCCTTATCAATTTCCATCTTTATCAATTCTGACTTGAACAAACTTTCTTCTTTCATAGAGAGTCGAAGCACAATCCCAATTTGCACCAAAATTGGTAAAACTTTGTACTCTGGCATAGTACAGGCTATAGAGATTGACATATCCACAATTATTTTTGTCATAGTCTGTTCAACGTCTTTTGGCAGGTCACTACCGGAAAAGCATCCACGCAACTTACCTGACAATGAATATTCATCTTCTGCGTAAAGATTATCAAATTGGACATGAAACTCGCATTGCATTGCGTCGTCTTCAATTGCTAAAGTGCAATTCGGATAAACAAGCTTAGTGGTGCAGTAGAATTGCACTGTGAAGAAAAAACCTTGTGCCAGATTTATCTGTTGTTCCGGAACTGCAATCGAATCATCCACATGTTCCACTATCCGGAGTTGGAATCGGTAATCTCCACAGTTTCTGCAATATATCATCTTGATTGATAATGAAGAATATTTTGCACTTACTTAACCAGTGAAACATACATAAGGAATGTTGTAATTTCACTCTTCATCTTGACTGTTCAGCTGCCATCTTTATTAATACAGATGACATGTGGGAGCCTTTTTCAGTTTCAATTAAAAATTCGTTTGCTGCTTTGTGGTGGGAAGCACATTGATGACATATTAAATGACTTACCACATGCATAAAACAAAAATTACAACTACTACATGTGAATTATTTCCAAAATATTATGTGGTATGATATATTGATATCGACATTAAATAGGTATTACTTTTATACTTATACAACAATATATTTGTAATGCCGTTATACCTAATATATTTCAATCTATATACATGATTATGTGAACATAAATTGAGCTAGTGTACACATTATGTATGTTAATTTTATAACTAATGTATGGTAATTTTTAAAATGTGGTACTAATTTTGTACTTATACAACAATATATTTGTAATGCCGTTATACCTAATACATTTCAATCTATATACATGATTATGTGAACATGAATTGAGCTAGTATATGTTAGGATTATGCTCAATAGCAAGAGTGTAATGTTGTAATTAACAATCTTTTTCATATTAATAAAGTGATTTCTGGTTTAACAAATCTTATAGCATTTATAGTTTAATATTATAATTGTCAAAGTAAATAATCATAAGGTCTAAAGACTATGAGAAAAAAAGAATTGTTCGTACATATAGATATGTATGAGGTAGACACAATTCTTTAGTTAGTTTTAAATAATGTTCACAACTTAAGTTAAAGGTTGGACACCTTTATCTTGTTAAAGTTGTAGAATTCTTTTGCTAGCATTTGAGTGGGATCAAATGAGATATGATGAGTCTAAAATCAATGGAGTTTCTTCGAGTAAAAGAATCTAGTGCACTGGTGCATTGAACAGGATCACAATGAAAAGTTTTATCTTGAACCGTCAATAGATAATAGTCTTTTCATTATCAGGACAATCAGAGAGTCTATCTTAGTCCTGAGATAAATGATGGACTTATGGTTGCAAGTGATATCATTTGAGTTATCAATGAGTACGATTATATAGCATAGTCTATCCTCGATAGTTTGGTGATATTCATTTGTTAATCGATAGAGGACTTCATTTATAGATATTGACATCATGGCTCCATTTATTAAATGAGAGTATAATATCATCATATGGATGTTTTGAGGTAATTGGATATTAAATCTCAACGTTGAGTTTTCGATAGTGACTATTGAAAACATGGCTTCTGGACAAGTCAAAATATCCAAGTTCAAAACGTGGTCATATGAGTAAATATGGTAACTTGGAGAGTTATAGGCGGTCTATGAACTCTTGGCGATTATTGATATTAATCACGAGGATACACTATCTCCAACATAATTGTCTAGGGTATGAATGAGGAACATCTTCTTATTCTATCTTTATTTAAGAGTTCAATTTTAGCTCTTTAATGGAATGAGTTAAAATTATTAGATCGGACCTAAGTGAATCATTTGTTGATTGTGATTAGGTTATGTCTATTGAAGCTTAAATTTAGATAGCCCGCCAAGATCCCCAATCCACACGGACTTGCATGGATCACTTGATATATTCTACCGGACCAATTTATGGGTCCATCTAGAATTGCATTTAATATATTAAGAATATAATTTGCACATTATTTGTTTAATGGGCTGATCAATTATATTAATATATTAATGAAAGGCATGTGGGCTTGTTTCTTTTAGTAAGAATGGGTCTGGTTCATATGTGGGCTTTTTATTTAAAGTCCAATGGATTAAATAAAATAAGGAAATAATATTTGGCCCATATATTTAATGTGGGGCGGCAAGGCTATATTATTAGTCAAAAATATTATTTTATTTTATTGTTTGATTAAATGAGAATTAATTAATTTAGTAATTAATTATTTAATTAAGAAACAAATTTTTTTCTGATTAGGAAATATGTTTCCTAGAATTATACTATTGGTAGTAGTATACTAAAAGTAAAAGAATTGTTTGGTAAGAAAATAAATAATTAAGTTTATTTATTTAATCAAATAAGAAGTCTTTTTATTAAGTCAATAAAGAATAAAAATACTTATGAGTTGTATTAGGGTTAGGAGTCTAAAGTTGATGTGAATTAGGGTACAACACAAATCCTTTTTAGTAGAGGAATTGCGGCAACCCTAAGTGAACAACAAGTAGATTTCGGCAACCCTAAAAGGAAAAGAGAAGAAAATTCGGCCACCTTATATAAGAAATAATATAGGGTTCGGCCACCCGGAAGTTGATTGAATAAAATTTTCTTCTTCTTCTCATACTCATAGAAAAGTGTTTGATTATCCTGCCAAGACAAAAAAGAGAGAAGAGATTATTCTTTTGATAGTACACTAATTGCTTGTTCATCAATAAGTTTGTGTGTACAACATCGAATTAGGTTCACGCGAGTTTCGATCATTAGATTGAGAACTCAAAAGTGACCGGAATAATCTTTGTAATCTTTTGGTTGTTTTGTGACTAACAAAAGGAAAAAGAAAGTTAGTTTATCCATTCTCAGGTACGCAATTCAAAGAAAAGGGAGACCACTCTCCTAGGTGATTCACGTTCGCGCTAGGATTGAAGATCTTGCGGATTACCATCGACGTAAGTCAATCGGATCACGCGACAAAATGTATTCTACTTTTTGTTACTTTATATGTATGTTTAATTAATTTAAAGGGTTAAGGTTCATCAAAGGAAAAATTTTAAAACATACTAAATCTATTTTTAGTCTCGCCTCCGCTGCGTGTACTACGATTTTTCCCTACAATTGGTATCAGAGCCTAGGTTGAACCCTTTTAATTAATTAACGTATATATACGTGAATCTATTTCTTTTTATTGTGATTATGCATGTTTAGAAAGAGATGGCACTCTAGGTATTCGCATATATAATTACATGTGGATGTATGGATTTATATATGTTTTTATGTGGATTGTTGTTGCTCGATTTTGGTCCTAGGTTTTCAATATAATTTTTGTCATGGAATTGTAACAAAAAGGGTGGTCTATCATCGCCATAATTCCTTCTTGATAGTTGCTAGTTTTTCTTTTATTTTTATTGTATTTAAATAGTGCAGTATTTTATATATTATAATTTACTGCAGTTTTTTATTTAATTTTAAGTGCAGTTTTTTTTTTTTTTTGTAAAAAGTACTGCAGTGAATAAAAAAAAAAAAAAAATACTGCGGTATTTTATTAGTTTAAATACTGCTGTAATATGTTCAAGCATTGAAGTTTCGAAGACTTGAAGAAAAAGGAAGCAACCGGAACCTAGAACGAGCACCGTGCGCACCCTAGGAGTGGATTGGGCTGCGCATGGCAAGCCCATATCTTGGTGGGCTGTGTACGGCAGCCCTATGTGGTCTCATGGGCTGCGCACAGCAGCCCCTTTGTGGGGTTGTGGGGTGTGTTCGCCCATGGGAGGAAGCCGAGGGATGAGCGTATGGTTGATGGCCACTTGAAGATCTTGTATTCCTCAACAATTGTAATTTACTTGCTTTTCTAGGATGGACCAAAATTGTGGCTATTTATTTTTTGCATAAATATTACAATATTTGTTATTGTATGATAACATGTCATATAGAATAGGAGTGCCACTCATATATCTCTTTTGGTATGAACATGCATTGGATGATTTAGGTATCTAGATAACTTGGTAAATCATTCTATAGGATTTAATCACACGCCTTAAATAATTGAGTGGGAGAAGGTGTTTTGTAACACCTATGGCCTCCAAGGTTAGTTGAGCTTTATTATTTATTGGTAATCCCCCCAAGGGGCGTCCATGAATGGAATTTAGCAATATACTTCCTTACAAGGATAGACTAGACAATTGACTCAAACGAGATCTACTCCCCAAGGAGGGATTTTCGTGAGAGAAAATTGAGGGTCGATATCTTGATAACACACTCAATGTAATTTTATTGATATCCTCCCAAGAGTTCTTGTCAGTAAAATTACAAGGCTAAAATTGAAAACGTTGGCTGTTATGTTAACTATTAGGTGGGACCTAGTCTAACTAGTAAATGGTGCGAACTCCCAAAGGAGGCGTAACATTTATGGGTGTTAGATCACCGTTGAATTTTTATGATTGAGTTATTTATTCAATTCAAGATAAATATTTAAAAGTGCTTTATCATGATTATTTACTTATATAATTTTTGTTTTATTCAGAAATCATGACCCCATCACTTATGAACATCCTGAAAGATAACACTTTAACTGGAGATAATTATGTCACATGGAAAAGGAAAATTGGGTTGTTGCTGCAAAGTGAAAAACATAAGTTTGTTCTAACTACTCCTAAACCACCTGCTCATAATAATGAATCTAGCATAATGCAAATAGATGAGTATGAGCAGTGGAAGACTTCAGATGATATGGCCAAATGTTACATTATGGCTACTATCTCCGACGTGTTGCAACAGCAGCATGAAGGAATGGAGTCTGCTGCTGATATTATGATGTCTCTAGAGGAGATGTTTGCTATGAAGTCCAGGACGACTAAGAGAGAGGCAGTGACTACTTTTATGAATCTTAGGATGAAACCTGGACAGGTTGTGAAGCATCACATGACGAAAGTCATAGCACATCTCAACATTGCTGAACTGCATGGCGCTGAGATAGATGGTGAGACAAAAATTGATATGGTTGTCAATTCATTGTCAGATTCCTTTGATCAGTTCAAATTGGACTACACTTTGAACAAAAAGGAATACACCTTACAATGCCTGATGCAAGATGTTCAAAGTGCTGAAAAGATCCTTGTGAAAAGCAAAGGTCAAGAGATTCATATGGTTGGTAAAGTTGCTACTGTTAAGACCCGTCAGAAGGTCAAGAAACAACAGAAGAAAAAGCAACTTGGGCCTACCAAGAAGGAAACCAAGAAAGTAACCAAGATCAAAGGGAAATGCTTCCTTTATGGTAAAAAGGGACATTGGAAAAGAAATTGCCCAAAGTCCCAAAATAAGAAGGAAGAAGGTAATGTTAATTATCTTGAAACATGTTTTCTGGCAGATTCTACTGATTCTTGGATCATAGACTCTAGAGCCACTAATCATGTTTGTTATTCCTTGCAGGGGTTTCAAGAAAGGAGAAGTTTGAGTAAGAATGAAATCAATTTGCGCTTGGGCAACGGAACGTTAGTGTCTACAAGTGCAGTGGGAGATATTAGAGTGTATTTGGATTCTAGAAGGCATTTAGATTTGATAGACGTTTATTATGTACCTCAATTCAATAGGAATTTAATTTCAGTTTCTTGTTTGAATAAATTTGGATATTCGGTTACTTTTAATAAAGTTTTTATTATTAGTAAGAATGACAAAATTATTTGCCAAGGTACATTGGAAAATGGTCTATACTTCTCGCATAGAAATATCTCTCACTCGTTAGACAAAGAATTAACGGAACCTGATTATAAAAGAGTAAAATTATCAATAGATGAAACCTACCTATGGCATTTACGCCTAGGTCATATTAACCTTAATAGGTTTAAAAGATTGGTAAGTGACGGACCTTTAAGTGACTTAAAGGTTGATGATCTACCAACTTGTGAATCTTGTTTGGAAGGTAAAATGACCAAAAGGTCGTTCTCGGCCAAAGGCGCAAGAGCCACTGAATGTTTAGGATTGATACACACTGATGTATGTGGTCCTATGAGCATTCAAGCTAGAGGTGGATATGAGTACTTCATCACCTTCACAGATGATTACTCGAGATTTGGCTATGTGTATCTCATGCGACATAAGTCGGATGCTATTGACATGTTCAAAGCATTCAAAGCTGAAGTAGAAAATCAGCTTGAGAAACACATAAAAATCTTGAGATCTGATCGTGGTGGAGAATATCTATCTGATGAGTTTCAGCAATATCTTATTGATAATGGGATAGTTTCTCAGTTTTCTGCACCAGGTACACCTCAACAGAATGGGGTAGTAGAAAGGAGAAATAGAACTCTTTTAGATATGGTTAGGTCTATGTTGAGTTATTCAACACTTCCTATTTCTTTTTTGGGGATATGCTTTACAAACTGCTATATACATTCTAAACGATGTACCATCTAAGTCCGTTCCTAAAACACCGCATGAGTTGTGGACTGGGCGCAAGCCTAGTTTACAACACTTAAGGATATTTGGTTGTCCTGCGCATGTGTTAAAAGGAAAGACAGAAAAGATGGAGTCCCGTTCGGAAACATGTATATTTGTAGGGTATCCAAAAGAAACTAAAGGATATTATTTCTATAGTCCTTCAGGTCTTAAAGTATTTGTTTCGACAAATGCTAAATTTTTGGAAAAGGACTATATGAATGATTTTGTGCCTAGAAGTAGAATTGTCCTGAATGAGATGTCAGGAGATACAATTCCACGAGAGGTTACACAACCTAACCCAATTGTAAGTTCCGATCCAACACAAGATCAACAACCTACCATTCCTCGTCGTAGTGGGAGGGTTAGAACACAACCCGAAAGATACATCGGTCTGGGAGAATCAGTGGAGAATCTCCCGGACGACGATGATCCCTACACATATAAGGAAGCAATGGAGGATGTTGATTGTCGCCATTGGCAAAAGGCAATGCAATCTGAGATTGAATCCATGTTCGATAACAAAGTCTGGTCCCTTGTAGACTTGCCTAAAGGGATAAAACCCATTGGGTGCAAGTGGGTATACAAGAGGAAAAGAGGTATGGATGGAAAGGTGGAAACCTTTAAAGCTAGATTGGTAGCTAAAGGGTATACACAGAAAGAAGGTATCGATTACAAGGAAACCTTCTCTCCTGTGGCCATGCTTAAATCCATTAGGATACTCTTATCCATTGCAGCATCTTTAGATCTAGAGATTTGGCAAATGGACGTCAAGACAGCTTTCCTTAATGGAAGTCTTGACGAAAACATCTACATGATACAACCAGAAGGATTCATTGAAAAGGGCAAAATGGAAAAGGTATGCAAGTTGCAGAAATCCATATATGGATTAAAGCAAGCATCCAGATCCTGGAACATAAGGTTCGATCAAGCTGTCAAAGGTTTTGGATTTATTCAGAATCCTAATGAACCTTGTGTATACAAAAGGATTAAGGGCGACAAGTTAGTTTTCCTGATTCTTTATGTTGATGATATACTACTCATTAGAAACGATGTAGGTGTATTGACATCAGTAAAAGAATGGTTAGCAAAACAATTTGATATGAAGGACTTAGGAGAAGCAAGTTTTATTCTAGGTATCCAAGTAATAAGAGATAGAAAGAATAAAACGATTGCATTATCCCAAGCTTCATACATAGACAAGATCTTGTCTAGGTTTTCCATGCAGGATTCCAAGAAAGGTATGTTACCTTTCAGACATGGAATCAAACTTTCTAAGGAACAAGTTCCTAAGAATGAGCATGAAGAGCAATTCATGAGTAGAGTTCCATATGCCTCGGTAGTTGGAAGTCTCATGTATGCAATGCTCTGCACTAGACCAGATATTTAATTTGCTGTTGGCATAGTTAGTAGGTTTCAATCGAAACCTGGTCCTGATCACTGGACGGCAGTCAAGCATATTTTCAAGTATCTCAAGAGAACGAGAGATAATATGCTTGTATACTCTGGAGGGGATTTAATTCCCATTGGGTATACAGATTCTGATGTCCAATCAGATTCTGACTCCAGAAAATCCACATCAGGAGCTGTGTTTACTATTAGAGGAGGAGCAGTCAAATGGAGGAGTATCAAGCAATCTTGTATTGCTGATTCCACCATGGAAGCTGAGTATGTAGCTGCATGCAAGGCTGCCAAAGAGGCTGTTTGGCTCCGCCAATTCTTGATAGACTTGGAAGTGGTTCCTAGTGCGAATAAGCAGATCACTGTGACAATAGTGGAGCAGTGGCTAATTCGAAAGAACCAAGAAGTCACAAGAGAGGAAAACACATTGAAAGAAAGTAAAATCTTTTAAGGGAGATTGTTCAAAGGGGTGACGTGACGATTACCAAAATCGCGTCAGTAGAAAATCTAGCAGATCCCTTCACAAAGGCTTTACCTTTGAAGAGTTTCGATGGGCATCTAGAGAACATAGGCATGAGAGATATAACACATTTGCTATAGCGCAAATGGGAGATTGTTAGGATTATGCTCAATAGCAAGAGTGTAATGTTGTAATTAACAATCTTTTTCATATTAATAAAGTGATTTCTGGTTTAACAAATCTTATAGCATTTATAGTTTAATATTATAATTGTCAAAGTAAATAATCATAACGTCTAAAGACTATGAGAAAAGAAGAATTGTTCGTACATCTGGATATGTATGAGGTAGACACAATTCTTTAGTTAGTTTTGAATAATGTTCACAACTTAATTTAAAGGTTGGGCACCTTTATCTTGTTAAAGTTGTAGAATTCTTTTGCTAGCATTTGAGTGGGATCAAATGAGATATGATGAGTCTAAAATCATTGGAGTGTCTTCGAGTAAAAGAATCTAGTGCACTGGGTGCATTGAAAAGGATCACAATGAAAAGCTTTATCTAGAACCGTCAATAGATAATAGTCTTTTCATTATCAGGACAATCGGAGAGTCTATCTTAACCCTGAGATAAATGATGGACTTATGGTTGCAAGTGATATCATTTGAGTTATCAATGAGTACGATTATATAGCATAGTCTATCATCGATAGTTTGGTGATATTCATTTGTTAATCGATAGAGGACTTCATTTATAGATATGGACATCATGGCTCCATTTATTAAATGAGAGTATAATATCATCATATGGATGTTTTGAGGTAATTGGATATTAAATCTCAACGTTGAGTTTTCGATAGTGACTATTGAAAACATGGCTTCTGGACAAGTCAAAATATCCAAGTTCAAAACGTGGTCATATGAGTAAATATGGTAACTTGGAGAGTTATAGGCGGTCTATGAACTCTTGGCGATTATTGATATTAATCACGAGGATACACTATCTCCAACATAATTGTCTAGGGTATGAATGAGGAACATCTTCTTATTCTATCTTTATTTAAGAGTTCAATTTTAGCTCTTTAATGGAATGAGTTAAAATTAATAGATCGGACCTAAGTGAATCATTTGTTGATTGTGATTAGGTTATGTCTATTGAAGCTTAAATTTAGATAGCCCGCCAAGATCCCCAATCCACACGGACTTGCATGGATCACTTGATATATTCTACCGGACCAATTTATGGGTCCATCTAGAATTGCATTTAATATATTAAGAATATAATTTGCACATTATTTGTTTAATGGGCTGATCAATTATATTAATATATTAATGAAAGACATGTGGGCTTGTTTCTTTTAGTAAGAATGGGTCTGGTTCACATGTGGGCTTTTTATTTAAAGTCCAATAGATTAAATAAAATAAGGAAATAATATTTGGCCCATATATTTAATGTGGGGCGGCAAGGCTATATTATTAGTCAAAAATATTATTTTATTTTATTGTTTGATTAAATGATAATTAATTAATTTATTAACTAATTATTTAATTAAAAAACAAAATCTTTTTCTGATTAGGAAATATGTTTCCTAGAATTATACTATTGGTAGTAGTGTACTAAAAGTAAAAGACTTGTTTGGTAAGAAAATAAATAATTAAGTTTATTTATTTAATCAAATAAGAAGTCTTTTTATTAAGTCAATAAAGAATAAAAATACTTATGAGTTGTATTAGGGTTATGAATCTAAAGTTGATGTGAATTAGGGTACAGCACAAATCCTTTTTAGTAGAGGAATTGCGGCAACCCTAAGTGAACAACAAGTAGATTTCGGCAACCCTAAAAGGAAAAGAGAAGAAAATTCAGCCACCCTATATAAGAATTAATATAGGGTTCGGCCACCCGGAAGTTGATTAAATAAAATTTTCTTCTTCTTCTCATTCTCATAGGAAAGTATTTGATTATTCTGCCAAGACAAAAAAGAGAGAAGAGATTATTCTTTTGATAGTACACTAATTGCTTGTTCATCAATAAGCTTGTGTGTACAACATCGAATTAGGTTCACGCGAGTTTCGATCATTAGATTGAGAACTCAAAAGTGACCGGAATAATCTTTGTATTCTTTTGGTTGTTTTGTGACTAACAAAAGGAAAAAGAAAGTTTGTTTATCCATTCTCAGGTACGCAATTCAAAGAAAAGGGAGACCACGCTCCTAGGTGATTCACGTTCGTGCTAGGATTGAAGATCTTGCAGATTACCATCGACGTAAGTCAATCGGATCACGCGACAAAAGGTATTCTACTTTTTGTTACTTTATATGTATGTTTAATTAATTTAAAGGGTTAAGGTTCATCAAAGGAAAAATTTTAAAACATACTAAATCTATTTTTAGTCTCGCTTTCGCTGCGTGTACTACGATTTTTCCCTACTATGTACACATTATGTATGTTAATTTTTAAAATGTGGTACTAATTTTATACTTATACAACAATATATTTGTAATACCGTTATACCTAATACATTTCAATCTATATACATGATTATGTGAATATGACATATTATATATGTTAATTTTATAACTAATGTATGTTAATTTTTTAAACAGTTCTTTATATCTCCTAAATGTAGTTTTGATTTGTCAATGTTAAGGTTAATTGTGTAATTTTACTATCAGTTTATAAATAAATAAAATGGAACCCTAATCCTATTTGTACGTCGTTCATCACTTCAACCAAACATACCTCTCTCATTCTCTCTCTCTATCTGTGAACGCAACTAATGAGAAATGGCAGAGTTCATTATCTATACTAGGGAAGAGTTGGAACGCACTATCCAACATCTTCATGATCGTCTAGAATCATTGGCCAGTAGCAAATATCAGAGGTCAAATGTTGGTGATTCCAACAATCTGGGTTTAGAAAGGGAACATTTGCTACGAGGTATACAACGTCTTAAGGACCGTCAAGATGAATTGTCCACCACCATTTATCGCTGTCCATCTATTGTGAAAATCAAGTCCAAATCCTTTTCGGGTTCAGATGTTGCTGGTTCCTACCAGCTTGGTCTAGAGGACGGTTTCAAGTTGCTTAAGGATTATTTGAAGAAGATTAAACCTGATGGTAATTGGGATGAGGTTTGTGGAAATAATGCAAAGGAAATGTTGAACAAGTGATGACTCTTTTGTTATTTTTATATGTTTTTGTATCTGTCTTTTTTTAATGGTTTTTTTCTGTAATCACACCAGAAAGGTGTTGTTGAATTTGTGTTGACATCTCTGAAGATGTTTAGGTGTTTTTGTTCTCACCATTTATGGTGTGGTTGACTGGTTCTGTAATATCATATGTTTGATCATTGTCATTGTATTTCTGGTGATTTCATGAGGGTTGGAGGTAATTGCTGATGACCTGAAGGAATATAATATCGTATAAAGTATACTTGAAAAGTAATGGTGTTTGAACAAATTTTCAGATCGTAATTCAATTGATGTGATAGATTAATTGAAAATAAAAAATTCAAACTGTCTACACAATATCCAATGGATTTGGTGTTTGCGATTATAAAAATTTTCTTCAAGATATGCTGACCACTTAAATAAATTAATTATTTAAACAAAATTATTGATTGATAAATATAAATCTAAATACATTACTCATTTAAATATTACACTGTGTAGAGTAAATAATAACTATTATTAATGAGAATACGGAATCGTGATTTCTAATGATGTTAAATGGAGAAAATACAATGATATTAAATGTTGGAAATTAATTTTAGATGAACATCAATGTAAACTTGTAAAGTAACATTAAAAATCCGCGTGGCAAGTGTGCAATTGGCTTGGCAAGTAAGGACACATTAACTGGCCATACATTACGAAGCAATAAAAACCTATATTGAGTTTTGGAGAAAGCAATACTATCTTTTTGTTTGCCTATTTAATACAAATATTGATCATGCATTGGGTAATTAATTACAGCATAAAAATTTTAATTGATTTTAAACACTGATCACGCTTTGGGCAATTAATTACAGCCTATTGATTTTAAATACTGATCATGCATTGGGCAATTAATTACAGCCTATTAGGTTATCAAAACATAAAGATTTTAATTGATTTTAAATGCTGATTATGCATTGGGCAATTAATTACAGCATATTGGGTTATCAAAACATAAAGATTTAATTGAGTTTAAATACTGATCATGCATTTGGCAGTTAAGTAAAGCCTAACTTAACTACATTGGGCAGTAAAGCATTGGGCAATGCATTGGGCATTAGGTAATTAATTACAGCATAAAGATTTTAATTGATTTTAAACATTGATCATGCATTGGGCAATTAATTACAGCCTATTGGGTTATCAAAACATAAAGATTTTAATTGATTTTAAATACTGATTATGCATTGGGCAATTAATTACAGCATATTGGGTTATCAAAACATATACTGATCATGCATTGGGCAATTAATTACAGCATATTGAGTTATCAAAAAATAAAGATTTAATTGAGTTTAAATACTGATCATGATGTTTTCAGACTATTCATTGAACAAATTTCGTAGGGAAATGATTCAGTTGATATTGGACCTGTACAAATTTGTCATCCTCAGAAAATTGTATCAATGTAGTTATGATTTGTCAATGTTAAGGTTAATTGTGTAATTTTACCATCAGTTTATAAATAAATAAAATGGAACCCTAATTCATTTGTACGTCGTTCATCACTTAAATCAAACATACCTCTCTCATTCTCTCTCTCTATCTGTGAACGCAACAAATGAGATTAGGGTTCCATTTTATTTATTGATAAACTTATGGTAAAATTACACAATTAACCTTAACAAATCTTAAATTGACAACAATAATTTATTAACACCATCAACTGGTTGGATATGGTCAATCTGTTGATTTGATGGACTCATTTAATGATTTTGAAAAATGAAGCAAATAAATTCAAACCGCCATCACAATATCCAATGGATTTGATAGATGCAATCTGAATTAAATATTCTTCTAAGATTTGCTGACAGCAGTTTCTATATAATAATTGAAACAATTTAAATTCGATTCCACATCACAAAAACCAACTGAATCAAAAAATATTAAATAAGTTGGTTTAGCCGAGAAGATTAATTGGAAAATTAGATGATGATTAATAGTTGTTGGTAATATCAACTTGCACTACAAAAGATGTAGTAATAAATAAATACGCCTTCACTCTATCCAATGGATTTGATGGATTACAGTTGAATGAAATGTTTTTGTAGGGATTTGCTGAGTTAAATAAAAATATAATTATTGAAACATTTCGTATTCGTTTCCACATCAAACAAAATCAATTGAATTAAAAAAAAATATTAAATAAGTTGGTTCACAGAAAAAGATTAATGGGAAAACGAGATGACTATTACATTAACTTTTTGGTAATTTAAAGTTACACTCCAAAAGATGTAGTAAATACATAAATATTTATAAAATTTATTGCGGTAGTTCATCTGAAACGATTAATGGGAAATCGGGATCATGATTACTTCATCTGCATTCCAAGTAATTATTTAAACAATATTATAATCATTGGAAAATTGTATTAAGCAATATTAAATCGTATTACGGTTTCAACAAAAATAAATTGTAAACGTTAATGATTGATGATATCTTGTTTTAAATTATAATTATTCTTACAAAAGTACAAGTTAATTCAACTTTATCAATTAGTCCTGAAATAATAATTCAAATTCATTGAATCCAATCACAAAAGAAATTTACAAAACATGATCATGAAACCAAAAAAAAAGTCCAAGGTGTGATTAAAAGCACTTTACATAACAAAAGAGTGAAAAAAAAAAGGTACTAAAAACTGCATTAGTCCTTCAACATATCCTTTGCATGACTTTGGTCAACCACATCCCAATTGCCTTTCAGATGAACCTTCTTCATATAATCCTTAAAAAGCTTAAACCCGTCCTCCATACCTAGATTGTAAGCACCAGATACATCCTTTCCAGTAAAATGTTTGAAATTGATTTGATCAACAGCAGGGTGGCGATAAAGCTTATAGTTGACTGCAATTATATCGCGTTCCAGTTTCTGTATGTCACGAACCATCTTCTCTTGATTATCATGGTCGGAGTTGGAGTCAGTTTTCAATTTCTTTGTCGAAGTTGGTGAAGGGTTTTCTATGGTGGAGAAACAAAGAAAAATCAGATTTAAAATACACAAAAAGAAAGAGTAAAGAGAAAGAGTAGAGAGAAAGAGTAGATATGGAGACAAAACGTTATTTGGTGAATATATACATAGAGTAAACATAAAGAATAGTCACAATTTTTGGCATTCAATTCGGTGCCAAACACCTGGAATCCAAAACGGTCAAAGTAAATATATAATATATAAGTCATAATTGTTGGCATTTGGTGCCAATCAGACCCTTTGGAATCCAAACCGGTGTGACATAATTTCATATAACTTAAGGGTATAGTTCAGTAATGTGTTATCGTATACAATCTTATTCAACTTTGATTGCAAATATAAAATATTATACTGTGAGTTTAACATGGGACCAAGCATGAATTGAACAATTATACACATTACTGATAACATACATAAATGACTATATGGGAAAATGAATTGACCTGTTGTAACTACTATATGTTAACTCGTCATTTGTAGTATTGTGTGCATGTGGGAGGGGAATCATATGATATATGTATAACATTGATATCCTTTGATATAAACATTACACTATGAATGTGCATTCAACACTTTATTTGCATATGGGGACAACAATTGGATAGTCGGATAACGATTTGTACTACCGTTATAACTAATAAATTTCAATTAATATGAATCACTATATGGGAAAATGATTTGACCTGTTATACACATGTATGAATAATTCGGTAACTAATATATGTTAACTCGTCATTTGTAGTATTGTGTGCATGTGGGAGGGGAATCATATGATATAGGTATAACATTGATATCCTTTGATATAAACATTACACTATGAATGTGCATTCAACACTTTATTTGCATATGGGGACAACAATTGGATAGTCGGACAACGATTTGTACTACCGTTATAACTAATAAATTTCAATTAATATGAATGACTATATGGGAAAATGATTTGACCTGTTGTACACATGTACGAATAATTCGGTAACTAATATATGTTAACTCGTCATTTGTAGTATTGTGTGCATGTGGGAGGGGAATCATATGATACATGTATAACATTGATATCCTTTGATATAAATATTATACTATGAATGGGAATCATATGATACAGGTATAACATTGATATCCTTTGATATAAACATTACACTATGAATGTGCATTCAACACTTTATTTGCATATGGGGACAACAATTGGATAGTCGGACAATGATTTCTACTACCGTTATAACTAATAAATTTTAATTAGTATGAATGACTATATGGAAAAATGAATTGACCTGTTGTACACATGTAGGAATAATTCGGTAACTACTATATGTTAACTCATCATTTGTAGTATTGTGTGCATGTGGGAGGGGAATCATATGATATAGGTATAACATTGATATCCTTTGATATAAACATTACACTATGAATGTGCATTCAACACTTTATTTGCATATGGGGACAATAATTGGATAGTTGGACAACGATTTGTACTACCGTTATAACTAATAAATTTTAGTTAATATGAATGACTATATGGGAAAATGATTTGACTTGTTGTACACATGTACGAATAATTCGGTAACTAATATATGTTAACTCGTCATTTGTAGTATTGTGTGCATGTGGGAGGGGAATCATATGATATAGGTATAACATTGATATCCTTTGATATAAACATTACACTATGATTGTGCATTCAACATTTTATTTGCATATGAGGACAAGAATTGGATAGTCATATGATAGGGAAGATAAAACATTATTTTATTTTATTTTTATTCTTAAATGGATTCTGGATATTAAAGAAATGAAAGAGGAATAAACATGTGCAATAAATGCATCATTTGAGATAATGTTTTATGTTTTATGGTGCAATAAAAAAACCTAAAACTCTAAACAACATAAATAAAACCCTTAGAAACCCTAAAACTCACTCTCTCTCTCTCTCACTCTCACTGTCTATCTCTGTCTCTCTCTTTCTCTCTCTCACGTCTGCTGTGTACATCCATCAATCTTCAAACAATCTTCAAACAATCTACAACCCGCCAGGTTGGTTACATTTTTTTTCTGTTATTTTATAACTTCGGATTAATATATTTGTAATTTAATAATTTTGATTTAATATATTACAATTTGTTGTGATGATTATTGGTTTTCATATGTAATTAGAAGAAGCAAAGATGAAAATTTATACTCGACTATGTCTGATAATGGTGTGCTGGTTTATCGCATTCATACCTAGATGGTGTAGCCACGTTTTCATGATTTTTAGTTTGTTTAAAGTTAACCGGATTGTTATATTTAAAAAAATTGTCTTAATTTATAGCTGCAGCTAAGTTTGAACTTGTTTAAATTTTATATATAATCTTATTCCGCGATATTATACTTGTGTAATTAGTGTTTGCATGTAATTGATCTAACTTTTAGATTGTTATTTTTGAAAATTAGATAAATCTGGATATTATTATAGCTTTTTTTTATTGAAAAATAGTAGCAGTTGCAATTTGTTTGTTTAGTTGGGGAAGGTTTTATTCATATTCTCTCACTTGCACAATAAAAGGTTTTGTTAATGTCATCTTCCTCTTCTTCAAACGTACGTGGGTATGAGGAGGGAAAATGCAAATGTGGGCTACCATTGAGAGAACATCTAGCCATAACACCTTGGAACTATAAAAGACTATTCGAAGGGTGTTCCAAAGGAAAGGTTAGTGAACTATAAGTGACTGTTTTAATTTATACTTATATAGATTGATTTATGAACTAATAGAGCTTACATTTCTGGTTTTAAACTACAGAAAGAATTTGGTGGATGCAATTACTTCAAATGGTTGGGTCCTGAAGTACCGGTTACAATTATCTCAGCTGATATCTCATTGAATGAAGAATTGCAGAGGTTACAAAGGGAATTTCATAGGTCGGAACGACTTCATCGGTTCTACGAAAGCGAAAATATGGGCTTAACAAATCGTGTTCGGGTGTTGGAGTTTGATTTGGCTAAGAAGAGGGCAACCATTCAGAAAACTAGGGCTTTTATATTTCTATCTTCGATTGCCATTCTTTGGTTGCTTTGTAAATTCCCATACAATGTGTAGTATGGAGTAATCGAAAAATATCAAATGTTATATACCCTGTAACGTAAAATTACTATGGTTCTTGTAATTTCATTTTATTTAACGTGATCGCATTGTTTCTATAGATTTATAGTACTGTGTTCTTCATATTAGGTTATTTATGTTGTACCTTATTAATTGCAATCAGAGGTAAGGTAAGTCCAGGTTTTGAGTTGGAGGATAATTTTTTTTTTAAAAAAAAGCCCAAACAGGGCGCCACAAGCCGGCAAAAACCAGACAAAGCTGGGAAAGGAGAAAAACAAAACATGATAAAACAAAGAAAAGCAGAGGAAAACGAGCAGAGAACACCACAAAACAGTTGGAGGATAATTTTGGTTAACTATGTATATGGTAACTTTTATAATCATTAAAAACTTCTAGGCCATCTTTGAAGCAGTTGTTCAGCTTTAGACACATAATTATTTAATTCGATCGTCATTCTCTAAACATAATCTAAAACTTTTACATTTACGAACAACCTCTTTAAACATATTGGCTCATTGTGGCCTAGTACAAAATATGCAAACCACATGGCTCGCTGTGGCCCATTTAAATTTCAATGGAAGTTAGCTAGACCACATGGACACATAATTTGCATATAGAAAATTATGTGTCCTTGTGGTCCAGCTCAAAATCCATAAATCAAAGAAAGTACATGTCAATTAAAATCATACAGCAAACAACTCAAAGAGAATTATCAACACAACAAACAATAACGAAAATTACTAACATTCATGAGAATTAAATAACAACCCAGTGACAACCAAATAAATCCAAATGCATCATCAACCCAAAACACTAATGAAAGTGACTAACTGTCTGATTCTCTTTTTGGACAATTACGCCAGTCATGCCCAGAAATGTGGCATATATATACGGCACTGATTTGGTCTTTTACGCTTCTGCGGCTTGCCTGCTGGTGTAGTAGGTGCAGTCGGACCAGTGGGTCTGCCTTTGGTCTTCACAACATTTGGCTCTTTTAAAATTTGGCTCTTTGTACTAGAATCATCACCATTTTTGTTGTAATTATTTCAGAACTCATCATCCAACCCTTGCAGAGTATTTCTCAGAATATTGAGTTCCCTTTTAATCAAATTGAAACCTTCTTCGATTTGGCTCCCACGGTGACAGATATAGTTGCACTCTGCACTCAATGAAGCGAACCGGGCAATATCAACACTCTTCAAACAGTCATCGTTGGGCTGGAGATGGATATGAACGTCATCTGCAGCTGACTTCGTCCACCTCTTAAATATCAAGGACTTTGGAATCTTTGTAATGTTCTCCACTTTCATAACATAAAACATATGACAGCAAGGAATTCCTTTATGTTGTGACAACTTGCAGTCACACGAAAGTATTGGCAGCTTGTGCTTTGACGAATCCCAATCACCATCCTTAATGACTTGCTGAAAATCAATTCTGTCCTTATAGTAAAAAACACTTACAGTCTTTTTATATGGAGAATCATATTCGGTGAGAACGTATTCGACTTCATTCTCCTCATTCTATGGTGCAAAGTGTGAATACTTTATTGAATCGTTGATCTCTTTAGTAATGTCACAACAGATACGATAAGTGTAGATGGAAGATGCATGCTTCTCCAACGCCTTCATGTGGCTTAAGATAACTGGACTCTTAGTGTTTGAAGCATATTCGTCAGTAAAGAAATTGTTTCTTAACCTCATGAGTGCCCTGTCGATTTGAGGGAATAAGTCGAACAATTTCTCACGGCTGCAAACATATTCTTTCATGTAATTATTCATTGACTCTAATCTTTGAGTGATGCGCATTCCGGCAAAAAAATAGCCCTTGGAATATGTTTCTACCCATCTATGCCTCTTTTCGTACATCATATTAACCCAAATGTTTTCTTCCAGATCGTGTTGTTTTATCATTTCATTCCAACATTCATCAAATTTGTCCTCGTCTATGTGGTCAAAGATGAAGGATCTAAAGGTCGATGACTTCTTTGTGACGTTAATGTGAGCACATGCGTTTCTTGCTACGTGCAATCCGCAGACCTTGTGCTGACAGTTTGGAAATACCTCATCGATTGTGTTGACAGTGAATTTTGGATCGTTGAAAAGTCAACCGCCAACCAATAACACGTAGGCAAATCGAAGCTTTAACCAATATAGGGTTGAATAATCAAAGCCTTTTTCTCCACGTGGATGTGATACAATTTGTTCATATTTGAGGATAGTAATATAGAAAAGCAGGAAATAAAGAATAAATCAAACATAACACATGTTTTACGTGGTAAAACCCCAAGGCGGGGAAACATCCACGGTGCCCGTGACGGCGAGAAGAGATCCACTATGAATAAAATAATTACACACTCAATACTCGCTTTCTCTCAGATAATTGCTTATGAGTCGTATCTCTTTTCTCATGTCAGTGTAAATTGCTCATGATCTCCTCTCTTATAATGAGTACATGGTTGTATTTATATGGTTCGATCTAGGGTTACCCTAGTTCTTGTCGTATAAGTGGTGGATTCATTAATTAGAATCTTTGTAGGATTCCGGTAGAGTAGACCAATTATGACTCGTTTCCCGTTTGGTGCTTATCCTTCTGGAAGCTTCTAATCCTTTCCAGATTAGACTTCTCTGGTATTGGAGAGGAAATAGGGATATTTCCTTATTGGAATATTATCCTGAGATTTTGTATCTATGCAAATCTCTTCCTGATATGGCGTATCTTGGTAAGGCTGTATTTCCCGTTTTTGGCTGAGCAGAATCTTGGCCGAGCAGATTCCTGGCCGAGTAGAATTTTGGCCGAGCAGATTCCTGGCCGAGTAGAATCTTGGCCGAGTAAAGATCTTCGGCGAGCAGGATCTTCGCTCATTAATATCTCTTTAACTAGACGACTTTACTTGGCACATACGCTTCTAACTTCCATATTTAGTTTTCTTGATGACGTGTCCATACCTAGTGACGTGTCCTTGGTCAGCGTTCCTTTCATTGACTGGTTGACTTTGGATGACGTGGAATTACTGTACTTCCGTATTAAACGTTATCTTTGCTGACGTGTCATGCTGACGAAAATATACATACAACAATACCCCCATAAATACTTCGAGCCGAACAAGCGACTTGATCTATTCATTCCTTCATTTTGGCGAGTAGTATTTATCGTGTTCCCTTTTGAGTGCAAACTTCAGCATTTAATGCTTTTTTGCATGACCGCTTCTTCTGTTGTTCTTCGCATCATTTTTTTTTCGTACTTCTATTACTTTCCGTTTGTGCGAGTGCTTTGTTCACCATCATTCTTCTGACCGAGAAGTATTCCATTGTTCAATGCTTTCATCGCCGTGTAAATAATCTCCTTAAATGGCGAAGTCACTGATTGTGAGACAATTATGATCGATGTTGATGCTCTGGTGAAGTGTCGATTACTTTCAGTGTGTATTTGCCGTTTATTTGTCGTTTATCATCTTTACCAACGTGGTTGGCTGTGGAGTGGATGATGTCATTATGGCGAGTAAAGCAACATGATAAATAGCTGGTCAACCCGAGAGGGCTGCCAATCGTGTAGTTTAGTTGTCCCCTTTTTTGCATTTATTTTGTTAGGGCCTTTCGGCTGATATTCCTGCAAAAAGAAAACACCTTGTTTGTATAAGAATAATTTTAACTTCTTACTTGCATTTGGCTCTGATTATGTTCAATAAACTGCCTTGTTTCACGAGCCCTGCTGAGTTAAATAGTCACAGCGAGCTGAGTTATTCTAGTTACGGCGAGTTGAACTGCCACAATGAGCTGAATAGGTTGACACCTAAGATTTGATGCTCGAATGCTTTTAAGTCTCTTCATTCCGATGAGGTCCCGACTTTTTGATACTTCACTCGGTCTTGTTAAAACGATATATATATATATATATATATATATATTTGTTAAGCTACCATTGTTGAATTTTTGGTTTAAGGCTCAAAGCCTTCTTTGTTCAGCTGCAATTGCTAAGTTTTTGGCTTAGGCGCAGGGCCTTTTTTGTTATTCAGCTGTCATTGCTGAGTTTTCGGCTTAGGCGCAAGACCTTTTTTTGTTATTCAGCTACCATTGCTGAATTTTTGGTTTAAGGCTCAAAGCCTTCTTTGTTCAGCTGGCATTGCTGAGTTTTCGGCTTAGGCGCAATGCCTTTTTTGTTGTTCAGCTGCCATTGCTGAGTTTTCGGCTTAGGCGCAGGGCCTTTTTTGTTGTTCAGCTGCCATTGCTGAGTTTTTGGCTTAGGCGCAGGGCCTTTTTTTGTTGTTCAGCTACCATTGCTGAATTTTTGGTTTAAGGCTCAAAGCCTTATTTGTTCAGCTGCCATTGTTGAGTTTTCGGCTTAGGCGCAGGGCCTTTTTTGTTGTTCAGCTGTCATTGCTGAGTTTTCGGCTTACTCAGTGTTTTGTCGAGACGTATCTGACCATACACCAAGTCTTTAAGGCTCAAAGCCTTATTTGTTTAGCTGCTATTGCTGAGTTTTCAGCTTAGGCGCAGTGCCTTTTTTGTTGTTCAGCTACCATTGCTGAATTTTTGGTTTAAGGCTCAAAGCCTTCTTTGTTCAGCTGCCATTGCTGAGTTTTCGGCTTAGGCGCAGGGCCTTTTTTGTTGTTCAGCTATCATTGCTGAGTTTTCGGCTTACTCAGTGTTTTGTCGAGACGTATCTGACCATACACCAAGTCTTTAAGGCTCAAAGCCTTCTTTGTTCAGCTGCCATTGCTGAGTTTTCGGCTTACTCAGTGTTTGTCGAGACGTATCTGACCATACACCAAGTCTTTAAAGCTCAAAGCCTTCTTTGTTCAGCTGCCATTGCTGAGTTTTCGGCTTACTCAGTTTTTGTTGAGACGTATCCGACCATACACCAAGTTTTTAAGCATACTATTGGGACGTCTCCTTCTTTTACTTATATTGTTATTAAGTGCTAGTTTTTTCGACCCCTAGCGTTTCTTTCGACCGCTATCTTTTGAGTGCTTATCCTGCACTTTTGAGGGGTCACGCTTGCCAATGGTAGCGAGCACCAATTGGTCTTTTTGCATTTTTCTAACTCAGGCTGCTCTGACGTTTTCGTATTTAGAGCCTGCTATGGTTGTGGGTACCCATTCACTGGTGTTTACTTTGTCATTGTTGAGAATGTTCTACCTTCGCTTGAATTTCTACATGCACCGAGATGAAACTCGTTTTGCGCGCATTGATACGAAGCTCGATACCTGTGCTAAGGTTCTTATCTTTTCTTTCTATGCCAAACATGTGAGCAGCATTTGCACAAATTATAAATATACATGTATATACTTTAGTAATGCTGAACAAAAATAGTTGGATCCATGTACAGTATTGGTGATGGTCATCGTTCGGGATACAATATCCATGGATTCATGTTGGGTGCTTTACTTATAAGAACACTTAGCATGATAAACAAGAAGTATATATTTTGACAGAAAAGCATACAGTGTACAGCTTATAATTTTAATTAATTAGCAGCAGAAAAATAAGCACCATGATATCCTATCATGTTATTGAGATGCAAGATAATAACAAGTAATGATAATTAAACCAAAACATACCTCCAAGCCCGACCGATTTTGACAATGTCATTAAGCGCTTTTGAAAACACTTTTATCAAGATAACAGTCTTGATTAAATTCCAAAAAATCGTTATTTGATTTATTATTTAATACGCCGGATGGATATCTTTTTCGCATAATGATTTGATAAAATTGTAATACTAAACAGATATGTAAATTAACTAACCTTGGTCACTCACCGAACCTGAAGTTTAGTTGTATTGCTTTCAGATACTTTGTCTTTGAGCGGTTCTATATTTTTTTTTTTTGTCGGGGCGGAAAAGTGACTTTCGTAAAAACTACTTTCACAACTGCGAACTTCCTTACGGTAAAATCTTCTGCTCCCATAGCCCCCCAGCAATTGTTGTAAATAGGTTTAGGCTTGTTGAAGCGCTTTTAACACCGCATCCACCCCCTTTTTTTCTTGTGTGCGCTGGATTATGTTTCGGAGTATGGTGGTAAGGTTAGAAATTCCTTAGTGTCTAAAAGATCCACACTAGTTTGTGGATGCGCCGAATGATTATCCATGATTGCTGCCTGTGACCCACTGCAATGATTCCATTAAGACCTGACTTCTCTTCTCGGCTGATCTTTCTTGTAGACCAGGCTAGTATTTCTCATAGATCAAGCTTCTTCTACTCGGCTGGTCTTTCTTATTTCGACAGCCAATAGTGTGGTGATATCCAGTAATTGACTGATGCCATCTCGGTTTGGAGTTTCATTGACATGTTTGATCAGGAAGTTTAGAAGAACTTTTATCTAGGCCGATTCCTGATGAATTTTGCTATATAATAATCTTAGCAGATGGTTAGTCAAAGCACAGTTTATTAGTGCATGTGAGTGAAGTTTGCACATGTAATAATAATTATGCATTTTAATGAGACCGAATAAAATTGAAGCAACTCATTCATACTTGGTAATGGTTAGTGTCCGAATATAGTGTCCATAAATTCGTATTTTGACAATATGTGCCATGTGCGTCGAAGCTATAAAAGCTGGTAAGCATACTCATTAAGCGGGCATTGTATGCTATCTATTAATTTGTACATGCATATTATGTGTTGCGTATGAGAGTAACAGGCATAGACAACATGTGGGGGTAATATAAAGTAAAGAGAAATACAACAAGTTCGTGCATGCTACGGATTTATATGTGACAGTATAACAATATGAAGAAGTAGACATAATTTAATATATCTAGATTAAAGAAATTATATGTTTCAAGTATCATAGACTCATCTTCGATCTCACCAATGTATTAGGCATATCAAATATTCCGAGTGTTAAATTTGGCAAAACTTATGCTCAAAAGACTGAATTTGGTTGAACTAAATTGTATTCAGTCAATCCAATATGGATTTTTAAATAACAGTTGACATAATATATTTTAATCATCAATAATAAAGATTGTGGCGTACCTGTTGCCGATTGAATTTGCTTTGGTGAAGGTAATAGTGCACCTCCAAATCAAAGTGATTTGTACACATATTTAAAGAGAATTTATATTTACAGACTATGTCGTTTCTAATTACCTATTAGCTAATTCACATTATTATAAGTGAAAGTGAGAGCGTACCTCCTTGCCCGAACAATTCCGGTACTGCATTTAAACGCTCTCGGAAGCACTTTTTACCAAGATCAAAGCCTTGGTTAAATTCCACTGAGTTTTTGGACAATTTTCTTTTATTTTACCATATACGACTATGTATATTCTCTGCTCGCACAATAGAACGACAAAATCGTAAAATTAAACAATGTGTAAATTGGCTTACCTCGGCCACTTACCAAACCTGGTGTGTAGTTTTTTTTTTTATTCTTGGATCCTTTGTTGTTGGATAAGTCAGTAACGAAGAGCCGAATGAGCTTTAGTTGAGAATTGATTTTGGGTCCTTTCTTTCCTTTTTTGCTGAACTGCAACGTTCTGGAGGTCATCAAATATTCCTCGAGCTGAATTGTGTCGCGGACCACATGTCCTCGGAAGGCTCCGTGCGTCTAGTTTGCAGCAAAATTCGCGGTTCGTGATTCCGTGCTTTCTGGAGAGAGTTACCTCTGTTTTAGCGACCGGTGGTCAGATCAGACAGTTCTCCGCAAGTGACTTTCTTCAATATTTTGGAAGCCATAAAAACTTTCATAGGTCAAACTAGATTGTGGACCATATATTTTCGGAAAGGTCTGCATGTCTAGTTTCCAACGGTTTTTACGGCTTGTGGTTTCGATGTTTGTAGAGGAAGATATGCTTGTTTTAGTGCTCGATGGTCAGATCAGAAAATCTTCCGCGAATTGCTTACTTTTGTGTTGCGGGGGCCACCAAATATTGCACAAACCGAACTGGGTTGCGTACCATATATGCTTGGAAAGATTTTGAGGTCTAGTTTCCAGCGGCTTTTACAGTTCGCAAATCCGAATTCGGTAGAGGGAGATATGCTCACTTTAGTGTACAATGGTCAGATCAGAAATCTATACGCGATCTGGTTTCTTCAATATTGCGGAAGCCACCAAATATTGCTTGAATTGAACTAGGATACGAACCATATATGCTTGGAAAGCCTTGGATGTCTAGTTTCTAGTGGTTTTTACGGTTTGTGAATCTGACTTCTGTAGAGGGAGATATGCCCACTTTAGTGCGCATTGGTCAGCAATTCCGAGATTCTGGACAACTCTCTTCTCGTTTCTTTCGTGAGCTGTCGGAATGGGAAAGCAATTCCTCGGACGGATTTTTGATACTTTAAAGCTCTGAGTATTGCTATCGCAATATTTTTCCTTCGGATTTGGTCACGGCCACGGCTCCTGCCACGGGTTCTGTAGTTAATCCACTCCCTAACACATCCAATAGTCGTTTGTTGGGTGCTTTAAGTGTTGGATACATCAGAATTCCTTCTGCGGTCTGTTCATGAGGGTTCCTCGGAGTTGAGTTCAGCCCCCTTCTTCTAGTGCCAATTGTTGACGGTGAATTTTGGATCGTTGAAAAGTCAACCGCCAAACAATAACACGTAGGCAAATCGAAGCTTTAACCAATATAGGGTTGAATAATCAAAGCCTCTTTCTCCACGTGGATGTGATACAATTTGTTCATATTTGAGGATAGTAATATAGAAAAGCAGGAAATAAAGAATAAATCAAACATAACACATGTTTTACGTGGTAAAACCCCAAGGCGGGGAAACATCCACGGTGCCCGTGACGGCGAGAAGAGATCCACTATGAATAAAATAATTACACACTCAATACTCGCTTTCTCTCAGATAATTGCTTATGAGTCGTATCTCTTTTCTCATGTCAGTGTAAATTGCTCATGATCTCCTCTCTTATAATGAGTACATGGTTGTATTTATATGGTTCGTTCTAGGGTTGCCCTAGTTCTTGTCGTATAAGTGGTGGATTCATTAATTAGAATCTTTGTAGGATTCCGGTAGAGTAGACCAATTATGACTCGTTTCCCGTTTGGTGCTTATCCTTCTGGAAGCTTCTAATCCTTTCCGGATTAGACTTCTCTGGTATTGGAGAGGAAATAGGGATATTTCCTTATTGGAATATTATCCTGAGATTTTGTATCTATGCAGATCTCTTCCTGATATGGCGTATCTTGGTAAGGCTGTATTTCCCGTTTTTGGCTGAGCAGAATCTTGGCTGAGCAGATTCCTGGCCGAGTAGAATCTTGGCCGAGTAAAGATCTTCGGCGAGCAGGATCTTCGCTCATTAATATCTCTTTAACTAGACGACTTTACTTGGCACATACGCTTCTAACTTCCATATTTAGTTTTCTTGATGACGTGTCCATACCTAGTGACGTGTCCTTGGTCAGCGTTCCTTTCATTGACTGGTTGACTTTGGATGACGTGGAATTACTGTACTTCCGTATTAAACGTTATCTTTGCTGACGTGTCATGCTAACGAAAATATACATACAACAGATTGCCTATCGCATTGCTTCGTCTCCGTCCGTCATTATAGAAAGGGGATGCTTGCTACCTGATCGGTTCATTTCTATACATGTTTTAGGCCCCGAATTCCTATTATTTATGCTTTGTTCTCGAGTAAATTAGGTTGTTTAATGTGTTTGTTGAGCATGTGTAGGTCCACTCCGTTCAAGTGGTGTTAAATCTTATTTTGGAAGAAAAAGAATCAAAAGATGGAGAAAAGGAGCAAATTGGAAGAAACAATGAAAAGATGATTTTCGGCCAGTGCAGAACCTCTATGTTGTGGGGCCCATATCTCTCAGCTCCGATTGAATTTGTGTCCTACCACCCATGGATTGAAAGCCCCAGAAGTCTAGTTTCCAGCGCACTTTTCGGATCGTACGATATTCCTAGAAGAAGTTATGATTGATTTAGTGACCGAATGTCAGGGCTGAAATGTTTACCGTTGACCAGACCGCCCCCCGTGCAACTTGCCTGGGCAGCGAGCCAGAACAGAACAATTCCGCTTCTTGTGCAGCTGTGGAGGCAACTTGCCTGGGCAACGACCTGGGCAGCAGTAATTCATAAAATTGGTTCGTTTGGGACAGCAAGTGACCTATTTTCGAGAGGATTATATATAGAAATTGATATCTTATTTTGAGAGGAGAGCCACCACAAGGGGATTAGACCCAAAAACACCATTCTTTCACATTGATTCATTCCATTGATTCTTTCATTCACATCATCCATCCTTGGAGGATTCTTGGAAGCAAGAAGAAGGAGATTTCCAGCCAAGAAGCTATCAAGATAAATATGGGTTTTCTCTACATCTCTTCTATGTTTTTGTTCTCTCCATTGATGAGTAACTAAACCTTTATTAGGGGATTGATGTAACCAATTTTGGACAACTATATGTAATCAATTAGTCTATCTTTTGTTAATCAATTGGGTTTTAGTCTTGTCTATTGAATTAACTGCTCTACATTACTTATTCATATTATTTTGTGGCCTCAATTGATATGGGTTTGTGATTTAGTTTATCCATGAGATTAGGGTTTAGATGTGAATGGCCTTTTCCATTTAAACCATGATCATAAGCTTAATAGATTTTGAAAGTTAATGTTTGTATGGCCTTGTTGCATTGATTTGGCTTAGAGTTTTGTTCTAAAGGATTTCGTTACTATTACTTGATACATGGCCTTTGTGCAAGTGGTAGGAAAGAGATTCGTTCTTAATTGTTTATCAAAACAAGCCCTAAACTTTATTGAAGTATTTATTGAGACTGATTGAGAGCATTGAGTGTCTAAGAAAGGTGCATCGATTCCCTAGTTTTTCTCTCCATATATTCATTCCTTGTGTGTGATCTTTGATTTGATTTGATTCGATTTTAGTCTTTAGTTCAAGTAGTCATAGTTTAGGTTAATTTTAGAATTAAACAATTTCCAAAACAAAGCATTATGCAATTTAGTTTTTCGCACTTAGAGTAATCCTTGCTAGATTAATTGGCTTTGACCGATAGAATCGCCGATCCCAGTGAACGAACTTTCTTAGTAAATTGAACACAGATTTTACTCCATCACTACCCATTGAATCCATGAGTTTAGTAAGGGCCCATTTGTATGAAGTAAAAGTCTCGTCTAACAAAAGTGTAGCACCAAATACACAAGTTGCACTATAGTTGTTGACACCGACAAATAAAACCAAAGGCTTGCCATAGGCATTTGTCTTGTAAGTGGTATCAAAAACAAGAACATCTCCGAAGCACTTGTACTCGAATAGAGAATGGGAGTCCCTAGCAAGCCTATCATCATCATTTGTGTTGAACCTACAGTAAAAGTTTGCTTCAGTAAATGCCTTTGACTCGAGATACGAAATTGCCGCTTGTTAATCGCTTTCAAAAGCTTTTGATTGTCTCAACTTAGCAATCTTCTTATACATGTCCTTCTGAGTGAATCCAATTTTGGAGTATCCTCCCTTTTGGTCAACCATGTACTCAAATGTTTGACAACCTCTTATGCAGTTTTTGCCCATGGCGTCAATTTGGGCATAGTCACCTTCATCTAAGTTTCTGTGAGATCGATGGGATGAAACCTCACAAAAAGTTGCTAGTTTGTGTGAATGATCATCCATGAATACCCTTACGCTGTACTTTAATGTATCACTGTCTAGGCCAATTGAGAAACAAGCTTTGCAATTTTGTCTTGTCTACAGCCTTGGGTTGCGTTTCCTATTTTTATTGGTCAAATACTCCTCCCTTCTTGATCCCTGCTTATCACAAACCCACTTTCTCCTTAATACTCTACCTTCACGATCATGGTCCAAGTTTGTCGCTCTTATACCAAACCCATTACCCCTAGCATAACCAAGATAAAACGACCTAGCATCATCCACAGAATCGAATTTCATATTGTTGATCTGATTGATATCAACATCTTGATTGCCACTGCCTTCCCATGACGAAAATTGCACAGAATTCACCCCAGTAGAACACATATTATTTGGTGTGAAAAACAATCCTTCCTTGTTGTCAGGCTTACTTTGCGATCCACTCCCATCCATTACTATACAAAGTCAAAACAGGATGATCGAAGTATAAGTAAAATTTTAATCGCAAAAAAATGTGTTGATCGAAGGATAATGAAAGTAATAGCAAACAAAAAATAATATTGATGCGAGGAAACACCGACATTTTGAACATGCATCTTTCAGCATAGAAATTATATTTTGAACATGCATATTTCAGCATAGAAATTATAGAAATTATAGAAATTATAGAAATATCACTATAAAGATAACATACAGAAACAATTACATACAGGAAAACATTATTGATTCTATGAATTCGAACACTAATTCAACTTCATATTGATTTCGAAACTAATCAAAACAACTGTATGGATGTATTGTAGAGATGAGATAAAAAGAAAGATTCAAACAATAAGTAATTTCATATTGAATTCAAAGCTTACTGACAAAAAGAACAATTCAAACAATAAGCTAATTCATATTGAATTCGAAGCTAACCGAAAAAAGCCATGGATGAGACATACCTGTGAGATCAAACTTGAGGAAGCAAAAAAGAATAGGTTGGAGATGAGATTTCAATACGAACGCAATTAGACAAGTCAGACCACCAGACCGAAACACCAATGAGCAAGATGAATGATCGATTGAAGTGGATGTTTACCAGTGAGATCAAACTTGATGAAGCATAAAAGAATAGGTTGTAGACGAGATTTTAATATGAATGCATTTGAGTCTGAACACCATAACGAAACACCAATCAGAAAGACGAATGTTCGATTGAAGTGTTTGAGCTGGTAACAAATAAAAAGTTCACAACAGTTTTTGAGCTGGTAAACCAGAAAAGTTAAAGAAGAAACTAGCATTGGGAAGAAAAAGAGTTGGATTTGCAAAGGAGAAGAAGTGTTTTTGTACGTTTAAATAAAAAGAGTTGGATTTGGAAGGGAGAAGAAAATTGCGTTGGGAAGGAGGAAAATTAAAAACGGTAACTATTGGGTTTTGTGAAGAACAAACGGTCATTAGGTCTTGTGACCAGCTAAGAAGGTAATATTAGGATGCATAGGAAATCACAACAACTTTAAAACATAACCATTAGATGTGAAAGTTGGACAAATCAAGGGTCAAGATTTGATGAGCTGGATTTTTTTTTAAAGGTGTATAGAAACACCGGTGTTCTATAGATTGTCTCAACCATAAATCATACTTTGGGGATTTTAATAGGTTAAGATATAATAGATAATATAATAAACTAGAAAAGTAAATAACAATAATATAAAGAGAAATTGAATAGATAGAAGTCCTACATCAACAATACTAGATAAGAGAATGGTCCTAACAATTAATGATAGATATTAGGGATTTAATTACACAAGTTACAATAAAAAAAAAAAAAAGTAATACATAAGGAAATCACCCATAGGCCTCTTTTTTTAATGCTCAATCCTTGCTTTCCTTTGATGTTCCTAGTGCAAAGAGTGGGAGAAGAGGATATGTCTAGATAGGTGAAGTCATATGGAGAGTGACAAAGGACATGGATGGAGAAGATGGGAAGAGAGGAAGGATTTAGGTGAGGTAGTCTAGTTGTTTGTTGATGAGATTGGAGAGGAGAAATGGGTGGATTAGGAATGGTGGAAGTAGGAATTTCTTGCTTCACAAGTTGTGTCAAGAGTATATTCAAAGGCGAAAATAGGATGAATTTATAGTATTTTCAAAATAGGTCATGAGTGGATAATTACCAAAAGACCCCCTAAGTTTGCACTATTGCCATTTTGGCCCCTCTAGGGGTGCATTGTGTAATTTTCATGCCAAAACTCACCAATCAGAGTTGACACAGTGGCTGTCGCTGTGAGACTTCAATGGTGACGCATAAAAGGGCGACACTGGGGCGAAGTAATCAGGTCCAGAACAAGTCCCTGTCGCCATGGCGACATCGAAGAGCAAATGGCGACATTGATTTTCGCCATAGTGTCACGGTTTGAGAGGTGGTGACAGAGGAGGCGTGATTGGAAGATCACGGCTGGAGATTCGGTGGTGATGACGAGTTGAATCGACACCGAGCAGCCTTACTTTGAGCTCACCATTCGTTTGCACCGGAAAACGGCCAGAGATAGGTCACTTTTCGACGACTGTAGGAAGCAAGGGTTTTGGCTGCAACAATGGTGATCAGGCGAGAGGAAGAAGATGAAGTGAGGTTGAAGGTGGGGTGTACTCAGTAATCGGGCCGGGTGCATTTGGGTGTAAGGTTTGTCCTTTCTGGGGTGCATTAAGCACTAATATGGGGTGCACACATGCCTTCTCTATCAGTTTTAGGCAAGCGATTGGGCCTTGTGTTGTCGGCCACGCAATTGGGTGCATTTAGAACTGATTTGGGGCACGTTTAGAGGCCTACACCCTCCTCCTAAATGCGCCGCTTCACTAATGCTGACGTGGTGCCCATGCCTGATTTCCTTAGCGAATTACGAAACGCCCCCTAATCTCTTCCAATATTGCAGAAACTTCAATCTTTGCCTTATATTTTACGCTTTTGCCCCTAGTTTCTCCAAATTACTACAAAGCCCTTGAACTTTGTAAATACCTGAAAATACTTAATTAACAACATTAAAACATGGGGAAATACCCGAGAATCAAGCGTAAAGAATATGAAATAAGGGTACAAACGCGCCGCTTCACTAATGCTGACGTGGCACCCATGCCTAATTTCCTCGGCGAATTACGGAATGCCCTCTGATCTCTTCCAATATTGTAGAAACTTCAATCTTTGCCTTATATTTTACGCTTTTGCCCCTAGTTTCTCCAAATTACTACAAAGCCCTTGAACTTTGTAAATACCTGAAAATACTTAATTAACAACATTAAAACATGGGGAAATGCCCGAGAATCAAGCGTAAAGAATATGAAATAAGGGTACAAACGCGCCGCTTCACTAATGCTGACGTGGCACCCATGCCTAATTTCCTTGGCGAATTACGGAATGCCCTCTGATCTCTTCCAATATTGTAGAAACTTCAATCTTTGCCTTATATTTTACGCTTTTGCCCCTAGTTTCTCCGAATTACTACAATGCCCTTGAACTTTGTAAATACCTGAAAATACTTAATTAACAACATTAAAACATTAGGAAATGCCCGAGAATCAAGCGTAAAGAATATGAAATGAGGGTACAAAATCGTACCATATTTGGTCCGATCAGGGCCAACTCCAGGGCTACCAGTAGCCTACGAGGTGAGGGGTGAAGAGGGAGCCGGACCCCGCATTCAAAGGCGGCCACATGAATTAGCAGGCGGCCTGTAGAAGGGGTATAGACGTCATAACCCAGATGTGGAACAGAAAGAGAGATGTAATCTGAGATCCTATAAACCCGTCTCAATTGAATAAGGGTGTCAGCCGTACAAATCGAATCCGGGATAATCCGACTGTCATGAAAAGAAGACAGTTGGCCAGTTTGAACTCCTCCTAAGTCGATAGCAAAAAAGTTCCATTCCCCCTCCTCGTCCTTGACGTTCTCGTCATCTTCTTTGTAAGGTTCCCATTTGTTGATTGGCTTATTTCGTGGACAAACCACATATTGGGGTTCTTTGTAAGGGTAGCCTAGGTATCGGGTTTCGAAGCCCTTTTGAAGACCTCGTGTTGATAAGCACCGAAGATATATTTATTTATGCTTACTTGTCTTGAAGAGATAGTTGCACACACTCACAACTCATGCATATGTTTAGTACTTGTATGTTGTGTGTCTTATTTTTTGTGCATTAATGTTCATTAATATCTCTTCTTGCATGTTAGTTTGATTGCATCTTGCATATCCAATTGCATTGTCATGCTTAGTCTTAGGATTGCATTTTTGCATTGGGCGCTCCCAAAAGCACTCTACAGAAGCGCTGTACGAACAGCGCCCATTGAGCGCTGTTCAGACCTGATCGATTTAATTCGGTCGCTGTTGAGTCGCTGTACAAAGCGCTGTACAAAGCACTCTACGTACAGCGCCACTCTGTTTTCCCGTGAGAACAGAGTTGGGGCGCTGTACAAGCGCTGTACAAGAGGCGCTCTACGTACAGCGCCCAAGGCAATTTTGAGGCAAACTTATCAAAACGACCACACTTTGTTTTGGCCTCCTATATATATGTCACTTTGACTTTAGGTCAATTACAAGAGTTCATATTCAGATTCCATACTTAGGAGATTTTTCAAAGAGAAGAAAAATTCCAAAGAACTCAATTTTAGTTTACTCAAACACTTTTCCATGATCATCAGTCATCATCTAGCATCATCCTTGATCATCTAGATGACATCTTGCAAGGATTCTTCATCATACTTTGCTTGGTAAGCTTTTCACTAATATCTTACATATTTTGTGTTTCTCTTAACAAGCAATCTCATTTAATTACTTGTATGTTATTTTATATACTTTGAATACAAGTTTGAGATTAGTATGATGTATGTTTGAGAAGTTGTATTGTGATAGCTAATTAGGTTTTGTGATTAATCTTGATTAGCTAAACTATTTGATTTGACATGTCATTTAGTTTTGATATCTATGATTGCTCTAATTGCATATTAATCGTCTTAGATAAGCATATAGGGTTTCCCTTGCTCTATGTTGCATTTTGAATATTCATATATTCACATAGGGTTGTTATTCTCTTCATAGAGAAAGTAAGTCTTGTGTGTAGCATCCGGGATTAGGTTGCTTAGATCGCAAGCAAAATTGGACTAGGTTCACTCATACCGGGATTAGGTAGGTGTGTGATTACTTCCGGGATTAGGTTGTAATCATTTTACCATTTAGTGGATTCAAGGTTCGAGTGTGGCTTACTTACTAGCCCGTGGTTTTTCCCATGAGGGTTTCCACGTAAAAATCAAGTCTTATTTAATTTCTGCATTTTATACTTGATTTATTGCTTTATCTATTTAGGGGTAAATTCATAATTTTGACTAACACGAAAAATTGGGTAAAAAGCTTAAAATCAATTCACCCCCTCTCTAGATAGTTTTATACACACCGTGCTATAATTTGTTTCAATTGGTATCAGAGCGGGTTCCTAGACATACTTAGGTGATCCTTGCCTTTTTGGTGTGTTTTGCATTTTGTGTGATTTTTGATCATTCATACATTTGCATTCATTTCATTCATTCATAAACACTATGAGTGGAAACGGTGGAAATGGTGGTGGCCACGAAGGTGCTTCTAGCACAAGGCCTCCACTTCTTACCGGTTTAAATTATTCCCAATGGAAAGGGAAGATGGAATCCTACATATGCCAAATTCATGACCGTGCATGGATGGCGGTGGAAGACGGATATGATCTACCCAAGATGACTCCCGGTGGTGGAGGAGAAGAAGTTTTAAAGCCTAAGGCGCAATGGAACGCGCAAGAGTTTGAGGCTTCAAAGTGGAATATGAAGGCTATGCATGCCATCATGTGTTCAATGGATGAGAATCAGTACAAGCTTATTCAGAATACTCAGATTGCAAAAGTGGCATGGGACATCCTTCAAGTTGCACATGAGGGAACCGAGGTGGTGAAGGAGTCCAAGCTTCAAGTCCTCCAAACTCAATTTGAGCTACTTAGGATGGGAGAGGATGAATGCTTCAATGACTTTGAAATCAAATTGATGGACATTGTAAATCAAAGTCATCAACTCGGAGACCCGTATTCGGATAGGAGAGTCAAGCAAAAAATTATGAGATCTCTCCCCGATAGGTTTGAATCAAAGGTGACGGCCATAGAAGAAAATAGTGGCTACATGGATATGAAGCCAAGTGAGGTGATTGGACGTCTCCTTGCATATGAGTCTAGGAAGGCTCCTAGCACCACTACTCCTCCTAAAAAGTCTAAATGAATAGCTTTGAAAGCATCTAAGGATGCAAATGAGGCAAAGCATGACTCGGATGAAGACCTTGCGTTATTCGTGAAAAGGTTTAATAAGGTTATGGGGTTCAAGAAGAAGAAGGGATTTGGGTCAAGAGGACAAGACTTGAAGAAAAAAGGTTCCTTCAAGAAGTTTGAGCCTAGACAAGAAAGGACCGAAAGGAAAGGGGTCCGATGCTTTGAATGTGGTGGGATTGGTCACTTTGCCCCCGAATGTGCTAATCACAATGAAAAGAAGAAGGACAAAGTGATGGCCGCCACTTGGAGTGGGAGTAGTGATGGCTCCAATGAGGAAGATGAGACTTCAAGTGAAGAAGAGCTCATGGCTAACTTCCTAGCTTTTGCCTCATCTCACAAGAGCAAAAGTGCTAGTGAGAGAGAGGAAATGAGTCAAGAGGAAATTGACTCTAGTGAAGAAGAAAGTGACTCCTCTTCTATTTCCATAAAGAAATTTGTGGAGCAAAAGGTGCTTGCTAAATACCATGCCGAGTTCAATGATTTAGCAATTAAAAGCACAAGAAAGATTGAGAGGTTGAAAGAAGAGAACCTTGAACTTTCGGCTCACAATGACCACTTAAGTGAACAAGTGGAAAGATTGAAGAGGAGAGAGGATAAGTTAATTGAGGAGTTAGACTTATCCAAGAGAAGTGAAGAAGGCTTGAAGAGGGAACTTGTAGAAGTTAAAGGGTCCTTGGCTAGGATAGGTTCTAGCACCAAGAAGCTTGATCATTTACTTGGTGTTGGAAAGAGTCCAAGTGACAAGAGAGGTCTCGGGTTTGAAGATGATATGGAGACTTCCACTTCCAAGAAGACCATTTTTGTTAAGAGTTTGGGGAGTAAAGAAGCTTCATTGGTGCAAGCTCCAAGGAAGAAATTAGAAGTAGGACAATGCTCAAATGCACAAGTGAAGATGGGGCCAAGAAGGCAACCTCAAGCTCAACCCCCTAGGGTCCCTCAAGCCAACATTCCTCCACAAATGGCTCACAAAGGAAAGAGACCTATCATGCAACCTCAAGCTTGGAAGCAACCTAGACCGGTTCAATAACGAAGATGGATTGAACCCACTTATCCACAAAGACATGGACAAGCTCCCATACATGCACAAAGACGAGGTATGATTCCTATTTTATCCCTATTTGTCACTATTGTGGTTGTGATGGTCATATTAGACCAAATTGCTTTCAATATATTAAAATGTGTAGAACACGAAGCATGATAGAAAAGAGAAAGAATAGAGCCAAGATGCATGTTCCTAGGAATAACAATATTGATTTGCATGATCCTAGGAATAGTAGAGCACATGTACCAAAGACCACTAAGAAATCTAAAATTGTTGCTAAGTGGATTAGAAAGAATAAAAATGTTTGCCATATTGCACAAATTGCCTTGAAGGCAAATTCTTCTAATTTTTGGTATTTGGATAGTGGGTGCTCTAGGCACATGACGGAAAACAAGAGTTTCTTTGAGACTCTTGTTATGGAGGAAGGTGGAAATGTCACTTTTGGTGATGGATCCAAAAGAAATGTTGTAGGGAAAGGAACCATTTCCGTTCCCGAATTACCCTCCTTATCCAATGCTTTATTTGTTGATGGCTTGAAAGCCAATTTAATAAGCATTTCACATCTTAGTGATGAAGGATATTCCGTCTTGTTTTCTAAAGATTATTGCTCTATCCTAAAACCCGATGGCAAACCTTGTTGAAGGGCATGAGATCTAGCGACAATTGTTATTGTCTTGAAGCTAGTATTGTATCTAATCATGTGTCCATGGATGAGCAAATTGAGTTGTGGCATGAAAGACTTGGCCACATGAACTTTAGGGATCTACGGACCCTTGGAAAGTTCAATTGTGTGCGTGGCCTCCCTAAGCTTTGGAAGAAAGCCAATGGTATTTGTGGACCTTGCCAACAAGGAAAGCAAACCAAAAGCATGCACAAAAAGGGTAAGTATCTCACCACCAAGGAGCCTCTTGAGCTTCTCCACATGGACCTTATGGGTCCCATGCAAACCGAAAGTTTGGGTGGAAAGAGATACATTTTTGTTTGTGTTGATGATTTCTCTAGGTTCACATGGACATATTTTCTTAGAGAAAAATCCGAAACTTTTGATAAGTTTAAAATGCTTTGTAATAAAATACAAAATGAGATGAATTCTAATATTAAAAGCATAAAACGGATTAGAAGTGACCATGGGAGGGAATTTGAGAATGCCTCATTTGAAAGCTATTGCAATAGCTTAGGCATCTCCCATGAGTTCTCGGCTCCTAGGACACCTCAACAAAATGGAGTTGTTGAGAGGAAGAATAGGGTCCTTCAAGAGATGGCCCGTGTGATGTTGCTTAGCAACAATGTCCCTAGGAACCTATGGGCCGAAGCCGTCAATACGGCTTGCTATATAGGGAATTGTGTTTTCCTAAGGCCCGGTACTAGAAATACCTCCTATGAGTTATGGAAAGGCAAGAGGCCAAATGTTAGCTACTTCCACACTTTTGGAAGCAAATGCTACATTTTAAATGACCGTGATCAACTTGGCAAATTCGATGCTAAGAGTGATGAGGGTATTTTTATTGGCTATGCCTTGAATAGTAGAGCCTATAGAGTTTTCAATTTAAAAACTCTAAGTGTTATGGAATCATCCAATGTCGTATTTGATGATACTAGGCTCAAGTCTAATGATCATGAGGAGGAGGTTGTTTTTAGTGATGTTTCTCCTTTGGAGAGGGTTGTGGTGACTCCCAATGTTGGGACATCTAATGAAAATGATGAAGTCACACAACCCACTACTAGAGTCCCTATCTTGGACTCTAATGAACCCGCTCCATGGGTTAGAAGACTCCATAACAAAGAGGATGTTATTGGAGATGTAAATGAGGGTGTTAGGACTAGACGTCAACTTGCTAATCTTATTAGCTACACATGCTACACCTCTCAAATTGAACCCAAAAAGGTTGAAGAAGCCTTAAATGATGAATTTTGGGTTCTTGCCATGCAAGAAGAGCTAAACCAATTCGAAAGGAATGAGGTTTGGACTCTAGTTCCTAGGCCTAAGACGACTAATGTCATAGGCACTAAATGGATATTTAGGAACAAATCCGATGAGGATGGCAACATAGTGCGGAACAAGGCTAGACTTGTAGCACAAGGGTACTCTCAAATTGAGGGTGTAAGGATTCCCATTAATAGATTGGCTTATTTCGTGGTCAAACCACATGTTAGGGTTTGGTTGTAAGGGTAGTCTAGGTGATTAAGGTTGAAGATCAAAGACCCTTTCCAAGACCTCAAGAGGACAAGCACCAAAGGTATATCTTGTGCTTACTTTGGCTTGAAGAGATATAGTTGCACACACACACAACATGCATAACTCTTATTCTTGAATGTTGTGTTTATATTTTGTGTGCATTGTGCTTCATTGTTTATTCAATGTCTCTTCTTGCATTAAATTGATTGCATCTTGTTTTATGAAATGCCATGACATGATAGGCATTAGGATGCATTCAATACCCACACTTGCACTTCATGTATGTTAGTTTTTAGTGTGGTGTAATTCGTTTCCCGAAGGATGTTCGGAAACGTCCGCGCGTGCACGTTGATGTGCTTTGTTTTGCGCGATGATCGCCGGTGGAGATGCATTTGGCTTCTCCTTGGTTTCACCATTTTTGGTGAAACGGCGGTTACGTTCGGCGGCCTGGCTGCCGTTCTAAACCGCCGAATGAGACCTGATTGAAATATATCTCTCGGGTCCAAAACGGCGGTTGGGATCGGCGGTTTCTAAACCGCCGAACGAAGTCGCCGAAGTTCCCCTGTTCCGCTCGGGAGCCATTCGGCGGCCTGGCCGCCGATTGAAACCGCCGATCGGTGCGTTTCAAGGGCAAAATTGTATTTTCACCTGCCCTGTTTTTGGTCTCTATAAATACATCCTTATCTCTGGTTCAGAATACAAGTCTTGCATCCCAAGAACCCTAGAGAGATATTTAGAGAGACTTGAGAGAAAAAACTAAAAGATCACATCTTTAATTCCCTAAACCCATTCCCACATGCACAAATCATCATCTAGGCATCATCTAGGTTCATCTAGCATATGCTAATGCATGGGTCTTCTTCAACACACATGGTATGATTTGTTAAACACTTTTATCTTACATAATTAGTGTTTCTACTTATCAATTTTATCTCATATTTTACTTATATGTGTTTAGATTAATTTCTACATATAAGATTGAGATTATGTGTTGATTGGGTTATTATTTGATAGCTAGGCTTTAATGTTCATATGCCATCTAGCTAATTGATCTCATTTGTTGATTGAGATTATTTTTCATAGCTTATTTGATTAGGTCATTATTGCCTAAAAGCTATGCCATGAACATTCTTGTGTGATGTATTGATAACTAGGTTGATAGATTGTTTTTTAATCAACTAGTTAATCCTTTGAATGTTTGTGGGTTTTATATGATAGCTTTGTATCTAGGATTGGTTATCCTTTACTTAGCTAAAGTTATATGCCATGACATATAGCTACATGTGATATCTAGGATTGATTATATTGTCATCTTATAATCCTAGGTAAGCATTTAGAGTACCCTAGCTCTTATTGCTTTAATTGAATATTCATACATATTCACATAGGGTTGTGCATCTCTTTTGAGAGATTGAAGTCTTGGTCTAGGGTTGCTATTACAGGCCCGCTGGGTAGTAGTGGTGGGTTACAGACCGAGATTAGGCTGTAAACATCATTACAAGTAGTGACTTCGAGGATCAAGCAAATTGGACTAGAGCCGCTATAAAAGGCCCGCGTGGTAGATTAGAGGGTGCTCACGCCAAGAGTAGTGTATCAGGGGATATCACTAGGGATTGAACCAAGAGTGGCGAGTGGTAGTGTCCATAGCCTGAGGTTATCTAGGGTGAGGGTCCGAGAATCACTTGAGGGTGTAACCGTCTTTTCATATAGTGGATTTCGAGGTTCGAGTGTGGCGCACTTACCAGCCCGTGGTTTTTCCCTGTTGAGGGTTTCCACGTAAACATCAAGTGTCATTTATTATTTCCGCATCTTATTACACTTGTATGTATTGTTGACTTGCTAGGGGTATTTTCATAAAATTGACATGCACGCGAAAATTGGGTAATAATTAGATAAAATCTATTCACCCCCCCCCCCCCCCCCCTCTAGCTTTATATATAGAACACACCTCGAGTATTTAATATTCCTTTCAGAGGGTATCGACTTTGAGGAGACATTTACTCCCGTTGCCCGTTTAGAGTCCATTAGGCTTCTCTTGTCCATTTCTTGTGTGCACAAGTTCAAATTGCACCAAATGGATGTCAAGAGTGTCTTCCTCAATGGCTTCTTGCAAGAGGAAGTGTTTGTTGAACAACCCAAGGGGTTTGTGGATGCACACCACCCCAACCATGTCTATCGCCTCAAGAAGGCACTATATGGGTTGAAACAAGCACCGAGGGCTTGGTATGAGCGCCTCACTCAATTTCTTGTTGACAATGACTACACAAGAGGTAGTGTTGACAAGACCTTGTTCATCAAGAGAAACAAAGATGAGTTATTCATAGCTCAAATCTATGTTGATGACATTGTATTTGGCTCCACCAACAACACCAAGGTCCAACAATTTGTTGATGTCATGTCTCATGAATTTGAGATGAGTCTTGTTGGTGAGCTTAGTTACTTCCTAGGTTTGCAAATTAGGCAATTAGATGATGGGATTTTCATAACCCAAGCCAAATATGCCAAAAACCTTGTGAAGAAGTTTGGTTTAGAGAATGCCAAACATTGTAATACACCCATGAGTACCACTTTGAAGCTAAGCAAGGATGCTAGTGGTAAAAGTGTGGAACAAACGTTATATCGTGGCATGATAGGTAGCTTGCTCTATTTGACCGCAAGTAGGCCCGATATCTCCTTTAGTGTGGGTGTGTGTGCTAGGTACCAAGCGAATCCTAAGGAGTCCCATCTCTCTTCCGTAAAGAGAATCATTCGCTATGTGAATGGGACATCCAACTATGGGATTTGGTACTCTTTTGACACTAATGCTAGTCTTGTAGGCTTTAGTGATGCGGATTGGGCAGGAAATTGCGATGATAGGAAGAGCACATCGGGCGGTTGCTTCTTTCTAGGCAACAACTTGGTGTCTTGGTTTTGCAAGAAGCAAAACTCGATTTCCTTGTCCACGGCCGAGGCCGAATACATAGCCGCGGGGAGTGGATGCACACAACTCCTATGGATGAAGCAAATGCTAGTAGACTACGGATTCAACCAAGGTACTCTCACTCTCTTTTGTGATAACATGAGTGCTATTAATATTTCCAAGAATCCGGTACAACATTCTAGAACTAAGCATATTGACATCCGCCATCACTTCATTAGAGAGCTTGTTGAAAATAAATGCATAGTACTTGAACATGTAGGTACTAATGATCAACTTGCGGACTTATTTACTAAACCCTTAGATGCTACTCGATTAAAAACTCTAAGTAGATCTATTGGGATATGTCTTGTGGAGTGATGTTCTATGATTGACCCCATATGGGGAACTCAAGCAAAGAGAGCTATCTTGCATTCTTGTCACTTGCAAAAAATTTGAAATAACTTATGCCTCTTCTTTTAATTGTTTGAGTAAGCTTGGTTGCACATATGTATATATGTTTTCAATTCAATAAGTGTGAACCTTGCTTATTTACAATCCATGTCATATTTATGTTCAAACATGCATTTTTGGACTAGGAGATGTATATAGGAAGTATGATTTGAATGACCTATGATTATCTCCATGACATGATGATTCTTTAATAACATGCTCATGTCAAATGAAAAAGCATGAAATTCATATCACATGCTCACATGAAAAGCATGAATTGATGATTGCATATTCTTAAAATGCAAAACCTTGTGTGAAAGCTTATGAGACTCAAAATGAATAAAGGATCTTGTATCCGTTCAAAGGAATTCACATTCCAAATGTCTCTCTTTCCTTATTGGTTGAACATGGCTACTATCATACGGATATCTTATCCGGAAAAATAAAAAAGGGTGCAAAGTCGCTCATGCCATGTTTCGCTTATAAAGTTGGATATAGTTGTTCTTAAATTGAAATCAATATATTCTATATCCTTGCTTTACTCATGACATTGGTGAAATTGGTTTATATTCTTATTAGAAACCTTTGTCATTTGCTTTGCCAAATACCATTGTATTTTGGACTTGAATGCTACATGTCTTGTAAGCAAAGCATGTTTGATTCACACATTTTCTTTCAAATAAATCTCCTTGTTTCTCTTCAATTAATTGAGGTGCATAAAGTGACTAATATATATATGCAAATATCTTGTATGCTTCTATCTCTCGTTGCTATGAGTGACCCGGTTGGGGACTACTCCTTTGCCTATATCATGACAAAAAGGGGGAGTAGGATATGGTACAGGGAGATGCAAATTGGTGTTGCAATTGTGCACTTTGGGGAGTTAACACATTGAGGGGGAGTAACCCTTTGAGGGGGAGCATTGCATACACATACATTTCATAATGTTGTGCCTTAATCTTTTAAAATGCAAATGCTTGTAATTGTTCTCACTTGATTAATCTCACACTTTACTTGTATTAGAAATGTTAGAAACTTATTTTCAGGGATTGGTTATTCTACAAGAGGTTGAAAACTTCAAGTTTCATTTTCTTATCTCTTTGTAATGTAGAATATCATTGTAGTCCCGTAGTTTCTATTTCTTTGTGAGGAATCAATGTGAGTGATGGTTTTGTCACGAAATAGCCAAAGGGGGAGATTGTAAGGTTCCCATTTGTTGATTGGCTTATTTCGTGGACAAACCACATTGAAACAAATTATAGCACGGTGTGTATAAAACTATCTAGAGGGGGGGTGAATAGATTTTAAGCTTTTTACCCAATTTTTCGTGATAGTCAAAATTACGAAATTACCCCTACATAGATAAAGCAATAAATCAAGTATAATATGCGGAAATTAAATAACATTTGATTTTTACGTGGAAACCCTCACGGGAAAAATCACGAGCTAGTAAGTAAGCCACACTCGAACCTCGAATCCACTAAATGTGTGAAACGATTACAACCTAATCCCGGAAGTAATCACACGCCTACCTAATCCCGGTATGAGTGAACCTAGTCCAATTTGCTTGCGTTCTAAGCAACCTAATCCCAGACGCTACACACAAGACTTACTTTCTCTATGAAGAGAATACAACCCTAAGTGAATATATGAATATCCAAATGCAACATAGAGCAAGGGAAACCCTATATGCTTATCTAAGATGATTAATATGCAATTAGAACAATCCTAGATATCAAAACTAAATGACATGTCAAATAGTTTAGCTAATCAAGATTAAGCACAAAACTTAATTAGCTATCACAAAAAAACTTCTCAAACATACATCATACTAATCTCAAACTTGTATTCAAAGTATATAAAATAACATACAAGTAATTAATTGAGATTGCTAGCTAAGAGAAACACAAAATATGTAAGATATTAGTGAAAAGCTTACCAAGCAAAGTATGATGAAGAATCCATGCAAGATGACATCTAGAAGATCAAGGATGATGCTAGATGATGATTGATGATCATGAAAAGTGTTTGAGTAATAAAAAATGAGTTCTTGGAATTTTTCTTCTCTTTGAAAAATATCCTAAGTATGAATTCTGAATATGAACTCTCTTTATTGACCTAAAGACAAAATGGCATATATATAGGGGGCCAAAACAAAGTGTGGTCGTTTAAGTAAGTTTCAAAGAAACGCGCCGATCGGCGGTTTCAATCGGCGGCCAGGCCACCGATCATGACCGCCGAATTGAGCTCGTGAAGAACAGAGCATAAACGGCGGTTCATTCGGCGGTTTCGTGACCGCCGATACCAACCGCCGAATCAAAACAGAGAGATTAAAATCAACCAGGTATGAACGGCGGTTTCGTCACCGCCGATTCAACCGCCGAATTAGACTGAGAGATAAATCAATCAGGTCTTGAATCGGCGGTTTCGAACGGCGGTCGTGACCAACGATCTTAACCACAGAAATGCTTCAGACCAATCTGGACTGAAACGGTGGTTTCATTCGGCGGCCAGGCCGCCGATAATAACCGCCGATCACCTAGAAAGGTGAAAACCAAGGAGAAGCCAAGGGCATTCTCCATAGGCGGTCCTCGCGCTAAACCAAGCACATTCTAGTGCATGCGCGGATGTTTCCGAAAGTTATCGGGAAACGAATTACACGACAACAAGACACAATTACACACAACAAAATATAATAAATAAGTGCAAGTGTGAAATGTGACAAGTGAAGAGAATGCACACATATGCAATGAATGTTAAGTGTGTGTGTGCAACTAATCTCTTCAAAGAAAAGTAAGCACAAAGAAATTTACCTTCGGTGCTTATCAACACGAGGTCTTCAAAGGGTTTCGAACAATAAGACCGATACTTAGGCTACCCTTACAAAGAACCCCAACATGTGGTTGTCCACGAAATGAGCCAATCAACAAATGGGAGCCTTACACACATATTGGGGTTCTTTGTAAGGGTAGCCTAGGTATCGGGTTTATTGTTCGAAGCCCTTTTGAAGACCTCGTGTTGATAAGCACCAAAGGTATATTTCTTTGTGATTACTTGTCTTGAAGAGATAGTTGCACACACTCACAACTCATGTATATGTTTAATACTTGTATGTTGTGTGTCTTATTTTTTGTGCATTAATGTTCATTAACATCTCTTCTTGCATGTTAGTTTGATTGCATCTTGCATATCCAATTGCATTGTCATGCTTAGTCTTAGGACTGCATTTTTGCATTGGGCGCTCCCAAAAGCGCTCTACAGAAGCGCTGTACGAACAGCGCCCATTGAGCGCTGTTTAGACCTGATCGATTTAATTCGGTCGCTGTTGGGTCGCTGTACAAAGCGCTCTACGTACAGCGCCACTCTGTTTTCCCGTGAGAACAGAGTTGGGGCGCTGTACAAGCGCTGTGCAAGAGGCGCTCTACGTACAGCGCCCAAGGCAATTTTGAGGCAAACTTATCAAAACGACCACACTTTTTTTTGGCCTCCTATATATATGCCACTTTGACTTTAGGTCAATTACAAGAGTTCATATTCAAATTCCATACTTAGGAGATTTTTCAAAGAGAAGAAAAATTCCAAAGAACTCAATTTTAGTTTACTCAAACACTTTTCCATGATCATCAATCATCATCTAGCATCATCCTTGATCATCTAGATGACATCTTGCATGGATTCTTCATCATACTTTGCTTGGTAAGCTTTTCACTAATATCTTACATATTTTGTGTTTCTCTTAACAAGCAATCTTATTTAATTACTTGTATGTTATTTTATATACTTTGAATACAAGTTTGAGATTAGTATGATGTATGTTTGAGAAGTTGTATTGTGATAGCTAATTAGGTTTTGTGATTAATCTTGATTAGCTAAACTATTTGATTTGACATGTCATTTAGTTTTGATATCTAGGATTGCTCTAATTGCATATTAATCATCTTAGATAAGCATATAGGGTTTCCCTTGCTCTATGTTGCATTTTGAATATTCATATATTCACATAGGGTTGTTATTCTCTTCATAGAGAAAGTAAGTCTTGTGTGTAGCATCCGGGATTAGGTTGCTTAGATCGCAAGCAAAATTGGACTAGGTTCACTCATACCGGGATTAGGTAGGTGTGTGATTACTTCCGGGATTAGGTTGTAATCGTTTTACACATTTAGTGGATTCGAGGTTCGAGTGTGGCTTACTTACTAGCCCGTGGTTTTTCCCGTGAGGGTTTCCACGTAAAAATCAAGTGTTATTTAATTTCCGTATTTTATACTTGATTTATTGCTTTATCTATTTAGGGGTAAATTCGTAATTTTGACTAACACGAAAAATTGGGTAAAAAGCTTAAAATCTATTCACCCCCCCTCTAGATAGTTTTATACACACCGTGCTATAATTTGTTTCATTCTTCGTCAACTATTTTAACCAAGCTCTCGGGTCCACTATTGAAACCCAACCCGGTTCCAAAATTCCTATCAAAACAACGGTGCTTAAGTGGAGTGCAATCACCAGAGGCGTCGCCCTCGTCCCGACCATGTTTCTTCCCTTTGGATGTCGGGGAACTCTCCCTTGACTCTACCCGCTCCATATTTAACAGTTCATCGAGGCTTTCGGGAGGATTTGAGGAGGCAAGTTGAGGGTTTAGCAATTCCAATGGGAGATTCGAGGTGGGAAGGGTTAGAACAGAAACTGGGAGCTTTGATGGTGAGGCCATTTCAATAGAGAAAAGAAAAAAGTGAGAGTTCTTGAAGAAGGAAGACTTGAGAGAGAAGAAAAATTTTACTCTTTAAAGAAATGCAAGTAAGTGTGAGTGTATGAAAGAAGAAGGAACAGTGTATTTATAGGCAGAGATGAACAGTTACCGAGATAGAAGAAAAATGTAACCGGAGACGGATCAAGACGGTTTCGAGGGAGTCGCGCCAAAACGGCCCGTTCAAAACCTGAAAGCAATCGTCATCCAGCACGTGGACCATGCATTAAATGCCATCGAATCCAAGGAAGATCTCCCTCTTAGAAGTGGAGGCCAGCCATAGCAGACCAGACTAGACAAGCAAACAGGATGGAAAATCCTTCAAGCGGACTAGAGATCCTGACTCTAACTCCAGTAAGATACCGGTGTTCAAGTCAGGGGGGACTTCTATTAACTGCCAAAAATGGCAGGGATCAAAGAAGAATTTTCCATCAACCTGGGAAATTAAGTTGGGATAAAAAGCTACCAGGAAAGAGGTACCTGGATACCTCGCTTGTCTACAAAAATAACCAGGGTACAGACTTCTATCTACCACGATCAAGTCTGAGGCTTCCAGGACCCAGAAAGTACCAGGGAACCCCAAAGACAAGGATTCCACTGTCGCAAGATCCTAAGTACTTGTCTGCTTCCAGGTATCCCGGTATCCCGATACCCCGGTACCTCGATACCCCGATACGTTCAAGCAGAAATTCGAGAAAGAAATGAGAAGAAGGCAGGGTACTCGAAGTAGCCCGATTGAACTAAAAGCTAGGGATAGGTACTTGGTGAATAAATCCCGTGTTAAATACAAAATTCCCAGTGCACCGACCCCGCCTAAAGAAAGAAGTAGGTACCCCAAACAGCAAATCGAGAAGAAAGACAAGCATTATATGGCATCGTTTAAGACAGAATGTCACATGCATTCTCGCCATTCAAGAATCCCATTCAAAAAGGGAGTCAGCTCTTTCAGTTTTAAAAGGAATCAATTGATTTAAGGGATCAATTCCCCGATGAAATCGTCAATCGCCAAGGAAAGACACGTAAATTGCTAAAACCATAGACCAAAGTTCTAGGAGTGCATGGCAAGAAACTGACCTATATATTCATCGTATGATCATAGAGAAAGGGGACCAAAACCCTACTTGATACTTTTCCACTTATCTACATGCACGAGAGCTCCATCGCCATCACCCATTAAGCTTACTTTTATCGCATAACCATTACGATTGACTGTAACCCCATCATGTATTAGTTATCAATAAAACAAGTTACATATTCGTTCTACTGTTTTCTTGAACCCCTTTTTCTAGTTATTATCACCCACCATTCTTATTGAATCTCTAGGAAACTAAAGGTATTGAACTACCTGATACCTCTCCGACCAAGATCTACCTCGATCCTAGTCCCCCTTGAATTGTTAATTGGAAAAATCACCCTAGTGACAATTTTTGGTTAACAGTTTTCTTCCTTTAATCTCCTAATTTCTCTCTTGTTCTTTAACCTTGACTCTTAAACTTGATCATGTAGTCTTTGAGATCCATCCTATCCACATTTCCATTTATGGATTGTGATGAAGAGCCATCATCACTTGAGTCATTTTCCTCTTGACTCTCATCCTCTTTTTCACCAGCACCTTTGCTTGTGAGAGGATGTAAAGGCTATGAAGTTAGCCATGAGTTCTTCATCATCTGAAGATTCATCTCCCTCGTTGGAGTTATCACTTCCACTTCAAGTGGCGGCCATCACTTTTCCTTTCTTCTTGTCATTGTGATTAGCACATTCGAGGGCAAAGTGACCTATCCCACCACACTCATAGCATCGGACCCCTTTCCTTTCGGTCTTCTCTTGCCTAGGCTCAAACTTCTTGAAGGGAGTCTTTTTCTTCAAGTCTTGACCCTTGGATCCAAAACCCTTCTTCTCGGACTTGTAGAATTTCTTGAACCTTCTCATCAACAAGGCCATTTCTTCGTCCGAGTCATAATTCTCCTCATTCTCAATTTTGGAGGCTTTCAAAGCAATTCCCTTTTTCTTTTTAAGAGGTGTGGAGGTAGTACCCTTCCTAGACTCATAAGCTAGAAGCCTCCCAATCACCTCGCTTAGCTTCATATCCTTATAGGAGATATTCTCCTCTAAAATCGTCACCTTGGACTTAAATCTATCAGGGAGAGATCTCATAATTTTTTGCTTGATTCTCCTATCCGAATACGGGTCACCAAGTTAATGACTTTGGTTCACAATGTCCATCAACCTTACTTCGAAGTCGTTGAAGCAATCATTCTCATCCATCCTAAACAATTCGAATTGCGTTTGGAGAACTTGAAGCTTTGAGTCCTTAACCACTTCGGTTCCCTCATGTGCAACCTCTAGGATGTCCCACGCCTTCTTAGTGATCCTAGTGTTTTGAATCAATTTATATTGATTTTCGTCCATTGCACAAAGGATGGCATGCATCGCCTTCCTATTCCATTTTGATGACTCAAACTCTTACGTGCTCCATTGCGCCTTGGGTTTAAGCGTATCCTCTCCTCTACCCGTAGGAGTCATCATTGGAGATGTGTAACTGTCTTCAACCGCCATCCATGCCCTATCATGGATTTGACAAATGTACGACTCCATCTTGCCTTCTAAGAGGCATAATTCAACCCGGTGAGTAGAGGAGGTCTTGTGCTAGAAGCACCCTCGTTGCCACCTCCATTTCCACCATTTCCATTCATAGTGTTTATGAATGAATGAAATGAATGCAAATGTATGAATCATCAAAAATCACACAAAATGCAAAACACACCAAAATGAGCACCTAAGTATATCTAGGAACCCGCTCTGATACCAATTGAAACAAATAATGCACGATGTGTGTAAATTAAACTATCTAGAGGGGGGTGTGAATAGATTTTAAACTATTGTTAATCGCCTTTTTTGGCAGGGGTCTAAAGAAGAATTTTCCATCCATGCCAAGGTCATTTGATTGTTGAAAGAATAAACCCAGGGTCCTGAGGATCCCGCTACTGCACTTGGTACTCGGTACCCCGCACCTGGTACCCTGTACCCCGCGCCTAGTACCCTGTACCCCACAACTGGTACCCGGTACCCTACACCTGGTACTCGGTACCCTACACCTGGTACCTCGTACCCAGCACTCGATACCTCGTACCCCACACTCGGACTAGTCCTCCAAGCACCTCCCAACCACCTAACATAGAAGGCGTCAACAGGGGAGGTCGTAATGCAACATCTGTCAGATTACCAAGGAAGAAAAGATCAAGCTACCATAATAGACTGAAGACGACAACATTTAAGTAAACAAGGAAACTGCCTTGTTCTCGCCATTCAAGAGTCTCATTCAAAAGTGGAGTAAACTCTTTCAGTTCTAAAAGGAATCACTTGATTCCAAGGAATCAATCCCTCGATCTTCTCGCCTATTGCCATGGATCGCCCCGTAAATTGCTAGGTCATTAGACCGAATTTATATAAGTGAACAACAAGAAATAAAACCTATATATATGACATGACATTCGACAACAAAAGGGATCCCTCTTTTCCCAGAAGACAAGATCTTCTTCTTCTTCTTTTCTACTGAGACACCATCTCCAATAGTTGTAAGCTCTTCGGAGCGTTTATGTGGTATAACCTTACTACTTTTATAAGCTCATAGGAGCACGCCTTATTCATAAATAATATAAAGGATGGTCGCTCTCTCCACTGGATACGACCTAGGGGTTTTTTAGTATGTGATCACATGTGATGCTTTTTCCCCCTAGGTCAGTCCACCTTCTATCATAAGACTTGTCATTCTCTCCCTCGTATCTCTTTTATTATGCATGTATGTGAGTTATATTCTAACCCCGTAGGTTTTTAGCTCTCTTATCCTCCTATTTGCATGCCAAGTCAAACAAAAAGAAAGGGAAAGAATCTTCAAACTAGCTGGAAGAACCGAGGTGGTTTCATCCTTCATGACCACATCTATATCACTAAAGAACTCATATCCCTCCTACTACTTGCTTGCTATCTGGATCGGGGAACTATAGAGGAGATCTAGAAAAGAGTATCAGTTACGGGGTACAGGATACGGGATACAGGGTACGAGATATGGGGTACCGGGTACGAGGTATCAGGGTCAAAGCCCCTCACACCAGCAAGGGAACCTCAAGCGTTTCACCACATGATTGAATGACCCCGACGGGCATGATGATTTTTCTCCTACCTACTGCACCTTACTCCAGACTCTTTTACTCATGCAAAACCATGGTACCTAGAGGTATCTACCCCTTCGCAGCCTACCAGGTAATAGTTTGAGGGTGTTAATTGAAATTCCTCACCCTGAGCGAATTTTTGGTTAACAACTATTATTACCAATTTTCGCAATTAGTCAATATTCCAAAAATACCTCAAACTAGTTAAAGCAATAAATCAAGTGTAAAGTACAGAATTTAAATAACACTTGATTTTAACATGGAAACTCAAACTGGGAAAAACCACGGGCTGGTAAGTGCGCCACACTCAAACCTCGAATCCACTAATGGTAAGGTGAATATAACTTAATCCCGGTATAACTCACCACCATTACCTAATCCCGGTATAAGTACGTGAACCTAGTCCAATTGCTTGTGATTTACGCAACCTAATCTCCGGAAGCTACACAAGACTTACTTCTTAATGAAGAGATAAAATGGCCTATGTGAATATGCAAAGATATCCAAATATGCAAATAGAGCTAGGGAACCCTATATGCTTATCTAGGATGATAATATGACAATTAAAACAATCATAGATATCAATAGCTAAATGACATGTCATAAAGCTTAGCTAAACATAGATTTGGCAATCCTATGAAGTTATCACAATACAACTCTCAAACAATCAATAGAATAATCTCAATCTTGTTTTAAAAATATATTCTAATGACATACAAGTGATAAATGAGATTGCTTGTTAAGAAAGAAACAAAATATGTAAGATATTTGTGAAAAACATACCAAGCAAAGTGTGTTGAAAAACCCATGCAAAGATGACACCTAAATGATCAAGGATGATGCTTGATGATGATTGATGCTCATGGAAAAGTGTTTGAGTAATTAAAGGTGAGTTCTTTAGTGAATTTTTTCTCTTGGAAAAATATGCTAAGTAAACTATCTGATTTTGAACTCATAGGGATGACCTAAGGATATAACAATATATATATAGGGCTCCCAAATGATGCAATGCCGTTTTGATAAAAACAGGGCAAACCGCTGCGGGTACCGCTGTCAAAGCCGTAGAGGTATCCACAGCGGTGCATTAAAAAATGCAATAGGCTGTCAAAGCCGTAGCGGTATCCACAGTGGTGCATTAAAAAATGCAATAGGCTGTCAAAGCCGTAGCGGTATCCACAGCGGTGCCTTAAAAAATGCATTAGGTATGAAGACCGCTGTGGCTTCCACAGCGGTTAAGGTAGCGATATGCACTGGGCACAAAACGCTGTGCCAACCACTGCAGATACCCACAACGGTCAGGATAGCTCGAAACAGAGCAACCAACCACTATGGCTACCGTTGCAGATTCTGGCAGCGGTACCGACAGCAGTCTCCTAAATCATGCAAAGCCTAAGAAAAAAACAACATGCAATCCTAAGTTTCTAAAGGCATGGCTTTGCATCCTAATGCCAAAACATGTCATGGCATTTCAATGTTCAAGATGCAATCAATTAAAAACATGCATGAAGACATATTCAGAACATGAATGTACAAATTTGAAAACACACAACATACAAGAATAAGAATTATGCATGAGTTGTGAGTGTGTGCAACTATATCTCTTCAAAACAAGTAAGCACTAGAAATTTACCTTTAGTGCTTCTTCTCTTGAGGACTTGAGAGGGCCTTGGTTGTGTAAAGCACCAACCATCAAAAGCCTAAAGCTACCCTTACATCGAACCCCAAATTGTGGTTTGTCCACGAAATAAGCCAATCAAACTTTGAGGAACTTACACATACAAGTAATAAATGAGATTAATTGATAAGTATGAATACTAAAATGGATGAGTATGGTGTTCAACTTACCAAATCATGTGTGTTGAAGAAAACCCATGCATAGATACATCCTAGATGATCTTAGATGATGCTAGATAATGTTTGATGCACATGGAAATGATTTTTAAGTAATCAAAGGAGAGTTCTTGGATGATTTTCTCTCTTGGAAAATGTTCTAAGTTAAAAATATGATTTTGAACTCTTAAAAAATGACCAAAAGACAAAGTAGCATATACATAGAATGTCAATATGATGCTACATTGTTTTGATAAAAAAACTCAAAACTTTGCCTTAGTCGTTGTACAAAGCGCTGTACGTACATCGCCTGTATAGCGATTCACCTGGAAATGAAGAACAATTTCTTCATTGTCGCTCTACGAACAACGACTTTGTATAGCAACCGTATAGTGATAGCGCTCCAAATGTTCGCATTTAGCGCTCACTTTACTTGGTGTTTGTAACCATTTTCTGAGCATTTTAGGTGTTTAACATTGTAAATAAGTGTTTTCAGGTAACTTAGGCGTTTCAAAGGCATTTTGGTCCAAAGTAATGAAAAAAGGGCAAAGAAGGCAGAAAAGAGATGAATCTCTACCTCTGCGGGTTCACGCCTCAAATCCAGCAGGAACAAACCATCGAAGCAAAGCCGTAATGAACATCATGGATATCTGGCGAGTTTACACTCCCTGCCTCACGGGAATAAAGCCGCTGAATAGAAGCTGCCGAATAGAAGCCGCGGGATCTTCACACCCATTTCCAATGAGTTCACACTCTCTGCCTTAGGGGAATATAACCGTTGAACAAGACAAGCGGGAACTTTACATCTTTGTCCAGTGAGTTCAGACCTTCTGTCTCGCTGGAATAAAGCCGATGGATCAAACCCGTGAGCACCCTGGCGAGTTCAAACAGACTTCCCAAAAAGAATAAAGCCGGGAAAATAGCCCATGCAAAAAGGGAAGGGTCATCCAACGAGTTGAGTCCGTTGGAAAGAAACCATAGAACAATCTCACAAAGGTTTATGACGAGCTGTAAGTGGATCAAATCATGTCCAAGCCAGTCAAATCAACCCCCTTTCCCATCCACTTGCCAGAATCGGCCTTTAAAGTCGACCAAATGACCCTAACTTGCTTTTTGGAAGGCCTCCCCCAATGCACATCACTTCTCACTTACTTCTCATTTAATGTCCCCAACCACTACACACTTAAAAAAGAACAACCACTTACACTTAAAGAATGAGAGACATTAATTAGATATTGAAAGTATACAAACGTAGTTAAATTGCTTAAGGCATACCTAGAGAGGGGGGGGGGGGTGAATAGGTTTTTACACCTTTTTTCAATCCCTTGAACAAACTTTCGTTTGTCCCTCAAGGTAGCCTTACACATAACAAAATAAACCAAGAAAGACATATATAGACAATATGAGAATATAATCATGTGAACAAGGTCTATGTATATCACCTAGTTGTGTGAGGTATAAGAACAAATAAACACATCAACAAATAATACTTGTATTTCAATAGATGTTCAATGAGTTACAAGAGTGATCAAATATCACTATACAAAAATTACAATATACAAAAATATCATATATACAAAAATGATCAAAAGAATGAATCCACAAATCACACTTTACAAATACTTGCTTCACTATATATCACAAGTGAATAATATGAAACAAGATAATAATATACACAAGTAAAATATAAAAGATAGAGATAAGAAGAATTAACACAAGAGATTTTTTAACGTGGTAAAACCTCCAAGGAGGAAACATCCACGGGTTGAAATACAACCATTAGGGTACTATATATATTGGATGATAAAAATAGAGAATCCACAAAGTGACCAATCTTTAGCTCACCCAACCTAGTGGAGTCTAAGTCTACCCAACCCTATTGGAAAGTATGAAATCCCTCAATGATGCGGAACCACCATATATTGGACAACACACAAAACCAATATCGATGGAAGATTAGAAATTCCTCAAGAGTGCATACACCTCTTGTGTACCTCGCTCTTTTGGAGTCTATGTCTACCCATACGCCTAGGCCTACCAATATAATAACCAACTCCCTATCCAAGGCACTCATGCCTCTAGGGAGCCTCCCATGCATGACTATCCGAGTCCTCCCGACTCTAGCCATGACTTCTTGCTTGTCTATCCGAGTCCTCCCGACTCTAGACAAGACTTCTTGCTTACCTATCCGAGTCATCCCGACTCTAGGCAAGTCTTCTTGCTTGGCTATCCGAGTCATCCCGACTCTAACAAAGACTTCATGCCTTTTACAAGGACTTCCTAGTGTGATCATGTGAATGCAAATGATGCAAACAACCAATTCAACATAGAACATGTGATCAATACATTCCATGGTACAAATAGACCTAAACATGTGAAATCACAAGTAATAAAAGTCTAGATGCAAAATACAAGAATAAAACCTAAAGCATGTGTAAACACCAAACACTTGAACAAAATATATTCATGAAGAACAAGTTCAAGATGCTATCAACATACAATAAAATGCTAGATATATGAGATTTAATCAATCAATATTCTAGCCAAAAATATAGAGCAAGGATTCAAGATATAAATCAATTAAATCCTAAATTGCTCTAAAACACATACAAATACAATAATCCTAGATTTCATCAATCAAAGGATAAAATCAAATCTCAAGGTCATTTATCACAAAATTGATTCAATCAAGTTACAAACAACCTAAGATGTCATTCTAATCACAATACAACTCACAAACATGTGAAAACCCTGGAATCATAGAAACTAGTCCACATTTGTCTCTAAATAGACTTTTGATTAGAATGATTATGAAGCTATCTTTCTCAATAGCTTTCACCAAACATAAACATACATATAGAAGAAGAAACCCCAAGCAAATTGAAGGTTAAAAAGAAAGAAACCCCATAGATAAGACCAATACCTTGGATTCACGAGCTGGTTCGGATTTCTGTGTGGAACCACCAGAAAACTGGATCAAACAGCCACCAAACCACTTGGAAAAGGTAGAGAATTCGATTACGAACGTTCTCCAACTTGAATCACTCAAATCCAACTTCGTATGAAGAAGTTATGGTGTTTGGAAGATGAGAAAATTAGGAGAAAAAATCTGACGGGATTTTCAATCTTTCTTCTTGAAATGAAATGGAGGGAATGGAGGGAAATAAAAAGGAGGAGAGAGAAGTCAATGTTTGGCCAATCACAAGGGGCCACGTCAGCCCAGCCCAGCCCCGTGGGGGGGGGCGTGGCCCACACGAGGGCAGAGAGCCCCTCTGGCCATGGGGCCCACGGCTCACCCACGGCTTGGGCCACACGTGGCCTCTTGGCCACTTTCGCCCTCGCGCGCTCCCTCACGTTCTTCAGCCATATCTTGGGCATCCAAACTCTGATTTCGAATCCGTTTTAGGATTACGAACCGTGACTACCTCACGCATGACAACGACTACACAATTTTGAAAAATGGTTGAGAAATCATCTCGGAAAATGACGATGAAGTCAACTCAACGAATGAGAACGAAAAGTAGCGTAGCTACATCGTTTGGACTTGAAATAAAATGAATGAGTAACCGAAATGACCGGAACTCAATAAGGAAACATAACAGAACATATTCAAGTCCAAATATAAAAATATGGAAATATACTGTTGACGATGATTTTTCGTCAACACTCAATCGATGATTTTTCGTCAACACTCAATCGATGATTTGAGATCACGTTTGTGAGTGATAATAGTTTGAATCTTAATACCGTAAAAATAATGAGCAAGAAATACGTGGTAAAACTTCGGTGATCGGAGAAACGTCCATGGGTTGTTGCCTAAGCAACGAAGCCAAAATCCACTATGTATAAATTGATTACAAAAATTCGCTCTGGTCTCTCTTATGCTCAAAAACGATAGATCTCTCCCTTATACGTTACAAAGGGTATTTATACACGTTGTTTCTAGGGTTTGGGGATGCCGCTAGGGTTTGGTGTCGTGGCGCCCAAGTCTTGAGCGGTTTCCCAGTCCTAGTCGGATTCTGCTTCCTTCTTGGGCGTGATATGTTTCCTGTTTTGGCTGAGTTCGAGTTTGGGCCGGATTCTTTCTCCTTTATTCGCGGGAGACCTGTTTGTTTCCTTGTTAAACTCTAAAGGGTTGCACTGTTACGTATTGTGGAGGTACTCATTGCTGATTCCTTCCGTATTTGGGAAGTGAGTTTCCGCAACCATCTCTTCTTGTTTGTCTCGGAGTATGCCTGAGTGTGCCCGAGTGTGCCCGAGTAAGTGGTGTTGCTCGAGCTGGTTCTCTTTGTTTGTGGTCGGGTTACTTTGGTTTCAGCCGAGTGGGTTACTTGGGGGATTTCCCCATTCCGAGTTGACTTTTCCTGACTCCCGTTTACGTGGCTTCTTCAAGGTGGTGACGTGTCCTCTATGATGATTTTTACCTATAACAGTACCCCCTTAAATATTTGAGCCGAATACCACTTGCTCGGGACAAATATTTAACCCCTGTTTGCTTCGTTTCTCACAACTTGTTTTCATTTATCATTTTTCATATTAATGTTGGTTTTCAGTATCCTCGTTTGATTCGAAGTATTGCTGACGTGTCTCAGTTATGTCCGCACATGCTTGATCCACCCACTATTCAGAAATCTTTTGATGGTGACACACTGACTTTCTGACGGCTCAAGGCTCTCTCTGCATGCCATCTGTCTCCTTTTGCTTGGTCGTGGTAGGAGGCATTAATGGGATACGACCTTTCTGTTCATTCGTACGCAACCCATGTCACTCCCCTTGCCTCTCTGTTTTCCCGCTTCTTCACATACCCCCTCTAGGGTTTCGATTTTTTTTTAAACCGGTACTGCCTATATATATCAGCCTGACGCTTCGTGGGAAAGATCCTTTTCTTTTCTTCTGCAAAAAATCTCTCGCCATTTTTCTTTTCTCTTCCTGAAAGAAGTTCACTCGCATCTGCTACTTTTCTTTATTTGGGTTTAGACCCTCATTTCTTAGTTTTGCCAAGATCCCTGACCTCAAAACCCGGATCTTTTCTTGAAGACCATTCCACCTTCTCTGAAGATTTCCTTTGCAGTTTGCGTAGCTCCAGTTTTTTGATATATCAAGGTTAGTTCTTATGGATCCTACTGCTAGGAATCGTCTTTTTACTGTTGGTATGATTGCTATTGAACAAGGTGATGTTTTTCTTGCCACGGTTGTCCACAGGTTGCTAGGAGACCTTCTCCCTGATCAACCTCAATATTTAGACACCGATGTTTCGGGGCTTTTTTGTGAAGGACCTGCTACTTCTGAAGTTCCTCCCACTTCAGAGATTCCCTCCGTTTCTTTGAATTCATCACGGCCTGACTCTTATCAGCCTGAAACTCAGCCAAATTCTTCTTTTTCCATTTGTGCTGATACTCGGCCGTGGAGACATATTGGGAAGAGGATGAGTAATCGTAAAAAAGATCCCCTGGAGAGCCGAGTCAGGACCCAAAAGGTAATTGAGTGTGATATTGAAGAGGAGCATATGGCCGCTGGCATCCCTTTCTCTCCCGAGCAGATATGTGCCTATGACGTCGAGCCGAACGTGGTCAGCCCTGAAGAGATAAAAAAGTATATGCGACGCTTCGACCTGGACAGCAACATGGTTTTGCTGGTTCCTTCTAATGGTCGAGCTGCATGGAACCCCCCACCTGGCCACGTGGCAATCTATGGGGCAATGCTTACTTTCGGTGTTACTCTTCCCCTTCAACCCTTCATCACCTGGTTTTTGGCTGAGGCTCGGCTTGCCCCTGCACAGCTAACTCTGAACAGCTACTAGATTTTGATTTGCATGTGGCATAGGATGAAGCGGCCACCTCCCACACCTCGTGAAATCTGGCACTTTTACACGCTGAGGCCCGTGGGGAAGACTGGGGTTTATTTTCTTCAATCGAACCAGCCTGAGCTCTGGATCCCTAAAGACGTAGTGATTAAGAGTGAAATCGAACTGACCACGGATGAGAAGATGAAGGGGTTCGTTTGGGGCTTCCCCACTTCAAATAAATTTTAGAAGAATAGCTGGTTCTTCGTGGGCGGACAATGGGGCCAATCGATCAGTTTTGATCTTGATGGCACTCGGGTGACTTGCAAGGTTCCTCGATACTTTTGTTCGCCTCAATGGAACCATATGACTCCTGCCTTCACTGACGAGGAGCTGAAGACTTTGGCTCGGGTAGCCGTTCGCCCTTTGGAAAAGAGGGGCAGACCTTATCTCTTCAACTAGGCGAAAATGATTAAAGCTCGCCTTTTTCCCCAGATTTCTGCGTGCCGCAAACGCCGTAAGTTTTTATAAGCTTTCCCTGGTTATTCTTGCATTCTATCTTTTAGATTAGTTTACTGACTCGAGGAAACACCTTCCATTTCCTCTTTTTTTTTTTTTTTTTTTTTAGTGTTCGACGTAGACATAGTCTGCGATGCTCAGGCACGCCGAATAAAAGGCATCGTGGAGGCGAGCCGTAGAGCGGCTCTTTGCCAGCGAGATGCTGGGATAGCTCCTCCCGAAGGTGACTCTGACGAGAGTGCTTCCGAGAATCCTCTCGAGGGAGATGATGGAGAGGGAGCGCCCGATTATGTGCCCGAGGAAACCCATGGTCAAGAAATGACCGCATATTCAGCAGAGGCTGTGGGTGATCCGGAGGGCTTTGGAGCAAGTAGGACCGTTGCTAAGCAGGACAATCAAGCGGGTCCTTCTTCTTCTAAGAGAAAAGAGAAGGCTGGGCACTCCCATGAGCCTGCCTCTGAGCCCAAGCCAGCGGCTTTCTCCCGTGGAGCCAACTCACCCCACTCTACTGCGAACATGCCAAGTGCTACATTCCAGGGTATTGAAGCAGCTGGGGAACACTTGGGCGTGATGGCTTTGGAGACTCCGACTCCTGCCGAGCCAATTCCTACTCCTCCCAGGGTCAGTGGTGTTGAAATGGGGCATCCCGATCCCGATTATGAAGATCCTGTGGCTGACTTGAATTCTCGCGGGAGGTAATCTGGAAAGAGAAAAGCCTTATTTTCTCCTAGTCGCCCTACCCCCAAGATTCCCCGAGTTGTTGCATATGTTGATTCATCTTCAAGTGATAAGGGGGGAGCAGAGGTTGGGAGAAAAACAAGTATGACCCCTCCACGGGACCAGATCAAGGATAGTGTTGGCGGCTCCGCTGGCTCTCCTCGGGTGGCCTCGACTGCCGGGCTCCCTGAAACTTGCGTGGGTGGTTCGGGCCCCTTGACCCAGACAGACGATCCTACCCCCGAGACTATGCTGAGGGCCATGGCTTCAGGCCGAGCCTACATTGGGGAGGATCATTGGAGTCACCTCAGGGCTAGAACCGTGTCCGACCGGCTCTGCAATTTCTTCAACAGTGCTTCCTATGTGAGTAACACCTTGACTATATGCAAAATTTTGTATTTTTTCTTTTTCCTCTTTTTTGTTACTTCACCTCTGTTTGCTGTCGATTTGCTGCAGATGGTGGCCGAGATGTCCGAGGCTTGCCAGGCTGGCGAAGCCCAGGCAGAAAGAATAAGGCAGCTAGAAGCCCAACTGAAGGAGAGTGAGGACCATCGCTCTCTGGCTGAGTTAGCTTGCCAAGAGGGGGCTAGATCAAGTCAGGTGCTCTTGGATCAATGCCTGGCTCGTCAGATGGAGGCTGAACAGAAGGCATCTTCTGCTGCTGAGAAGGCCACAACCCTGCAAGATCAGTTATCTTCCATTCAAGATGCTTTGCTCCAGTCCGAGCAGACCGCTGAGGACGCGAAAACCTCTTATGAACGCCGCATAGAAGACTTGGAGCGTCAGGCCTTTACAGTCAAATCTCTGTCAAAGGAAGCTAGGCTGGAGTTGGAGATACAGGGGGTCGACCGTTTTAAAAGATCTCCAGCCTATGATGCTTTACTTCTTAGGGAGTTCCAACGAGGAATGGTCTCGGCTGGAGAATTCTTCAAGATGAAGAGTAGGGCGACCGACCGGGCCAGGGCCAACTGGAGCCTCTCGATCAAGAAGCATGTGGATACGTCTCTGGAGTCTCTTCGGATCCAGATGAATGAGTGGTGAGCATATTGCCGAAGTAAAGGTAAGATGCCACATCCCATGCATCTGGAGGTTCCCACCGCCGATTCCTTCTCTACTTTTCACGCTTGTTAGAAAGCGGGGATCGATGGTGAGAATCCTGATGTTGGTCCCGTCCCTGGGATGGACTATAGCACCTGGATGGATGACGATGACAAGGAAGACGTGATTGTGTGGCCCTCCGAAGATAGCCTCCTCAGTGAGTAAGTGATGGAGCCTGACCCGAGTGTCGGTGGGAGCAGTTCACAACTCCCAGCACCATTTTCTTGATTTTTTCTTCAGTATTTTTTGTAACGATTCTTTGTATTATCCTTATATATATATGAATTTACCGTTCTGCTTTCTAATTTTCAAGAACTTTCTTAACTGGTCGCTAGCTAGTTTAGCCAAGTATCTCATTTAACTGGCAATCAATTTGGCCAAGTATTTTATTTAACTGGCGATTTAACTGGCGATTAATTTGGCCAAGTATTTTATTTAACTGGCAACTAACCGATCTCTTAGCCGAGTGTCTTATTCAACTGGCAATTAATGTGGCCGAATATCTTATTTAACTAGCAATTAATGTGGCCGAGTATCTTATTTAACTGGCGATTAATTTGGCCAAGTATTTTATTTAACTGGCAACTAACCGATCTCTTAGCCGAGTGTCTTATTCAACTGGCAATTAATGTGGCCGAGTATCTTATTTAACTGGCAATTAATGTGGCCGAGTATCTTATTTAACCGGCGTTTTGTCTTTTTGACCTATTGAGGTTTTACCTAAACGTTACGTCGAGGCTCACCACGACCATACGCTGAGGTCCTTACACAAGTCACCTAGGACGTCTCCTGGTTTTGTCTATGCAAGGTTTTACCGAATCGTTGGGGTTTTATGTACCGGCCAACACAGCTGCGCATCTCACCAGCCTTTTCTGCGGCGCTCCGAGCAATTTTCCAGTTACCCTGGTGCCTCGGTTTTGCCTTTTTGCCAAGAAGCGCGTTTTGCACTATCTTAATTAGGCGGGCATGCTACTTCAGCTTCTTTGCCGTTCAAGCACTACTCGTCCGCTCTCTCGCGGCTTTGTAGCGCCTGAATTCTTCCTTTTATTATATGTTTTTTTTTGCGTTTGTTTAGCCAACTATTAAGTGGCCGCTGTTGTTCATAGGCTATGGAATATCTTTGATCATGAGACTCATCGACTTCAATGAACAGCCTCTTAATCGGTAAATGAACTTTATTAGAAAATAAAATAAATCTAAAACAGTTGATGGAAAGCTGAAACGGGATAAAGAAGTAAACTGAATTAACATAAGCATAGAGATGAGCTTCTTAGGGGTAGAAAATCTTGAGGTACTGTGCATTGCATGGTCGGGGTAGTAGGCTCCCCCCTGGTCGGGCTATCATGTAAGGCCCCGTGCCCCGCCACTCCCATGACGATGTATGGTCCCTCCCATTTATCGACGAGGGATCCTGCCGACCTGTCCTTGGTGTTCGGGGACACTCTTTGTAGCACTAGATCTCCAAGCTGGAATCTACGCATGCGAACATGGGAATTATAGTACCTCGCAGCCCTTTGCTGGTATGCAGCGTTTCGTACTTGCGCTGCATCCCTTATTTCTTCAAGCTCGTCTAGGTTTTGCCATAGCATGTTAACATTATGCTCGGGGCTGTATAGTTGTACCCTGGGTGATGTAAAACTTATTTCTGCTGGGATAACGGCCTCCGTCCTGAATGCTAACGTAAAAAGAGTCTCCCCTATGGATGACCTTACAGTTGTTCGATATGCCCATAGCACTTCTGGTAGCTTGTCCGCCCAGCTACCTTTCTTGGCTTCCAACTTTGCTTTCAGTGTGTGCTTGATCACCTTATTCACAGCTTCGGTCTGGCCATTGGTTTGAGGATGAACAGGTGACGCATAATAGTTCGCGATTTTATACTCTTCGCACATTTATCTGAACTTGCTGTTGTCGAATTGGGTCCCATTGTCTGTTATGATGATGCTCGGGATTCCAAACCTATATATTATGTTCTTTCTGACAAAGCTGGTGGTGTTTGCCTCAGTGATGTGCACAAGAGCTTCTGCTTCCGCCCATTTAGTGAAGTAGTCTACTGCCACAATAGCATGCTTCGCCCTTTGTTCCAGTGGGCATTGGTCCTATCAGGTCGAGGCCCCACATGGCAAAGGACCAAGGTGAAGTTAAGTTAAGTTTCTGAGCAACTCCGGGGGTTGCCGAATATCGTTTGCTATTCTCTGGCATGTCTCACAGCTCTCCGCGAACCATTGTGCCTCTGCAAACAAAGTTGGCCAATAGAATCCTTGCCTAAGCACTTTATGCGCCAGACTCTTACCCCCAGTATGGTTCCCGCATACTCCACTGTGAACATCCTGTAGGATCTTTTTGGTTTCTTCGCCAGCGATACACCTTTGCAGTGTTAGGATTATGCTCAATAGCAAAAGTGTAATGTTGTAATTAACAATCTTTTTCATATTAATAAAGTGATTTCTGGTTTAACAAATCATATAGCATTTATAGTTTAATATTATAATTGTCAAAGTAAATAATCATAAGGTCTAAAGACTATGAGAAAAGAAGAATTGTTCGTACATCTGGATATGTATGTGGTAGACACAATTCTTTAGTTAGTCTTGAATAATGTTCACAACTTAAGTTAAAGGTTGGGCACCTTTATCTTGTTAAAGTTGTAGAATTCTTTTGCTAGCATTTGAGTGGGATCAAATGAGATATGATGAGTCTAAAATCATCAGAGTGTCTTCGAGCAAAAGGATCTAGTGCACTGGGTGTATTGAACTGGATCACAATGAAATACTTTATCTATAACCGTCAATAGATAATAGTCTTTTCATTATCAGGACAATTGGAGAGTCTATCGTAATCCTGAGATAAATGATGGACTTATGGTTGCAAGTGATATCATTTGAGTTATCAATGAGTACGATTATATCGCATAGTCTATCCTCGATAGTTTGGTGATATTCATTTGTTAATCGATAGAGGACTTCATTTATAGATATGGACATCGTGACTCCATTTATTAAATGAGAGTATAATATCATCATATGGATGTTTTGAGGTAATTGGATATTAAATCTCAACGTTGAGTTTTCGATAGTGTCTATTGAAAACATGGCTTCTGGACAAGTCAAAATATCCAAGTTCAAAACGTGGTCATATGAGTAAATATGGTAACTTGGAGAGTTGTAGGCGGTCTATGAACTCTTGGCGATTACTGATATTAATCACGAGGATACACTATCTCCAACATGATTGTCTAGGGTATGAATGAGGAACATCTTCCTTTTCTATCTTTATTTAAGAGTTCAGTTTTAGCTCTTTAGTGGAATGAGTTAAAATTAATGGATCGGACCTAAGTGAATCATTTGTTGATTGTGATTAGGTTATGTCTATTGAAGCTTAAATTTAGATGGCCCGCAAAGATCCCCAATCCACACGGACTTGCATGGATCACTTGATATATTCTACCGGACCAATTTAAGGGTCCATCTAGAATTGCATTTAATATATTAAGAATATAATTTGCACATTATTTATGTAATGGGCTGCTCAATTATATTAATATATTAATGAAAGACATGTGGGCTTGTTTCTTTTAGTAAGAATGGGTCTGGTTCACATGTGGGCTTTTTATTTAAAATCCAATGGATTAAATGAAATAAGAAAATAATATTAGGCCCAATTTTATTCAAGTGGGGCGGCAAGGTTAAAGTTTTAACCTAATATATTATTTTGTTTCATTTGTTTTAATTAAATAAGAATTAATTAATTTATTAGTTAATTATTTAATTAAGAAACAAATCTTTTCTGATTAGGAAATATGATTCCTAGTCTTATACTATAGTTGGTAGTATACTAAAAGTAAAAGACTTATTTGGTAAGAAAATAAATAATTAATTTTATTTATTTAATCAAATAAGAAGTCTTTTTATTTAGTCAAATAAAAGAATAAAAGTTTTATGAATTGAATTAGGGTTTGAAGTCTTAACTAGATAGGAATTAGGGTGCAACACAAACTCTTTTAAGCTTGTGTGTTGCGGCAACCCTAGTCCTTTTTGGGTAGAGAATTCGGCAACCCTAATAGGAAAGGAGGAAGAAAATTTGGCCACCTATATAAGTGCTCTTATAGAATTCGGCCACAACATGTGTTCTTGATACAAATTTCTTCTTCTTCTCAATTCATAAGATAGATTATTTTATTTCTACTAAAAACATAAAAGAGTGATAGATTATTCTTTGATGGTATACTTTTTGCTTATTCATCAATAAGCTTGTGTGTACAACATCGATCTAGGTTCACGCGAGTTTCGATCATTAGATTGAGAACTCAAAAGTGACCGGAATAATCTTAGTATTCTTTTGATTGTTTTTGTGACTAACAAAGAAAAGAAAAGTTTGTTTATCCATTCACAGGTTTGCAATTCAAAGGAAAAGGGAGACCACGCTCCTAGGTGATCCACGTTCGTGCTAGGATTGAAGATCTTGCGGATTACCATCGACGTAAGCCAATCGGATCACGCGACAAAATGTATTATTCTTTTGTTAGATAATATATATGTTTAATTGATTAAAGGGTTTAAGGTTCATAAAAAGGAAAAATTTTTAAAAGTTACTAAATCATTTTTAGTCTCGCTTCCGCTGCGTGTACTACGATATTTTTCCCTACATGCAGCACATTTGAGAACCCTCTTCTGTACACTTCACCTCTCAGAATTGTGTACCGAGTTGACCTGTACTTGACGCGTTTTGCTTCCACAGTATCCTCGGGTAAAATGTTTTCCTCCAAATACTTTCTGAGCTGTGTGGTCCAGTTGCTTTGAACTGGTCGGATCTCCGACACCATGACTTCCTCAGATTCTACTGTACTCGGCCTAGTCAGGTGCGCCACCGGTATCGCTTTGGACCTGATACTCATGGTGGCTGAAACTAATTTGGACAAAGCATCTGCTTTCTCGTTTTCTTCCCGAGGGATCTGACAGATCTTATACATCTTGAATTTTCTGAGCAGTTTCTTTGCAATGTCCAGGTAAGCTATCATGTGCTCCTCCCTTGCCTGGTATTCATCTAATACCTGGTTAACCACAACTTGCGAATCACTGTAAATCTCCAACTCATCTGCTCCTAAAGCTATACAGACCCTCAAGCCAGCCAACAAAGCTTCATATTCTGCTTGGTTGTTGGTTGCTTTGAAGTCAAACCTCATGGCGCACTCTACAGCGTCTCCCTCCGGGGTTGTTATGACTATCCCGGCCCCGCTGCCATGGGTGTTTGATGATCCATCTACATGCAACCTCCATCGAAAACTATTCTCCTGTTTTCCTTCCATTATTCTTCTTACTTCGGTATCTGGCTCAGTGAATTCCACTATAAAATCTGACACTGCCTGCCCCTTGACTGCGGCTTTTGGGGTGTACTTGATGTCGAATTCACTCAACTCCACCGCCCATTTAGTCAGTTTACCTGACAATTCTGGCTTTTGCAAGATGAGCTTCAGCTGACAATCAGTGTACACCTCTATTGCATGCGCTTGGAAATACGGCCTTAGCTTCTTGGCTGCCGTGATCAAGGCTAGCGCTATCTTTTCCGTCGATGAATACCTTGTCTCTACGGGGAGCAACGCCTTGCTGGTGTAATACACTGGTCTCTATATTCCTTCCTCCATTCGGATCAACACCGAGCTTGTTGCCACTTCTGTGACCGAGAGGTATAGGTATAATGTCTCTCCAACTACTGGCTTTGAGAGGATGGGTGCTCGCCCTAAGTAATCTTTCAACTTCTGGAAGGCTGCTTCACATTCTTTGTTCCACTTGAGCCCTTTTTCCTTTCTTTATTGCTTTAAAAAATGGGGCGCATCTGTTTGTTGATTTTGCTATAAATCGGTTAAGTGATGCAAGACATCCCGTTAGCCTCTGTACGTCCTTTAGCGTTCTTGGCAAAGCCATCTCTTCTAATGCTTTGATCTTCTCGGGATTCACTTCGATTCCCCTCTGATGCACCTAGAAGCCGAGAAACCTACCTGATGGTACCCCAAACACACATTTGTTCGGGTTAAGTTTCATTTTATACCTTCTTAGAACTTTAAAGATTTCTTTTAGATCTTCCGCGTGCCACTCTGCCGTAACACTCTTGGTCAGCATGTCATCTACATAGACCTCTATGTTCTTCCCAATCTGCCGAGCGAATATCATGTTCACTAACCTCTGGTACGTTGCACCGGTATTCTTCAATCCGAATGGTATCACCTTATAGCAATACAACCCTTGGTCTGTGGTGAATGCCGTTTTCTCTTCGTCGGCTTTATTCATTCGGATCTGATTGTACCCCGAGTAAGCATCCATGAAGCTTAACAATTCGTGCCCTGCTGTTGCGTCCACTAGCTGGTCGATCCTTGGTAGTGGGAAGCTGTCCTTCGGGCAGGCCTTGTTTAAATCCGTGAAATCCACACATATCCTCCACTGGTTGTTCTTTTTCTTTACTAGCACCACATTGGCTACCCATTCCGGGTACTTGACTTCCCTTATCGATCCTGCGGTAAGTAACTTTTTTACTTCATTTTTAATAGCTGTACTCCTTTCGGGGTTGAACAGCCGCCTTTTCTGCTTCACCGGGCGGAACTCTGGGTTGATGGATAGGCAATGTGATATCACCTTCGGGTCTATCCCCAGCATATCTTCGTGGCTCCAAGCAAAAACATCCTTGTACTCTTTCAGTAGTCTGATAAGCTGGGCTTTGACATGTACATTTAGACTTGCCCCTACCTTGACTGTCTTACTCGGATCTTCTGGATCCAGTGCCACTTCTTCGGTCGGCTCATCTTTCTTAGCCTTAGGTTCTTCTCTGGGATCCAACTCAAATTCTTTCGGCACTGTAAGGTTCCCATTTGTTGATTGGCTTATTTCGTGGACAAACCACATATTGGGGTTCTCTGTAAGGGTAGCCTAGGTATCGGGTTTATTGTTCGAAGCCCTTTTGAAGACCTCGTATTGATAAGCACCGAAGGTATATTTCTTTGTGCTTACTTGTCTTGAATAGATAGTTGCACACACTCACAACTCATGCATATGTTTAATACTTGTATGTTGTGTGTTTTATTTTTATGCATTAATGTTCATTAACATCTCTTCTTGCATGTTAGTTTGATTGCATCTTGCATATCCAATTGCATTGTCATGCTTAGATTTAGGATTGCATTTTTGCATTGGGCGTTCCCAAAAGCGCTCTACAGAAGCGCTGTACGAACAGCGCCCATTGAGCGCTGTTCAGACTTGATCGATTTAATTCGGTTGCTGTTGGGTCGCTGTACAAAGCGCTCTACGTACAGCGCCACTCTGTTTTCCCGTGAGAACAGAGTAGGGGCGCTGTACAAGTGGCGCTCTACATACAGCGCCCAAGGCAATATTGAGGCAAATTTATCAAAATGACCACACTTTGTTTTGGCCTCCTATATATATGCCTCTTTGACTTTAGGTCAATTACAAGAGTTCATATTCAGATTCCATACTTGGGATATTTTTCAAAGAGAAGAAAAATTCCAAAGAACTCATTTTTAGTTTACTCAAACACTTTTCCATGACCATCAATCATCATCTAGCATCATCCTTGATCATCTAGATGACATCTTGCATGGATTCTTCATCATACTTTGCTTGGTAAGCTTTTCACTAATATCTTACATATTTTGTGTTTCTCTTAACAAGCAATCTCATTTAATTACTTGTATGTTATTTTATATACTTTGAATACAAGTTTGAGATTAGTATGATGTATGTTTGAGAAGTTGTATTGTGATAGCTAATTAGGTTTTGTGATTAATCTTGATTAGCTAAACTATTTGATTTGACGTGTCATTTAGTTTTGATATCTAGGATTGCTCTAATTGCATATTAATCATCTTAGATAAGCATATAGGGTTTCCCTTGCTCTATGTTGCATTTTGAATATTCATATATTCACTTAGGGTTGGTTATTCTCTTCATAGAGAAAGTACGTCTTGTGTGTAGCATCCGGGATTAGGTTGCTTAGATCGCAAGCAAATTGGACTAGGTTCACTCATACCGGGATTAGGTAGGTGTGTGATTACTTCCGGGATTAGGCTGTAATCGTTTTACACATTTAGTGGATTCGAGGTTCGAGTGTGGCTTACTTACTAGCCCGTGGTTTTTCCCGTGAGGGTTTCCACGTAAAAAATCAAGTCTTATTTAATTTCCGCATTTTATACTTGATTTATTGATTTATCTATTTATTGGTAAATTCGTAATTTTGACTAACACGAAAAATTGGGTAAAAAGCTTAAAATCTATTCACCCCCCCTCTAGATAGTTTTATACACACCGTGCTATAATTTGTTTCAATTGGTATCAGAGCGGGTTCCTAGACATACATAGGTGATCCTTGCTTATTTTGGTGTGTTTTGCATTTTGTGTGATTTTTGATCATTCATACATTTGCATTCATTTCATTCGTTCATAAACACTATGAGTGGAAACGGTGGAAATGGTGGTGGCCACGAAGGTGCTTCTAGCACAAGGCCTCCACGTCATACCGGTTTGAACTATTCCCAATGGAAAGGGAAGATGGAATCCTACATATGCCAAATTCATGACCGTGCATGGATGGCGGTGGAAGACGGATATGATCTACCCAAGATGACTCCCGGTGGTGGAGGAGAAGAAGTTTTGAAGCCTAAGGTGCAATGGAACGCGCAAGAGTTTGAGGCTTCTAAGTGGAATAGGAAGGCTATGCATGCCATCATGTGTGCAATGGATGAGAATCAATACAAGCTTATTCAGAATACTCAGATTACAAAAGTGGCATGGGACATCCTTCAAGTTGCACATGAGGGAACCGAGGTAGTGAAGGAGTCCAAGCTTCAAGTCCTCTAAACTCAATTTGAGCTACTTAGGATGGGAGAGGATGAATGCTTCAATGACTTCGAAATCAAATTGATGGACATTGTAAATAAAAGCCATCAACTTGGAGATCCGTATTCGGATAGGAGAGTCAAGCAAAAAATTATGAGATCTCTCCCCGATAGGTTTGAATCAAAGGTGACGGCCAAAGAAGAAAATAGTGGCTACATGGATATGAAGCCAAGTGAGGTGATTGGACGTCTCCTTGCATATGAGTCTAGGAAGGCTCCTAACACCACTACTCCTCCTAAAAAGTCTAAAGGAATAGCTTTGAAAGCATCTAAGGATGCAAATGAGGCAAAGCATGACTCGGATGAAGACCTTGCCTTATTCGTGAAAAGGTTTAATAAGGTTATGGGGTTCAAGAAGAAGAAGGGATTTGGGTCAAGAGGACAAGACTTGAAGAAAAAAGGTTCCTTCAAGAAGTTTGAGCCTAGACAAGAGAGGACCGAAAGGAAAGGGGTCCGATGCTTTGAATGTGGTGGGATTGGTCACTTTGCCCCCGAATGTGCTAATCACAATGAAAAGAAGAAGGACAAAGTGATGGCCGCCACTTGGAGTGGGAGTAGTGATGGCTCCAATGAGGAAGATGTAGGGAAAAATACCGTAGTACACGCAACGGAAGCGAGACTAAAAATAGATTTAGTATGTTTTAAAATTTTTCCTTTTTTATGAACCTTAACCCTTTAAATTAATTAACCATACATATAAAGTAACAAAAAGTATAATACCTTTTGTCGCGTGATCCGATTGACTTACGTCGATGGTAATCCGTAAGATCTTCAATCCTAGCACGAACGTGAATCACCTAGGAGCGTGGTCTCCCTTTTCCTTGAATTGCAAACTTGAGAATGGACAAACAAACTTTCTTTTTCTTTTTCTTTTGTAAGTCACAATAAATTCCAAGAGATTACAAAGAATGTTCCGGTCACTTTTGAATTCACAATCGTTAGATCGAAACTCGCGTGAACCTTATTCGAAATTGTGCACAAAACCTTTTGGTGTAAAAGTTACCAGTGCACTATCGAAATAAGAACAATCTCTTCTCACTTTTCTCTTGGCCGAAAATAAACACACTAGTCTCAGAGTTGGATTTATTTTATAAGCCAAAGAAATAAATCTCTCAAGCTTAGCCTCTAGGGTTTACCGAATTCTATCTTTATATAATATCTATATATCACTATATCTATTACATAAATCTGCACACCTATATATAAGTGCACCAATGCTGCAAGCCTAAAATAAAATATATATATATTGCGGCACACACATTTTTTGGTTGCAAGAATAATATATATATTTTGCGGCACACACATTAATGTTTGCAAGAATAATATATATTGCTATATATTTCTTTTTCTTGCCATATATATTTCTATGTATATATCACGGCAATTTCCTCTACCATGTAGGATTTTTGTCTTTTGACCTAAATCCTAACCCTAGGTAGATTTGCTTAGAATTCCAAACTCTAATCCAACTCTTTAGTGTATTTGTGACTATATCAAAGACTTCCTAATTTGACTAGATAAATAAATTCCTTTTATTTATCTTCTTATCAAATAAAGACTTTGATTCTTATTATACTACCAACAATAGTATACTACTAAGAAACATATTTCCTAGTCAGAAAAAGATTTTGTTTCTTAATTAAACAATTAATTAATAAATTAATTAATTCTTATTTAATTAAAACAATGAAAACAAAATAATATACTAGGTTAAAATGTTAACCTTGCCGCCCCACTTGAATAAAATTGGGCCTAATATTATTTTCTTATTTCATTTAATCCATTGGACTTTAAATAAAAAGCCCACATGTGAACCAGAACCATTCTTACTAAAAGAAACAAGCCCACATGTCTTTTATTAATATATTAATATAATTGAGCAGTCCATTACTTAAATAATGTGCAAATTATATTCTTAATATATTAAATGCAATTCTAGATGGACCCTTAAATTGGTCCGGTAGAATATATCAAGTGATCCATGCAAGTCCGTGTGGATTGGGGATCTTGGCGGGCCATCTAAATTTAAGCTTCAATAGACATAACCTAATCACAATCAACAAATGATTCACTTAGGTCCGATCCATTAATTTTAACTCATTCCACTAAAGAGCTAAAATTGAACTCTTAAATAAAGATAGAAAAGGAAGATGTTCCTCATTCATACCCTAGACAATCATGTTGGAGATAGTGTATCCTCGTGATTAATATCAGTAATCGCCAAGAGTTCATAGACCGCCTATAACTCTTCTAGTTACCATATTTACTCATATGACCACGTTTTGAACTTGGATATTTTGACTTGTCCAGAAGCCATGTTTTCAATAGACACTAACGAAAACTCAACGTTGAGATTTAATATCCAATTACCTCAAAACATCCATATGATGATATTATACTCTCATTTAATAAATGGAGCCACGATGTCCATATCTATAAATGAAGTACTCTATCGATTAACAAATGAATATCACCAAACTATCGAGGATAGACTATGCGATATAATCGTACTCATTGATAACTCAAATGATATCACTTGCAACCATAAGTCCATCATTTATCTCAGGATTAAGATAGACTCTCCGATTGTCCTGATAATGAAAAGACTAGTATCTATTGACGGTTCTAGATAAAGCTTTTCATTGTGATCCAGTTCAATGCACCCAGTGCACTAGATCCTTTTGCTCGAAGACACTCCGATGATTTTAGACTCATCATATCTCATTTGATCCCACTCAAATGCTAGCAAAAGAATTCTACAACTTTAACAAGATAAAGGTGCCCAACCTTTAACTTAAGTTGTGAACATTATTCAAGACTAACTAAAGAATTGTGTCTACCACATACATATCCAGATGTACGAACAATTCTTCTTTTCTCATAGTCTTTAGACCTTATGATTATTTACTTTGACAATTATAATATTAAACTATAAATGTTATACGATTTGTTAAACCAGAAATCACTTTATTAATATGAAAAAAGATTGTTAATTACAACATTACACTCTTGCTATTGAGCATAATCCTAACAGAAGATGAGTCTTCAAGTGAAGAAGAGCTCATGGCTAACTTCCTAGCTTTTGCCTCATCTCACAAGAGCAAAAGTGCTAGTGAGAGAGAGGAAATGAGTCAAGAGGAAATTGACTCTAGTGAAGAAGAAAGTGACTCCTCTTCTAATTCCATAAAGAAATTTGTGGAGCAAAAGGTGCTTGCTAAATACCATGCCGAGTTCAATGATTTAGCAATTAAAAGCACAAGAAAGATTGAGAGGTTGAGAGAAGAGAACCTTGAACTTTCGGCTCACAATGACCACTTAAGTGAACAAGTGGAAAGATTGAAGAGGAGAGAGGATAAGTTAATTGAGGAGTTAGACTTATCCAAGAGAAGTGAAGAAGGCTTGAAGAGGGAACTTGTAGAAGTTAAAGGGTCCTTGGCTAGGATAGGTTCTAGCACTAAGAAGCTTGATCATTTACTTGGTGTTGGAAAGAGTCCAAGTGACAAGAGAGGTCTCGGGTTTGAAGATGATATGGAGACTTCCACTTCCAAGAAGACCATTTTTGTTAAGAGTTTGGGGAGTAAAGAAGCTTCATTGGTGCAAGCTCCTAGGAAGAAATTAGAAGTAAGACAATGCTCAAATGCACAAGTGAAGATAGGGCCAAGAAGGCAACCTCAAGCTCAACCCCCTAGGGTCCCTCAAGCCAACATTCCTCCACAAATGGCTCACAAAGGAAAGAGACCTATCATGCAACCTCAAGCTTGGAAGCAACCTAGACCGGTTCAACGACGAAGATGGATTGAACCCACTCATGCACAAAGACGAGGTATGATTCCTTTTTTCATCCCTATTTGTCACTTTTGTGGTTGTGATGGTCATATTAGACCAAATTGCTTTCAATATATTAAAATGTGTAGAACACGAAGCATGATAGAAAAAAGAAAGAATAGAGCCAAATGCATGTTCCTAGGAATAACAATATTGATTTGCATGATCCTAGGAATAGTAGAGCACATGTACCAAAGACCACTAAGAAAGCTAAAATTGTTGCTAAGTGGATTAGAAAGAATAAAAATGTTTGCCATGTTGCACAAATAGCCTTGAAGGCAAATTCTTCTAATTTTTGGTATTTGGATAGTGGGTGCTTTAGGCACATGACGGGAAACAAGAGTTTCTTCGAGACTATTGTTATGGAGGAAGGTGGAAATGTCACTTTTGGTGATGGATCCAAAAGAAATGTTGTAGGGAAAGGAACCATTTCCGTTCCCGGATTACCCTCCTTATCCAATGCTTTATTTGTTGATGGCTTGAAAGCCAATTTAATAAGCATTTCACATCTAAGTGATGAAGGATATTTCGTCTTGTTTTCTAAAGATTATTGCTCTATCCTAAAACCCGATGGACAAACCTTGTTGAAGGGCATGAGATCTAGCGACAATTATTATTGTCTTGAAGCTAGTATTGTATCTAATCATGTGTCCATGGATGAGAAAATTGAGTTGTGGCATGAAAGACTTGGCCACATGAACTTTAGGGATCTACGGACCCTTGGAAAGTTCAATTGTGTGCGTGGCCTCCCTAAGCTTGGGAAGAAAGCCAATGGTGTTTGTGGACCTTGCCAACAAGGAAAGCAAACTAAAAGCATGCACAAAAAGGGTAAGTATCTCACCACCAAGGAGTCTCTTGAGCTTCTCCACATGGACCTCATGGGTCCTATGCAAACCGAAAGTTTGGGTGGAAAGAGATACATTTTTGTTTGTGTTGATGATTTCTCTAGGTTCACATGGACATATTTTCTTAGAGAAAAATCCAAAACTTTTGATAAGTTTAAAATGCTTTGCAATAAAATACAAAATGAGATGAATTCTAATATTAAAAGCATAAAATGGATTAGAAGTGATCATGGGAGGGAATTTGAGAATGCCTCATTTGAAAGCTATTACAATAGCTTAGGCATCTCCCATGAGTTCTCGGCTCCTAGGACACCTCAACAAAATGGAGTTGTTGAGAGGAAGAATAGGGTCCTTCAAGAGATGGCCCGTGTGATGTTGCTTAGCAACAATGTCCCTAGGAACCTATGGGCCGAAGCCGTCAATACGGCTTGCTATATAGGGAATCGTGTTTTCCTAAGGCTCGGTACTAGAAATACCTCCTATGAATTATGGAAAGGCAAGAGGCCAAATGTTAGCTACTTCCACACTTTTGGAAGCAAATGCTACATTTTGAATGACCGTGATCAACTTGGCAAATTCGATGCTAAGAGTGATGAGGGTATTTTTATTGGCTATGCCTTGAATAGTAGAGCCTATAGAGTTTTCAATTTAAAAACTCTAAGTGTTATGGAATCATCCAATGTCGTATTTGCTGATACTAGGCTCAAGTCAAATGATCATGAGGATGAGGTTATTTTTAGTGATGTTTCTCCTTTGGAGAGGGTTGTGGTGACTCCCAATGTTGGGACATCTAATGAAAATGATGAAGTCACATAACCCACTACTAGAGTCCCTCTCTTGGACTCTAATGAACCCGCTCCATGGGTTAGAAGACTCCATAACAAAGAGGATGTTATTGGAGACGTAAATGAGGGTGTTAGGACTAGACGTCAACTTGCTAATCTTATTAGCTACACATGCTACACCTCTCAAATTGAACCCAAAAAGGTTAAAGAAGCCTTAAATGATGAATTTTGGGTTCTTGCCATTTAAGAAGAGCTAAACCAATTCGAAAGAAATGAGGTTTGGACTCTAGTTCCTAGGCCTAAGACCACTAATGTCATAGGCACTAAATGGATATTTAGGAACAAATCCGATGAGGATGGCAACATAGTACAGAACAAGGCTAGACTTGTAGCACAATGGTACTCTCAAATTGAGGGTATCGACTTTGAGGAGACATTTGCTCATGTTGCCCGTTTAGAGTCCATTAGGCTTCTCTTGTCCATTTCTTGTGTGCACAAGTTCAAATTGTACCAAATGGATGTCAAGAGTGCCTTCCTCAATGGCTTCTTGCAAGAGGAAGTGTTTGTTGAACAACCCAAGGGGTTTGTGGATGCACACCACCCCAACCATGTCTATCGCCTCAAGAAGGCACTATATGGGTTGAAACAAGCACCGAGGGCTTGGTATGAGCGCCTCACTCAATTTCTTGTTGACAATGACTACACAAGAGGTGGTGTTGACAAGACCTTGTTCATCAAGAGAAACAAAGATGAGTTATTTATAGCTCAAATCTATGTTGATGACATTGTATTTGGCTCCACCAACAACACCAAGGTCCAACAATTTGTTGATGTCATGTCTCATGAATTTGAGATGAGTCTTGTTGGTGAGCTTAGTTACTTCCTAGGTTTGCAAATTAGGCAATTAGATGATGGGATTTTCATAACCCAAGCCAAATATGCCAAAAACCTAGTGAAGAAGTTTGGTTTAGAGAATGCCAAACATTGTAATACACCCATGAGTACCACTTTGAAGCTAAGCAAGGATGCTAGTGGTAAAAGTGTGGAACAAACGTTATATCATGGCATGATAGGTAGCTTGCTCTATTTGACCGCAAGTAGGCCCGATATCTCTTTTAGTGTGGGTGGGTGTGTGTGCTAGGTACCAAGCGGATCCTAAGGAGTCCCATCTCTCTTCCGTAAAAAGAATCATTCGCTATGTGAATGGGACATCCAACTATGGGATTTGGTACTCTTTTGACACTAATGCTAGTCTTGTAGGCTTTAGTGATGCGGATTGGGCAGGAAATTGTGATGATAGGAAAAGCACATCTCTTTAATGCCGTGTGTGTCTAGCCTTGTAAGAGATATGAGGTTTTATATTACCTTTGATGATCAATGAAGCATATATCTCTTTAATGCCGGCTTCTTGCATGAATTGTGGTCGAGACATTCTTCATCTTCTTAAATCTTCAATATATGAACCACTAAACATTACAAGAGAAAAACGTTTTGATATGGAATTTATGCCAACATAAACTATAAACCTAATAGATATTCTCTTTGAAAAGCCAAGCTAGTTTTCTTTGCACTTTCTAGGCAACCAAACACTCATTTTGGTACCATAGTTTAGTTTACTTCAAGTTTACATAGAAGAGTTTGTTGCTTGGATTGCAAAGAGGAACATTCTTCATCACAAGAGTCACCAACCGGTGATGTTTTCTTTATTTGTATCTCCTTGCTACTTTGATTCTATGTGTAACTACAACCCTCTTTGTTAGGGGTTATATGTAATTCTTGTAAATAACCTTGTTATATAATCAATCAATGTTTTATTCACTTTTTAAGTTGTAGATGTGCTTATTATTCTATTTATGTATGGTGGTTGACACAACCACTCATCTCTCATTGAATACACAATATGCTTGTAGATGTAATATGCAATAAGTACCATTAATGCTGTTAGGATTTTGGTTTGTGTTGGCATAAATTCCATAACAAAATGTTGTTTCTCTTGTATTGTTTAGTTGTCTTAGATTGATGATGATTCAAGCTTCAAGGAAGACTTGACAACTTTTCATGCAAGATGGTGTCTTCAAAGAGGAATAAGCTACATTGCTCATCAAAGGTATAATTGACCTCAATCCTCTTACAAGGCTTTGGCACACACACACATGGCATTCATATGTGTCCCTGCATAGTTTTTCACCATTGGTATAACACATTCACACACTTGTTGAAGCATGCACATGCATTAGATTTAATTTGATAAACATTGTGAAATTGCATGTTCTAGGACTATCTCTAGGAAATGGCTTACTTGTGTGACTTTGTCTTTATTGTTTCTGTTTTATTGTTTTTGGACTTGAACATGATCTCTTATAATTCCTTATTGAGTCTTGGTCATTTCGGTTACTCACTCATTTGGTTTCGAGTCCAAACTAGGAAGCTACGCTACTTTACGTTCTCATACAATGTGTTGTCTTCGTCGTCATGTATCGAGTCGAATTCACAACCTTTTGTCAAATTTTCATAGTCTTCCTTGTGTGTGAGGGAGTCATGGTTCGTAATCCAAAGACAGATTCGAATTCAGAGTTCAGAGGGCCCGAATACGGCCGAAGAACGCAAGGGGAGTGCAAGGGAGGCATGCAATAGCCAAAGGCCATTTGAGGGGCGTCCTGTGAGGGGTACGTGAGGCTCACTGGCCAAACACCCCTTTGCCCCATGAGGCTCACACACCTCTCATGGGCTGAGTGACGTGGCCACCCCTGATTGGTCATGAAATCCCTCTGTAAGGTTTTTGGTTTGTCTTGGCATGTATTCCATATCAAAATGTGTTTTTCTTGTAATGTTTAGTGGTCTTAGAATTGAAGATTCAAGACGTCAAAGAAAGACATGGCCACAATTAATGCAAGATGCTGGCTTCAAGGAGAAATGTGCTTCCTCGGTCTACAAAGGTATGTAAGACCTCATTTCTCTTACAAGGCTAGGCACACACACACATAGCATTCTTGTCTGTTCCTTCATGGTTGAATATCATTTATATATCACTTTCACACACTTGGTAATGTATGCTCATGCTTTAGCTTTAATTTCATAATAATTGGAATTTGCATGTTCTAGGATTATGTCTAGGAAATGCATACGTGTGTGATTCTGTGGTTATATGTTTCCGTATTTTTGTATTTGGACTTGAACATGTTCTATTATGATTCCTTATTGAGTTCCGGTCATTTCGGTTACTCATTCACTTAGTTTCGAGTACAAACGATGTAGCTACGCTACTTTTCATTCTCATTCGTTCATTTTCCGAGATGAATTCTCAACCATTTGTCAAAGTTTCATAGTCGTCATTGTGCGTGAGGAAGTCATGATTCGTAATCCGAAGACGGATTCAAATTCAGAGTTCGGATGTCCGAATACGGCTAAAGAACACGAGAGGTGTGTGGAGGGAGCAAGATTGGCCAACGGCCAAACTTGGCCACCACGTGTGGAGGCCGTGGGGCCCACGGCCAGAGCACCCCTCTGGTCTCGTGTGGCCCACGTGCCCCACATGTGGTGCTGATGTGGCAGCCTCTGATTGGCGCACATCTTCCCTCTCTCTCTTCCTTTTAAATCCTCTCCATTTCCTCCATTTCATTCCAAGAAGAAAGAATTGAAAAATCCCGTCAGAATTTGTCTCTCCAATTTCTCACCTTTCAAACACCATAACTTTCTCATACGAAGTCGGAATTGAGTGATTCAAGTTGGAGATTGTTTGTAATCGAGTCCTCTACCGTTTCCAAGTGGTTTGGTAGCTGTTTGATCGAATTGTCTGGTGGTTGCACACAGAAAACCGAACCAGCTCGAGAATCCATGGTAGTGTTCATATCTTTGGGTTTTCTTCTTTTATAACCTTCAATTTGCTTGGGGTTTCTTCTTCTATATGTATGTGTATGTTTGGTGAATGCTATTGAGAAAGATAGCTTCACAATCAATCCTAATCAAAAGTCTATTTATAGACACTTGTGAACTAGTTTCTTAGATTCTAGGTTTTTCACATGTTTGAGAGTTGTATTGTGATTAGATTGATATCTTAGGTTGTTTGTGACTTGATTGAATCAATTTTGTGATAAATGACCTTAGATGTGTTTTGATCCTTTGATTGATGAAATCTAGGATTATTGTATTTGTATGTGTTTTTAGAGCTATCTAGGATTTAATTGATTTATCTTTTAATCCTTGCTCTAAATCTTTGGCTAGAATATTGATTGATTTGATTTCATGATTCTAGCATTTTATTGTATGTTTATAGCATCTTGAACTTGTACTTCACGAATATGTATTGTTCAAGTGTTATATGTGATGAATAGAACTATGAGCTTATGTGTTAGATGCTTTTCACTTGCTCTAGGTTTAATTCATGTTTTTAGCATCTAGATTACTTTACTTGTGTTTTCACATGTTTAGGTCTAGTTGTACCATGGAATGTATTGATCACATGTTCTATGTTGTATTGATTGTTTACATCATTTGCATTCACATGATCACACTAGGAAGTCCTTGTAAAAGGCATGAAGTCTTGGTTAGAGTCGGGATGACTCGGATAGCCAAGCAAGAAGACTTGTTTAGAGTCGGGATGACTCGAATAGGCAAGCAAGAAGTCATGGTTAGAGTCGGGATGACTCGGATAGTCATGCATGTGTGCCTTGGATATGGAGTTGGCTTATATGTTGGTAGGACTAAAATCGGTTTTAGTATGTTTTAAATTTTTTCCATAAGTTGAACCTTAACCCTTTAATTAATTAACATATAATAAAAGATATCGTACCTTTGTCACGTGATCCGATTGATGCGTCGATGGTAATCTGCAAGATCTTCCAATCCAATCACGAACATGAATCACCTAGGAGCGTGGTCTCCCTTCTCTTTGAATTGTGTACCTGAGGATGGATAACCAAACTTTTTCTTTTTCGTTAGTCACAATAAATCCCAAGAGATTACAAAGAATGTTCCGGTCACTTTTGAATTCACAATCGTTAGATCGAAACTCACGTGAACCTTATTCGAAATTGTGCACAAAACCTTTTGATGCAAAAGTTACTAGTGCACTATCGAAATAAGAACAAACTTTTCTCACTTTTCTTCTTGGCCGAAATTGTCACACCATTCTCTAGAGTTGGATTTAATTTTCTCAAGCAAAAGAAAATATTATCAAGCCAAAGACTTAGGAGGGTGGCCGAATTCTATTCACATAAGATAATGTAATATCCCTGAATTCTCCTGCCTCATATATATATATAGTGCTCGAATTCAATTGCCTATTAAAATATATAAATCGCACAAATTCTGCACTTTACTTATATATATTATTATATGCCAAATTCTTCACTTTATCTTTTATATATATATATATTCTATTAGCCAAATTCTGCACCTTTTAATTTCTATAAAATTGCCGAATTCTCTTGACTAATTATTAAAGGGTGGCCGAATTCTCTTGATAGGAAACCTAGGGTTGGCCGAATTCCTCACTTTAAGAGGATTTGTGCTTTACCCAAATTCCTATCAACCTTAAAATCCTAACCCTAATCCAACTCTTTAGTGTTTAATCCTATTATGACTTTATAAAAGACTTCCTTATTTGACTAGATAAATAAATCCCTTATTTATCTACTTACCAAATAAAGTATTTTACATTTATTATACTACCACAATAGTATACTACTAAGAAACATATTTCCTAGTCATAAAAAGATTTTGATTCTTAATTAAATAATTAATCAATCAATTGATTAATTCCTATTTAATCAAATAATAAAATAAAATAATATATTAAGTTATTTTTCAAGCCTTGCCGCCCATACACAAAGATAGACTCAAATATTATTTTTCATTTTATTAAATCCATTTTTATTAAAACCATTGGACCTTTAATTAAAAGGCCCACATGTGAACTAGGTTCATTCTTACTAAAAGAAACAAGCCCACATGCCTTAATACAATTCTAGATGGACCCATAATTAGTCCGGTAGAATATATCAAGTGATCCATGCAAGCCCGTGTGGATTGGGGATCTTGGCGGGCCATCTAAATTTAAGCTCCAATAGACATAACCCAATCACAATCAACAAATGATTCACTTATCTTGCCATCTTAATAATTTTCAACAAAATTAATTAATTAGTTCTTTTTTTTTTTTTTGGATTTTTGAATGGATAACATATTTTATATCATAAATTCCAGTATTTTGATTATGTCAAAAAAATTCCAGTCAAAAACAAAATTCGAGTACTTTGAAGAATTTTTATCAACTATGTATTTATTTTATTTAAGCATTTCTATCAATAAATAAAAAAGAATGCCACAAGTGAAAATATAAAAAGAGATGAAATAAGAAATGTTATAAGATGAAAAGAAAATAATAGTAATAAGAGAGGAAAGAGAGAAATAAATGACTAGAGAGAAACAAATAAAATGTTTAGGAAAAGAGAAAAAATATGAGAGAGAGAAACAATTAAGATAATTAATGATCATGAAATCTTGACCATTCAGACAAGTATGATCTAATGGATACATAAGTGTAAGTGTGTAACAAATCCTGTGTAAAAAAAAAAGGTTAAGATGCACTTATAACCATAAATACAATAACTATTATACACATCAAAATAATATTTTTTTTTTTACCTCTATTACTTACTTCATTTTCTCTCCTTTCATCTTAAAGTAATATTTTCTTCATCTTTGTCTTCTAATACTTTTTTCACATTTCTTTCTTCACTTACATTCAACTAAGCCTTTTGAGGATTAATTGAAAACACTACAAAAAAAGGTCTATTGGGACGATATTTTTCATCCCAATAGCCCTAAAATCGTCCCTATAGACCTATTGGGATGAAAAAAATTCGTCCCAATAGGATGTCTATTGGGACGAATTTATTCGTCTCAATAGACAGTCTATAGGGACGAATTATATATTTCGTCCCAATAGATATCCTATTGGGACGAAAAAAATTTGTCCCTAAAGATCATACCACATTGGACAAAATTTGTCCCAATAAACATTCTATTGAGACGAAAATCTATAGGGACGAAATTTTTTCGTCCCAATAGGTAGTCTATTTTTTTTTTTTCGTCCCAATAGGATGTCTATTGGGATGAAATATATAATTTGTTCCAATAGACTACCTATTGACAAGTGAAAATTTTGTCAAATGGAAAAGTAACATGAACATCGTGCTTGTATGTGAAAACTTCAAGTTTGTCCTGATGGAGGAATGTCCTCCACGCCAAGTCATCAGCAAATGTTGCTGAGGCATATGATCATTGGTAAAATGCCAACAACAAAACCCGCTGCTACCGGTTAGCAGGCATGTCTAACGTGCTTATATGTAAGCACGAAACGGTTGAAACCACAAAAGGGATTATGGACTCCCTATAGGCAATGTTTGGGCGCCCTTATGAACATTCTCGTCACGAGGCTTTAAAGGCACTTATGAACGCCAGAATGAAAAAGGGTACTTCAGTCCATGAGCATACGCTCAAAATGATTGAACACATTAATAAGGCAAAAATAAATGGCGCCAATATCGACAAAGCCACACAGGTGGGGAAGATTTTAGAAACACTATCCCCTAACTTCCTTCAATTTAAAAGCAACTATTTCATGAATAAATTGAAGTACAACATGACTTAATTGCTTAACAAGCTTCAAACCTTCGAATCCATTTTGAATGAAAAAGGAGGTGAGGCAAATGTTGCAGAAGCTACAACTTCCTCTTTTGGAAAGTCCAACAAGAGGAAGAATAAGAATAAAGGAAGTGGCGAGTTGAAAAATAAAAAGGGCAATTTCAAGGCTAAGAAAAACAACAACAACAAAAACAACAAAGCTAAGAGCTCTGACAAAAAGGCCAAAGGAAAATGTTTCCACTGTGGTATAGATGGTCACTGGAAGAGGAACTGTAAAAAGTACCTCGAAGAGCTCAAGATCAAAAAGAGTAAATCAAATTTACTTGTTCTAGAAGCTTGTTTAGTTGAAAATGATATGTCTTCCTAGATAGTTGATTCAGGTGCGACTAACCATGTTTGTTGTTCTATGCAGATGTTTGATTCTGTAACAGAACTAGCTGATGGGGACTACACGATGAGAATGGGTAATGGGGCTATGGTGTCAGCTAAAGTAGTGGGAGAAGTACGACTTCTCTTTAATAATAAATTTCTTGTTTTGAACAATGTTTATTATATTCCCGGTTTTAGAAGAAATTTGATTTCTGTTTCAAGACTGTATGAACAATTATTTAAGGTTTCTTTTAATGATAAGGTTGTTATTATTTGTAGAAAGGGTTTAAATATTTGTTCTAGAATTTTGGACAACGGTCTCTATTTTTTAAGACCAACCTTTAACACACTGCTTAACACTGAAATGTTCAAAGTCGAACAACCAAAGTCTAAAAAGCAAAAGATTTCTCCTGATGATAACACATACCTATGGCATCTTAGACTAGGTCATATAAACCTAAATAGGATTGAAAGACTGGAAAAGGAAGGTCCTTTGCAAGAGCTAAAAGTTGGCACTCTTCCGGTCTGTGAATCTTGTTTGGAAGGTAAAATGACCAAACGATCTTTTTCGGCAAAAAGTCAAAGAGCCAAAGAACCTCTTGAATTGATACATTCTGACGTGCGCGGTCTGATTAATGTACAAGCAAGAGGAGGTTTTGAATATTTTGTCACATTCATTGATGACTATTCTAGGTATGGTTATATTTATTTAATGCAAAGGAAATCTGAAACTTTTGGAAAGTTTAAGCAATTCCAAGCAGAGGCTGAAAAGCAATTAAGTAAATTGATTAAAACTCTTCAATCAGATCGAGGAGGTGAATACCTTGATAATGAATTCTTGGATCATTTAATCGAACATGGGATTTTGTCCCAACTGACTGCACCTGGGACACCACAACAAAATGGTGTTGTAGAAAGGAGAAATAGAACATTGCTTGATATGGTGAGATCCATGTTGAGTTACTCATCATTACCCATGTCGTTCTGGGGATATGCATTACAAACTTCTGTATACATACTTAATTTAGTTCCATCTAAATCTATACCTAAGACACCCCTAGAGTTGTGGAATGGTAGCAAAGTTAGTTTGTGACACATTCGCATATGGGGGTGTCCTACACACGTACTTAAAGGTAGGATTGGGAAGTTGGAACCTCGATCTGAAGTATGCATATTTGTAGGATATCAAAAGGGAACGAGAGGAGGTTTGTTTTATAGTCCTCAAGATAATAATGTATTTGTATCGACAAATGCAACTTTTCTTGAAAATAATTATATGACAGACTTCAAACCTCATAGTAAAGTTATACTTAAGGAGTTACTTTCTGATAAGGTCAGACCAACATCAACAACTATTGTCGAACGACAAAATGAAAAGACCACAACTCAAAATCAGAATGATTTACCACCTCGTCGTAGTGGGAGGGTTGTGAGACAACCTACTCGCTATGGACAAATCGGGGAAGCACAAGTTACGATTTCTGATCTTGGTAAAGATGATCCATTAACATATCTGTTGACCGTGAAATTTGGATTACCACGTAACCAACAATTAAATCAAAACGAACGTTAAACAAGAAAGAAAATCAGCACATGTAAGAGACAGATTTACGTGGAAAAACCCTTGAATGGGAAAAAACCACGGTGTCCCGGAGGACAGGAAAATATCACTAAAATTCATTTGTTTCGGTTACACATTTAAGTCTCTCGAGTTCTTACTTTTCTCTCTTTAGGTTTTCGAACCCTCTCCTCGTGGGATATGTGGTTCTATTTATACATGATAATTTAGGGTTACTACGTGATTTTAGTCGTGTTGGAGGTAGGATTTCCTTTTTGATTCGTACTAGGATTCCCATGTTGTAACAGATACGAATATGTGTTTTTGGCCCTTTCCCTTTCTACGACTCCTCGTTGCCATGGGTCTTCTGGGAGTTTAGAGTTTATTTTCGTGTTTCTGCCGAGTCGGTTTGTGCCCAGTACGCAGATACGGCGAACATCTCCCCTCCTGGGTATTACCCTTCGGCGACTATACTTCTATCTTTGGCGAGTACATATCTAGCTCTGGCGAACACACCTTTGATTTATTTGACTTGATGTTGACATACTGACTGGTCCACGTTTTCTTCTTTGACCTGGTCGATGAGTGACGTGGCAACTTGTTCCTCAGCATTTATTGACTCCTTTGATGACGTGGCTGCTTGGCGAAATTATATATACAGCAATACCCCCATAAATATTTCGAACTGAGCGAATGATTTGGGTTTCTAATTCGTTTGCCTCCGCGAGCAGTATTTATATCCATGCTTTTAAAATTTTGGCGTGTTTCGCAAATAATTCCCCCCTTTTTCATTTTCACCACGTGTTGAACTTGTTAGTTGATTCTTCCGGTGCAAGCCTTCATTCTTGGCCACACAATTTCTGGCGCTTCCACTCATTTGACAAGTGAAGATACATTTTGACTGATTGGTAATCCCCGAGGTGCCACATGTCCATTATTTGGTGGTGACTATTGCGGCCAGTTATTGTGACCGTCGCTCACTTTAACCAAATATCTTTTTATCTGATTTTTTCTTTTTCAATTTAAAACTCCCTCTTTTAATGCCCGATCGTTTCTTCTTCCTCATTTCAATCTTTTCGTTTATATTTCCTTTGTTTTCTCAGAGCAAAAAACAGGCTTGAAACTTTGTTTTTATCTGCCTTATTTTCCCTTTTCTTCTAGTATTTGCTACAGCTTTTCTCCTGCGTTTTCCATTATCAGATGGTTCGTCAAACTCGACCGTTCTTATTTCTCAGCGTTCCCAATTCTCCTACCTATTTCTGCGACCCTAGGGTTTTCTGGTGAGTTCTCATAGATCCTTCCTTGCGTTCTTCTCTTTCTAATCAAATGATGCAAGCTTTAGAACTTGGTGATAAATGTACTGCAGACCGAATTGAATCCTTGATTCGTAACTTTCATCCGGATTCCCCATCTCTGATTTCTGTTTATATTCCTTCCTCTGAGGAAAATTTTGCTCCTAACATTCCTTCTCCTTCGTCTTTTGATAGTTGCTCTCCGATGATGACGAGGTCTTCCAAACCAGGTGGCAGTAGGCGACGAGCTTCTAGGGCTCCTTGAGGATCTCTGCTGGATGCTCAGACCACTGTGGATTCAGATGTTGAAGATCACCAGAAGAATAGATTATTCTTCACAGCTGACCGCCATTGTTCTTTTGATTGTGAAGTAAATGTGGTTGGCGGGGATGAACTTCGCAAGTACAAAAGTCATTTTGACATCCCAGATGCTGTGATTTTTACTTTGCCAGGTGATCGAGCGGCGTGGAACCCTCCTGAGAGTGCGGTCGCCATCTATGGTGCGATGCTTAGCTGTGGAGTAACTCTTCCTCTTCAGCCCTTCATCGCCAGATTCCTCGCGAAGGCACAGATTGCGCCTGCCCAACTCGCCCCAAACAGTTACAGGATCTTGATATGCCTGTGTTTGATATGGAAATTGAAGGGCTATGGGCCCCCTACGCCCCGTGAGATCCATCATTTTTATACTTTAAGACAGGCGGGCCATAGTGGAACGTACTTTCTTCTCTCTTCAGCAGTGGAAAATTGGATCCCTGAGGGTGTGGCGAACCCCGAACAGGTGGAAATCTCTAGCGATGAGAAAAAGAAGGGTTTTATTTGGGGTTTTCCTACTTCAAATAAAAGGTGGAAGAATAGCTGGTTTTTCGCTGGTGGCGAGTGGGGCAGGGATGTGCCCGCCAGTGTGAGCCACAGTTTTTTGGCGAAGAAGGTTCCCAGGCATTTCACTTCTCTTGAAGCTTGGTCGAAAACAAACCCTGTCCTTCTTGATGCTGAGATTGCTCATCTTGCCGTGGCAGCTGTTCTTCCGTTGGATGAAAGAGGTAGATCATTTCTCTTGGATGAGGAGAAAATGATCGCTCAATGAATTTTCACACGCCTACCTGCCAGGCTCCCTCGCCGTAAGTTTTATCAGCCTTCTTTTTGATATTACTGTTTTGTTTATTCTGTTAATGACGCTTGGTTATTTTTCGCAGTGATGGACTTTGACACAGTTTGCGATTTGCAAGCCCGGGCAATAAAGAATTGTGAGGCAGCCAGCAAAAGACATGGCGCTGGTTTGGCTAAGGAAGGAATTGCTAGCCCGGCTGTTGATGATCCCTCAGATGGCGAGGAAGTAGGTAATGTTGCTGGGGGAGGTGTTGAGTCGGGGCAGCCCCTTGTGCATCCAGAAACTGCTGCGAGTATGCTTGCTATGACTACTGCTGCTGCGGCTACGGCTACCCCCAGCAGTAAGGGAAAAGAGAAAGTTAGAGTTTGAAGGTCAGTCAGTGACATTCCTATTTTTGATGTGGATGTCCCTGAAACTCCCCTTGATCCTGCAAGTGACCTAACCCCTAGGACTGGTAGAGGCAAACGCTCGGCTGAGGGCACCCCTGATCATACTACTCGACCTCTAAAGCGGGCGTTAAGAGTTGTGCAGTATGTTGTTTCTTCGGACGAGGAGGGTGCTGATGGACCTGTACTCGCTGAGACTCCCTCTACTCAAATAACTGTTCCTGAGGCTCCTGCTGGTGGGATAAGTGCGGTGGTGTCTCCACCTTCTAAGGCTGGGGGTAGCCGTAGTAGGAGTAGTCGCAACTGTTCCTGAGGCTGCTGCTGTTGCTGCGGCTACTCTTGTCCATTGCCGCATATTATGACTGAGATTTGGCAAATGGACGTCAAGACGGCTTTTCTAAATGGCCATCTTGACGAGAGCATTTATATGGTGCAACCAGAGGGGTTTATAGATAAAGGCCAAGAGCAAAAAGTTTGCCTGTTGCAAAAGTCCATCTATGGACTTAAGCAAGCTTCTCGATCTTGGAATATTAGATTTGATGAAGCGATTAAATCATATGGATTTAATCAAAATGTTGATGAGCCTTGTGTCTACAAGTACATCAAAGAAAAGAAGGTGGTCTTCTTAGTTCTTTACGTTGATGACATTCTTCTTATTGGGAATGATGTAGAATCTTTATCAAGTGTAAAGAAATGGCTAGCTAACCAATTCCAAATGGAGGATTTGGGATAGGCAAGTTATGTTCTTAGGATCCAACTTATACGAGATCGTAAGAACGTTAGCGTTGTCTCAAGCATCGTATTTTGATAAAATGTTAATCAAGTTTGCGATGCAAAACTTTAAGAAAGGTAATCTACCTTCTCGTCATGGAGTTACTCTTTCTAAAAAGCAGTGTCCTAAAACACCTCAAGAGGAAGAGAATATGAGACACATTCCCTATGCCTCGGCAGTAGGCAGTCTTATGTATGCTATGTTATGTACTAGACTTGACATATGCTATGCAGTGGGAGTGGTCAGCCGGTATCAGTCTAACCAATGATTAGATCATTGGGTAGCAGTTAAACACATTCTCAAGTATCTTAGGAGAACTAGAAACTATATGCTTGTATATTCTGGTAGGGATTTGATTCCTATTGGCTACACTGATTCTGATTTTCAATTAGACAAAGAAAGTCAAAAGTCGACGTCTGGGTCAGTGTTTACCATTGGTGGTGGAGCCATAGTTTGGAGAAGCATCAAACAATCCTACTGATCGCGCTATGAATGTTCACATTTAATGCCCCTTTTTCCTACCTTTTGTGTTCGTATTCAAGCACTTTTGTGTGCATAACAGGTGTTTTTGTTAAGTTCAGGTAATATGACCTTCAGGAAGGTGTTTGCATCAAAGTTGTCAAAAGAGGAGCAAAACCATGAGAAGAAGATGTGGCGGGACAAAACCCGCAGCACGAAGCCATGGCACAAGTTGTAGGAAGATATGGCAGGACATAAGCCACCATCCAGAGGGCCTGAACTCGCCAAGTTATTCACAGTGGGTTCATGCAGCTAGATCATTCCAGCCGTCCTGAAGGTCTGAAGTCACCAAAAATCATGGCGAGTTCGTGCAGCAGCCGAGAATTCTCCAGAAGCCACGGCGGGTTTCAGCAACGGGCTTGAAGCCAAGGAATGAACCAGCCAGAGGCACGTCCAAGGACAAATTGGGCATTCCTTGCCCAATTTGAAGAAAAAGATTTATATACTTCTCTCTCCTGCAGAACAAAGGGTGACAAAATTAGTATAGAACTAAGTTATTTAGTAGTTTTTGGGTATTACATCATAGAATAGACTAGTGTGTGAAGAAGCTCATCACTTGTAATCTTTTTAGCTAAAGAGATATTAATCTTAGTAGAGAACCTAGTTCATCAATCTCTTGAAAGTTACTAGTGTTCATTCGGTTTGTATTGCTGCGGAGGAATGAGAGGTTTGGCCTTGGAACCGATCAAGACTTCAAGGGTAGTATTTCTTCCTTTTCTTCATTCTTATTCTATACTCAATGATCATGTGTAACTAACCCACTTATGTTGGGGAATTTATGAAAGTATTGATGTAATCACTTGTTACCACTTTTCTTATATGAATCACTTGTGTATGCATGTTTAAACTTGATGAAATCATGCCATGTATCTAATAACTTTGGAAGCATGGAATTGATTACCTTGGAGTGATGAAATACTAAATTCCTGATGTTTGAATGGTGTATGTTCATATACTACCCTTTGATTAGAGTGTGTGGATCATAAGAATATCCTAAGACTTCACTCTAACAATCTTAGTTCCACAACTTACATTCACTAATGATTAATCTAAACCTTAGATGATATATTAAATGAATGGTTGAGTGTGCCAATTGTATAAATGGAACTACGCTAGTGACTTGATCTTTATTGCATGAAAGTGGTTATTTGTGGTGCATCATTACTAAATTCATACATTCCCTAGCATTTTAGCTTTTAATTGTAATCATTTAATATCACATTAAGTTAATTCAGTGAAGATTCACTAATCCTAGCATATGCCGTTCAATTGATTTCCCTGTGGGATCGATACCCTTACTTTGTACAGTATACTAGTCCAACAACTTGTACGATTGCAAAGAGTGAAATACTCGCGCGTTCAGTAATATAACCGTGGTAATTTAGATCATATTATAGTTTAATTAGAGACCCGGTTAGGACATGTCACCTGCATTGCTGATTCCACTATGGAGGTTGAATACGTGGCTGCCTATGAAGTAGCTAAAGAAGCAGTCTAGCTCCAAAAGTTTTTATTTGATCTGGAAGCTGTTCCAGGTATGGAAAAACCCATGACACTTTATTGTGATAACAGTGGAGCCGTGGCTAATTCGAAAGAACCTAGAAGCCACAAAAGAGGAAAGCATATAGAGCGAAAGTATCACCTTATAAGAGAGATTGTCCATCGTGGCGATGTGTCTGTTCTGATGATTAGATCTGAAGACAACCTCACAGATCCCCTCACAAAGACTCTTCCTACAAAGAGTTTTGAAGGCCACCTAGAAGGATTGGGGTTAAAGGACATGTCTCATCTGCTTTAGGGCAAGTGGGAGATTGTTGGGGATAATGCCCTAAGAACACATGTTGTTATTCTTCTTGCTGAATTAATAATTAGATTGACATTCTATATTTGTGTGCATTTAATGTTATTAATATTGTATTAATAACATAAAATTACATGATTATTAAATGTAATATTAAACATAGTGTATAAGTCGTTATATACACGAGGATTATGTTTAATATAATAATCTTAATTGTCTGTAATTGATAATTAAAGTTGGGATCTTTAATTAATTAAAATTACTAGTACGGTTCATTCCCATTAAGAATGGAACAATTTTATCTGAACTGTTGATGTGGTGACATTAGAATGAAGGTACTTTGTATAATAAGATTATACAAGACGTGGACACGATAAATTGGAATCTTTAATAATCTCCGTCTTGAAATAAAGTATTCCCTTTTATCAATCAGATGGTCATATATGGAACGATCTTAATCCTGAGTATTTAACAGACTCCTACTTATAGAGTTGTGTCTTTTGTCTTACTCGATATGGTTTGCTCTAATTGCCAAACCTAAAACCTTGTATCTTGGAGACATGATAATATACTTAGTTGGGAATGATAATATATAAGATGGAATCCATTCTTTCTTAATTGAAGTAGACAAACAGTTCTCTTGAGTAAATGATTCGGGTCTTGAACGATAGAGTGCTCAATTTATGATAAGATCATAAATAATTGTTCATTAGAGAATCACGGGCACTCAAGGATAAAGACGTAATTGAGAGGTCAACAGATTTGAACCTAGCTCATATTACGAACTGTTTATGGAGGATTGATCTGTATGCAATGATTATATCAATGGACTATTCGATTCCCTTTCGAGTAATTAATTCTATAATGACAAGAGTGCAGTTCTAGTTTTTTAGTGAAATAAATCTGGAATTAATAAATCTAATATTTAATTAAAGAGTTTAATTAAATATTGAAGATTTATTGGAGTTTGAAATTATAGGTCCATGTGTCCCCATACCATCTCTATACTGTATTGAACATTAAGGTATACTGAGGCTTAGTGATTAATCTGGAATTAATCATCTATACACAAAGAAGTTTATGTACTGTTTTATTAATTAAATAATGTTTGATTATTTAATTATATATATTAAATAATATTTTGATTATTTAATCATATATATATATATAATATAATAAGTTGATTATTTTATTATATATATTATAATTTGATTTTTTAAACAAGTATATATATATATATATATAATCACTACTACAAAATTTAGAAAAAAATGCAAAAGACATCGGTTTTTAACCGATGTAAAACAAGAAAAAAGACATCGGTTTTAGTTAAAACCGATTTAAAAACCCTGATGTAAAATTGATGTATTACAAAAATTAATCCCACCATCGCCGGCCTGCTCCACCGTCCGGCCACCGCCACTGGCCCACCTCACCGTCTAGCCACCGACCGGCCAACCCCACCTCTGATAATAATGACAATTAATTGTCATTATGAGGAATCGAACTTGCAACCTCAAAGTCAAAGCGGTAAGCCTTTACCGCCTGACTACAAGATTGGATGTGTTAACAATTGCACAATATTTATATATAACCTATAGGAGTTGTTAGAAATAAATAAATAAATAAATAATAAAAAAAAACTTGTTTGACAAATTTAAATTTACTCAACTAATCAAAATTCTAATTTCTACTACAAACATATATATATTAAATAAATTTGATTGGTGGGTTTATTTTTCATTTCATTTTTTAATGTGTGGTTTTGTGTTCTGCTGGAGATATTTTTGTGCAAACTTTTTCCCTAAAACTGTATCTTTTGGGAACAAAATAAATTTTTTCATCCATGTTGGATTCTTCGATTTTTCGATATGAATCCAACGGTATAAAGAACGTAAAATTATGGGCGGTATTTTGAAAGTTATGATCAATTATTCAGTCAAAGGTCAGAAGCAATTGGAGATATTTTTGTGCAAACGTTTTCCTTAAAACTGTATCTTTTGGCAATGAAATAAATTTTTTAGTCCATAGTGGGTTCTTTGATTTTTTGATATGAATCCAACGGTATAAAGAACGTAAAATTCCGGGCGGTATTTTAAAAGTTATGATCAATTATTCAGTCAAAGGTCAGAAGCGATTGGAGATATTTTTGTGCAAACGTTTTCCTTAAAACTGTATCTTTTGGCAATGAAATAAAAAAAATTTCCATAGTGGATTCTTCAATTTTTTGACACGGATCCAACGGTATAAAGAATGTAAAATTCCGAGTGATATTTTGAAAGTTATGATCAATTATTCAGTCAAAGGTCAGAATTGAAGCAATTGGAGATATTTTTATGCAAACTCTTTCCTTAAAACTGTATATTTTGGCAAGGAAATAAATTTTTTTGTCTATGTTGGGTTCTTCAATTTTTTGATATAAATCCAACGGTATAAAGAACGTAAAAGTTTGGGCGGTATTTTGAAAGTTATGATCAATTATTCAGTCAAATGTCAGAAGTGATTCGCGAATACGCGAGTGAGCTGTTTTCATCGCTCATTTTCACACTTTGCCAAATCGATTTTTGGAATATTTTCTGAATTAAAAGTGTGTGTTTGAATGTCTACTTTCTTGTGCCAAAAGTTGAGCAAATAACATTGAGTATTTTTAGAGATGTGCACTTGAATGTGGACATAGGTCAGATTTGCATTGCAGAATTTTGCTTTTGAATCCACATCGGTTTTTATAAAAACCGATGTCTAAACGCTTATTTTTAATATCGGTTTTTATAAAAACCGTTATCTTTTCAACGCAAAATTTAATATAAAAACCGATGTCTAAACGTTTTTTTTTTAATATCGGTTTTCTTAAAAACCGATGTCTTTTGAAACTGTAATTTTTAAGACATCGATTTTGAAAGGAATAATGCACGGTGTGTATAAAACTATCTAGAGGGGGGGTGAATAGATTTTTAGCTTATTACCCAATTTTTCGTGTTTTGTCAAAATTACGAAATTACCCCTAAATAGATAAAGCAATAAATCAAGTATAAAATGCGGAAATTAAATAACACTTGATTTTTATGTGGAAACCCTCACGGGAAAAACCACGGGCTAGTAAGTAAGCCACACTCGAACCTCGAATCCACTAAATCTGTAAAACGATTACAACCTAATCCCGGAAGTAATCACACACCTACCTAATCCCGGTATGAGTGAACCTAGTCCAATTTGCTTGCGATCTAAGCAACCTAATCCCGGAAGCTACACACAAGACTTACTTTCTCACTGAAGAAAATAAAACCCTAAGTGAATATATGAATATTCAAATGCAACATAGAGCAAGGGAAACCCTATATGCTTATCTAAGATGATTAATATGCAATTAGAACAATCCTAGATATTAAAAACTAAATGACATGTTCAATCAAATAGTTTAGCTAATCAAGATTAAGCACAAAACCTAATTAGCTATCACAATACAACTTCTCAAACATACATCACACTAATCTCAATCTTGTATCAAAAGATATATGAAAATCATACAAGTAATAAATTGAGATTGCTTGTTAAGAAAAACACAAAATATGTAAGATATTAGTGAAAAGCTTACCAAGCAAAGTATGATGAAGAATCCATGCAAAGAGACATCTAGATGATCAAGGATGATGCTAGATGATGATTGATGATCATGAAAAAGTGTTTGAGTAAACAAAAAATGAGTTCTTGGAATTTTTCTTCTCTTTGAAAAATATCCTAAGTATGAAATCTGAATATAAACTCTCTTGTTTGACCTAAAGTCAAAGTGGCATATATATAGGGGGTCAAATCAAGGTGTGGTCATTTTGATAAGTTGGCCTAATATTTGCCTTGTGCGCTGTACGTAGAGCGTCTCTTGTATAGCGCCTCAACTCTGTTCTCACGGGAAAATAGAGTGACGCTGTACGAACAGCGCTTCTATACAGCGCTCGTACAGCGCCTACCTAAAAACCATCAGACCTGATGCATTAAAATAAACAATTTCAATCAGGTCTCAGTTGGGTGCTGTACTTGTACAGCGCCTCAACAAAATACATCAGACCTGATGCATTAAAATGACCATTTTTGCATCAGGTCTTGTGGGCGCTGTTCAGAACAGCGTTTTGTAGAGCGCTTTGAACAGCGCCCTTTGCAATGCTAGAATGCCAATGTTATGCAAGACAAGACAATGGGCAATGCAACAAGCAATCAAACTAACATGCAAGAAGAGATGAAAATTAGCATTAATGCACAACACAAATAAACACAACATATAAGGATTAAACATATGCATGAGTTGTGAGTGTGTGCAACTATCTCTTCAAGACAAGTAAGCACATAGAGATTTACCTTTGATGCTTATCAACACGAGGTCTTCAAAAGGGCTTCGAACAATAAACCCGATACTTAGGCTACCCTTACAAAGAACCCCAACATATGGTTTGTCCACGAAATGAGCCAATCAACAAATGGGAACCTTACAATCTCCCCCTTTGGCTATTTCGTGACAAAACCACCACTCACATTGATTCTTCACAAAGAAATAGAAACTACGGGACAACTATAATTTTCTACAACACAAAGAGATAAGAAAATAAAACTTCAAGTCTTCAATCTCTTGTAGAATAATCAAGCCCTGAAAATAAGATTTCTATATTTGCCAATGCAAGTGAAATGTGAAATTAATCAAGTGAGAACAAAAACAAGCTTTTGCATTTTAAAAAATTAGGCACAACATTATGAAATGTATGTGTATGCAATGCTCCCCCTCAACGGGTTACTCCCCATCAATGAATGTTCTCCCCAATATGTACAATTGCTTCTATATATTGCAACTCCCTTTATCACATACTACTCCCCCTTTTTGTCATGATATAGGCAAAAGAGTAGTCCCCAACCGAGTCACTCATAGCAACGAGAGATAGTAGCATGCAAGATTTGCATAATTAATATAAGTCAATTTATGCATCTCAATTAATTGGAGAGAAACAAGGAGATTTATTTGAAAGAAAATGTGTGAATCAAACATGCTTTGCATACAAGACATGTAGCATTCAAGTCCAAAATACAATGGTATTTGGCAAAGCAAATGACAAAGGTTTCTAATAGGAATTCAAACCAATTTCACCAATGTCATGAGTAAAGCAAGGATATAGAATATATTGATTTCAATTTAAGAAAAACTATATCCAACTTTATAACTGAAACATGGCATGAGCGACTTTGCACCCTTTTTGATTTTTCCGGATAAGATATCCGTATGATAGTAGCCATGGTCAACTAATAAAGAAATAGAGACATTTGGAATATAAATTCCTTTGAACGGATACAAGATTCTTTATTCATTTTGAGTCTCATAAGCTTTCACACAAGGTTTTGCAATGTAAGAGTATGCAATCATCAATTCATGCTTTTCATGTGAGCATGTTATATGAATTTCATGCTTTTTCATTAGACATTAGCATGTTATTAAAGAATCATCATGTCATGGAGATAATCATAGGTCATTCAAATCATACTTCCTATATACATCTCCTAGTCCAAAAATGCATGTTTGAACATAAATATGACATGGATTGTAAACAAGCAAGGTTCACACTTATAGTATTGAAAGCATAGATACATATGTGCAACCAAGCTTACTCAAACAATTAAGAGAAGAGGCATAAGATATTTCAAATTTTTTGCAAGTGACAAGAATACAAAATAGCTCTCTTTGCTTCAGTTCCCTATATGGGGTCAATAACAAAACACATCACTCCACAAGACATATCCCAATAGATCTACTTAGTGTTTTAAATCGAGTAGAATCTAAGGGTTTAGTAAATAGGTCCGCAAGTTGATCATTAGTACCTACATGTTCAAGTACTATGCATTTATTTTCAACAAGCTCTCTAATGAAGTGATGGCGGATGTCAATATGCTTAGTTCTAGAATGTTGCACCGGATTCTTGGAAATATTAATGGCACTCATGTTATCACAAAAGAGAGTGAGAGTACCTTGGTTGAATCTGTAGTCTACTAGCATTTGCTTCATCCATAGGAATTGTGTGCATCCACTCCCTGCGGCTATGTACTCGGCCTCGGCCGTGGACAAGGAAATCGAGTTTTGCTTCTTGCAAAACCAAGACACCAATTTGTTGCCTAGGAAGAAGCAACCGCCCGATGTGCTTTTCCTATCATCACAATTTCCTGCCCAATCCGCATCACTAAAGCCTACAAGACTAGCATTAGTGTCAAAAGAGTACCAAATCCCATAGTTAGAAGTCCCATTCACATAGCGAATGATTCTCTTTACGGAAGAGAGATGGGACTCCTTGGGATCCGCTTGGTACCTAGCACACACATCCACACTAAAAGATATATCGGGCCTACTTGCAGTCAAATAAAGCAAGCTACCTATCATGCCCCGATATAGAGTTTGTTCCACACTTTTACCACAAGCATCCTTGCTTAGCTTCAAAGTGGTACTCATGGGTGTATCACAATGTTTGGCATTCTCTAAACCAAACTTCTTCACTAGGTTTTTGGCATATTTGGCTTGGGTTATGAAAATCCCATCATCTAATTGCCTAATTTGCAAACCTAGGAAGTAACTAAGCTCACTAACAAGACTCATCTCAAATTCATGAGACATGACATCAACAAATTGTTGGACCTTGGTGTTGTTGGTGGAGCCAAAAACTATATCATCAACATATTTTTGAGCTATGAAAAGCTCATCATTGTCTCTCTTGATGAATAGTGTCTTGTCAACACTACTCCTTGAGTAGTTATTGTCAACAAGAAATTGAGTGAGGCGTTCATACTAAGCCCTCGGTGCTTGTTTCATCCCATATAGAGCCTTCTTGAGGCGATAGACATAGTTGGGGTGGTGTGCATCCACAAACCCCTTGGGTTGTTCAACAAACACTTCCTCTTGCAAGAAGCCATTGAGGAAGGCACTCTTGACATCCATTTGGTGCAATTTGAACTTGTGCACACAAGAAATGGACAAGAGAAGCCTAGTGGACTCTAAGCGGGCAACGGGAGCAAATGTCTCCTCAAAGTCGATACCCTCAATTTGAGAGTACCCTTGTGCTACAAGTCTAGCCTTGTTCCGCACTATGTTGCCATCCTCATCGGATTTGTTCCTATAAATCCACTTGGTGCCTATCACATTAGTGCTTTTAGGCCTAGGAACTAGAGTCCAAACCTCATTCCTTTCGAATTGGTTTAGCTCTTCTTGCATGGCAAGAACCTAAAATTCATCATTTAAGGCTTCATCAACATTTTTGGGTTCAATTTGAGAGGTGTAGCATGTAAAGCTAATGAGATTAGCTATTTGACGCCTTGTCCTAACACCCTCATTCACATCTCCAATAACATCCTCTTTGTTATGGAGTCTTCTAACCCATGGAGCGGGTTCATTAGAGTCCAAGAGAGGGACTCTAGTAATAGGTTGTGTGACTTCATTATTGTCATTGGACGTCCCAACATTGGGAGTCACCACAACCCTCTCCAAAGGAGAGTCATCCTCTAAAACTTCCTCATCCTCATGGTCATTAGACTTGAGCCTTGTATCATCAATAACAACATTCGATGATTCCATGACGGTTCGAGTCTTCAAGTTGAAAACTCTATAGGCTCTACTATTCAAGGCATAGCCAATAAAGATACCCTCATCACTCTTAGCATCAAATTTGCCAAGTTGATCACGGTCATTTAAAATGTAGCATTTGCTTCCAAATGTGTGGAAGTAGCTAACATTTGGCTTCCCACCTTTCCATAACTCATAGGAGGTGTTTCTAGATCCGGGCCTTAGGAAAACATGATTCCCTATATAACAAGCCGTATTGACGGCTTCGGCCCATAGGTTCCTAGGGACATTGTTGCTAAGCAACATCACTCGGGCCATCTCTTGAAGGACCCTATTCTTCCTCTCAACAACTCCATTTTGTTGAGGTGTCCTAGTAGCCGAGAACTCATGGGAGATGCCTAAGCTATTGCAATAGCTTTCAAAAGAGGCATTCTCAAACTCCCTCCCATGGTCACTTCTAATCCGTTTAATGCTTTTAATGTTAGAATTCATTTCATTTTGTATTTTAGTACAAAGCATTTTAAACTTATCAAAAGTTTCGGATTTTTCTCTAAGAAAATATGTCCATGTAAATCTAGAGAAATCATCAACACAAACAAAAATGTATCTCTTTCCACCTAAACTCTCGGTTTGCATAGGACCCATGAGATCCATGTGGAGAAGCTCTAGAGGCTCCTTGGTGGAGAGATACTTGCCCCTTTTGTGCATGCTTTTAGTTTGTTTTCCTTGTTGGCAAGGTCCACAAATACCATTGGCTTTCTTCCCAAGCGTAGGGAGGCCACGCACACAATCGAACTTTCCAAAGGTTCTTAAATCCCTAAGTTCATGTGGCCAAGTCTTTCATGCCACAACTCTATTTGCTCATCCATGGACACATTGTTTGAGATTATTCTAGCTTCAAGACAATAGCAATTGTTGCTAGATCTCATACCTTTCAATAAGGTTTGTCCATCGGGCTTTAGGATTGAGCAATCATCTTTACAAAACAAGACGGAATATCCTTCATCACTTAGATGTGAAATGCTTATTAAATTGGCTTTCAAGCCATCAACAAATAAAGCATCGGATAAGGAGGGTAATCCGGGAACGGAAATGGTTCCTTTCCCTACAACTTTCTTTTTGGATCCACCACCAAAAGTGACATATCCTCCTTCCTCCATAACAAGAGTGACACGCCCAAACCGGTTCTACAAATGTCACTATAATATAACCTATTCTACCTCGGTTGTATTAGAGGGGCGTGCGAGTCTGGTGACCCTATTGCAAGTGCACAAGTCGTTAAACTAGTGTAGTGAGCAAGTAAGGGTATCGTTCCCACTAGGTACGCACTAAAAAGCTTTCTATACTTAGATTAACTCTACAATTTCCTAAATATTCTAACAAGTTTTACTTCAATTAACTAGTGATTAACAAATTAATTATTCTAAGATGGAGTTGTCTAATTAGCAATTACAACTACTTGACTTAAATTCTATATTGCAAATTGTTAAGGAATTAGATTCATTCAAGTATATTGTAGCTTCTAATCAATCATTCATTAAGCCTAACTCTCAATTACTAACATACATATATTCATATGGATGTTCTAAGCACCTGATTCTCTACTGAATCACAATGAAATCCAATATTAAAGTGTGATTAAAGGGAATTAGTCATTTCATAATAGAGAATTACAAGTTAGTAATCTCTACTCATAGGTGCTTCACTATTGATATGCAATAAATGGTACATGCATACAATTTCATCAAGTTATTGCACTATAAAGAGATAGGTGGTTGCAACCACCACACATGCAATCATAAATGTACATAAACATGATTCAAGAGGATTATAACAATATGATTGATTAGATAACAAGGAATTACAAGAATTACATCTAATTCCCTAGCAAGAGGGATTAGCTACACATAGTATCAAAATTACAAAGATATACAAGAAAAGGAAACATCACCAATGAACAAACTTGTGTGGTGGAATTGGTCTTCCTTGCAATCCAAGCAATTAACTCTTCTATGGCAACTTGAAGTGATCACTCTAAGTAACCAACATGTGGTGTTTGGCTACCTAGAAATTGGCCAAGAAAATACTATCTTTCTTGATTCCTAAGAACAAAATATCTCTAATTAATATCTTTACTTTTTTCCTCCTTCTAACTAACTAACTCCTCTCTCTCACTAAAAAACTCTTTTCTCTAAAAAACAACTCTCCTTTTACTTTGTTTTGACACCATCTCTATATGCATGAGAGAGGAGGCCTTCCAAGGACAATAGGTGGAAAAAGGGGCAGCCATCTTTGACTTTTGGGGCGACCTTCAGTCAATTTGCAGCTTTTCAGAATCGGCGGCGGGCATTCACGGCGGCTTTGTGCCTGCCGAAAGATCCCGCCTTGAAGACGGCGGCTTATAGTGGCGTCCATTTGCCAGCCTTCCAGATCGTCTGAACTCGCCACTTTTGACGAGATGCTTCCTCCGGCGGCTTCGAGCGGCGGCCTTGTTCCCGCCGGCCTGAATGCACGAACCCGCCTTCTTGCTCTTCTTCTGCTTTTATTCCCAAATTGCCCTAATTTCTTCACTTTATACAAAAATGCCCTTGAAACACCTATTTTACCTGAAAATACTTATTTACACAATTAAACACATGGAATGCTTAGAAAATGATAGCAAAAACAAGGAAAAAGGGGCACTAAATATAAATATTTAGAGCACGATCAGACCCCCAAACCTGACTTTTGCTCGTCCTCGAGCAAACCATAAATGTTAAACTAACAGCAATTTTCACTATGTACACAATATAAACAACGCACACTAAAACATTTCCGAGAGCCAAATTACAAATATACCAAGAAGATGTGATGAAATAGGAAATAAACATGCGGAAACCTCTAGATAGGTGCTAGCACGATTATATTCCTCAAAAACACGCTACACGATGCATCCCACACTCTGAATGTTCAGTTTCGAAAACTAAGCGCTCAAAAGCAAGAACTCAATTCGCCTTGACTCTATCCTTACCGGATTTTAGTCTGATTTTCTCTCAGAACCTAAGTTGCTCTCAAATAACATATGCGAGTAAGAATTTTTATAAGAATCAAATGTAACGCATATGTAATTAAATTAAAGCACAACTTGTGGAAACTGTTTCATGAATGAATTGAAATGCCAAAAACATGGAAAGAACATGCTTAACTCGCATTCCCCAGCTAGACTTCCTAAAAGATCAATTAGGTCTTTCCATGGTTGTAACGGGGCCAAGGGTAATATGGAAGAATCACTGGAATTCTGAAGTATTTGATCAACAACCTTAAGTTAACTTCATAGCTCAAAAGAGTAATCACATGCGTCTAGGCTAAGATTTATTTTCTTGTGTTATAGTTTGTACACAGATTAAAACACTTATAACTAATTTGTGTTCTAATAATAAAATTTTTGTTGTTGTTGTTGTTTTTTATTTATTTTATTTATTTATTTATTTATTTATTTATTTATAACAATTATCTATCATCGCCTGAGTACACGCTAGCTATTGAATTTCGAGCTTTATCAATGTATCTACAACCTTCATATCTTTGATCAAAATACAACATCATTCTAAGTGACATAAAAGGAATTTTTGGTGTGTGATGGAAAGAAAGGTTTGTGTTTGGCCTCAAAATGGTAATTGGAGCACACATCACAATATGGACAGTGTTTGGGCATTTAGTAGCTTAAGCACACATGCCTAGAAACATTTCCAGAAGTCCGTCTAACTAGGGAATACAAATCTATCAAGCAGTCCACAATTTTATGTTCATGGCATCCAATTATGCAATATCAGATCATGTATGATTTGGAAGGTATTTACTCTCATAAGGTGAAATTTTAGGCTCTGTTCCTTACAGGTAGTCTCCACTATTGGTTCATGCAATCTTGCGCTCAATTATATTCACTATGCACAAGAGAAAGGGACTATTGCACCGTGTGCAATGTCATTTCGAAATGACATGGTGATAGTTTCAATTAGCGATCAAAGCATGCACATTTCCTTAATCAACACATACCTTTTAGCATCTTTATTAAACACATGTTCCCTTGGCTCAATCGGATCCAAAAGATAAATTTTTTTACACAATTTAAACTAAGGCAACACTATATACATATTTACATTCATGTGCAGACAATATATACATATTTACTATCATGTGAAGGATTGACAAAGTGTTACTGTGCCCACACCCCCAAACCTAAACTGGACATTGTCCCCAATGTTCGCACACGGAAGACAATAAAAAGTTCCTTGGTTTGGTTGTTTGGCCAACAAACAACTTATCAATCTTTTGCCAAAAAGGAATCCATATGTACAACACATGATATTCTATCCATCATGCACACTATTTTCAAAAAATCCTAAGCACTAATCAATCAATCATACAAGTGTCCACACTTAAATCTAAACATGTTACTAACTAAAAACATATATGCAAGTAAGCAATATAGATATATAATAATAAAAAGGCTATAACCATATTCCCAAAAAGTAAAGTAAAGGGTATACAAAAATGGGGAATAATACTCCGCCCACAAAAATTCATGCGGCGCACCAATCCGCCTACATGAAAAAGTCATCGTCACTGAAGTCTAGGGGTGTAAACTGAACTCCTCGGACTGAGTAGAGAAAAATGGGCTCAGGAGGAGGTGGTTCAATATAAGGGATGATGTTCGTCGGGGACTTGGGCTCCTCCACAATGTATTCCACCGGATCAGTAGTGGTGCCTTCGTATCCATCCGGAAGAAGCTCAATGCCCACCACGTACGACTCCACGTATGCCACATGCTCCACCTGCTCAGGTATCTGCTCCTGGAATGGTTTCCGGTCCTCCATCTCCTCCGTGTAACTCCCTCTCAATTGGTCCGGTAGACCCCTCTCTACCTCCGGTCTCCCTATCACCTATTCTAGATTCTGTTGTTGCTCACAAAGTAAGTCCATGAAGTTGTAATTCTGCTGACCTAGGTCTGGCGGAGCCATAGGACTGAAAAATAGATCATCAATATCAACAAAAGTAAAAGGGTTAGGTATACCTGTCTCGGGTAAGGGTGGAATAGCTGATGTCTCTGGTGCTGTGGGTGCCTCGTCGTGTCTGCGCTTCTGACGGCGCTCTCCATCTCAATCACTAGAGTGATCACTGGGCTCACTCGCCTGATAGCCCACACATCGTGCCACTGCTCCCGTCAATGCTCTCACATGCCTAGCGAGGCGGCGAACAGTCCGGGATAAAATATCATTGGACTCTATCAATTTCTTGTGGGACTCCATCATGTCGCTCGCCCAAGCTGGTGCCTCAACCTCCCTTTCAGACTCTGTCTCCTCAGACTCCTCCTCGGACTCCTCACGTCCCTGTGCTTCTAATCTTTCTAACTCTCTCCTCTTGATGGACCTCCTCTGAGCTAATCTCTGATCTCTCTGCTCGCGCAAACTGAGAAGCTTCTCTATTCCCGGCTTTCCCTCAGCTGCCTCATTGTAGGCCCTTCTGCCTACATGATCTCCAGGTGTCAAAATCCCATCTGCTGGCAAATCCACTCGAATGCCTGCCCTCCGAGCAAAGTGAGTGATCAAACACGGAAAGAAAAGGCTCAGATTGCTTCTCCTTCCTGACTCTGTTATCCTCTTCACTATTGTTCGCCCGACATCGAACTCCAAGTGGTTCTTCATTTGGTAGATCATGATGGCAATTTGCTTCTTCAAATCCGTTCGGTGTGAGCTGGGCATGAGTGAGTAGCTAAAGTAAATACTCCAAAAATGCTCCTCAAAGCCTAGCTGTCTCTGATAAACCTTGCCATCCCAATCCATGTCTTCGTCCCCTGTGATGGCGATTCTGAATTGCTTGTCATACTGATCGAACAGGGCATTTGGCTCGTATCCCTCCTCCCACTGAGGGTAACTCTGTGTGTGGAGGTATTCGTTGATTTGCTCGGCGGTCATGGAGATGGCCTTCCTTCGGACTATGACCGGGGCTCCCCTCTCAAACTCATCAGGGTCTATGGCAACAAAAAACTCCTGGACGATCCTTCGGTTTGCTCTCTTGGGGAAGGACACATACGCCTCCCACCTTCTCCGGCGAATCTCGTTAAAAATCGCCGTCTCCCCCAATTCCTCAAAGCTCACATCTCTCTCGATGAGGATGGGTCTCTTAGTGGTGCTCTGGAGTCGTTCTTTATAGATCTCCTCAGCTGTCCTCTCCGGTTGTGAGGGTCTTTCCTTCTCCTTTCCCTTTCGGGATGCACTTCCCCTCTCAATTGTAGAGGCCTTCCGTTTTGGTCCCATCTGTGGTTAGTGCAAGGAAAAACACAACAAATACTCCAAATAGATTAGACTTCGGGTTAGTGACAATAATCTCAAACTAAACTTTTAGCTAAAACACTATAATTATGTGTATTACTAATATTATGTGCATGTGTGTGTGTGTGTTTCACCCTACCATCAAGCTAGGAGAATCAATAGAGTCATATTGGAATGGAATTTGGTGCCAGATTTCTACATAAGAGATGCCACATACATGCCTCATCATACAACATTTTATCCATGCAAATGTAGATACAATTAGCGTCAACTAAATCACACACATGTGCCTCATTGTACCCGAGTTGCACAACACAAGTTAGAGCTCATTGATCACAATCAAATGGTTTTTAACATGTTCACACACACACAATCGCACACCACATTGGTCTAGAATTGACACACAAATAGCTTGGCTCAATGTGAATAATCACATCCGTCTTAAAATCAAGTCCTTGATCACAATTTACACAAAAGGGATGCTCATTGTACATGCTCAACATTTCCATTTTCCCAATTCCTTATCACATTTCTCAACTCCCCTAATCAACCAAATTCAATCAATCCAAACACTAATTCATCCTAATTCTTCCCAATTCTTTATCAATGAATCACAATCAATCGCAAAACATGCTTTCAATCTATCATTCCATTAATCAAGCATGATATTATGCAATTTCCTTGTAATAACAAAATCACAATAGGCAAAAAGCATAGACATGGAAATTTCACCACCTAATTTCGACCAAGTATGAACCCTAACATGAACAAGTTGCAAAATCGAATCAAACTAGGGAAATATGGTTCGAAATTTGTCCTAGCATGCATAACTAACATCAATTGAATCCATGCATGTCAAATAATCCAATTAAACCCAAGAACCATGTAAGAACCCTAACTTCGCAACCTAGGGCACTTGAAGATAAAAGTTTACATGAAATTGTGTTCAAAAGAGTTTAGAATTAGATTACTTACCTTTGTCTTGAAGTTCTTGATGAATTCGAACAAGAATTGGGGAGGATTAGAGAAGAAGTTTTGTTGATTCACGCGGGAGAAGTGGAAAGGATTTGAATTTGGGAAAGCTCTTTGTCGTGATGCTGACAGGTCCTATTTATAGGACTTGTATTCAGGCGGCCTCTTACCCGCCTCACAAGCCTGCCGTCCCTCCAATTTGCATCAAAACGGCAGCGTTTTGGTCATTCGGAGATGGGGCGACCTTGTTGAAGGCGGCCTTTTTCCCACCTCAATAGCTCGCCGTGTCTGAGTGATGTTGGCGAGCTTGCACGTTCTGGAAGGTGACCTTGTCTCCGCCTTATGAGCTCGCCATGAACTTCTTCCCTTCAGGATTGGCAGGTTTATTCGTTCTGGAAGGTAGCCTTGTCTCCGCCGTAATGGAACTCGCCTAAGTTTCTCTTGAGTGCCCGCGGGTTCATCTCTTCTGGAAGGCGGCCAATGTCCCGCCTAGATGAACTCGCCCATGATTCTGACTTTAATTGTGCCGAGCCTATACATTCTGGAAGGCGGCCAATGTCCCGCCTATATGAGCCCGCCAACCTTGCTTGTTCTTCTCAATCAATTCCGCGGGGTTGAACATTTTGGAAGGCTGGACATATCCCGCCTTCCAGAACCCGCCGAAATGATTTTGCCCTCCTTTTAGTCCATTCAATTTCCTCTCTTGATTTCCTATTACCTACACACCATGGCACAACAAACACACCAATGCAACATATTTTTCTCTACATTAATTAGGCTACTTGAACGTGCTTAACTCATAACAAGGATTTCAAAACCTCCAAACCTTTCTTTTGTGCACCCTAACTCTTAATGCATTAATTTTAAACTCGGTGAGTGCACAAGAGATTGAGTGGGGCTGTCAATTTCCCGATCACACCTAAACACAATTCAATTTATCCAAAACTCAAATATTTACAAAGCAAAATACATCAATGTAGCAAGTGTGTCTTTGATATTCAATAGTTGCACACTTAAACAATCATCAATTCAATCACCTCCTCCATGCCCCATTTAGAATGGGTGGTTCAATCACCACATACCCCTTTTCTTTCTTTTTGACCCACAAGGGTCCCTTCCCAGTAAGTCCTTCCAACTTGGATTTTGCGATCCAAATGGATTTGACATTGACCTTGGGAATTGGGGTTGCATACTTTCTAACTTGCCATCTTTTGTTTGGACAATTAGGCCTAATGTGACCTATTCGATGGCAATAGTGACATATGGGAGTGAAAGTAGAAAATGTACCTCCCGATGTAGATTGAGGAGGTGGAATGTGGTTCTTTCTTCTAGGCCTTCGCCGTAGTTTTTGTTTCGGAGCACAAGTGGTGGACTCCTCGGGTGATACATGCATCGTCTTCCTGGAAGGTGGCTGAACCATCCCTTCGGACTTAACCGAAGTGCCTATCTTTGGCATAGCAATCTCAACTCGAGTCTCCTCATTTTTCACTCTCAAGATTTCCAGGGCTTTGTCCCTAGAATGAATCTCCGCTTCCATGATTTTCATCTTGCCTTCGAATTCCTTGCTCAAAGACTCATTCCTTTCTCTGAATTCATCTTTCACTAGGGAGAAATCGTCTTCAATTTTGTCTTGGAGGGCATAATTTTCCTCTAAAGCTTCATCAAGTTTAATATTGAGTTCAAAGTTCTTCTCCACCAACTCTCGGTTTTCTTCCTTTAGCTGAGCGATGGTTGCCTCGTAACTTGATGAATCATGTTCCAAAAGCGGGGTCTTGTTAGTCACCTCGCTGTGAGCGAGTGCTACGTACTCCCCAAAAGTAGAGTGAGGTTCGTCATCATGTTCGTCACTGGCAATGTTAAAACAAACACTACCCTTCAATGGGTTCTTCATGCTTTCAAACACTTCAAACTCTGCTGTCTGACCTAAAACCGTCATGTAGAGCCGTCCTTTGTGGACATCGATAATTGCCTTGGCGGTTGACATAAATGGTCACCCTAGCAATATCGGCATCTCTCTTGCCTTGGTTGAATCGGTTTCCATCTCTAGAATAACAAAGTCAGCTGGGATGATCAATTCGCCCACCCTGACTAACACATCTTCAACCACTCCTATTGGATGTCGTACTGAGCGGTCGGCTAGTATCAATTCCATGGTAGTCGGCTTCAATCCCTCTAATCCTAAATCTTTAAACAATGCATAAGGCATCAAATTGATCGAAGCTCCTAGGTCTAACATTGCGTTCTCCCTCCGAGTTTCACCAACTGATATGGTAATGATGAAACTTCCCAGATCCTTCATCTTAGGTGGCAATGCCGTTTCCATGGCTGCACTTGCTTCTTTGGAAATCACTATTTTCTCCAGAAATTCCTTCTTGTGCGCCTTTGAGTTGAGTTCCTTGAAGAACTTGGCGTATGCGGGCATTTTCTCAATCACTTCAAGTAAAGGAAGGCTCACATTCACCTTTGATAGGATGTCATAAATCTCCCTGAAAGCTTGGTCCAATTTCGACTTCTGAAGCCTTCCTGGGAATGGAATTTGAGGAACATACGGATTAGGAGACTTGTGTATCCTTGAAGTGTCCTTGTGACCCTTCTCCGGACCCCTGCTCGTTCCTATCCATACTTGAGTGTCAAGATCATTCTTACTAGGCACTTCCTTGTCCACTGAAACATTATCAGGAATATCAGAAATTTCAGGTGGATATGGGTTAGAAAGTACCTTACCACTTCTTAAGACCGTGGCTGACTTGGCTTGTTCTGACTGACTTGGGAGCTTCCCTGGCTCCTTCTTTTGACTGACTTCAGCATACTCCCCTATTTGTCTTTCTAATGTCTTGACTACTCCTTCCATAGAAGTAATCCTGATGTGATTAGGATCGTTGGTGTAATATTGATTAGTGGCCCTGTACTTATTGTCTCTCTGGCCTTGTTGGCGCCAAGGCAAGTTTTCCTTCACCTTCCATGGTTGTGTACTTTGCTGTGGTCTTGATTGGTGTCCCTGAAGTGGATACCAGTTGTTGTTGTTGTTGTTTTGTGGAGGTAACTGGGGATTCAAACAGTGGTTGTTCCCGTAATTGAGGTTAGGATGCCTTGCCCATCCCCGATTGTACGTGTTGGAAAAAGGATCATCCAACTGTCTTGACTGACGTGGCGGATACACCACTTGTAATTCTTCTTTCGTGGGTGGCATTGGCTCAACCATGGAATTCATGTCCATTCCACGGTTTTCCCTAACATGAACCCGATCTGCTACTAAAGGTTGGTTCCCGAACCTACTCATGAGTGTCTCTATATTCTTACTCATCTCGCTCATTTGACTTGCCATTTCCCTACTCACTTCTCCTCGACTACCTCGAGTGTTTCTCTGCTGGGAATTCTGTTCAAGCATCTCATACTTATCAAACACATACTGTGCCGTTTTCTCTCGCATCGCTCCTCCATATGCATTGTCAACAATTGCCTGTGAAAGTCCCGTCAATCCATCATAGAAAGATTGAACTTGTGATACTAAAGTATACTCGTGATGAGGGCACTGTGCTAAAAGTAGCTTGAATCTACCCCATGATTCATGAAATGCATCCCCTTCCCTTTCCTGGAAATCAGCTATCATACTTCGTATTTCTTTTGTCTTCCATGAGGGAAAGTACTTAGCAAAAAACTTCTGCTCAACACCGCTCCATGTGGTAAGTGATCCTGCTAGTAATGCCATGAGCCACTTCTTGGCGTCGTCTCTCATGCAATACGAAAAACATCGCATGAGTAAGTGATCCTCTGTCAAGTTTCTGAGTGGAAAAGTAGTCACCACATTGTAATATTCCTTCATGAATTGAAGGCAGTCTTCGCTCAGGTTACCACCAAAGTGTGGGAGTGTGTTGTAATGCAAGTTTTTCAGCTCGTAATTCCTCTGGGCATCGTCTAACAATATAGCTGAAGGATGTGATCCAACGGTAGGCAATGAGAATTCCTTCATCATTCGTTGATCCTGTCTGTGTTCTGAACCAGTGGAGGTACTGCTAGAAGAGGTTGATCCTTCCTCGAGGTCAGATAGTCCTCTAGGATTGTCTGTCATTGTCGGTAGCCTCGCTATGCGATCAATATTTTCAACAAAAGGTTCAAGTGGGCTTCCCAAAAATCGTCTTCCGTGCATCAATTTGCGATAAGACCTGAAATTACACTACACTAACTACCAAAAGGTTAAGTGCTCAAACAGAAAATCACTACGATTATACAAAAATTAAATTAACTAATGTTCTAAAGAGAATAAGGCAAAAAGTAAACAAAGCCGTGCAATTCCCCGGCAGCGGCGCCATAAGTTTTGACACGCCCAAACCGGTTCTACAAATGTCACTATAATATAACCTATTCTACCTCGGTTGTATTAGAGGGGCGTGCGAGTCTGGTGACCCTATTGCAAGTGCACAAGTCGTTAAACTAGTGTAGTGAGCAAGTAAGGGTATCGTTCCCACTAGGTACGCACTAAAAAGCTTTCTATACTTAGATTAACTCTACAATTTCCTAAATATTCTAACAAGTTTTACTTAAATTAACTAGTGATTAACAAATTAATTATTCTAAGATAGAGTTGTCTAATTAGCAATTACAACTACTTGACTTAAATTCTATATTGCAAATTGTTAAGGAATTAGATTCATTCAAGTATATTGTAGCTTCTAATCAATCATTCATTAAGCCTAACTCTCAATTACTAACATACATATATTCATATGGATGTTCTAAGCACCTAATTCTCTACTGAATCACAATGAAATCCAAGATTAAAGTGTGATTAAAGGGAATTAGTCATTTCATAATAGAGAATTACAAGTTAGTAATCTCTACTCATAGGTGCTTCACTATTGATATGCAATAAATGGTACATGCATACAATTTCATCAAGTTATTGCACTATAAAGAGATAGGTGGTTGCAACCACCACACATGCAATCATAAATGTACATAAACATGATTCAAGAGGATTATAACAATATGATTGATTAGATAACAAGGAATTACAAGAATTACATCTAATTCCCTAACAAGAGGGATTAGCTACACATAGTATCAAAATTACAAAGATATACAAGAAAAGGAAACATCACCAATGAACAAACTTGTGTGGTGGAATTGGTCTTCCTTGCAATCCAAGCAATTAACTCTTCTATGGCAACTTGAAGTGATCACTCTAAGTAACCAACATGTGGTGTTTGGCTACCTAGAAATTGGCCAAGAAAATACTATCTTTCTTGATTCCTAAGAACAAAATATCTCTAATTAATATCTTTACTTTTTTCCTCCTTCTAACTAACTAACTCCTCTCTCTCACTAAAAAACTCTTTTCTCTAAAAAACAACTCTCATTTTACTTTGTTTTGACACCATCTCTATATGCATGAGAGAGGAGACCTTCCAAGGACAATAGGTGGAAAAAGGGGCAGCCTTCTTTGACTTTTGGGGCGACCTTCAGTCAATTTGCAGCTTTTCAGAATCGGCGGCGGGCATTCACGGCGGCTTTGTGCCCGCCGAAAGATCCTGCCTTGAAGACGGCGGCTTATAGCGGCGTCCATTTACCAGCCTTCCAAATCGTCTGAACTCGCCACTTTTGACGAGATGCTTCCTCCGGCGGCTTCGAGCGGCGGCCTTGTTCCCGCCGGCCTGAATGCACGAACCCGCCTTCTTGCTCTTCTTTTGCTTTTCTTCCCAAATTGCCCCCATTTCTTCACTTTAGACAAAAATGCCCTTGAAACACCTATTTTACCTGAAAATACTTATTTACACAATTAAACACATGGAATGCTTAGAAAATGATAGCAAAAACAAGGAAAAAGGGGCACTAAATATAAATATTTAGAGCACGATCAAAGAGTCTCGAAGAAACTCTTGTTTCCCGTCATGTGCCTAGAGCACCCACTATCTAAATGCCAAAAATTAGAAGAATTTGCCTTCAAGGCTATTTGAGCAACATGGCAAACATTTTCATTCTTTCTAATCCACCTAGAAACAATATTTGCTTTCTTAGTGGTCTTTGGTAATCGGGCTCTAGATGTCCTAGGATCATGCATAACAATTTTATCATTCCTAGGAACATGCATCTTGGCTCTATTCTTTCTCTTCTCAATCATGCTTCTAGTTTTGCACATTTTAATATACCGAAAGCAATGTGGTCTAATATGACCATCAAATCCACAAAAATGACATGTAGGAATAAAATAAGGAATCATACCTTGTCCTTGAGCATGCATGAGAGCTTGTCCATGTCTTTGTGGTTGAGTAGGTTCAATCCATCTTCGTTGTTGAACCGGTCTTGCTTGCTTCCTAGCTTGAGGTTGCATGATTGGTCTCTTTCCTTTGTGAGCCATTTGTGGAGGAATGTTGGCTTGAGAGACCCTAGGGGGTTGAGCTTGAGGTTGCCTTCTTGGCCCCATCTTCACTTGTGCATTTGAACATTGTCCTATTTCTAACTTCTTCCTAGGAATTTGCACAAATGAAGTTTCTTCGTTCCTCAAACTCTTGACAAACACGGTCTAGTTAGAGGTTGAGATCTTCTTGCCGTCTTTATACCCAAGACCCCTCTTGTCACATGGACTCTTTCCAACACCAAGCATATGGTCAAGTTTCTTGGTGCTAGAATCCATCCTAGTCATCGACTCTTTTACTTCTTCAAGCTCCCTCTTTAGACTTTTTTCATTCCTCCTAGATAAGACTAACTCCTCTTTTAGCTTATCTTCCATCTCCTTGAATTTTTCCACTTGTTCACTTAAGTGGTCATTATGAGACAAAAGCTCAAGATTTTCTTCTCTCAACATCTTGATCTTTCTTGTGCTCTTGATTGCTAAATCATTAAACTCGACATGGTATTTAGCAAGCACTTTTTTCTCCACAAATCCATTTATGGAGTTAGAAGAGGAATCACTTTCTTCTCCACTTGAGTCATTTTCCTCTTGACTCAATTCCTCTCTCTCACTAGCACTTTTGCTTTTATGGGAGGAGGCAAAAGCTAGGAGGTTAGCCATGAGCTCTTCATCACTTGAAGACTCATCTCCCTCAATGGAGTCATCACTACTACTACTCCATGTGGCGGCCATCACTTTACCTTTCTTCTTGACATTGTGATTAGCACATTCAGGGGCAAAGTGACCTATGCCACCACACTCGAAGCATCGGACCCCTTTCCTTTCGGTCTTCTCTTTCCTAGGCTCAAACTTGTTGTAGGAACCCTTTTTCTTGTAGTTTTGACCTTTGGAACCAAAGTCCTTTTTCCCGAACTTCATGACCCTCTTGAATCTCTTCATAAATAATGCAAGGTCTTCATCCGAGTCATTCTTCTTTGCCTCCTTTTCATCCTTGGAGGTCTTCAAAGCAATTCCTTTTTGCTTTTTAGGAGGTGTGGAGATAGGACCCTTCCTAGACTCATAAGCTAGAAGTCTCCCAATCACCTCACTCGGCTTCATATCCTTATATCCACTATTTTCTTCTAAAGCCGTTACTTTTGATTCAAACCTATCCGGAAGAGATCTCATAATCTTTTGCTTGATTCTCCTATCCGAATATGGATCACCAAGTTGATGACTTTGGTTAACTATATCCATCAACTTGATCTCGAAGTTGTTAAAGCACTCATTCTCCTCCATCTTAAGCATCTCGAATTGAGTTTGGAGGACTTGAAGCTTAGAGTTCTTCACCACTTCAGTTCCCTCATGTGCAATCTCTAGGATGTCCCAAGCCTCCTTAGCTATCCTAGTATTTTGAATCAATTTGTATTGATTTTCGTCCATAGCACATAAGATGGCATGCATCGCCTTCCTATTCCACTTTAAAGCCTCAAATTCTTGCGTATTCTATTGCGCCTTAGGCTTCAATACTTCTTCTCCTCCACCATCGGGAGTCATCTTGGGTAGATCATATCCGTTTTCCACCGCCATCCATGCACGGTCATGAATTTGGCATATGTAGGATTCCATCTTCCCTTTCCATTGGGAATAGTTCAATCCGATAAGAAGTGGAGGCCTTGTGCTAGAAGCACCTTCGTTGCCAACACCATTTCCACCGTTTCCACTCATAGTATTTATGAATGAATGAAATGAATGCAAATGTATGAATGATCAAAAATCACACAAAATGTAAAACACACCAAAATAAGCAAGGATCACCTATGTATGTCTAGGAACCCGCTCTGATACCAATTGAAAGGAATAATACACGGTGTGTATAAAACTATCTAGAGGGGGGGTGAATAGATTTTAAGCTTATTACCCAATTTTTCGTGTTTAGTCAAAATTACGAAATTACCCCTAACTAGATAAAGCAATAAATCAAGTATAAAATGCGGAAATTAAATAACACTTGATTTTTACGTGGAAACCCTCACGGGAAAAACCACGGGCTAGTAAGTAAGCCACACTCGAACCTCGAATCCACTAAATGTGTAAAACGATTACAACCTAATCCTGGAAGTAATCACACACCTACCTAATCCCGGTATGAGTGAACCTAGTCCAATTTGCTTGCGATCTAAGCAACCTAATCCCGGAAGCTACACACAAGACTTACTTTCTCAATGAAGAGAATAAAACCCTAAGTGAATATATGAATATTCAAATGCAACATAGAGCAAGGGAAACCCTATATGCTTATCTAAGATGATTAATATGCAATTAGAACAATCCTAGATATTAAAAACTAAATGACATGTTCAATCAAATGGTTTAGCTAATCAAGATTAAGCACAAAACCTAATTAGCTATCACAATACAACTTCTCAAACATACATCACACTAATCTCAATCTTGTATCAAAAGATATATGAAAATCATACAAGTAATAAATTGAGATTGCTTGTTAAGAAAAACACAAAATATGTAAGATATTAGTGAAAAGCTTACCAAGCAAAGTATGATGAAGAATCCATGCAAAGAGACATCTAGATGATCAAGGATGATGCTAGATGATGATTGATGATTATGAAAAAGTGTTTGAGTAAACAAAAAATGAGTTCTTGGAATTTTTCTTCTCTTCGAAAAATATCCTAAGTATGAAATCTGAATATGAACTCTCTTGTTTGACCTAAAGTCAAAGTGGCATATATATAGGGGGCCAAATCAAGGTGTGGTCGTTTTCATAAGTTTGCCTAATATTTGCCTTGGGCGCTGTACGTAGAGCGCCTCTTGTACAGCGCCTCAACTCTGTTCTCACGGGAAAACAGAGTGGCGCTGTACGAACAGCGCTTCTCTACAGCGCTCGTACAGCGCCTACCTAAAAACCATCAGACTTGATGCATTAAAATAAACAATTTCAATCAGGTCTCAGTTGGGCGCTGTACGAACAGCGCTTTTGTATAGTGCTCGTACAGCGCCTCAACAAAATACATCAGACCTGATGCATTGAAATGACCATTTTTGCATCAGGTCTTGTGGGCGCTGTTCAGAACAGCGCTTTGAACAGCGCCCTTTGCAATGCTAGAATGCCAATGTTATGCAAGACAAGACAATGGGCAATGCAATAAGCAATCAAACTAACACGCAAGAAGAGATGAAAATTAGCATTAATGCACAACACAAATAAGCACAACATACAAGGATTAAACATATGCATGAGTTGTGAGTGTGTGCAACTATCTCTTCAAGACAAGTAAGCACATAGAGATTTACCTTTGGTGCTTATCAACACGAGGTCTTCAAAAGGGCTTCGAACAATAAACCCGATACTTAGGCTACCCTTACAAAGAACCCCAACATGTGGTTTGTCCACGAAATGAGCCAATCAACAAATGAGAACCTTACAGGTTTTTATAAAAACCGATGTGTAAAAGCTTTTTTAAAATCGGTTACCAAAAACCGATTTCTTTTAGTGATTTCTAGTGATGTCTTTTAACATTTTTGTAGTAGTGAATATTGATTATTTTAATATATATATATATATATATATTACATTATTTTTAGGGTGGTAAATTGGTGGCTTTATTGATAACAATTATTGTTATCAATAGTCAAAAAAGGGGTCGGTTAAATTATTGTTACTAGTCAAATTGGAGTAGACGGCAAGGCAAGCAATTAGTCCTCTTGTTTTTCCACTTGTGCAGATTTGTTTGTTGGTTTTTTATTCATTGCATTAAAAGCAATGTGGAATACAAGCTCTTATTCTATGCCTCTATATACCACACACCCTAGTACTATTATTGTTTACATTATTATCACCATCCAAGCTCTCACTCTCTCATGTGTTTGAGAAGCATACAAGAGGAGTATTTTTGAGTTTATTCATTTTCAACTTCATAAAACAAGACAAGAAGAGTTCTTGGTTTGAGAAACACAAGTTCTTAACAAAAGAGTGTGATAACAAAAGAGAAAAATTATTTTTAAGATCTAAGCCTCTAAAGAATGTTGTGAGAGTGTCTATCAATATTTTTCTAGTTGTCTCAAGGGTTGAGTACACAACAAGTACAGAAATTCGAGAGTCGAATTTTTCTGTTCAATACCGAGACGCCCACTCGTCGGTTCTTTGGTGTTGGAGATTCGGTGTGGAAGAACTTGGTTCGAGGGAATCACAAAGATTCTACAGTGGAGGAATTCGGTTCGAGTGAATCACAGAGTCTACAAGGGTAACGATTTCTTTCCCTACTATTTATATTAAATATTAGAATCAACATAATAACAACGATCCGGCTAAAATGTTTTTGTTTTTACAAAAAAATTTAAAAACAGGGCCCACCGCCCTTCCGCTGCGTGGATACCGATTCCGGTTCCCGAAACCAACAACTCATGCATTGAACTCATATTGTCATACATTTTAGAATTGCATGTTTTAAGACTATGTCTAGGAAATGGCATACTTGTGTGAACTTGTGTTTATTTGTTTGTATTTTATTGTATTTGGACTTCAACATTATCTCATTTGATTCCTTATTGAGTCCCAGTCATTTCGGTTACTCATTCATTAGGTTTCGAGTCCAAACGAAGTAGCTACGCTACTTTTCATTCTCATTCGTTGAGTTGTCTTTGTCATCGTATTCTGAGATTAATTCTCAACCTTTTATCAAAGTTTCATAGTCTTTGTTGTGCATAAGGGAATCATGATTCGTAATCCGAAGATGGATTCAAAATCAGAGTTCGGAGGCCCGAATACGGTCGAAGAATGCTAGCGGAGCGCGAGAGGAGCAAGCTTGGCCAATGGCCAAGCCTCGGAGGGCGCGTGAGGTGGCCATGAGGCTGACGGCCAGAGCAGCCCTCTGCCCCTGTGTGCCTCACGCGCCCCTTATGGGCTGCTGATGTGGCACACTCCCATTGGCTCATCTTTTCCCTCTCTTCATTTCATTTAAATTACCTCTATTCCCTCCCATTCATTTTAAGAAGAAAAATTAGAAATCCACATGACCAGAATTTTCTCTTAACTGTTTCTCACCTTCCAAACACCATAACTTTCTCATACGAAGTCGGAATTGAGTGATTCAAGTTGGAGATTGTTTGTAATCGAGTTCTCTACCTTTTCCAAGTGATCTTGTAGCTGTTTGATCGATATTTCTGGTGGTTCTACCCAGAAAAACGAACCAGCTCGTGAACTTGAGGTAGTGTTCATATCTTTGTGATTTCTTCTTTTATAACCTTCAATTTGCTTGGGGTTTCTTCTTCTATATGTATGTGTATGTATGATGAATGTTATTGAGAAAGATAACCTCATAATCAAACCTAATCAAAAGTCTAATTAGAGACATATGTGAACAAGTTTCTTGGATTCTAGGTTTTTCACATGATTGCGAGTTGTATTGTGATTAGTTTGATATCTAGGATTATTTGTGATTTGATTGAATCATTTTATGATTAATAATCCTTGAAATGTTTTTTGATCATTTGATTGATATAATCTAGGATTAATTCATATGTATGTGTTTTTAGAGCTATCTAGGATTTAGTTGATTTATCATTATATCCTTGCTCTAAATCTTTAGCTAGAATATTCATTGAATACATTTTGTAATTCTAGCATTTTTGTATATGTTTGTAACATCTTGAATTTGTGCTTCATGTATATTATTTATTCAAGTGTCATTTGTGTGAATGAAACTAGGAGCTATTTGTATTAGGTGTTTTCACATGCTCTAGGTTTAATTCAAGTTTTGCATCTAGACTTTTATAACTTGTGTTCTCACATGTTTAGGTCTAGTTGTTCCATGGAATGTATTGATCACATGTTCTATGTTGAATTGCTTGTTTGCATCATTTGCATTCACATGATCACACTAAGAAGTCCTTGTAAAAGGCATGAAGTCTTGACTAGGACAAGGTGTCCGGATAGTCAAGCAAGGAAGACTTGGTTAGGACAAGAGGTCTGGATAACCAAGTAAGAAATCATGGCTAGGATCGGGAAGGTCTGGATAGCTATGCATAGGATGCTCTCTAGAGGCATGAGTGCCTTGGATAGGGAGTTGGTTACATTATTGGTAGGCCCGAGCGTTTGGTTAGACATAGACTCCAATAGAGAGTGTTGCATGGGATGTGCATTGGCTCTTGAAGAATTTCTAATCTTCCAACGATGTTGGTTTGGTATGGACTCCAATATATGGTGGCTTTGCATCATTGAGGGATTTTGTATCTTTCAATAGGGATTGGGTAGACATAGACTCCAATAGGAAGTAGATCAAGGTTTCTAATCTATCATCCAATATATATAGTACCAAATGGTTGTAGTTCAACCCGTGGATGTTTCCTCTTTAGAGGTTTTACCACGTTAAAAAATCTCATGTGTTAATTCTTTCTATCTCTCTCTTTCTTATTTGTATATGTGTTTGCTTTAATCTTGTAGTACATTCTTCACTTGTGATGTATTTGAAATCAAGATTTGTTTAGTGTGATTGTAAAGCAAAACATATTGATCATACTTGTATATTGATTCTTTTGTGTATTGTTATATTTGTTTATACTTGTAACACATTGAACAAATATTGGAATACAAGTATTATTTGTTATTGAGATTTTAATGTTATTCTTCCTCATGCAACTCCTTGATATATACATATATATATATATATATATATATATATATATATATAATGCTTAAATGATTACATGCATGCTTATCTTGTCTATGTATGAATGTTTGATTTATATGTTGTATATAAAGCTACCTTAAGGGATAAACATGAGTTTGTTTCAAGGGATTGAAAAAGGCGTAAAAACCTATTCACCCCCCTCTAGGTATGCTTTAAGCAATTTAACTACGTTTGTATACTTTCAGACCCTATTGAAAGGAAGTCTATGCAATTTTCCTAGTTTATAGGAATCGCAAAAATGTAGAGAATCAATATTGAAAGCAGAACGAAGTGAATTCATTACTTTCTTGAGAACAAAAGGGGCCGGATGGCCTAGTTTTGCATGTCATATCACATCATTTGCTCTAGCAGCAACCAACACATTATAGTTTGGTGCACAAGCCTTGCTTGCCAACAATTGATTAACAACATTATTGTGTGGATTTTTACAAAGATAACTATTTACAAGAGCAGTCAAAGAAACACATTTCAGCAGACCATGACTTTGAGTAGATGCTTCAGCAAGCTTCAGCTCATAGAGTCCATGATTAATAATACCTTGTCTAAGGACCTTCTTGGTTCTTTTGTCCTTGATAACACAGTCATTTGAATAGAATTCAGCATATTCACCATTATCTCTTGTAAACTTAGATATAACAAGTAAATTCTTTGTGATTTCAGGCACACATAACACATGTTTTAGCTCTAGATCAGTATAAGGCATGCAATGTGACATAACTTTTGTGTCACCAATGTGTGAAATAGTAAGCCGATTGCCATTACCAACAAGAAGTTTGTCGTTACATTTGTATTCAGATTTGATTGAGAGATTATTCATGTTGGAAGTAACATGATTGGTTGCTCCACAATCAAAGTACCAAGACTAATCAACAATCGTTTCTTGTGTTGCATAATAGGCAGAGTTTTGTTGTTGATGTTGCGTGTTCTCTGAGTTAAAATTCATGTTTGAAGGACTATTTTGATCAAAGTTACTTAGGTTGTTTTGCTGTTGTGAGTAGAAAGCTTGACTGCTACTGCCTTGACCTGATTAACTACCAGTTTGTTGACCTTGATTTTGTGAAGGACCACCTTGAAATTGTTGATCAAACCTTCAGTAGCATTGCCAAGCTCTATAACCTGGCTTATAGCACAATTGACAATGAAGACGTTGATTATTTCTTCCACCAAAACGACCTCTATTGCCTCTGTTGCGACCTCTGTAACCTCCTATATTTCCATTAAAGTTTCCTCTGTTAGCACCATTTTTGTTGTTGAAATTGTTGAAGTTTGAGTTATTGGAAGCAAAATTGGCAGTAGGAGTCCCAACGATTGTGTGAGATGAGCTATTGAGAAGTTCTATTCTCTGCTCATGCATCAAAAACAGAAACTATGCATCTTCTATAGTCATAATGTTCTGCTAAGAAGAGATGAGAGTGACCACAGAATCGAACTCATGGCTAACACCATTTAAGAGATAGATGATCATGTCCATATTACTGATTATCTCTCCTACTAAAGATAAAGCATTGCTAATTGCTTTTATTTTGCCAACAAACTCACTTATTGAGTCAGTACCTTTCTTCATAGATTGCATTTGTTGTTTGAGTTGCATAATTCTTGCTAGAGATCTCTGACAGTAGGTTCTTTCAATTTTTAACCAGATTTCAAAAGAGGAATTATAGCCATTTACCTGTCCAAGGACACTTCTCGTCAAAGTTGAAAATATCCAGCTCATCAATAGTTTGTCCGTCTTCCTCCAGTTGACATATTCTGGATTTTCCTGTTGCTCAACTTCATCTCCAGAACGAACCAAAAGAACTTTAGGTGGAGGCTGCTTCTCTTCGTTGATCATTCCTTCAAGACCGAGAGCTTCGATTGTAGGGAAAAATACTTGCACGCAGCGGAAGCGAGACTAAAAGAGGTTTTAGTATAGTTTAAAATTTTTCCATAAGTTGAACCTTAACCCTTTAATTAATTAAACATATATATATAAAAGATATCGTACCTTTGTCGCGTGATCCGATTGACGTTGCATCGATGGTAATCCGCAAGATCTTCCAATCCAATCACGAACATGAATCACCTAGGAGTGTGGTCTCCCTTCTTGTTGAATTGTGTACCTGAGGATGGATAACAAACATTTTTCTTTTTCGTTAGTCACAATAAATTCCAAGAGATTACAAAGAATGTTCCGGTCACTTTTGAATTCACAATCGTTAGATCGAAACTCGCGTGAACCTTATTCGAAATTGTGCACAAAACTTTTTGATATAAAAGTTACTAGTGCACTATCGAAATAAGAACAATTTTTTCTCTCTATACCTCTTGGCCGAAATTATCACACTTATGTCTAAAGTTGGATTCTATTTTTCTCAAGCAAAAGAAAAATCTCTCAAGCCTTGCATTAGGGTGTCCGAATTCTATCCCTTGTATTGTATAGGGTGACCGAATTCCTTGCCCTAAATTAACTAGGGTTGCCGCATTCCTTTGATGGAAATCTAGGTGGTGGCCGAAATCCACGCACACAAAGGATTTGTGTGTTACCAAAATTCCTATCAAGCTTAGAATCCAAACCCTAATCCAACTCTATAATGTTTAATCCTATTATGACTATATGAAAGACTTCCTTATTTGACTAGATAAATAAATCCCTTATTTATCTACTTACCAAATAAAGTCTTTTATATTTATTATACTACCACAATAGTATACTACTAAGAAACATATTTCCTAGTCAGAATTTTTTTTTATTCTTAATTAAATAATTAATCAATCAATTAATTAATTCCCATTTAATCAAATAATAAAATAAAATAATATATTAGACTAATATATTAGCATTGCCACCCCACATACACATACATGGGCCATATATTATTTTCTTATTTCATTTAATCCATTGGACCTTAATTAAAAGGCCCACATATGAACTAGGTCAATTCTTACAAAAAGAAACAAGTCCACATGCCTTAATACAATTCTGGATGGACCCATAATTAGTTCGGTAGAATATATCAAGTGATCTATGCAAGTCCGTGTGGATTGGGGATCTTGGCGGGCTATCTAAATTTACTAAGCTTCAATAGACATAACCCAATCACAATCAACAAATGATTCACTTAGGTTCGATCTATTAATTTTAGTTCATTCCACTAAAGAACTAAAATTGCACTCTTAAATAAAGATAGAACAAGTAAATGTTTCTCATTCATACCCTAGACAATCTTATTGGAGATAGTGAATCCTCGTGAATAATATCAGTAATCGCCAAGAGCTCATAGACCGCCTATAGCTCTCCAAGTTACCATATTTACTCATATGACCACATTTTGAACTTTGGATATTTTGACTTATCCAGAAGCCATGTTTTCAATAGATACTATCGAAAACTCAACGTTGAGATTTAATATCCAATTACCTCAAAACATCCATATGATGATATTATACTCTCATTGTATAAATGGAGGCACGATGTCCATATCTATAAATGAAGTCCTCTATCGATTAACAAATGAATACCACTAAACTATCGAGGATAGACTATGCTATATAATCGTACTCATTGATAACTCAAATGATACCACTTGCAACCATAAGTCCATCATTTATTTCATGATTAAGATAGACCCTTCGATTGTCCTGATAATAAAAAGACTTTTATCTACTGACGGTTCTAGATAAAGTATTTCATTATGATCTAGTTCAATGCACCTAGTGCACTAGATTCTTTTACTCAAAGCCACTTTGATGATTTAGACCCATCATAGCACATTTGATCCCACTCAAATGCTAGCAAAAGAATCTACAACTTTAACAAGATAAAGGTGCCCAACCTTTACCTTAAGTTGTGAACATTATTCAAGACTAACTAAATAATTGTGTCTCCCTCATACATATCCAGATGTACGAACAATTCTTCTTTTCTTATAGTCTTTTGACCTTATGATTATTTACTTTTGACAATTATAATATTCAATCTATAAATGCTATAAGATTTGTTTAAAACATAAATCACTTTATTAATATGAAAAGATTGTCAAAAACAATATTACACTCTTGCTATTGAGCATAATCCTAACATCGATTGCGGTTAGAACCTAAGTTCTCCAGTAGATAAAGTTGTTGTGATCAAGCTTGAGTGTAAGGTTGAGACTCAAGGTCTTAGCAAGAGATGAAAAATCCATGGTTTTTGTGCTTACAGAAGATTGATTTTGAGATTGATTTGAAGAAGAATCTGAGGATCGAGTTATAGCCGTTAACGTTTGTCTATAGCTCTGATACCATGTGAAAAGAAAAGGAAACAGCAAAAAAGACAAATATTTCTGAAAAAGGAACTTTAAAGAACAGAGAATTGATAAACCACCATTGATGATCTCAAGAGAGCTCTCAAAGCTTTTCATTGATGAACTTCATTTTTACATAGATTTGAATAATTTTAGTCTACAAACGTTCTGTCACTTATATGTGATGGAAAGCCTTCTAACAAACTCTTGAAAATCAGGATTTACAACCAATCATAAGTTGACACATCAGCACAGCTAACAAACTTTTCATAACTGACTCCACATCAGCTTCAGCCACCAGAGTCAACTAATTCTCTCCTTAGTTGACTCTGGACTCTCTTCTGATTTGAGCATTGAAGCATTGAATCATTCTTCAAGCAATGAGCAAGTCCTGTGTAGAGCAAAGGTTTACAACTTTGATCACGATCATGATGGCACACATTGGCAGTCACTCTAACAGCCTGTTCGCTTGTTGTAGCCTGTGTGGCCTCGCTTGACACCTTCTATAAAACTTAGCCGTTTAAAAAAAAATAATAATAATAATAAGTAAGAGAGTATACAGCCAAAGCAGGTTGTTCAGCAAAGATACAAAAAATTAATAATAAGTAAGAGAGTATAAGATCCATTGCACTTTATGATAATTCCATCATCTTTCTCTAGTAAATTTGTGATACAATTTTATAAAAATGACACAAAGCTTTATCTAATATTTTAATTAGATTCTTCTTTTTAACAGAAGCAATTGGCCTCTTTTGACGGGGTGATAGATAGTATAGTATGGACTTAAGGATAAGCAATTGGCCTCTTTTCACCGGCTGTTACTGAGGTGAGCATAAGAGTTTCTATTGAATATTTCATGGCATAAAAATAAATGTACTGAAAAACACTTTTGCTAGTTAAGTTATAAATAGGATTGTTATGTTACTATTTGCTAGTTAAGGGTCCCAAAGAGAATCAGTTTGCATGTCATTCCACACATATTCAATATCTTCAATCTCGTTAGCAAACATCATGGAATCCTCCAACATATTTTCTCTAGCCATTTCCATCCACATCTTTGGAGAATCCATTGTAGACTCATTGATGGCCTGAATTTGGCATGGCGAAAGCTTCACGGTGACCGGACCCAACCCTGAGCCACTGCCCTCCTCCAAGTCCGGAGAATCACCACTATGGAAGCCAGTTCTCAGCCTCAGGGCGCCTTCATGAGCCGCCATGCGGATATCATCTGTACTGGAGCCGGCTGGCTTGGGAAGGGAACTAACAAGTTGAGGGAAGTTCAAGCGGGCCTCCTGTCCCCGGAAATGGAACGCCGCCACATCGTAAGCTGCCGCAGCCATCTCCGCCGTCTCAAAGCTCCCCAGCCATATTCTAGTCTTCTTCCCAGGCTCCCGAATCTCGGACACCCATTTCCCCCATTTTCTCTTGCGAACACCCCTGTAACTTGAAGACATGCCACCACCACTAGTACTACTACTACCACCACCTTTTGCTTCCATGCAAAATTTATAACTTATAACAAAAAAAAAAAAAAAAATTTATTTTTTTATTTTTTATGAAATCAATATTTTTGCTAGCTTGTATGGGATAAGTGTGTGTGTTCCAGTTTTTATGGTATTTATAACAATTAAATGTGGATTGAATCTGATTTGACAAAGACACATAATCTAGGGAAGAACCAAGCTTCCAGGTAGTTGCATAAGTGGAAAAAAAAATAAAAAAATCTGTGTTTAAATTCTTACATTGTAAGTGAAAAAAAAAAAAAATGGGTTGTTGGTAAGAACCAATTACAAAAGAAGAGAGCCATGACTCATGTGTTTGATTTTCTGTTTACAACGCGGTTTCAAGTAGTGTAGTGGAACCCACTGACCACTGTTGAACCTCCCATAAGAAAAAAACTTCATGCACCCGGTGCACAATCACAACCGCTGAATGGTGCAAACTTTTAGTTTAGAAAATATTTGAAAAATGGTGGGAGGAGAGAAAAGCATTTTAAATAGTATATTAAGAGTTATGTTTTGACTTCAACATCTCAACCACTCATATATTTTTAATTCAATGGTTGAGATTTGAATACATTTATAATTCTTGGATGAAGAGAACGTGGGTGGTTTAGACGTCGAAGTCAACAAATTAAGACACAAATTTAAGATGACTTAACTTATTCTATATATTTAATAGAAAAGTTAACACATATCAAATCTTTAGTGACCTGGTGCGTCACTTAGCTGGTGCACTGGGTGTGCACCATAGCATGTTGCTGCCAAAAGCAGAATACCGTATTTCTTCTAGAGAATCTCCTAATTGTTCCAGAGCAACTAGAAAATGATTCTTTAACCAGAAAGAATTCCGTTTAGACGTGGGATATATATCTATCCAAAAGTTTTCACAACTCAATCATATATGATGGAATCATCAAAGATTTGACCTTATTATTGTTTTGTCGTACTTGATGATGATAATTAATCTTGAAACGATGAGTCGGATTTGTATTGTTTAATGTTAAGGTTCATTAAAGGGTTAATTGCACTAACTTACCCTTACTTTAATGGATTTAGCAAGATTTCAAAAATATGCCCTAAATTAACACAAACAACCCCAGCCATCAAGTCAATCTGTTAACTTTAACGGTTGACTAACATTGATCTATGAAAAAACAAATATACCTCTGCCACATTATCCCAAACATAAAATATATTTAATTAAAAATTGATAAATAAAAATAAAAATAAAAAGGATAATATATCGGCCGCCTGCGGAAACATCATCAATTTGTAGAGGAGCCCCCTTTGCGAACTGCAGGAGGTCGATCCCCATGACCGATAAAGATCTCTTCCGGTAAGTAGGAGATCATCAAAGATCTATTGTTTCCTTTGGCGGTTGAGCTCCACCGTTGGTAGATTATCTTGTTTTTTTTTTTTTTTTTTTTTTTTTTTTTTAAATTTTTGTTTTGATTTTTCAATTTTAATTAAAAAAATATTTTATGTTTGAGATGATGTGGCAAGGGTATATTTGGCTTTCCAAGGGTCAAAATTAATCAACTGTTAAAGTTAACATATTGACTTGATAGTGGGGGTATTTGTGTTAAGTTAGGACATCTTTTTGAAATCTTACTAGATTTAATAAACTAACAGTAAGTTATTGTGATTAACACTCCATTAAATTCATATATGGCTGAGGCTGACCCAAAATTATTATTAAGAAATATTTTTGCGAGAACATTGATTGATCACCATACGATCCAACGTAAACAAAACCCAATATATGGTCATACTCCAATACGGTGGCTTAAGGACGACTCTAAAACTGTCAACTTCAACTTCAAATTAATGAAAATGATAATCATGACCGAATGGGATGGCTATAATATTTTAAAATTATACCATATTATATTTGTACACTTTTTATTGTTCATATATAATTGAGTATATCAACCATATATATTAGTGCTATAAAGCTGTTTACATATATATATATATATATAGAGTAATTATCAAATGGAGATCTCTTATTTTAATTTTGATAAGTACCGATGAAATCACATATATTTTTATGAATTTTGTTTTGTTTTTTTATTTAATTTTCTTTTTTTTATGGACGATAGGTTCATTGAAATTTATCTATGAATAAATTTTAAAATTTTTTCGAGTTTAGAATTACACTACAAAAAAAAAAGGGCTATTGAGACGTTTTTATTTCGTCCCAATAGCCCAAAAATCGTCCCAATAGGTTTATTGGGACGAATAAAATTCGTCCCAAATTCCGTCGCCTCAGGTGGGTCGCAATAGCTTCTTTGGGATGAAAATTGACCTCAAGTGAGTCGCAATAGCTTTTTTGGGATGAAATATTTTGTCCCATTAGATAAATTTTTGTCCCTTTAGATAACCTATAGGGACGATTAAAAAAACATTGTTGCCCACCAGCTCGTCCAACACAAATTACAAATAATATGTGTTATCACTGAGTGTTGAACCCAGCTCGCCCATGCCCACCCACCAACCTTATCCACCTTGTTGTTGCTTTGAATGTGATAATAAAAGCATAATTTTTATATATAACCTCTAATTGCTATTAAATTTTTATTGATTTTTTTCAATCAAAATTTTATTTGTAGATCGATTCCACTAATTTAAATTTTATTTTTATTTGATAAACAAATTGATATTAAAAAACATTTATTATAACATTTAATTAAATTATTATTTTTAAATCATATATTGTCATATCAAATGGTCAATCGTTAATCGTACTTGGAATTAGACATGACCCCGGTTCCGGTTCTCGATTCTCGATTTGGAACCAGCGGTTTCGATTTTCAATTGGGAACCAGTGGTTTCGGTTTTTGATTTGGAACCAATGGTTTCGGTTTTTGATTCGAAACCAGCGGTTTCGGTTTTCGATTCGGAATCAATGGTTTCGGTTCCAGTTCCGATGGTTTGGTTCTTTTCTTTTTTTTAATAATAGAAAACCTCTTAAGACTAATAGTTATTGATCCTTATGAAAAATTTATTGGAAAAAAAATATTCATCTCGATAAAGAACCACTTTGGACGAACAAAATGATCCATATTGCATCATTTTCTAATTTATATGGTAATTTAATTATTAATCTACCTTTAAGGAAAAACTTAAAAAAAAATCAAGAATTTTCAACAAAATTAATTAATTACTTCTTTGTGTTTTTTTTTTTTTTTTTTGGATTTTTGAATGGATAACATATTTTATATCATAAATTCTAGTATTTTGATTATGTCTAAAAAATTCCAGTCAAAACAAAAATTCGAGTACTTTGAAGAATTTTTATCAACTATGTATTTATTTTATTTAAGCAATTTTATTTAAGCATTTCTACCAATAAATAAAAAAGAATGCCACAAGTGAAAATATAAAAAGAGATGAAATAAGAAATGTTATAAGATGAAAAGAAAATAATAGTAATAAGAGAGGAAAGAGAGAAATAAACTAGAGAGAAACAAATAAAATGTTTAGGAAAAAAGAAAAAATATGAGAGAGAGAAACAATTAAGATAATTAATGATCATGAAATCTTGACCATTCAGAAAAGTATGATCTAATTGATAGATAAGTGTGACATATCCTGCGTAAAAAAAAAAAAAAAAAAAAAAAAGGTTAAGATGCACTCATAACTATAAATACAATAACTATTATACACATCAAAATAATAATTTTTTTTTTTTACCTCTATTATTTACCTTATTTTCTCTCCTTTCATCTTAAAATAATATTTTCTTCATCTTCGTCTTATAATACTTTTTTCACGTTTATTTCTTCACTCACATTTATCAAAGCTTTTTAAGGAATAATTGAAAACACTACAAAAAAGGGGCTATTGGGACGATATGTTTTATCCCAATAGCCCTAAAATCATCCCTATAGACCTATTGGGATGAAAAAAATTCGTCCCAATATGATGTCTATTGGGACGAATTATATATTTCGTCCCTAAAGATCATACCATATTGGACAAAATTTATCTCAATAAACATTCTATTGGGATGAAAATCTATAGGGACGAAATTTTTTCGTCCTAATAGGCAGTCTATTGGGACGTTTTTTTTTTCGTCCCAATAGGATGTCTATTGAGATGAAAAAAAAACGTCACAATAGATTTTTCGTCCCAATAGGTCATTTTTCTTGTAGTGTTATTTGACTTATTTCTCTCATTTTTCCAATGCCTTCATATTTAACAAAATTAGGATAAATAGTTCTACTGCTTGAAAAATTCTCAAATTTTATCTTTAGGTAAATTTCATTAAACTTATTATCAACAAAAAAATTTATATGACGTGATTTCATCAAGGTTCTTACTAAAATTAAATTAAAGGATTTCTCATTTGATAAATTCATAAAAATCGATGAGAGTTTATCAAGGTTCTTTTAGAAATTAAAGTAAGAGATTTCTCACTTTATAATTTATATATATATATAATGTGTGTGACAACCGACATCTGACATCCAATTTTTATTTCTTTAATTGGTGGCTGCGAGCCTGCGACAAATCGATATTCAATTACAATAAGTTTTATTTTATTTTTTTAACCTGCACGTTATTTCAAAGAAAACAAAAAATTGTTGCACGTGTAAAATGTAAATTAGATTTCCCTTCTAGAGGACTATGGAATATATAACATGTATAATTGTATATGTTTTATATTAAGGGGTTTGTAGGCGATAAGTCATTTATATAATAATAATAATAATAATAATAATAATAATAATTTCTCCATGGGATCTTAATATATTTATGGCATATGATTAGATTATATATATCTTTATTTTTAAGCAACCAAGCGTCTAAAACAAAATTTTATCAATAAAAATATAAAATTAAATCACACATCATCTCTTAACATGTGTGAGTAGTAATTTTCTCTAATTTTGTGGGAATAAATATTCAAACCGCCTATGTAGTGCTCTATCTTGGCAAGTTCTGATAGACCTTTGGCGGTTCGATGTCAAAATTATTATTATTATTATTTAAAAAAAATAACAATTAATTGAATACAAAAGAATGAATGTCCAAGAATTATTCCAGAATGCAACCAACAAATTAGTTGACAGTGAGGCCATAATTCAGCAAAAATGCTATCGAATTCTGTCAAAATTTTGATGAAAATTCCCATTCAATAATTTTTTCGAATCACTTGTGTATTTAATTAATATATAAAACTATAAAGATCAATAATATCAGAAGTGGACTACACCAAACAATCACACTTTAAAACCTAGTCAATGTTCGCATGTATTCAGATTATGACCTGATCATCATGTGTCAATTATTTAATTAAATTAATTAAAGTTTAAGATTATGAAAACAGCTGGATCTTCCAAGGCATCAACTAAAAACACTAAATATCAACAGAACTACACCACCAATAATCTTTTGTTCTAGATCTTTTCAACATACAAAACAAAATTTTCAGCAGTAACTACTTTAAAAATCATACATGGTTAATTTCTATTACAACAACGAGTCTAATAATTTTTATTATTATTCGTTTAAAACTATATATGTGATAGTGAAACAGTTAATGGTGACTGCGTTCATACTTCATACAAGTTGACTGATAAATTAATTAAAAGGTGTATTGCTATTTTTCTTCTAATTAATTTTATCTTTCTAAAAGCTTATGTTGTGTCCATGTCAAACAGCCTAAGTTTCTAGGTTATACTATTTTGCCAATTGATTAACCTAATTGGTATTTTTTAATTGTTACTAATTAATTATGTGATATATATATACATATATATATATATATATATATATGGCTCATTCTTGAGTGCAACATGACACCATACAATTTTGAAAAATAGTATGTGATTACATATGATTACATGTGATCATAAATATATATAATGTTATCGCATATGAATTGCACGTGATCACATAATTAAATTATTGTGATCGCATGTTAGAACATACAATCACATATTAGCTGATGTGGTTGTACCAAAGAATACATGATCACAATCAAAAAAATTTTGTTGCATCATGTAACGTTGCACCAAAGGGCAGCCCTATATATATACACCGGATTGACGACTCAAATTTATTTTTGGAAATTTATTAAGGTACCCCTATAAAATGTACTATTCTACAAATTACCCTCTAGTTTCAGAATTTTTCCGAATCCCCCTATAATTTTCCCCCAAAAAATTAAATTTAAAATTATTTAACAAATATTAAAAGTAAGAAAATTAAAAGGTAATATTAAAAATTTTAAATTATTATTATATATATTTTTTAAAAATAAAACAAATTTAGAAATTTAGAAATATAAAAATCAAATTTTAATTATTTAGTAATGGCACACATCCCACCTACAATCAGGGGCGGACCCACTTTAAGGCTAGGCGGGGCCCGTGCTCTACCTCAATTTCTTTTTAAAAAAAAATGATTTTGATATATATATATATATATTAATTAATTAACTTTAATTATAGAATATTAACTCATTGCACAGTTGATAGTTTGTCCCTCTCCTTTAATGATTGTGAGGAGTTCTACTCTCACCATTTGCATTTTCAAACATAATACATATCTTTTACACTATGTTTGGTTTGAAGGAATTGGAGAGAAAGGAAATGAAAGGATTTTGGGGGATTTCGAATTTCTTGTTTGGATGGTTAAATGAGAGGGAAAGGAAAGGAAATTGAAGGAAATGGAGGGAAATTTTTTTCCTATTTTACACACTTTGGTTTCCACCAAATTTGGGGGGAAAGGGAGGGAAAGGAATCCACCATTAATAATTTTTTCAAAATCCAAAAAATAATACTATATATTGTTGGTATTCATATTGTTAAAAGAAGGGTATTTTTGTAGATAAAATAAAACTACTATCCTTTCATTTCCTTTCCTTTCCACCCATAACCATCCAAACAACAATCATTAAAGCCATTATCCTCTCCTTTCTGTAAAGATTCTCATATCTTGATTGGGTTATTTCGTGGACAAACCACGTGTTGGGGATTGTGTAAGGGTAGTTTAGGTAATTAAACTTCAAGCTCAAAGGCCCTTCCAAGACCTCAAGGGACAAGCACGCCAAAGGTAAAATCTCTAGTGTTTGGTTTCCTTTAAAGAGACTTAGAATACACACACACACTTAGCATACTTGCATTTGTGTGCATACTCTTCACATGTCACTTTACACACTAGCACTTTGTTTGGTATATTGTTGTGTGAATTTGTGCTTAGTAATTCGTTTCCCGATAGTGTTTGGAAACGTCTGCGCATGCATTAGAATGTACTTGGTTTTACGCGAAGACCGTCTATGGAGAATGCCCTTGGCTTCTCCTTGGTTTTCACCTCTGTTGGTGATCGGCGGTTATGATCGGCGGCCTGGCCATCGAATGAAACTGCCGTTTGCATCTAGAAGTGTCTAGAGCAATTCTGTGGTCACGATCGGCGGTCACGACCGCCGTTCGAAATCGTCGTTCATACCTGATCGATTTAATATCTCGGGTTTGATTCGACGGTTGGATCGGCGGTTACGAAACCGCCGTTGATGCTCTGTTCTTCATGGGCTCAATTCGGCGGTCATGATCGGCGGCCTGGCCGCCGATTGAAACCGCCGATCGGTGCGTTTCAAGGGCAAACTTGTATTTTCACATGCTTTGTTTTTCATGCGTATAAATACATCTCTTTCTCTTATTCTGAACAATGACTATTTGATCATCAAGAACCCTATATTTTAAAGAGAGATTTTGAGAGAAAAAGCAACAAAGTTTGCTCATTTAAACACTCAAATACATTCCTTTGTGCATCAAAGTTCATCTTGCATTCATCCATGAATGGGTTTGCATCATCACAACTTGCTTGGTAAGATTTTGATTAAGTTCATCTCATTTTAGTATTTTTACTATCAAGCTATTCTCTTTTGATTTACTTGTATGTTTTTGATCATATGATAAATACAAGAATAGAGAATTAATTGTGATGAATTCATTAAGTGTTGTATGGTGATAGCTAATTAGGTTTTTTATTAATCCAGATTAGCTAAGCTATTTGACATGTCATTTAGCTATTGATATCTAGGGTTGATTTAATTGATTATATCATCATCCTAGATAAGCATCTAAGGGTCCCTAGCCTTGGTTGTTATTTGAATATTCATACATATTCACATAGGTTGCATAATCTCTTCATTGAGAATTAAGTCCTGGGGCTAAGATTGCTTAGGCCTCAAGCAATGGACTAGAGTCACTTTTAAAGGCCCGCGTGGTAGAAGTGGGGGGTTATTGACCGGAGTGTTAGACGAGGTCTACATAGGTTGTAAACTCCATTTTAATTAGTGGATTTCGAGGTTCAAGTGTGGCGCACTAAACAGCCCGTGGTTTTTCCCAGTGGTTGGGTTTCCACATATACATCAAGTGTTATTTAATTCCACACTATATTACACTTGCTTGTATTGTTGACTAGTAGAGGCATTTTCGTAAAGTTGACTTGCATGCGAAAATTGGGTAATAATAGTTAAAATCTATTCACCCCCCCTCTAGATATATTTATCATACACACCGAGCGTTTATTCTTTCCTTTCACTTTCCTTTCCTCACTATCATTTCCTTTCCTTTTCTTTCCTTTCCTTTCCTTTCCATCAAACCAAACATAGTATTATTGATTGTGATTCGATTTTATCATGTAATTTTATTTTATGTATTTTTTATTTTACCATCTTTTCCGATTCCTTTCTAAAATTTTTATCTTCTTCTAAAACAAAACAATTCACTTTCTCTTTTTCGGCATTGTCAACTTCTTAACTACTTTTAATTTATGGCTACTTAATTCAATTTTATTTTATATTAAATCGTCTAGTTAAAGAAATATTAATGAGCGAGAATCCTACTAGCCGAAGATCTTTACTCAGCGAGATCTACTCAGCCAAAACAGGAAATACAATCCTATCAATATATGTCTTATCAAGTGGAGATCCACTCAGATACGAAATCTAAGAATCACACTCCAAGTAAGGAAATATCCCTATTTCCTCTCTAGTGTCAGAAGTCTAATCAGGAAAGAACTCAAAGCTTCCAAAAGGATAAACACCAAACAGGAAAACGAGTCCTAATTAGTCTACTCTACCAGAATCCTACAAAGACTCTAATTAATGAGTCCACTGCTTATACGATAGGAACTATGGCAACCCTAGATCGAACCGTATAAATACAACCATGTATTCATTATAAGGGGGATCGACATCATGAGCAATTTACACTTACATGAGAAAAAAGATACAAAACATAAACAATTATCTGAGAGAAAGCGAGTATTGAGTGTGTAATTATTCTATTCATAGTGGATCTCTTCTCGCCGTCACCGGCACCGTGGATGTTTCCCCACCTTGGGGTTTTACCACGTAAAACATGCGTTATGTTTGATTTATTATTTATTTCATACTTTTCTACATTACTATTCTCAAATACGAACGAATCGTATCACATCCACGTGGAGAAAGAGGCTTTGATTATTCAACCCTAGACTGGTTAAAGCTTCGATCTGCCTACGTGTTATTGTTTGACGGTTGAACTTTCAACGATCCAAAAATCACCGTCAACAGCATACATGTTCATTGCTTTTGTGCATTCTCTTCACTTCCACACTTGCACTTCTTTGTTATATTTTGTGTGTGTGGTTGTTTGTTTAAATCCTCCATGCTCATCCTTATTGAGCTTGTTTTGGAAGTTGTCTTCCAGGAGGATTCGGCACCCTAGTTATGCGGCCAAGGATCGCCGATTAGGGCCACATTTTTGTGACCAAAATAACTGGTAAAAAATGCGCCCTTGTTCTGCGGCCACGGGCTACTGAACAAGGCCGTAGAATCAAGACCACCAGACCAAGTCGATTCTATGCCCTTGGGTTCTGCGATTAGGGATTGCAGAATTAGGACCAGAACGTCAAGTCCAATTCGGCGCCCTCAAATCTGCTGCCCCTGGCCGCAGATTTAGCCCGTGAATGTTGGGGCAATTTTGTCATTTCACCCAACCTTTGTTACTCTCTATAAATATACCACTATCTCTTGTTCTTTAATTGAGCTCTTCAACATCAAGAACCCTAAAGAGATATTGAGTGAGACTTGAGAGAAAAATCATAAAGATTCCATCTTTAATTCTCTAAACACATTTCCACATGCATAAATCATCATTTAAGCATCATCTAGGATCATCTAATATGTGCTAGAGCATGGGTCTTCTTCAACACATATATTATGGTAAGTTGTTCACTATTATCTTACATAATTAGTGTTCTTACTTAGCAATTTATCTCTTTTATTATTTGTATGTTCTTAGAGTAATATCTACATACAAAATTGAGATTATGTGTTAAATGTTTGAGTGTTGTATTTTGATAGCTATACCTAGGATTGACATATCTCACATAGCTATGCTTTATGCCATGTCATATAGCAATTTGAAACAAATTATAGCACGGTGTGTATTAAACTATCTAGAGGGGGGGTGAATAGATTTTAAGCTTATTACCCAATTTTTCGTATAAGTCAAAAATATGAAATTACCCCTAACTAGATAAAGCAATAAATCAAGTATAAAATGCGGAAAATAAATAACACTTGATTTTTACGTGGAAACCTCACGGGAAAAACCACGGGCTAGTAAGTAAGCCACACTCGAACCTCGAATCCACTAAATGTGTAAACGATTACAACCTAATCCCGGAAGTAATCACACACTTACCTAATCCCAGTATAAGTGAACCTAGTCCAATTTGCTTGCGATCTAAGCAACCTAATCCCGGAAGCTACACACAAGACTTACTTTCTCTATGAAGAGAATACAACCCTAAGTGAATATATGAATATCCAAATGCAACATAGAGCAAGGGAAACCCTATATGCTTATCTAAGATGATGAATTTGCAATTAAAGCAATCCTAGATATTACAAACTAAATGACATGTCAATTAGTTTAGCTAATCAAGATTAAGCACAAAACCTAATTTGCTAGCACAAAACAACTTCTCAAACATACATCACACTAATCTCAATCTTATATCCAAAGTATATAAAATAACATACAAGTAATTAATTGAGATTGCTTGTTAAGAGAAACACAAAATATGTAAGATATTAGTGAAAAGCTTACCAAGCAAAGTATGATGAAGAATCCATGCAAGATGACATCTAGATGATCAAAGATGATGCTAGATGATGATTGATGATCATGAAAAAGTGTTTGAGTAATTAAAAATGAGTTCTTTGTGTATTTTTCTTCTCTTGAAAAATATCCTAAGTATAGAATATGAATATGAACTCTCTTGGCTGACCTAAAGTCAAAGTGGCATATATATAAGGGCCATAAGTGAAGTGTGGTCGTTTTGAAAAACGCACCAGAAATTGCTCTGTGCGCTGGTGGCCTTGCGCTGGACGACAGGCGCACGACTAGCGCAAAGGCAAAAATTGCACAGGCGCTTGACGACCAACGCTCAGACAGGCGCACGACCAGCGGCACACCACTGGGCATTTTACGCCGGTGAGCTGCACTGGTCTGGACTAGCGCACGACCAGCGACAGACAACTGGGCGATCTGCGCTGGTGAGCTGCACAGGTCTGGACTAGCGCACGACCAGCGACAGACCACTGGGCGATCTGCGCTTGTCTGGCGCTTGACGACCAGCGCACAGCCCACTCCTTTGAACCCCACAAGAAAACATGCAAGGGGTAAAAAGGTAAAACTAAATGCATCCTAAAGGCCTAACATGATATGACATATAATCACAAGATGCAATAAAAAAAAAACATGCAAGAAGAGATGAAAATAGGCATTAATGCACAACAAAAATAAACACAACATACAAAGATAAGACATATGCATGAGTTGTGAGTGTGTGCAACTATCTCTTCAAGACAAGTAAGCACAAAGAAAATTACCTTCGGTGCTTATCAACACGAGGTCTTCAAAGGGCTTCGAACACTAAAACCAATACATAAGCTACCCTTACAAAGTACCCCAACATGTGGTTTGTCCACGAAATGAGCCAATCACAAATGGGAACCTTACAATCTCCCCCTTTGGCTATTTCGTGACAAAACCACTACTCACATTGATTCCTCACAAAAAATAGAAACTACGGGACAACTATGATATTCTACAATACAAAGAGATAAGAAAATAAAACTTCAAGTTTTCAATCTCTTGTAGAATAATCAAGCCCTGAAAAGAAAGTTTCTAACATTTCCAATACAAGAAAAGTGTGAGATTAATCAAGTGAGAACAATACCAAGCATTTGCATTAAAAAAAATAGGCACAACATTATGCAATGTATGTGTATGCAATGCTCTCCCTCAACGGGTTACTCCCCCTCAATGAATGTTCTCCCCAATATGCACAATTGCTTCTATTTTGCAACTCCCCTTACCATATCCTACTCCCCCTTTTTGTCATGATATAGGCAAAGGAGTAGTCCCCAACCGGGTCACACATAGCAACGAGAGATAGAAGCATGCAAGATATTTGCATATACATATAAGTCACTTTATGCACCTCAATTAATTGAAGAGAAACGAGGAGATTTATTTGAGAAAAATGTGTGAATGAAACATGCTTTGCATACAAGACATGTAGCATTCAAGTCCAAAATATCATGGTATTTGGCAAAGCAAATGACAAGGTTTCTAATAAGAATTCAAACCAATTTCACCATTGTCATGAGAAAAGCAAGGATATAGAGTTTTTATTGATTTTAATTTATGAGCAACTATATCCAACTTTATAAGCGAAACATGGCATGAGCGACTTTGCACCTTATTAGATTTTTCCGGATAAATATATGTATGATAGTAGCCATGTTCAACTAATAAAGAAAGAGAGACATTTGGAATATAAATTCCTTTGAACGGATACAAGATCCTTTATTCATTTTGAGTCTCATAAGCTTTCACACAAGTTTTGCATTTAAGAATATGCAATCATCAATTCATGCTTTTCATGTGAGCATGTTATATGAATTTCATGCTTTTTCATTTGACATTAGCATGTTATTTAAGAATCATCATGTCATGGAGATAATCATAGGTCATTCAAATCATACTTCCTATATACATCTCCTAGTCCAAAAATGCATGTTTGAACATAAATATGACATGGATTGTAAACAAGCAAGGTTCACACTTATTGAATTGAAAACATATATACATGTGTGCAACCAAGCTTACTCAAACAATTAAAAGAAGAGGCATAAGTTATTTAGAATTTTTTGCAAGATACAAGAATGCAAAATAGCTCTCTTTGCTTGAGTTCCCCATATGGGGTCAATCATAAAACATCACTCCACAAGACATATCCCAATAGATTTACTAAGAGTTTTTAATCGAGTAGCATCTAAGGGTTTAGTAAATAAGTCTGCAAGTTGATCATTAGTACCTACATATTCAAGTACTATGCATTTATTTTCAACAAGCTCTCTAATGAGGCGATGGCGGATGTCAATATGCTTAGTTCTAGAATGTTGTACCGGATTCTTGGAAATATTAATAGCACTCATGTTATCACAAAAGAGAGTGAGAGTACCTTGGTTGAATCCGTAGTCTACTAGCATTTGCTTCATCCATAGGAGTTGTGTGCATCCACTCCCCGCGGCTATGTACTCAGCCTCGGCCGTGGACAAGGAAATCAAGTTTTGCTTCTTGCAAAACCAAGACACCAAGTTGTTGCCTAGAAAGAAGCAACTGCCCGATGTGCTCTTCCTATCATCGCAATTTCCTGCCCAATCCGCATCACTAAAGCCTACAAGACTAGCATTAGTGTCAAAAGAGTACCAAATCCCATAGTTGGATGTCCCATTCACATATCGAATGATTCTCTTTACGGAAGAGAGATGGGACTCCTTAGGATCCGCTTAGTACCTAACACACACACCCACACTAAAGGAGATATCGGGCCTACTTGCGGTCAAATAAAGCAAGCTACCTATCATGCCATGATATAACGTTTGTTCCACACTTTTACCACTAGCATCCTTGCTAAGCTTCAAAGTGGTAATCATGGGTGTATCACAATGTTTGGCATTTTCTAAACCAAACTTCTTCACTAGGTTCTTAGCATATTTGGCTTGGGTTATGAAAATCCCATCATTCATTTGCCTAATTTGCAAACCTAGGAAGTAACTAAGCTCACCAACAAGACTCATCTCAAATTCATGAGACATGACATCAACAAATTGTTGGACCTTGGTGTTGTTGGTGGAGCCAAAGATTATATCATCAACATAGATTTGAGCTATGGAAAGCTCATCATTGTCTTTCTTGATGAATAGTGTCTTGTCAACACTACCCCTTGTGTAGTTATTGTCAACAAGAAATTGAGTGAGGCACTCATACCAAGCCCTCGGTGCTTGTTTCAACCTATATAGTGCCTTCTTGAGGCGATAGACATGGTTGGGGTGGTGTGCATCCACAAACCCCTTGGGTTGTTCAACAAACACTTCCTCTTGCAAGAAGCCATTGAGGAAGGCACTCTTGACATCCATTTGGTGCAATTTGAACTTGTGCACACAAGAAATGGACAAGAGAAGCCTAATGGACTCTAAACGAGCAACGAGAGCAAAAGTCTCCTCAAAGTCGATACCCTCAATTTGAGAGTACCCTTGTGCTACAAGTCTAGCCTTGTTCCGCACTATGTTGCCATTCTCATCGGATTTATTCCTATAAATCCACTTAGCTCCTATCACAAGTGAGCTTTTAGGCCTAGGAACTAGAGTCCAAACCTCATTCCTTTCGAATTGGTTTAGCTCTTCTTGCATGGCTAGAACCCAAAAATCATCATTTAAGGCTTCATCAACCTTTTTGGGTTCAATTTGAGAGGTGTAGCATGTGTAGCTATTAGATTAGCTATTTGACGCCTAGTTCTAACACCCTCATTCACATCTCCAATATCATCCTCTTTGTTATGGAGGCTTCTAACCCATGGAGCGGGTTCATTAGAGTCCAAGAGAGGGACTCTAGTAATAGGTTGTGTGACTTTATTAATGTCATTGGACGTCCCAACATTGGAAGTCACCACAACCCTCTCCAAAGGAGAGTCATCATCTAAAACTTCCTCCTCCTCATGGTCATGAGACTTGAGCCTTGTATCATCAATAACAACATTCGATGATTCCATGACGGTTTGAGTCTTCAAGTTGAAAACTCTATAGGCTATACTATTCAAGGTATAGCCAATAAAGATACCCTCATCACTCTTAGCATCAAACTTGCCAAGTTGATCACGGTCATTTAAAATGTAGCATTTGCTTCCAAATGTGTGGAAGTAGCTAACATTTGGCTTCCTACCCTTCCATAACTCATAGGAGGTGTTTCTAGATCCGGAACTTAGGAAAACTCTATTCCCTATATAGCAAGCCGTATTGACGGCTTCGGCCCATAGGTTCCTAGGGACATTGTTACTAAGCAACATCACTCGGGGCCATCTCTTGGAGGACCCTATTCTTCCTCTCAACAACTTCATTTTGTTGAGGTGTCCTAGGAGCCGAGAACTCATGGGAGATGCCTAAGCTATTGCAATAGCTTTCAAAAGAGGCATTCTCAAATTCCCTCCCATGGTCACTTCTAATCCGTTTAATGCTTTTAATGTTAGAATTCATTTCATTTTGTATTTTAGTACAAAGCATTTTAAACTTATCAAAAGTTTCGGATTTTTCTCTAAGAAAATATGTCCATGTAAATCTAGAGAAATCATCAACACAAACAAAAATGTATCTCTTTCCACCTAAACTCTCGGTTTGCATAGGACCCATGAGATCCATGTGGAGAAGCTCTAGGGGCTCCTTGGTGGAGAGATACTTGCCCTTTTTGTGCATGCTTTTAGTTTGTTTTCCTTGTTGGCAAGGTCCACAAATACCATTGGCTTTCTTCCCAAGCTTAGGGAGGCCACGCACACACTCGAACTTTCCAAGGGTTCTTAAATCCCTAAAGTTCATGTGGCCAAGTCTTTCATGCCACAACTCTATTTGCTTATCCATGGACACATTGTTTGAGACTATTCTAGCTTCAAGACAATAGCAATTGTCGCTAGATCTCATACCTTTCAACAAGGTTTGTCCATCGGGCTTTAGGATTGAGCAATCATCTTTTCTAAACAAGACGGAATATCCTTCATCACTTAGATGTGAAATGCTTATTAAATTGGCTTTCAAGCCATCAACAAATAAAACATCGGATAAGGAGGGTAATCCGGGAACGAAAATGGTTCCTTTCCCTACAACTTTCTTTTTGGATCCATCACCAAAAGTGACATATCCTCCTTCCTCCATAACAAGAGTCTCAAAGAAACTCTTGTTTCCCATCATGTGCCTAGAGTACCCACTATCTAAATACCAAAAATTAGAAGAATTTGCCTTCAAGGCTATTTGTGCAACATGGCAAACATTTTCATTCTTTCTAATCCACCTAGAAACAATCTTAGCTTTCTTAGTGGTCTTTGGTACATGGGTTCTAAATGTTCTAGGATCATGCATAATCATATTATCATTCCTAGGAACATGCATCATGGCTCTTTTCTCTTTCTTCTCTATCATGCTTCTAGTTTTGCACATTTTTATATATCGAAAGCAATGTGGTCTAATATGACCATCAAATCCACAAAAGTTACATATAGGAGTAAAATAAGGAATCATACCTTGTCCTTGTCTTTGTGGATGAAAGGGTTCAATCCGTCTTCGTTGTTGAACCGGTCTAGATTGCTTCCTAGCTTGAGGTTGCATGATAGGTCTCTTTCCTTTATGAGCCAATTGTGGAGGAATGTTGACTTGAGAGACCCTAAGGGGTTGAGCTTGAGGTTGCCTTTTTGGCCCCATCTTCACTTGTGCATTTGAACATTGTCCTATTTCTAACTTCTTCCTAGGAATTTGCACAAATGAAGTTTCTTCGTTCCTCAAACTCTTGACGAACACGGTCTTGTTAGAGGTTGAGATCTTCTTGCCATCTTCATACCCAAGACCCCTCTTGTCACATGGACTCTTTCCAACACCAAGCATATGGGCAAGTTTCTTGGTGCTAGAATCCATCCTAGTCATAGAATCTCTAACTTCTTCAAGCTCCCTCTTTAGACTTTCTTCATTCCTTCTAGATAAGACTAACTCCTCTCTTAGCTTATCTTCCATCTTCTTGAATGTTTCCACTTGTTCACCTAAGTGGTCATTATGAGATGCAAGCTCAAGATTTTCTTCTCTCAACATCTTGATCTTTCTTATGCTCTTGATTGCTAAATCATTAAACTCGGCATGATATTTAGCAAGCACCTTTTTCTCCACAAATCCATTTATGGAGTTAGAAGAGGAATCACTTTCTTCTTCACTTGAGTCATTTTCCTCTTGACTCATTTCCTCTCTCTCACTAGCACTTTTGCTTTTATGGGAGGAGGCAAAAGCTAGGAGATTAGCCATGAGCTCTTCATCATCCGAAGACTCATCTCCCTCATAGGAGTCATCACTACTTCCACTCCAAGTGGCGGCCATCACTTTTCCCTTTTTCCTCTCATTCTGATTGGCACATTCGGGGGCAAAGTGACCTATGCCACCACACTCGAAACATCGAACCCTTTTCCTTTCGGTCCTTTCTTGCCTAGGTTCAAACTTCTTGAAAGAGCCATTTTTCTTCAAATCTTGACCTTTTAATCCAAAGCCTTTTCTTCTAAACTTCATAACCTTGTTGAACCTTTTTACAAACAAGGCAAGGTCTTCATCCGAGTCAACCTTTTTTGCCTCCTTTTCATCCTTGGAGGTTTTTAAAGCAATTCCTTTGTGCTTTTTAGTGGGTTTGGAGATAGGCCCTTTCCTAGACTCATAAGCTAGAAGTCTCCCAATCACCTCACTCGGCTTCATATCCTTATATCCACTATTTTCTTCTAAAGCCGTCACCTTTGATTCAAACCTATCGGGTAGAGATCTCATAATCTTTTGCTTGATTCTCCTATCCGAATATGGATCACCAAGTTGATGGCTTTGGTTGACTATATCCATCAACTTGATCTCGAAGTCGTTGAAGCACTCATTCTCCTCCATCTTAAGCATCTCGAATTGAGTTTGGAGGACTTGAAGCTTAGAGTCCTTCACCGCTTCGGTTCCCTCATGTGCAATCTCTAGGATGTCCCAAGCCTCCTTAGCTATCCTAGTATTTTGAATCAATTTATATTGATTTTCGTCCATAGCACACAAGATGGCATGCATCGCCTTCCTATTCCACTTTGAAGCCTCAAACTCTTGCGCATTCCATTGCGCCTTTGGCTTCAATACTTCTTCTCCTCCACCATCGGGAGTCATCTTGGGTAGATCATATCCGTCTTCCACCGCCATCCATGCACGGTCATGAATTTGGCATATGTAGGATTCCATCTTCCCTTTCCATTGGGAATAGTTCAATCCAGTAAGAAGTGGAGGCCTTGTGCTTGAAGCACCTTCGTTGCCACCACCATTTCCACCATTTCCACCGTTTCCACTCATAGTGTTTATGAATGAATGAAATGAATGCAAATGTATGAATGATCAAAAATCACACAAAATGCAAAACACACCAAAATAAGCAAGGATCACCTATGTATGTCTAGGAACCCGCTCTGATACCAATTGAAACAAATTATAGCACGGTGTGTATTAAACTATCTAGAGGGGGGGTGAATAGATTTTAAGCTTATTACCCAATTTTTTGTATAAGTCAAAATTACGAAATTACCCCTAACTAGATAAAGCAATAAATCAAGTATAAAATACGGAAATTAAATAACGCTTGATTTTTACGTGGAAACCCTCACGGGAAAAACCACGGGCTAGTAAGTAAGCCACACTCGAACCTCGAATCCACTAAATGTGTAAACGATTACAACCTAATCCTAGAAGTAATCACACACCTACCTAATCCCGGTATGAGTGAACCTAGTCCAATTTGCTTGCGATCTAAGCAACCTAATCCCGGAAGCTACACACAAGACTTACTTTCTCTATGAAGAGAATACAACCCTAAGTGAATATATGAATATCCAAATGCAACATAGAGTAAGGGAAATCCTATATGCTTATCTAAGATGATGAATTTGCAATTAAAGCAATCCTAGATATTACAAACTAAATGACATGTCAATTAGTTTAGCTAATCAAGATTAAGCACAAAACCTAATTTGCTAGCACAAAACAACTTCTCAAACATACATCACACTAATCTCAATCTTGTATCCAAAGTATATAAAATAACATACAAGTAATTAATTGAGATTGCTTGTTAAGAGAAACACAAAATATGTAAGATATTAGTGAAAAGCTTACCAGGCAAAGTATGATGAAGAATCCATGCAAGATGACTTCTAGACGATCAAAGATGATGCTAGATGATGATTGATGATCATGAAAAAGTGTTTGAGTAATTAAAAATGAGTTCTTTGTGTATTTTTCTTCTCTTGAAAAATATCCTAAGTATAGAATATGAATATGAACTCTCTTGGCTGACCTAAAGTCAAAGTGGCATATATATAAGGGCCATAAGTGAAGTGTGGTCGTTTTGAAAAACGCACCAGAAATTGCTCTGTGCGCTGGTGGCCTTGCGCTGGACGACAGGCGCACGACTAGCGCAAAGGCAAAAATTGCACAGGCGCTTGACGACCAACGCTCAGACAGGCGCACGACCAGCGGCACACCACTGGGTGTTTTGCGCTGGTGAGCTGCGCTGGTCTGGACCAGCGCACGACCAGCGACAGACAACTGGGCGATCTGCGCTGGTGAGCTGCGCCGGTCTGGACCAACGACAGACCACTGGGCGATCTGCGCTGGTGAGCTGCGCTGGTCTGGCGCTTGACGACCAGTGCACAGCCCACTCCTTTGAACCCCACAAGAAAACATGCAAGGGGTAAAAAGGTAAAACTAAATGCATCCTAAAGGCCTAACATGATATGACATATAATCACAAGATGCAATAAAAAAAAACATGCAAGAAGAGATGAAAATAGGCATTAATGCACAACAAAAATAAACACAACATACAAAGATAAGACATATGCATGAGTTGTGAGTGTGTGCAACTATCTCTTCAAGACAAGTAAGCACAAAGAAAATTACCTTCAGTGCTTATCAACACGAGGTCTTCAAAGGGCTTCGAACACTAAAACCAATACATAAGCTACCCTTACAAAGTACCCCAACATGTGGTTTATCCACGAAATGAGCCAATCACAAATGGGAACCTTACACAATTAATATCTAGGATTGATTTAATCAACATTTTATAATCCTAGATAAGCATTTAGTATAACCTAGCATTAATTGTATATTTGGATATCTTTGCATATTCACTTAGGTTGTTTAATCTCTTCATTGAGAATTAAGTCTTGTGGCTAAGGTTGCTTAAGCCATAAGCAATTAGACTAGGTCCACTTTTACAGGCATGCGTGTAGTGGCAGCGGGTTATTGACCGTTAGATATTGTGGTCAACCGAGGTTGTAAACGTTATCGTAATTAGTGGATTCGAGGTTCATGTGTGACACACATAATAGCCCATGGTTTTTCCTTGTTGAAGGTTTCCACGTAAAAATCAAGTGTCATTTATAATTCCACACTTATTACACTTGATTTATTGCTTTGACTAGATTGGGGTATTTTCGTAATATTGACTAATCGTGAAAATTGGTAATAATCGTTTAAAATCTATTCACCCCCCATCTAGATAGTTTTATACACACCATGCATTATTAGTTTCAAATAGAATACAAATAGTGATTCAAATACAATAGCTTAAGCAAATACCCAAATCTAAATGTTCCTCACATCTATCCCTTAGATTAGGGGTTTAGTTACACATAGTTACAATCAAATAGCAAGAAAGTAATAGATAAGGAAATCACCCTTGGGCCTCATTCTTTAATGCTTGCTCCTTCCTTTCCTTAGATGCTCATAGTGTAAAGAGTGGTAGATAAGGATGTGTCTAGATAGGTGGGTGTCTAATGGTGAGTAACAAAGGTATTGGGATGTAAAGAATGGGAAGAGAGGAATGGTTAGGTGAAGTAATCAAGATTTAGTGTTGAGTTTTTGGGTGGAAAAGGTAGTACAAGATTAGAAATGGAGGAGGTTGAACGTGTGAAGAATGGAAGAGAATGCTAGGTTTCAAACTCAGTAAATTTCATGCTTGAAAATATGCTTGGATCCCTCTTCAACTTAGAAGAGAAGAATATATATAGTGGCTTTCGAACTTGTACTGATAACTGCCAGAAATGCTGATGTGGCAGGGTGTCGTGGTACGTTGTCGCTGTAGTGACACCACCGCGATAGACGGTTACAGATTCTTCGATTCAATTGTCACGGCAATTTTGATCTTTTTTGCGATGACCACCACAACAACACTGGAAAGGTGATAACAAGATCTGAGGAAAGAGAGTGGTCGCCTGTTTGGTCTCATGATGACACTATACAGCGACACCAGACCTAATTGTTTTTGTTAGGTTTTTGGTTTGACTTGGCATGTATTCCATATCAAAATGATGTTTTTCTTGTATTAATTAGTGGTCTTAGAAATGATGATTCAAAGCTTCAAAGAAAGACTCGGCCACAATTCACGCAAGATAGTGTCTTTAAAGAGGAATGTGCTACATTGCACAATAGAAGTATATTAGACCTCATTTCTCTTACAAGGCCTAGGCACACACACACATGGCATTCATTTATATCCCTGCATAGTTTTACACCATTAGTATAACACTCTCACACCCTTGGTAATGTATGCACATGCATTGGTTTCAAATTGACAAACATTGTGAAATTGCATGTTCTAGGACTATGTTTAGGAAACGACATATGTGTGTGACTTGGTGTTTATTTGTTTCCATTTTTATTGATTTTGGACTTGACCATGATCTCATATGATTTCTTATTGAGTCCTGGTCATTTCAGTTACTCATCCATTAGGTGTTGAGTCCAAACTAGGAAGCTACGCTACTTTATGTTCTCATTCTTTGAGTTGTCTTCGTCCTTGTGTATCGAGTCGAATTATCAACCTTTTGTCAAAGTTTCATAGTCTTCCTTTGCGTGAGAGAGTCCCAATTTGTAATCCAAAGATGGATTCAAAATTAGAGTTCGGAGGCCCGGATACGGTCAAAGAACGCGAGAGGAGCGCAAGGGAAGCTTTCTCGGCCATCGGCCAAGCAAGGAGAGGCACGTGAGGAGGCCGTGAGCCTCACGGCCCAGCATCCTCTCTGCCCCATGAGGCTCATGCACCCCTCACAGCTAGCTAAGGTGGCAGCCCCTAATTTTTCCATTCTTTCTCTCTCTCCATTTCATTTAAATGTTCTCCATTCCTTCCCATTTCATTTCAAGGAGAAAAATTAGAAAATGTAACTGCAGAATTTTCTCTCAAACTTTCTCACCTTCCAAACACCATAACTTTCTCATACGAAGTCCAAATTGAGTGATTCAAGTTGGAGAAGTTTTGTAATCGAGTCCTCTACCTTTTCCAAGTGATTTGGTAGCTGTTGGATCAACTGTTCTGGTGGCTTCACCTTCAAAACCGAACCAGCTCGTGAATCATAGGTAGTTGATCTATCTTTGTGTTTTCTTATTTTATAACCTTCAATTACCTTGGGGTTTCTTCTTCTATATGTATATGTATGTATGATGAATGCTATTGAGAAAGATAGCCTCATAATCAAACCTAATCAAAGTCTAATTAGAGACATATGTAAACTAGTTTTCTAGGATTCTAGGTTTTTCACATGTTTGAGTGTTGTATTGTGATTAGTTTGATATCTATGGTTTTTTGTGATTTGATTGATGTATTTTATGATCAATAACCTTAACATGTGCTTAGATCCTCTTATTGAACAAATCTAGGATTAGCACTTGTGTTTTTGTATTTAGAGCCTAATAGGATTTAATTGACTATTCATTATATCCTTGCTCTAAATCTTTGGCTAGAATATTCATTGAATACATTTTGTGATACTAGCATTTATGTGTATGTTTGTGTAAGGTTCCCGTTTATTGATTGGCTTATTTCATGGACAAACCACATGTTGGGGTTTATTGTGTAAGGGTAGTTTAGGTGATTGAGGATCAAGCTCAAAGGCCCTTTCAAGACCTCAAGGTGACAAGCACTCCAAAGGTATATCTCTAGTGCTTAGTTTTCTTTGAAGAGATTTAGTTGTACACACACACTTAGCATACTTGCATATGTGTGCATTCTCTTCACATGTCACATTTCACTTGCACTTTGATATTGTATATTGTTTTGTGCTTATGTGTCTTGTAATTCGTTTCCCGATATTGTTTGGAAACGTCCGCGCATGCACGAATGTGTGCTTGGTTTAGCGCGAAGATTGCCTTCGGAGAATGCCCTTGGATTCTCCTTTGGTTTCACCAATTTGCACACTTGCACATTGTGCTCATGTAGAAACAAGGCATTTTCGCCCTTTGTTGGGGTTGCCATTTGATGGTGTCGCCATGGCGACAGTGAAATTTATTCCTAAAATTCAATCAGGTATGTGGTCGCCACGAGGTCGCCCTGAGACAAATGGCGACCATAAAGTTTTTTGTGTTGCGTTAGAGGTCGCCCTGAGATGTCGCCATGGCGACCAAGTGGCGACATAGAAGAAAAATTGGTGTCGTCACGAGGTCGCCCTGAGACAAATGGCGACCTCAAATGGCGACAACTGAATTTGGCCAAAACGACACAGCTTCAATTCGACCTTCTATATGTATGCCTCTTTGTTCAGGTCAAGGTAATGACTCAAAAAACATATTTTTAATTGAGAGCTTTTCAAAGAGAGATTTTTAATCAAGAACTCATCTTTGATAATCCTTGATAACTCAAACACTTTTCCTTTGTGAATCAAAGTTCATGCATGCATGGTTTAGCATCATCACATCTTGCTTGGTAAGATTTTTACTAACTTCATCTAATTTTAGTATCTTTCTTAACAAGTCATCTCTTTATTTACTTGTATGTTTTTTGACCATATGCTAGATACAAGATAGAGATTGTTTGTGATGAATTGATTGAGTGTTGTATTGTGACAGCTATCTAGGTTTTCATAATCTAAGTTTAGCTAAGCTTTTTGACATGTCATTTAGCTTTTGATATTTAGGATTGTTTTAATTGAAATATCATCATCCTAGATAAGCATATAGGGTTACCTAACTCTTGTTGCATTTTGAGTATTTTACATATTCACATAGGTTGAATTATCTCTTCATTGAGAAGTAAGACTTGTGGCTAAGATTACTTAGGCTACAAGCAAATTGGACTAGGTCTACTTTTATAGGCCCGCGGATAGTAGTAAGGGCTTATAGGCCGTGAGAGGTTGAGGTCAACCAAGGCTGTAAACTATATTACAATTAGTGGATTCAAGGTCCGTGTGTGGCGTACATATTAGCCCGTGGTTTTTCCCTGTTGAGGGTTTCCAATTTATATCAAGTGTTATTTAAATTTCGCATATATATTACACTTGTTATATTGCTTTGACTAGATATGGATATTTTCGTAATATTGACTATACATGAAAATTGGGTAAAATTGCTAAAAACTATTCACCCCCCCTACAAACTTATATTATATCACACCGTAATTTGTTTCAATTGGTATCAGAGCGGGTTCCTAGATACACTTAGGTGATCCTTGCTCATTTTGTTGTGTTTTGCTTTTTGTGTGATTTTTGTGTTAGGATTATGATCAATAGCAAGAGTGTAATATTGTAATTGACAATCTTATCATATTAATAAAGTGATTTCTGTTTATTTAACAAAATCTTATAGCATTTATAATTATAATTGTCAAGGTAAATAATCATAAGGTCAAAAGACTATGAGAAAAGAAGAATTGTTCGTACATCTGGATATATATGAGGTAGACATAATTCTTTAGTTAGTCTTGAATAATGTTCACAACTTAAGTTAAAGGTTGGGCACCTTTATCTTGTTAAAGTTGTAGATTCTTTTGCTATCATTTGAGTGGGATCAAATGTGTTATGATGGGTCTAAATGATCAAAGTGGCTTTGAGTAAAAGAATCTAGTGCACTAGGTGCATTGAACTGGATCACAATGAAATACTTTATCTAGAATCGTCAATAGATAAAAGTCTTTTTATTATAAGGACAATCGGAGAGTCTATCTTAATCCTGAGATAAATTATGGACTTATGGTTGCAAGTGGTATCATTTGAGTTATCAATGAGTACGATTATATAGCATAGTCTATCCTCGATAGTTTGGTGATATTCATTTGTTAATCGATAGAGGACTTCATTTATAGTTATGGACATCATGGCTCCATTTATACAATGAGAGTTTATTATCATCATATGGATGTTTTGAGGTAATTGGACGTTGAGTTTTCAATAGTGACTACTGAAAGCATGGCTTCTAGACAAGTCAAAATATCCAAAGTTCGAAATGTGGTCATATGAGTAAATATGGTAACTTGGAGAGCTATAGGCGGTCTATGAGCTCTTGGCGATTACTGATATTATTCACCAGGATTCACTATCTCCAATAAGATTGTCTAGGGTATGAATGAGAATCATTTACTTGTTCTATCTTTATTTAAGAGTGCAATTTTAGTTCTTTAGTGGAATGAACTAAAATTAATAGATCGAACTTAAGTGAATCATTTGTTGATTATGATTGGGTTATGTCTATTAGAGCTTAAATTTAGATAGCCCGCCAGGATCCCCAATCCACACGGACTTGCATGGATCACTTGATATATTCTACCGGACTAATTTATGGGTCCATCTAGAATTATATCAAAGCATGTGGACTTGTTTCTTTTAGTAAGAATGGGCCTAGTTCACATGTGAGCCTTTTAATTAAGGTCCAATGGATTTAATAAAATAGAGAAATAATGTTAAGCCTATATTTATGTATATGGGCGGCAAGGCTAAATTATTAGTCTAAAATATTATTTTATTTTATTATTTAATTAAATGGAGATTAATTAATTAATTAATTATTTATTTATTTAATTATTTAATTATTTAATTAAAGATCAAAATCTTTTTCTGACTAGGAAATATGTTTCCTAGTGTTATACTATTGGTAGTAGTATACTAAAAATAAAAGACTTTATTTGGTAAGTAGATAAATAAGAGATTTATCTAGTCAAATAAAGAAGTCTTTTATAAAGTCATAATAGGATTAAACACTAAAGAGTTGGATTAGGGTTAGGATTCTAAAGTTGATAGGAATTTGGGTAAAGCACAAATCCTCTTAAAGTGAGGAATTCAGCCAACTCTAGGTTTCCTATCAAGAGAATTCGGCCACCCTTTAGATAGGCAAGAGAATTCGTGTACTATGGATAATATATAAGGAAAGTTGAATTCGTGTCCTATATAGAATATATATGCAAATTGAATTCATGCAGTGATATATATAATATATTGTGCAAGGAAATAGCACTATATATATATATATATATATATATATATATATATATATATATATATATATATAATATTGTGCAAGGATATCGCAATATATATAGATAATATATTCGGCAACCCTAATAAGTTTTCTAGAGAATTATTTTTCTATTGCTTGAAAAATAAAAGCTATCTCTTAAGACTAAGTGTGATTTCGGCCAAGAGAGAAAAGTAGGAAGAATTGTTCTTATTTCGATAGTGCACTAGTAGCTTATACATCAATAGGCTTTGTGCACAATTTCGAATAAGGTTCACACGAGTTTCGATCATTAGATTGAGAATTCAAAAGTGCCCGGAACATTCTTCATTGTCTCTTGGAAGTTTTGTGACTAACGAAAAAAAAAAGATTTTGTTATCCATCCTCAGGTACATAATTCAAAGAGAGGGAGACCATGCTACTAGGTGATTCACGTTCGTGATTGGATTGGAAGATCTTGCAGATTACCATCGACGCAACGTCAATCAGATCATGCGACAAAGGTACGATATCTTTATTATATGTTAATTAATTAAAGGGTTAAGGTTCATCTTTAAAAAGGAAATTTTTTTGAAATATACTAAACCTATTTTAGTCTCGCTTCCGCTGCGTGCATGTGTTTTTCCCTACATTTTGATCATTCATACATTTGCACTCATTTCATTCATTCATAAACACTATGAGTGGAAACGGTGGAAATGGTGGAAATGGTGGTGGCAACGAGGGTGCTTCTAGCACAAGGCCTCCACTTCTTACCGGGTTGAATTATTCCTCATGGAAAGGAAAGATGGAATCCTATATATGTCAAATTCACGACCGTGCATGGATGGCGGTTGAAGATGGATATGATCTACCTATGATGACTCCCACGGGTGGAGGAGAAGAAGTGTTGAAGCCCAAGGCGCAATGGAACGCGCAAGAGTTTGATGCTTCGAAATGGAATAAGAAGGCTATGCATGCCATCCTATGTGCAATGGATGAGAATCAATATAAGTTGATTCACAATAGTAGGATAGCTAAGGAGGCATGGGATATCCTAGAGGTTGCACATGAGGGTATCGAGGTCATCAATGATTCGAAACTTCAAGTTTTCCAAACTCAATTCGAGTTGCTAAGGATGGAGGACAATGAATGCTTCAATGATTTCGAAATCAAATTGATGGATATTGTGAATCAAAGCCATCAACTCGGTGATCTGTATTCGGATAGAAGGATCAAGCAAAAGATAATGAGATCGCTTCCCGATAGGTTTGAGTCCAAGGTAACGCTTTAGAGGAAAATAGTGATTACAAGGATATGAAGCCAAGAGAGGTTATTGGAAGACTTCTCGCCTATGAGTCCAGGAAGGCTCCTAGCTCTACACCTCTGAAAAAGCATAAAGGAATTGCTTTGAAAGCCTCTAAGGAGGAAAAGGAGGATAAGGATGACTCGGATGAAGAAATGGCGCTATTAAAGAGAAGATTCAAGAAATTCTACAAGTCCAAGAAGAAAGGTTTTGGATCCAAGGGTCAAGACTTGAAGAAAAAGGCTCCCTTCAAGAAGTTTGAGCCTAGGCAAGAAAAGAGTGAAAGGAAAGGGATCCAATGCTACGAGTGTGGCGGTATAGGACACATTGCACCCGATTGTGGAAATTTAAAGAACAAGAAGGGTAAAGTGATGGCCACCACATGGAGTGGAAGTGATGACTCCAATGAAGGAGATGAGTCTTTGGATGATGAAGAACTCATGGCTAACTTCATAGCCTTTGCCTCCTCCCACAAGAGCAAATGTTCTAGTGAAGAAGAGGAAGAAAGTCAAAGGGATTTTGACTTAAGTGAAGATGACTCCTCATCTAACTCCACAAAAGGACATGTGGAAAAAATGGATCTTGAAGACTTCATGGTAAAATTTGAAAACTCAAGGTTGAAGAACAAGAGAGAAATTCGAAGGTTGAAAGAAGAAAATTTAGAGCTTTCAATCAAGGTGGATGACTTGAGTGAAGAAGTGGTGAGATCCGTGGAAAATGAAGATAAGCTAAGAAAGAAGTTAGACTTATCTAGGAGGAATGAAGAATGTTTGAAAAGAGAGCTTGAAGAGGCTAAAGGGTCATTGACTAGGATGGCTTCTAGCACCAAAAAGCTTGACCACATGCTTGGTGTTGGAAAGAGTCCGTGCGACAAGAGGGGTCTTGGGTATGAAGATGGTAAGGAGATCTCAACCTCTAACAAGACCATGTTTGTCAAAAGCTTGGGCTACAAAGAAGCTTCACTAGTGCAAACTCCTAGGAAGAAGATTGATCTAGGACAATGTTCAAATAGTGCACAAGTGAAGGTGACTCTAAGAAGGCAACCTCAAGCTCAATCTACAAGAGCTCTTCAAGCTAACATTTCTCAACCAATGGCTCACAAAGGAAAGGGACCAATCATGCAAGCTATACCGTGGAAGCAAGCTAGACTGGTTCAACAATGAAGATGGATTGAACCTACTCAACCACAAAGACATAGGAAAGCTCCTATGTACGCACAAGGACAAGGTATGATTCCTTATTTTATTCCTACATGTCATTTTTGTGGTTTTGATGGTCATATTAGACCAACATGCTTTCGTTATATTAAAATGTGTAAAACTAGAAGCATGATTGAGAAGAAAAAGAAAAGAGTCATGATGCATGTTCCTAGGAATGATAAGATTGATTTGCATGATCCTAGGACATCTAAAGCCCATGTACCAAAGACCACTAGGAAAGAAAATGTTTTACCTAGGTTGATTAGAAAGAATGAAAATGTTTGCCATGTTGCACAAATTGCCTTAAAGGCTAATTCTTCTAATTTTTGGTATCTAGATAGTGGGTGCTCCAGGAACATGACGGGAAACAAGAGTTTCTTCGAGACTCTTGTCATGGAGGAAGGAGGATGTGTCACCTTTGGTGATGGATCCAAAAAGAGAGTCATAGGGATAGGAACCATTTACGTTCCCGGATTTGTTAGGATTATGCTCAATAACAAGAGTGTAATATTGTAATTGACAATCTTTTCATATTAATAAAGTGATTTCTGGTTTAACAAATCTTATAGCATTTATAGTTTAATATTATAATTGTCAAAGTAAATAATCATAAGGTCTAAAGACTATGAGAAAAGAAGAATAGTTCGTACATCTGGATATGTATGAGGTAGACACAATTCTTTAGTTAGTCTTGAATAATGTTCACAACTTAAGTTAAAGGTTGGGTACCTTTATCTTAAAGTTGTAGAATTTTTTTGCTAGCATTTGAGTGGGATCAAATAAGATATGATGAGTCTAAAATCATTGGAGTGTCTTCGAGAAAAAGAATCTAGTGCACTGGGTGCATTAAACTGGATCACAATGAAAAACTTTATCTAGAACCGTCAATAGATAATAGTCTTTTCATTATCAAGACAATCGGAGAGTCTATCTTAATCCTGAGATAAATGATGGACTTTTGGTTGCAAGTGATATCATTTGAGTTATCAATGAGTACGAATATATAGCATAGTCTATCCTCGATAGTTTGGTGATATTCATTTGCTAATCGATAGAGGACTTCATTTATAGATATGGACATCGTGGCTCCATTTATTAAATGAGAGTATAATATCATCATAAGGATGTTTTGAGGTAATTGGATACTAAATCTCAACGTTGAGTTTTCGATAGTGACTATTGAAAACATGGCTTCTGGACAAGTCAAAATATCCAAGTTCAAAACGTGGTCATATGAGTAAATATGGTAACTTGGAGAGTTATAGGCGGTCTATGAACTCTTGGCGATTACTGATATTAATCACAAGGATACACTATCTCCAACATGATTGTCTAGGGTATGAATGAGGAACATCTTCTTATTCTATCTTTATTTAAGAGTTCAATTTTAGCTCTTTAGTGGAATGAATTAAAATTAATGGATCGAACCTAAGTGAATTATTTGTTGATTGTGATTAGGTTATGTCTATTGAAGCTTAAATTTAGATAGCCCGCCAAGATCCCCAATCCATACGGACTTGCATGGATCACTTGATATATTCTACCGGACCAATTTATGGGTCCATCTAGAATTGCATTTAATATATTAAGAATATAATTTGCACATTATTTGTTTAATGGGCTGATCAATTATATTAATATATTAATGAAAGGCATGTGGGCTTGTTTCTTTTAGTAAGAATGGGTCTGGTTCACATGTGGGCTTTTTATTTAAAGTCCAATTGATTAAATAAAATAAGAAAATAATATTTGGCCCATATATATAATGTGGGGCGGCAAGGCTAAATAATTAGTCAAAAATATTATTTTATTTTATTGTTTGATTAAATGAAAATTAATTAATTTATTAATTAATTATTTAATTAAGAAACAAAATCGTTTTCTGATCAGGAAATATATTTCCTAGAGTTGTACTATTGATAGTAGTATACTAAAAGTAAAAGACTTATTTGGTAAGAAAATAAATAATAAGGTTTATTTATTTAATCAAATAGGAAGGTCTTTTATTAAGTTAATAAAATAATAAAAACACTTATGAGTTGAATTAGGGTTAGGATTCTAAAGTTGATAGGAATTAGGGTAAAGCACAAATCCATTTTGGGAGAGGATTTTCGGCCAACCCTAATTGCATCACAAGGAGATTTCGGCAACCCTAATTAAAATAGAAGTAGAATTCGGCCACCCTATATAAGACACCATATAGGGTTCGGCCACCCCCTCTAGTTTACTGGATCAATTTCTTCTTCTTCTCATACTCATAGAAAAGTGTTTGATTATTCGGCCAAGACAAAAAGAGAGAAGATATTATTCTTTTGATCGTACACTAATTGCTTATACATCAATAGGCTTGTGTGTACAACATTGAATAAGGTTCACGCGAGTTTCGATCATTAGATTGAGAACTCAAAAGTGACCGGAATAATCTTTGTAGTCTTTTGGTTGTTTTGTGACTAACAATAGGAAAAAGAAAGTTTGTTTGTCCATTCTCAGGTACGCAATTCAAAGAAAAGGGAGACCACGCTCCTAGATGATTCACGTTCGTGCTAGGATTGAAGATCTTGCGGATTACCATCGACGTAAGTCAATCGGATCACGCGACAAAAGGTATTCTACTTTTTGTTACTTTATATGTATGTTTAATTAATTTAAAGGGTCATCAAAGGAAAAATTTTAAAATATACTAAACCTCTTTTTAGTCTCGCTTCCGCTGCGTTGACCGGTATTTTTTCCTACAGGATTACCCTCCTTTTCCAATGCTTTATTTGTTGATGGCTTGAAAGCAAATTTGATAAGCATTTCACATCTTAGTGATGAAGGATATTCCATCTTGTTTAGTAAAGATGATTGCTCTAACTTAAAGCCCGATGGGCAAACCTTCTTAAAAGGTATGAGATTGACCGGGCGTCGTTGTACCCGGTAGAAAAGATATTTCTATTCTATCACCTCGCAAATGCACCGAGTCAAAGGACTAGTATAGCAAGTAAGCAAGAGTCTCGTTCCACAGGGAGATGGATTCGTTAACTGTATCTAGTTCTAGTGTTTATTAAAGCAATGTAAAAGGAATGTGGTGTTGTGTGTGTGTGTGGAAATGTTGTAAGGTTCCCATTTGTTGATTGGCTCATTTCGTGGACAAACCACATGTTGGGGTCCTTTGTAAGGGTAGCTTAGGTGTTGTTGTTATTGCTCAAACCCTTTGAAGACCTCGTCTTGATAAGCACTCCAAAGGTATATCTCTAGTGCTTATTTTTCTTTGAAGAGATTAGTTGCACACACTCACTTAACATACATTGCATATGTGTGCTTTCACTTCACATGCCACATTTCACATTTGCACCTATATGTTATCTTTTGTTGTGTGAATTTGTGACTTGTAATTCGTTTCCCAATAGTATTCGGAAACGTTCGCACATGCACTAGAATGTGCTTGGTTTTACGTGAAGACCGCCAACGGAGAATGCCCTTGGCTTCTCCTTGGTCTTCACCTATGTTGGTGTTCGACGGTTATGATCGGCGGCCTGGCTACCGAATGAAACCGTCGTTTGCTTCCAGAAGTGTCTGGAGCAATTCTGTGGTTACGATCGACGGTCACGACCGCCGTTCAAAACAGCTGTTCAAGACCTGATTGATATTATCTCTCGGTTTGATTTGGCGGTTGAATCGACGGTCACGAAACCACCGACTGAAGCCGCAGTTCATACCTGATTGTTTTTATCTCTCGGTTTGATTCAGCGGTTAGATCGTGTAGGGAAAAATCGCAGTACACGCAGCGGAAGCGAGACTAAAATAAGATTTAGTGACTTTTAAAATTTTTCCTTTATGAACCTTAAACCCTTTAATTAATTAAACATGCATATACAATAACCAAAAAGTAGAATACCTTTTGTCGCGTGATCCGATTGACTTACGTCGATGGTAATCCGCAAGATCTTCAATCCTAGCACGAACGTGGATCACCTAGGAGCGTGGTCTCCCTTTTCTTTGAATTGCAAACCTGTGAATGGACAAACAAACTTTTCTTTTCTTTGTTAGTCTCAAAAACAATCAAAAGAAATACCAAGATTATTCCGGTCACTTTTGAGTTCTCAATCTAATGATCGAAACTCGCGTGAACCTAGATCGATGTTGTATACACAAGCTTATTGATGATTAAGCAAATAGTATACCATCAAGGAATAATCTAACACTCTTTTATGTTTTAGAAGAATAAAATAATCTATCTATGAATTGAGAAGAAGAAGAAATAAGCGTGTGTATACAACATCGATCTAGGTTCACGCGAGTTTCGATCATTAGATTGAGAACTCAAAAGTGACCGGAATAATCTTGGTATTTCTTTTGATTGTTTTTGAGACTAACAAAGAAAAGAAAAGTTTGTTTGTCCATTCACAGGTTTGCAATTCAAAGAAAAGGGAGACCACGCTCCTAGGTGATCCACGTTCGTGCTAGGATTGAAGATCTTGCGGATTACCATCGACGTAAGTCAATCGGATCACGCGACAAAAGGTATTCTACTTTTTGGTTATTGTATATGCATGTTTAATTAATTAAAGGGTTTAAGGTTCATAAAGGAAAAATTTTAAAAGTCACTAAATCTTATTTTAGTCTCGCTTCTGCTGCGTGTACTGCGATTTTTCCCTACAATTGGTATCAGAGCCTAGGTTGTACCCTTTTAATTAATTAACGTATATATACGTGAATCTATTTCTTTTTATTGTGATTATGCATGTTTAGAAAGAGATGGCACTCTAGGTATTCGCATATATAATTACATGTGAATGTATGGATTTATATATGTTATTATTTTATATGTGGATTGTTGTTGCTCGATTTTGGTCCTAGAATTTCAATGTATTTTTTGTTTCGGGTTTGTAACAAGAAGGGTGGTCTATCATCGCCATAATTCCTTCTTGGTAGTTGCTATTTTTTTTATTTTAGTGTATTAATATTATGTGCAATTTTTTTTTATTGTATTAAATTTAGGTGCAGTTTTTTATTGTAAAAAATACTGCAGTGATTAAAAAAAATAAAATAAAAAAAAATACTGCAGTATTATATTAGTTTATATACTACTGTAATGTATTCGGGTATTAAAGATTCGAAGACATGAAGAAAAGGAAGCAACCGGAACCAAGAACGAGCACCGTGCTCACCCTAGGAGTGGATTGGGCTGCGCATGGCAAGCCCAAATCATGGTGGGCTGCGCACGGCAGCCCTATATACTCTCATGGACTGCGCATGGCAGCCCCTTTGTGGGGTTGTGGGCTGTGCACGCCCATGGGTGGAGGCCGAAGGATGACGTATGGTTGATGGGCCACTTGAAGATCTTGTAGTCCTAAACAATTGTAATTTACTTGTTTTTCTAGGATGGGCCAAAATTGTTGCTATTTAATTTATGCTTAAATATTACAATATTTGTTATTGTATGATAACATGACATATAGAATAGGAGTGCCACTCATATATCTCTTTTGGTATGAACATGCATTGAATGATTTAGGTATCTAAATTGGCATCTAGATAACTTGGTAAATCATTCTATGGGATTTAATCACACGCCTTAAATAATTGAGTGGGAGAAGGTGTTTTTGTAACACCTATGGCCTCCAAGGTTAGTTGAGCTTTATTATTTATTGGTAATCCCCCCAAGGGGCGTCCATGAATGGAATTTAGCAATATACTTCCTTACAAGGATAGACTAGACAATGGACTCAAACGAGATCTACTCCCCAAGGAGGGATTTTCGTGAGAGAAAGTTGAGGGTCGATATCTTGGTAACACACTCAATGTAATTTTATTGATATCCTCCCAAGAGTTCTTGTCAGTAAAATTACAAGGCTAAAATTGAAAACGCTGGTTGTTATGTTAACAATTAGGTGGGACCTAGTCTAACTAGTAAATGGTGCGAACTCCCAAAGGAGGCGTAACATTTATGGGTGTTGGATCACCGTTGAATTTTATGATTGAGTTATTTATTTAATTCAAGATAAATATTTAAAAGTGCTTTATCATGATTATTTACTTATATATGTTTTGTTTTATTCAGAAATCATGACCCCATCACTTATGAACATCCTGAAAGATAACACTTTAACTGGAGATAATTATGTCACATGGAAAAGGAAAATTGGGTTGTTGCTGCAAAGTGAAAAACATAAGTTTGTTCTAACTACTCCTAAACCACCTGCTCCTAATAATGAATCAAGCATAATGTATAGAGATGAGTATGAGCAGTGGAAGACTTCAGATGATATGGCAAAATGTTACATTATGGCCACTATCTCCGACGTGTTGCAACAGCAGCATGAAGGAATGGAGTCCGCTGCTGATATTATGATGTCTCTAGAGGAGATGTTTGCTATGAAGTCTAGGACAACTAAGAGAGAGGCAGTGACTGCTTTTATGAATCTTAGGATGAAACCTGGACAGGCTGTGAAAGATCACATGATGAAAGTCATAGCACATCTCAACATTGCTGAACTGCATGGCGCTGAGATAGATGGTGAGACAAAGATTGATATGGTTGTCAATTCATTGTCAGATTCCTTTGATCAGTTCAAATTGGACTACACTTTGAACAAAAAGGAATACACCTTACAAGGCCTGATGCAAGATGTTCAAAGTGCTGAAAAGATCCTTGTGAAAGGCAAAGGTCAAGAGATTCATATGGTTGGTAAAGTTGCTACTGTTAAGGCCCGTCAAAAGGTCAAGAATCAACAGAAGAAAAAGCAACTTGGGCCTATCAAGAAGGACACCAAGAAAGTAACCAAGATCAAAGGGAAATGCTTCCTTTGTGGTGAAAAGGGACATTGGAAGAGAAATTGCCCAAAGTCCCAGAATAAGAAGGAAGAAGGTAATGTGAATTATCTTGAAACATGTTTTTTGGCTGATTCTACAGATTCTTGGATCATAGACTCAGGAGCCACTAATCATGTTTGTTATTCCTTGCAGGGGTTCCAAGAAAGGAGAAAGCTGAGTAAGAATGAAATCAATTTACGCTTGGGCAACGGAACGTTAGTGTCTGCAAGTGCAGTGGGAGATATTAGAGTTTATTTGGATTCTAGAAGGCATTTAGATTTGATAGACGTTTATTATGTACCTCAATTCAAGAGGAATTTAATTTCAGTTTCTTGTTTAAATAAATTTGGATATTCGGTTACTTTTAATAAAGTTTTTATTATCAGTAAGAATGACAAAATTATTTGCCAAGGTACATTGGAAAACGGTCTATACTTTTTGCATAGAAATATCTCTCACTCGTTAGACACAGAAATAACGGAACCTAATCATAAAAGAGTAAAATTATCAACAGATGAAACCTACCTTTGGCATTTACGCTTAGGTCATATTAACCTTAATAGGATTAAAAGATTGGTATGTGACGGACCTTTGAGTGACTTAAAGGTTGATGATCTACCAACTTGTGAATCTTGTTTGGAAGGTAAAATGACCAAAAGGACGTTCTCTGCCAAAGGTGTAAGAGCCATTGAATGTTTAGGATTGATACACACTGATGTATGTGGACCTATGAGCATTCAAGCTAGAGGTGGATATGAGTACTTCATCACCTTCACAGATGATTACTCGAGATTTGGTTATGTGTATCTCATGCGACATAAGTCGGATGCTTTTGACATGTTCAAAGCATTCAAAGCTGAAGTGGAAAATCAGCTTGAGAAACACATAAAAATCTTGAGATCTGATCGTGGTGGAGAATATCTATCTGGTGAGTTTCAGCAATATCTTATTGATAATGGGATTGTTTCTCAGTTTTCAGCACCAGGTACACCTCAACAGAATGGGGTAGCAGAAAGGAGAAATAGAACTCTTTTGGATATGGTTAGGTCTATGTTGAGTTATTCAACACTTCCTATTTCTTTTTGGGGATATGCTTTACAAACTGCTATATACATTCTAAACGATGTACCATCTAAGTCTGTTCCTAAAACACCGCATGAGTTGTGGACTGGGCGCAAGCCTAGTTTACAACACTTAAGGATATTTGGTTGTCCTGCGCATGTGTTAAAAGGAAAGACAGAAAAGATGGAGTCCCGTTCAGAAACATGTATATTTGTAGGGTATCCAAAAGAAACTAAAGGATATTATTTCTATAGTCCTTCAGATCTTAAAGTATTTGTTTCGACAAATGCTAAATTTCTAGAAAAGGACTATATGAATGATTTTGTGCCTAGAAGTAGAATTGTCCTGAATGAGATGTCAGGAGATACAATTCCACGAGAGGTTACACAACCTAACCCAATTGTAAGTTCCGATCCAACACAAGATCAACAGCCTACCATTCCTCGTCGTAGTGGGAGGGTTAGAACTCAACCCGAAAGATACATCGGTCTAGGAGAATCAGTGGAGAATCTCCCGGACGACGATGATCCCTATACGTACAAGGAAGCTATGGAGGATGTTGATAGTCGCCATTGGCAAAAGGCAATGCAATCCGAGATTGAATCTATGTTCGATAACAAAGTCTGGTCCTTTGTAGACTTGCCTAAAGGGATAAAACCCATTGGGTGCAAGTGGGTATACAAGAGGAAAAGAGGTATGGATGGTAAGGTGGAAACCTTTAAAGCTAGATTGGTAGCTAAAGGGTATACACAGAAAGAAGGTATCGATTACGAGGAAACCTTCTCTCCTGTGGCCATACTTAAATCCATTAGGATACTCTTATCCATTGCAGCATCTTTAGATCTAGAGATTTGGCAAATGGACGTCAAGACAGCTTTCCTTAATGGAAGTCTTGACGAAAGCATCTACATGATGCAACCAGAGGGATTCATTGAAAAGGGCCAAATGGAAAAGGTATGCAAGTTGCAGAAATCCATATATGGATTGAAGCAAGCATCCAGATCCTGGAACATAAGGTTTGATCAAGCTGTCAAAGGTTTTGGATTTATTCAGAATCCTGACGAACCTTGTGTATACAAAAGGATTAAGGGCGACAAGTTGGTTTTCCTGATTCTTTATGTTGATGATATACTACTCATTGGAAACGATGTAGGTGTATTGACCTCAGTAAAAGAATGGTTAGCAAAACAATTTGATATGAAGGACTTAGGAGAAGCAAGTTTTATTCTAGGTATCCAAGTAATAAGGGATAGAAAGAATAGAACGATTGCATTATCCCAAGCTTCATACATTGACAAGATCTTGTCTAGGTTTTCCATGCAGGATTCCAAGAAAGGTATGTTACCTTTCAGACATGGAATCAAGCTTTCTAAGGAACAAGTTCCTAAGAATGAGCATGAAGAGCAATTCATGAGTAGAGTTCCATATGCCTCGGAAGTTGGAAGTCTCATGTATGCAATGCTCTGTACTAGACCAGATATTTGTTTTGCTGTTGGCATAGTTAGCAGGTTTCAATCGAAACCTGGTCCTGATCACTGGACGGCAGTCAAGCATATTTTCAAGCATATTTTCAAGTATCTTAAGAGAACGAGAGATAATATGCTTGTATACTCTGGAGGGGATTTGATTCCCGTTGGGTATACAGATTCTGATTTCCAATCAGATTCTGACTCCAGAAAATCCACATCAGGGGCTGTGTTTACTATTGGAGGAGGAGCAGTTATATGGAGGAGTATCAAGCAATCTTGTATTGCTGATTCCACCATGGAAGCTGAGTATGTTGCTGCATGCGAGGCTGCCAAAGAGGCTGTTTGGCTCCGCCAATTCTTGATTGACTTGGAAATGGTTCCTAGTGCGAATAAGCAGATCACTATCTACTGTGACAACAGTGGAGCAGTGGCTAATTCGAAAGAACCAAGAAGTCACATGAGAGGTAAACACATTGAAAGAAAGTATCATCTTTTAAGGGAGATTGTTCAAAGAGGTGACGTGACGATTACCAAAATCGCGTCAGCAGAAAATCTAGCGGATCCCTTCACAAAGGCTCTACCTCAGAAGAGTTTCGATGGGCATCTAGAGAACATGGGCTTGAGAGATATGACACATTTGCTATAGTGCAAGTGGGAGATTGTTAGGATTATGCTCAATAGCAAGAGTGTAATGTTGTAATTAACAATCTTTTTCATATTAATAAAGTGATTTCTGGTTTAACAAATCGTATAGCATTTATAGTTTAATATTATAATTGTCAAAGTAAATAATCATAAGGTCTAAAGACTATGAGAAAAGAAGAATTGTTCGTACATTTGGATATGTATGTGGTAGACACAATTCTTTAGTTAGTCTTGAATAATGTTCACAACTTAAGTTAAAGGTTGGGCACCTTTATCTTGTTAAAGTTGTAGAATTCTTTTGCTAGCATTTGAGTGGGATCAAATGAGATATGATGAGTCTAAAATCATCGGAGTGTCTTCGAGCAAAAGGATCTAGTGTACTGGGTGCATTGAACTGGATCACAATGAAAAGCTTTATCTAGAACCGTCAATAGATAATAGTCTTTTCATTATCAGGACAATCAGAGAGTCTATCTTAATCCTGAGATAAATGATGGACTTATGGTTGCAAGTGATATCATTTGAGTTATCAATGAGTACGATTATATCGCATAGTCTATCCTCGATAGTTTGGTGATATTCATTTGTTAATCGATAGAGGACTTCATTTATAGATATGGACATCGTGGCTCCATTTATTAAATGAGAGTATAATATCATCATATGGATGTTTTGAGGTAATTGGATATTAAATCTCAACGTTGAGTTTTCGATAGTGTCTATTGAAAACATGGCTTCTGGACAAGTCAAAATATCCAAGTTCAAAACGTGGTCATATGAGTAAATATGGTAACTTGGAGAGTTATAGGCGGTCTATGAACTCTTGGCGATTACTGATATTAATCACGAGGATACACTATCTCCAATATGATTGTCTAGGGTATGAATGAGGAGCATCTTCCTTTTCTATCTTTATTTAAGAGTTCAGTTTTAGCTCTTTAGTGGAATGAGTTAAAATTAATGGATCAGACCTAAGTGAATCATTTGTTGATTGTGATTAGGTTATGTCTATTGAAGCTTAATTTTAGATGGCCCGCCAAGATCCCCAATCCACACGGACTTGCATGGATCACTTGATATATTCTACCGGACCAATTTAAGGGTCCATCTAGAATTGCATTTAATATATTAAGAATATAATTTGCACATTATTTAAGTAATGGGCTGCTCAATTATATTTATATATTAATGAAAGACATGTGGGCTTGTTTCTTTTAGTAAGAATGGGTATGGTTCACATGTGGGCTTTTTATTTAAAGTCCAATGGATTAAATGAAATAAGGAAATAATATATGGCCCAATTATTTTAAGTGGGGCGGCAAGGTGCTTTATAACCTAATATAATATTTTGTTTCATTGTATTAATTAAATAAGAATTAATTAATTTATTAATTAATTGTTTAATTAAGAAACAAATCTTTTCTGAATAGGAAATATATTTCCTAGAGTAATACTATTGTAGTAGTTTACTAAAATTAAAAGACTTGTTTGATAAGAAAATAAATAATTAATTTTATTTATTTAATCAAATAAGAAGTCTTTTTAATTAGTCAAATAAAAAAGGGAATAAAATATCTATGAGTTGGATTAGGGTTTGAAGTCTTAAACTAGATGGAAATTAGGGTGCAACACAAGCCTATTTTGGCTAGTGATTTGCGGCAACCCTAGTTAGTTTTAGGTTAAGAATTCGGCCACCCTAATAGGAAAAGAAGAAGCAAACTTTGGCCACCTATATATTCACAAGTATAGAATTCGGCCACTTCATATGTTCTTGATACAAATTTCTTCTTCTTCTCAATTCATAGATAGATTATTTTATTCTTCTAAAACATAAAAGAGTGTTAGATTACAACATTACACTCTTGCTATTGAGCATAATCCTAACAGATCGGCGGTCACAAAACTGCCGAATGAAACCGCCGTTGTTCCCCTGTTCCTCTCGGGTTCAATTCGGCGGTTAGAATCGGTGGCCTGGCCGTCGAATGAAACCGCCGATCGATGCGTTTAAGGGGTAAACTTGTCTTTTCACATGCTCTGTTTTTCATGCCTGTAAATACATCATTTTCTCTTGTTCTGAATGTGACTCTTTAATCATCAAGAACCCTACTTTCAAAAGAGAGAACTTTAAGAGAAAAAGCAACCAAGTTTGCTCATTAAACACTCAAACCAAAAATCCATTTGCATCAAAGTTCATCTAGCATTCTTTAGCATATCTAGGATGCTTGCTTGCATGGGTCTTTCATCATCACACTTGCTTTGGTAAGTTTTTCACTATTATCATATATAATTAGTGTTCTATTTATTATGGCATCTCTTTTATTATTTGATTATTCTTAGATTATATTCTAATATTCAAGATAGAGATTGTTGTGTTGATTTGATTGAGTGTTGCTTTGTGATAGATATCTAGGTTTCTATAATCTATGATTATCTAAGCTAATTGACATGTCATTTAGCTTTAATATCTAGGATTGTTTTTAATTGCAAATTCATCATCTTAGATAAGCATATAGGGTTTCCCTTGCTCTATGTTGCATTTGAATATTCATATATTCACTTAGGGTGTTAATCTCTTTTTAGAGAATTAAGTCTTGTGTTGTGACCGGGATTAGGTTGCTTAATTCGCAAGCAATCGGACTAGGTTCGCTTATACTGGGATTAGGTAGGTGTGTGATTACTTCCGGGATTAGGTTGTAATTGTTTTACACATTTAGTGGATTCGAGGTTCGAGTGTGGCTTACTTACTAGCCCGTGGTTTTTCCCGTGAGGGTTTCCACGTAAATATCAAGTGTTGTTTTAATTTCCGCACAATATTACACTTGCTATATTTTATTGACTATTAGGGGTATTTTTGTAATCTTGTCATTAAACGAAAATTGGGTAAAATTAGTTAAAATCTATTCACCCCCCCCCCCCTCCCCGTCCCCCTCCCCCTCTAGATTAATAGTTTACACACCGTGAGTACTTTCAATTGGTATCAGAGCGGGTTCCTAAATATAATTAGGTGATCCTTGCTCACTTTGGTGTGTTTTGCATTTTGTGTGATTTTTGATCATTCATACATTTGCATTCATTTCATTCATTCATTCATTCATAAACACTATGAGTGGAAACGGTGGAAATGGTGGTGGCAACGAGGGTGCCTCAAGCACAAGGCCTCCACTTCTTACCGGGTTAAACTATTCCCAATGGAAAGGGAAGATGGAATCCTACATATGTCAAATTCATGACCGCGCATGGATGGCGGTGGAAGATGGATATTATCTAACCAAGATGACTCCCGATGGTGGAGGAAAAGAAGTATTGAAGCCTAAGGTGCAATGGAGTCCGCAAGAGTTTGAGGTTTCAAAGTGGAATAGGAAGGCGATGCACGCCATCCTTTGTGCAATGGATGAAAATCAGTATAAGCTTATTCAGAACACTCAAATCGCGAAAGTGGCTTGGGATATCTTACAAGTTACACATGAAGGAACCGAGGTAGTGAAGGAATCCAAGCTTCAAGTCCTCCAAACTCAATTCGAGTTACTTAGGATGGGAGAGGATGAATGCTTCAATGATTTCGAAATCAAATTGATGGATATCGTTAATCAAAGTCACCAACTCGGAGACCCGTATTTGGATAGGAGAGTCAAGCAGAAAATCATGAGATCTCTCCCCGATAGGTTCGAATCAAAGGTGATGGCTATAGAAGAAAATAGTGGTTATATGGATATGAAGCCGAGTGAGGTGATTGGGAGACTTCTAGCCTATGAGTCTAGGAAAGGTCCTATCTCCACACCACTAAAAAGCAAAAAAGGATTGCTTTAAAAGCCTCCAAGGATGAAAATGAGGCAAAGAAGATTGACTCGGATGAAGATCTTGCCTTGTTTGTAAAAAGGTTCAACAAAGTTATGAAGTTTAGGAGAAAGGGCTGTAGATCAAAAGGTCAAGATACGAAGAAAAAGGTTCCTTTCAAGAAGTTTGAACCTAGGACCGAAAGGACCGAAAGGAAAGGGGTCCGATGCTTCGAGTGTGATGGCATAGGTCACTTTGCCCCCGAATGTGCTAATCACAATGACAAGAAGAAGGGTAAAGTGATGGCCGCCACATGGAGTGGTAGTAGTGATGACTACATTGAGGGAGATGAGTCTTCAAGTGATGAAGAGCTCATGGCTAACCTCCTAGCTTTTGCCTCCTCCCATAAAAGCAAAAGTGCTAGTGAAAGAGAGGAAGAGAGTCAAGAGGAAAATGACTCAAGTGAAGAAGAAAGTGATTCCTCTTCTAACTCCATAAATGGATTTGTGGAGAAAAAAGGTGCTTGCTAAATACCATGCCGAGTTCAATGACTTAGCAATCGAGAGCACGAAAAAGATCAAGATGTTGAGAGAAGAAAATCTTGAGCTTTTATCTCAAAATGACCACTTAAGTGAACAAGTGGGAAAGTTTAAGAAGATAGAAGATGAGCTAAGAAATGACTTAGACTTATCTAGGAGGAATGAAGAAAGTCTAAAGAGGGAACTTGATGAAGCTTTAGAATCTTTAGCTAGGATGGATTCTAGCACCAAGAAACTTGATCATATACTTGGTGTTGGAAAAAGTCCGTGTGACAAAAAGGGTCTTGGGTATGAAGATGGCAAGAAGATCTCAACCGCTAACAAGACCGTGTTTGTCAAGAGTTTGAGGAACGAAGAAACTTCAATTGTGCAAATTCCTAGGAAGAAGTTAGAACTAGGACAATGTTAAAATGTAGAAGTGAAGATGGTGACAAGAAGGTAATCTCAAGCTCAACCCTCTAGGGTCCCTCAAGCCAACATTCCTCCACAATTGGCTCACAAAGGAAAGAGACCAATTATGCAACCTCAAGCTAGGAAGCAATCTAGACCGGTTCAACAACGAAGATGGATTGAACCCATTCATCCACAAAGACAAGGACAAGGTATGATTCCTTATTTTACTCATATATGTCACTTTTGTGGATTTGATGGTCATATTAGACCACATTGCTTTCGATATATTAAAATGTGCAAAACTAGAAGCATGATTGAGAAGAAAAAGAAAAGAGCCATGATGCATGTTCCTAGGAATGATGATATTGTTATGCATGATCCTAGAACATCTAGAGCCCATGTACCAAAGACCACGAAGAAAGTTAAGGTTGTTTCTAGGTGGATTAGAAAGAATGAAAATGTTTGTCATGTTGTTCAAATAGCCTTGAAGGCAAATTCTTCTAATTTTTGGTATTTAGATAGTGGGTGCTCTAGGCACATGACGGGAAACAAGAGTTTCTTCGAGACTCTTGTTATGGAGGAAGGTGGATATGTCACTTTTGGTGATGGATCCAAAAAGAAAGTTGTAGGGAAATGAACCATTTCTGTTCCCGGATTACCCTCCTTATCCGATGCTTTATTTGTTGATGGCTTGAAAGCCAATTTAATAAGCATTTCACATCTAAGTGATGAAAGATATTCCGTCTTGTTTTGTAAAGATGATTGCTCTATCCTAAAGCCTGATGGACAAACCTTGTTGAAAGGTATGAGATCTAGTGACAATTGCTATTGTCGTGAAGCTAGACTAGTCTCAAACAATGTGTCCATGGATGAGCAAATTGAGTTGTGGCATAAACGACTTGGCCGCATGAACTTTAGGGATTTACGAACCCTTGGAAAGTTCAATTGTGTGCGTGGCCTCCCTAAGCTTGGGAAGAAAGCCAATGGTGTTTGTGGACCTTGCCAACAACGAAAACAAACCAAAAGCATGCACAAAAAGGGCAAGTATCTCTCCACCAAGGAGCCCTTAGAGCTTCTCCACATGGATCTCATGGGTCCTATGCAAACCGAGAGTTTAGGTGGAAAGAGATACATTTTTGTTTGTGTTGATGATTTCTCTAGATTTACATGGACATATTTTCTTAGAGAAAAATCCAAAACTTTTGATAAGTTTAAAATGCTTTGTACTAAAATACAAAATGAAATGAATTCTAACATTAAAAACATTAAACGGATTAGAAGTGACCATGGGAGGGAATTTGAGAATGCCTCATTTGAAAGCTATTGCAATAGCTTAGGTATCTCCCATGAGTTCTCGGCTCCTAGGACACCTCAACAAAATGGAGTTGTTGAGAGGAAGAATAGGGTCCTTCAAGAGATGGCCCAAGTGATGTTGCTTAGCAACAATGTCCCTAGGAACCTATGGGCCGAAGCCGTCAATACGGCTTGATATATAGGGAATCGTGTTTTCCTAAAGCCCGTATCTAGAAACACCTCCTATGAGTTATGGAAGGGTAGGAAGCCAAATGTTAGCTACTTCCACACATTTGGAAGCAAATGCTACATTTTAAATGACCGTGATCAACTTAGCAAGTTTGATGCTAAGAGTGATGAGGGTATCTTTATTGGTTATGCCTTGAATAGTAGAGCCTATAGAGTTTTCAACTTGAAGACTCGAACCGTCATGGAATCATCGAATGTTGTTATTGATGATATAAGGCTCAAGTCTAATGACCATGAGGAGGAGGAAGTTTTAGATGATGACTCTTCTTTGGAGAGGGTTGTGGTGACTCCCAATGTTGGGACATCCAATGACAATAATGAGGTCACACAACCTCTTACTAAAGTCCCTCTCTTGGACTCTAATGAACCCGCTCCATGGGTTAGAAGACTCCATAACAAAGAGGATGTTATTGGAGATGTGAATGAGGGTGTTAGGACTAGGCGTCAAATAGCTAATCTAATTAGCTACACATGCTACACCTCTCAAATTGAACCCAAAAAGGTTGATAAAGCCTTGAATGATGAATTTTGGGTTCTTGCCATGCAAGAAGAGTTAAACCAATTCGAAAGGAATGAGGTTTGGACTCTAGTTCCTAGGCCTAAAAGCACTAATGTGATAGGCACTAAGTGGATTTATGGGAACAAATCCGATGAGGATGGCAACATAGTGCGGAACAAGGCTAAACTTGTAACACAAGGGTACTCTCAAATTGAGGGTATCGACTTTGAGGAGACATTTGCTCCTGTTGCCCGTTTAGAGTCCATTAGGCTTCTCTTGTCCATTTCTTGTGTGCACAAGTTCAAATTGCACCAAATGGATGTCAAGAGTGCCTTCCTCAATGGCTTCTTGCAAGAGGAAGTGTTTGTTGAGCAACCCAAGGGGTTTATGGATGTACACCACCCCAACCATGTCTATCACCTCAAGAAGGCTCTATATGGGTTGAAACAAGCACCGAGGGCTTGGTATGAGCGCCTCACTCAATTTCTTGTTGACAATAACTACACAAGGGGTAGTGTTGACAAGACACTATTCATCAAGAAAGACAATGATGAGCTTTTCATAGCTCAAATATATGTTGATGATATAGTTTTTGGCTCCACCAACAATACCAAGGTCTAACAATTTGTTGATGTCATGTCTCATGAATTTGAGATGAGTCTTGTTGGTGAGCTTAGTTACTTCCTAGGTTTGCAAATTAGGCAATTAGATGATGGGATTTTCATAACCCAAGCCAAATATGCTAAAAACCTAGTGAAGAAGTTTGGTCTTGAAAATGCCAAACATTGTGATACACCCATGAGTACCACTTTGAAGCTAAGCAAGGATGCTAGTGGTAAAAGTGTGGAACAAACTCTATATCGGTGCATGATAGGTAGCTTGCTTTATTTGACCATAAGTACGCCCGATATATCTTTTAGTATGGGTGTGTGTGCTAGGTACCAAGCGGATCCCAGGAGTCCCATCTCTCTTCCGTAAAGAGAATCGTTCGCTATGTGAATGGGACATCCAACTATGGATTTGGTACTCTTTTGACACTAATGCTAGTCTTGTAGGCTTTAGTGATACGGATTGGGCAGGAAATTGTGATGATAGGAAAAGCACATCGGGCGGTTTCTTCTTCCTAGGCAACAACTTGGTGTCTTGGTTTTGCAAGAAGCAAAACTCGATTTCCTTGTCCACGGCCGAGGCCGAGTATATAGCCGTAGGGAGTGGATGCACACAACTCCTATGGATGAAGAAAATGCTAGTAGACTACGGATTTAACCAAGGTACACTCACTCTCTTTTGTGATAACATGAGTGCCATTAATATTTCCTAGAATCCGGTGCAACATTCTAGAACTATGCATATTGACATACGACATCATTTCATTAGAGAGCTTGTTGAAAATAAATGCATAGTACTTGAACATGTAGGTACTAATGATCAACTTGCAGACCTATTTACTAAACCCTTAGATTCTACTCGATTTAAAACACTAAGTAGATCTATTGGGATATGTCTTGTGGAGTGATGAGTTTTGTGATTAACCCCATATGGGGAACTCAAGCAAAGAGAGCTATTTTGCATTCTTGTCACTTGCAAAAAATTTGAAATATCTTATGCCTCTTCTTTTAATTGCTTGAGTAAGCTTGGTTGCACATATGTATATATGCTTTCAATTCAATAAGTGTGAACCTTGCTTGTTTTACAATCCATGTCATATTTATGTCAAACATGCATTTTTGGACTAGGAGATGTATATAGGAAGTATGATTTGGATGACCTATGGTTATCTCCATGACATGATGATTCTTTAATAACATGCTATTGTTAAATGAAAAAAGCATGAAATTCATATAACATGCTCACATGAAAAGCATGAATTGATGATTGCATATTCTTAAAATGCAAAACTTGTGTGAAAGCTTATGAGACTCAATATGAATAAAGGATCTTGTATCCGTTTAAAGGATTTAAAAAAAAATAAAAATCCAAATGTCTCTCTTTCTTTATTGGTTGAACATGGCTACTATCATACGGATATCTTATCAGCAAAAAATCAAATAGGGTGCAAAGTCACTCATGCCATGTTTCGCTTATAAAGTTGGATATAGTTGCTCTTAAATTGAAATCAATAAAATCTCTATATCCTTGCTTTTCTCATTTCATTGGTGAAATTGGTTTGAATTCTTTTTAGAAACCTTTGTCATTTGCTTTGCTAAATACCATTGTATTTTGGACTTGAATGCTACATGTCTTGTATGCAAAGCATGTTTGATTCACACATTTTAATCAAATAAATCTCCTTGTTTCTCTTCAATTAATTGAGATGCATAAAGTGACTTATATTGATTATGCAAATGTCTTGCATGCTACTATCTCTCGTTGCTATGAGTGACCCGGTTGGGGACTACTCCCTTGCCTATATCATGACAAAAAGGGGGAGTAGGATATGGTAAGTAGGATATGGTAAGGGGAGTTGTAAATTGTAGTAGCAATTGTGCATGATTGAGGAGAACATACATTGAGGGGAAGTAACCCGTTGAGGGGGAGCATTGCATACACATACATTGCATAATGTTGTGCCTAATCTCTTAAAAATGCAAATGCTTGTTTTTGTTCTCACTTGATTGATCTCACTTTTTACTTGTATTGGAAATGTTAGAAACTTTATTTTCAGGGATTGATTATTCTTCAAGAGATTGAAGACTTCAAGTTGCATTTTCTTATCTCTTTGTAATGTAGAATATCATTGTAGTCCCGTAGTTTCTATCTTTTTGTGAGGAATCAATGTGAGTGGTGGTTTTGTCACGAAATAGCCAAAGGGGGAGATTGTAAGGTTCCCATTTGTTGATTGGCTCATTTCGTGGACAAACCACATGTTGGGGTCCTTTGTAAAGGTAGCTTAGGTGTTGTTGTTATTTCTCAAACCCTTTGAAGACCTTGTCTTGATAAGCACTCCAAAGGTATATCTCTAGTGCTTATTTTTCTTTGAAGAGATTAGTTGCACACACTCACTTAACATACATTGCATATGTGTGCTTTCTCTTCACATGCCACATTTCACACTTGCACCTATATGTTATCTTTTGTTATCTTTTGTTATGTGAATTTGTGACTTGTAATTCGTTTCCCGATAGTATTCAGAAACGTCTGTGCATGCACTACAATGTGCTTGGTTTTGCGCGAAGACCACCTATGGAGAATGCCTTTGGCTTCTCCTTGGTTTTCACCTATGTTGGTGTTCGGGGGTTATGATCGGCGGCCTGGCCGCCGAATGAAACCACTGTTTGCTTCCAGAAGTGTCTGGAGCAATTCTACGGTTACGATCGGCGGTCACGACCGCCGTTCAAAATAGCTGTTCAAGACCTGATTGATATTATCTCTCGGTCTGATTCGGCGGTTGAATCGGCGGTCACTAAACCACCGACTGAAACCGCCGTTCATACCTGATTGTTTTTATCTCTCGGTTTGATTCGGCGGTTAGATCGGCGGTCACAAAACTGCCGAATGAAATGGCCGTTGTTCCCCTGTTCCTCTCGGGTTCAATTCGGCGGTTAGAATCGGCGGCCTGACTGCCGAATGAAACCGTCAATCGATGCGTTTAAGGGGTAAACTTGTCTTTTCACATGCTCTATTTTTCATACCTATAAATACATCATTTTCTCTTGTTCTGAATGTGACTCTTTAATCATCAAGAACCCTACTTTCAAAAGAGAGAACTTTAAGAGAAAAAGCAACAAAGTTTGCTCATTAAACACTCAAACCAAAAATCCATTTGCATCAAAGTTCGTCTAGCATTCTTTAGCATATCTAGGATGCTTGCTTGCATGGGTCTTTCATCATCACACTTGCTTTGGTAAGTTTTTCACTATTATCATATATAATTAGTGTTCTATTTATTATGGCATCTCTTTTATTACTTGATTGTTCTTAGATTATATTCTAATATTCAAGATAGAGATTGTTGTGTGGATTTGATTGAGTGTTGCTTTGTGATAGATATCTAGGTTTCTATAATCTATGATTATCTAAGCTAATTGACATGTCATTTAGCTTTAATATCTAGGATTGTTTTTAATTGCAAATTCATCATCTTAGATAAGCATATAGGGTTTCCCTTGCTCTATGTTGCATTTGAATATTCATATATTCACTTAGGGTGTTAATCTCTTTTTAGAGAATTAAGTCTTGTGTTGTGACCGAGATTAGGTTGCTTAATTCGCAAGCAATCGGACTAGGTTCGCTTATACCGGGATTGGGTAGGTGTGTGATTACTTCCGGGATTAGGTTGTAATCGTTTTACACATTTAGTGGATTGTGAGGTTCGAGTGTGGCTTACTTACTAGCCCGTGGTTTTTCCCGTAAGGGTTTCCACGTAAATATCAAGTGTTGTTTTAATTTCCGCACAATATTACACTTGCTATATTTTATTGACTATTAGGGGTATTTTTGTAATCTTGTCATTAAACGAAAATTGGGTAAAATTAGTTAAAATCTATTCACCCCCCCTCTAGATTAATAGTTTACACACCGTGAGTACTTTCAAATGTAAACTAATTAACTAAGGTAGAAATGTAGCCGGGTGTCTTGGCTATCTAATTAATCTACTCCTAATTAAGTTAATCTACTTCTAGAGGTAAGACACCCTAACTACGAAAATAAAGGTGGCTTGGAGATAAGCAAGATATATAATACATACGGGAAATCGGTTCACCAAACACACTATGCAAATCTATGTCGATTGTTTAACATGTGAATCCAATTAATCCAGTAAAGGGTTCGTTCTCTTGATTAAAGAAATTAACCCAGAATCTTGATTAGGGAATTCCCGAAATCATGTCATCACTTTCCAATTAGAAAAGTGATTGTGTCTAGGGTTTAGACCCATTAAGCACAAGAACATATGAACTAAAGCTAAAGTGGCATAATTATGACCACATAAGCTATTTCCATTCCTTAAAGCTAATTGTCAAGATTATACAAGGAATGGTTATCCAAGCACAATCTCAACTCTTAATTACTCTAATCACTTTAAACACATATATAGTAAATCATACATCAACATACATAAACAAATGAGATATTTGATTACAACTACTCCTAGCCATTTAGTTAATCTACTCCTAATCTCATCCATCATACATATCAACATATAATTATCCATACATATGAATATCACAAAAAGAGCTTAATCACTATACATCTAAGGAATGAAGCAATACCAAATCAAAGCAAATGAACAATACATACATATATTAACATAAGTGTAGGTTACAAATATTCCTAAATGGGTTATACATCAATAGAAATACAAGAGATGAGCAAAGTGAAGAAATAACCCTTGAAGACAAGCCTCCAATAGCTCTTCCTTTCTATGAACTCCTATGGATCGGTTTTGACACACAAGCCTCTCCTATCTCTGCATCTCTACTCTCTATGGAAGGCTTTCCATGGAGGAAAATCCCCTATGGAAAGCTTGGAATTGCTCTCTCTCTTTTGTGGTGTAAGAGCCAAGCTCTAATGTTGTTTTGTTGGTTGGTCACCTTTTGAAAGAGAAGCTAAAGATGTGTATATATATGTTGGGCAAATTTGGGCAAGAATGGGGTGTGAAAAGACATGAATGCCTCTGAAAATATCATGATTTTGGCTCGGACAGGGGTCTGGTGGGTTCGTGCGGCGGGATATGTCTAGCCACACGAACTAGCCAGAAACCTAGCAGGTTCGTGCGGCGGGAAATGTCCCGCGGCACGAACCCTGCCAAGCAAGGGTCTCGTTCCATAGGGAGATGGATTCGTTAACTGTATCTAGTTCTAGTGTTTATTAAAGCAATGTAAAAGGAATGTGGTGTTGTGTGTGTGTGTGGAAATGTAAACTAATTAACTAAGGTAGAAATGTAGCCGGGTGTCTTGACTATCTAATTAGACTACTCCTAGTTAAGTTATTCTACTCCTAAAGGCAAGACACCCTAACTACGAAAACAATGGTGGCTGGGAGATAAGCAAGATGTGAGACACACATGGGACATCGGTTTACCAAACACAATATGCAATTTATGTAGATTGTTAACATGTGAATACCAATTAATTCAGTAAAGGGTTCGTTCTCTTGATTAAGGAAATTACCCCAGAATCTTGATTAGGGAATTCCCGAAATGATGTCATCACTTTTCAATCGGAAAAGTGATTGTGTCTAGGGTTTAGACCCATTAAGCACAAGAACATATGAACCAAAGCTAAAGTGGCATAATTATGCACACATAAGCTATTTCCATTCCTTAAAGCTAATTGTCAAGATTATACAAGGAATGGTTATCCAAGCACAATCTCAACTCTTAATTACTCTAATCACTTTAAACACATACATGGTAAATCTCTAAACAAAATAAAAATAACAAATATTTGTGCTTGCACGTAGAGATAATTTTCTGACTGGGCGTCGTTGTACCCGGTAGAAAAGATATTTCTATTCTAATTACCTCGCAAATGCACAAGTCAAAGGACTAGTATATCATGTAAGCAAGGGTCTCGTTCCACAGGGAGATGGATCCGTTAACTGTATTTAGTTCTAGTGTTTATTAAAGCATGTAAAAGGAAAGCGGTGTGGTGTGTGCGGAAATATAAACTAATTAACTAAGGTAGAAATGTAGCCGGGTGTCTTGGCTATCTAATTAATCTACTCCTAATTAAGTTAATCTACTCCTAAAGGCAAGACACCCTAACTACGAAAATAAAGGTGGCTTGGAGATAAGCAAGATATGAAACACATATGGGACATCGGTTTACCAAACAGAATATGCAATTTATGTCGATTGTTTAACATGTTAATTCCAATTAATTCAGTAAAGGGTTCGTTCTGTTGATTAGGGGATTACCGAAATCGTGATCTTGATTAAGGAATTGCCCCGAAATCAAATCACCACTCTCCAAGTCGGAAGAGTGATTGTGTCTATGGTCTAGACCCATTAAGCACAAGAACATATGAACCAAAGCTAAAATGGCAAAATTATGCACACATGCTATTTCCATTCCATAGAGCTAATTGTCAAGATTATGCAAGGAATGGTAACCTGAGCACAAACTTAACTCTTAATCTCTTTAATCACTCTAAACACATACATAGTGAATCATCTACTAACATGCATACATAAATGAGATATTTGATTACAACTACTCCTAATCATTTAGTTAATCTACTCCTAATCTCATCCATACATACATATCAATATATAATCATCCATACACATGAATATCACAACAAGAGATTAATCAATATACAACTAAGGAATGAATCAATACTAAATCAAATCATAAGAACAACATATACATATATTAACATAAGTGTAGGTTATAATATTCCCAAATGGAATTACACATCAATAGAAATACAAAGATGAGCAAAGGGATTACCCTTATAGACAAGCCTCCAAAGCTCTCCCTATCTATGAATCTCCTATGGCTTGAACACAAGCCCTCCTATCTCTGCATATCTACTCTCCATGGAAGGCTTTCCATGGAGGAAAATCCCCCATGGAAGCTTGGAGTTGCTCTCTCTCTTTTGTGATGATCAATCCAAGAAAATGGGTTTCTTGGAGCAAAGTGAGGTGGTGCAACCGGTTCACCGTTTGAAAGAGAGGCAAAAGGGGTGTATATATAGTTGGGCAAGTTTTGGGCAGGAATGTGGTGTGAAAAGACTGAATTACCCCTGAAAATATCATCATTTCAGCTCGGATAGGGGTCTGGCGGGTTTATGCAGCGGGATATGTCTAGCCGCACGAACTAGCCAGAGTCTTGGCGAGCTTGGACGGCGGGGAATGTCTAGCCGCACGAGCTAGCCAGAGTCTTGGCGGGTTCGGTTCCGCGGGCAATGTCTAGCCACACGAACTAGCCAGAATCTTGGCGGGTTCGTGCGGCGGGACATGTTTAGCCAACCCAAAAGTCTGAACTAGCCATGGTGCTCTATGGGTTCATGCTCTTCATTCTGGTGGGTTCATTCCAACTGCACAAACCAACCGTGGACTTCTTCACACATAATTGCCCTATTTTGCCCACTTTCAGTACAAACACCTTCTATATGGGATATTTACCTGCACATAGCTAAAACACACATTATATACACAAAAGTGCTCGGAAACGAACACAAAAGATAGGAAAAGGGGGCGCTAAATGTGAACATTTGGAGCGCGATCAGACCCCCAAACCTAACTTTTGCTCGTCCTCGAGCAAAACTAAAAACAAATAACAAATAAATTAACAAACTAAACACTAAAGCAATAAACATAGAAACTAATTAATCCACTGTCGTGGGAGAAACGATGGCACTTAGCACGTGCCACAAGCCTTTTAAACCCTTAGGTGTCCCTAGTAGGAGGAGTGTAGTCTCTTGAGGGTTTACCGCTACGGTACCCACAAACGTAACTCTACAAAGCAAAAGGTTGAGATGCAATCCGTACATACCAAGCAAAAACTACATGCACGCTAAAATTTCTGCATAAGGACTAATAATATGCCATTCAAATCAATTCATCACAGACATGCAAGTATGCCAATACTTATGATGCTTTCGGTTTACAAAACAACTAAACTTGGATGCTTCAGCTAGAATTCGCCTCGACTCTAATCATCACCGGATTTCAGTCATATTTTCTCTCAGAACCTAGGCTATCACTTTTTATCAAACATATGCGATTGGAGTTTATGTATCAAAATCAAATATAACGCATATGAATGTTTTCAAATAAAGCACAATTTCTGAAAATGGATCTCATGGAAGGAATTGAATTACCATGAATGTGAAAAGAGCATGCATCAACTCATATTCCTAATATAGATTTCCTAAGAGATCAATTAGGCCTCCCTAATTTGTATTGTGACCAAGGGTGATTTGTGGTGTATGGATGTTATGGTGTGAATGGATAGAAAAAGCTATTAATCATGCCAAAGTGTTTAAACATTAAACTTTAAAATCCTAAGCTCAATTTATGCACATTGGTAAACCAAGCGTCTAGGCTACAACTTTGAATTTCAATTTGTGCTACTTGGTTACTCTAATTTTGAGTAACATGCATTGAAGTACATAGGCTTTAAGTGTTTTATTTTTAACACTTAATTTTTGAAAGCCTTTCCTTTAGCACAAACATAAAATGCACCTCAGTACATGCTTTTACAGATTTTTAGAGCTTATCAAATGATTCTATTAAGCTATACACCTTAACATGATTAATAACTAGGGAGTGGTTAAGTGTTTGAATTGTGGGTGATGTGTGTAGGTTTAGTGTTTGGTCTCAATTTAACAATGAAGTACACATATAGGGACATGGAAGTGTTTAGGCTATATTTGGAGTTTTGCTAACACTATAGCCCAAAATCATTTCTAAAAATCCATCTAGCAAGGGAATACGAATCTCAACAAGCAGTCCACATTTATGTTCTATGGCAATCAATACAAAATTGATGTACAATGAGATCACTAAAAATTAAGAGAACAAAATTCGAAGAGTGTTTAATGAGTAGAAACAAAATAGCCTCTCAAATAAAAACGCTTATAGGCTCAAAATTCTCACAAGGGTAGTCTCCACTATTCTCCTAAGCTAAACAAGAATAGAGTTCTATCTACCTCAACATTAAAAGATTGGCACTGTACAAGCAAATTAATAGTGATGCAAAGATCATACATGGCATGAATGATAGTCAAGATATAGACCTAAAAGCATACATGACATGTCTCTACCGGCACACACAAATATTATCTCAACAAATGGACTTCAATTCCAAAATTTTCAATTTGAACAATTTTGTAGAGATTTGAAAATTATCAACGACAAAACCTAAAAACAAAGACAACATCACGAAACGTTGTCCACACCCCCAAACCTAAACTTAACATTATCCTCAATGTAGCACAACGGAACCTTTTCCGTACATAATTTAGACAACGCTTAGCAAGATTCAGACATAAGAACAACAAAAATCACAAAGACTTAAAACAACAAAACAAAACAAAACCTAAGATCTAAGCACAAACAATTCGCACTCTTAGATCTAAACAAAAATAAAAATTACAAAATATACAAGCAATGCATTTATCTATGAAGCTCATTGGTGGAAAACTTACCACCATACTACAACGACCCACAAGTACATTACACTCAACACATGCATTCCAATTGAATTGAAGCACAAAACTAAGTCTCTATCCAATCCTCTCAAATCCAAAAATGGATGAGTCGATTGAAGAGACTTAATGTTGGGAAAGCAAAGTGAAGAGGACACCTCTTGTAGCGTGCGTTGCGGTCCATGGATTGTGCGGTCATCGACTGTTGGGGCTCGGCACGGGTTCATTCCCACGGGCTCTTTCTCGCAGAATGAAGTCGCAAAAGGTCCAGCGGTTTCGTTCTTTCAAGATGGCGGGCTCTTTCCCGCGGATACGAAGTCACGGAGATTCCCCATCCAGTCTCGTGGGTTCTTTCTCGTGGAAGGAAGTCGCAGACTCTCCTTGAGTCTTCTCGCGAGTTCATGACTTCTGGACGGCGGGTTCTTTCCCGTGGACGTGTCTCGCTCAAGGCTCCCAAGTGGAACTTGCGGCTTTGATTACGTGCATTAACCCACGGACTGAGGTCGCGGAAGGTAGTTTTTCTCATTTTGGCCCTCTTCCTTGATTCTGGACCTAAGAATCCTGCACAACACCAATACTCAAACAAAATCAAATGCATTTGCTTGATATGAAAATAAAAACAAATAAAACAAACAAACATAACAAACTACATTATTTGCTAAAACTAAATACGGCTAACGAATAACCATTCCCCGGCAGCGGTGCCATTTTCTGACCGGGCGTCATTGTACCCGGTAGAAAAGATATTTCTATTCTAATCACCTCGCAAATGCACGAGTCAAAGGACTAGTATAGCATGTAAGTAAGGGCCTCGTTCCACAGGGAGATGGATCCGTTAACTGTATTTAGTTCTAGTGTTTATTAAAGCATGTAAAAGGAAAGCGGTGTGGTGTGTGTGGAAATATAAACTAATTAACTAAGGTAGAAATGTAGCCGGGTGTCTTGGTTATCTAATTAATCTACTCCTAATTAAGTTAATCTACTCCTAAAGGCAAGACACCCAAACTACGAAAATAAAGGTGGCTTGGAGATAAGCAAGATATGTGAAAGTACTCACGGTGTGTAAACTATTAATCTAGAGGGGGGTGAATAGATTTTAACTAATTTTACCCAATTTTCGTTTAATGATAATATTACGAAAATACCCCTAATAGTCAATAAAATATAGCAAGTGTAATATTGTGCAGAAATTAAAACAACACTTGATATTTACGTGGAAACCCTCACGGGAAAAACCACGGGCTAGTAAGTAAGCCACACTCAAACCTTGAATCCACTAAATGTATAAAACAATTACAACCTAATCCCGGAAGTAATCACACACCTACCTAATCCTGGTATAAGCGAACCTAGTTCGATTGCTTGCGAATTAAGCAACCTAATCCCGGTCACAACACAAGACTTAATTCTCTAAAAAGAGATTAACAACCTAAGTGAATATATGAATATTCAAATGCAACATAGAGCAAGGGAAACCCTATATGCTTATCTAAGATGATGAATTTGCAATTAAAAACAATCCTAGATATTAAAGCTAAATGACATGTCAATTAGCTTAGATAACCATAGATTATAGAAACCTAGATATCTATCACAAAGTAGCACTCAATCAAATCAACACAACAATCTCTATCTTGAATATTAGAATATAATCTAAGAACAATCAAATAATAAAAGAGATGCCATAATAAATAGAACACTAATTATATATGATAATAGTGAAAAACTTACCAAAGCAAGTGTGATGATGAAAGACCCATGCAAGCAAGCATCCTAGATATGCTAAAGAATGCTAGATGAACTTTGATGCAAATGGATTTTTGGTTTGAGTGTTTAATTAGCAAACTTGGTTGCTTTTTCTCTTAAAGTTCTCTCTTCTGAAAGTAGGGTTCTTGATGATTAAAGAGTCACATTCAGAACAAGAGAAAATGATGTATTTATAGGCATGAAAAACAAAGGATGTGAAAAGACAAGTTTGCCCCTGAAACGCACCGATCGGCGATTTCATTCAGCGGCCAGGCCACCGATTCTAACCGTCGAATTGAACCCGAGAGGAACAGGGGAATAACGGCGGTTTCATTCGGCGGTTTCGTGACCGCCAATCTAACCGCCGAATCAAACCGAGAGATAAAATCAATCAGGTATGAACGGCGGTTTCATTTGGCGGTTTCATGACCACCGATTCAACCGCCGAATCAGACCGAGAGATAAAATCAATTAGGTCTTGAAAGGTGGTTTCGAACGGCGGTCGTGACCGCCGATCGCAAACGGCGGTTTCATTCGGCGGCCAGGCAGCTGATCATAACCGCCGATCACCAACATAGGTGAAAACCAAGGAGAAGCCAAGGGCATTCTCCGTAGGCGGTCTTTGCGTAAAACCAAGCACATACTAGTGCATGCGCGGACGTTTCCAAATACTATCGGGAAACGAATTACAAGTCACAGATTCACACAACAAAAAATAACATATAAGTGCAAGTGTGAAATGTGGCATGTGAAGAGAAAGCACACATATGCAATGTATGTTAAGTGTGTGTGTGCAACTAATCTCTTCAAAGAAAAATAAGTACTAGAGATATACCTTTGGAGTGCTTATCAAAACGAGGTCTTCAAAGGGCTTGAGCAATAACAACAACACCTAAGCTACCCTTACAAAGGACCCATCTCAAATTCATGAGACATGACATCAACAAATTATTGGACCTTGGTGTTGTTGGTAGAGCCAAAAACTATATCATCAACATATATTTGAGCTATGAAAAGCTCATCATTGTCTCTCTTGATGAATAGTGTCTTGTCAACACTACCCCTTGTATAGTTATTGTCAACAAGAAATTGAGTGAGGCGCTCATACCAAGCCCTCGGTGCTTGTTTCAACCCATATAGAGCCTTCTTGAGGCGATAGACATGGTTGGGGTGGTGTGCATCCACAAACCCCTTGGGTTGTTCAACAAACACTTCCTCTTGCAAGAAGCCATTGAGGAAGGCACTCTTGACATCCATTTGGTGCAATTTGAACTTATGCACACAAGAAATGGACAAGAGAAGCTTAATGGACTCTAAACGGGCAACGGGAGCAAATGTCTCCTCAAAGTCGATACCCTCAATTTGAGAGTACCCTTGTGCTACAAGTCTAGCCTTGTTCCGCACTATGTTGCCATCCTCATCGGATTTTTTCCTATAAATCCACTTAGTGCATATCACATTAGTTCTTTTAGGCCTAGGAACTAGAGTCCAAACCTCATTCCTTTCGAATTGGTTTAGCTCTTCTTACATGGTAAGAACCCAAAATTCATCATTCAAGGCTTTATCAACCTTTTTGGGTTCAATTTGAGAGGTGTAGCATGTGTAGCTAATTAGATTAGCTATTTGACGCCTAGTCCTAACACCCTCATTCACATCTCCAATAAAATCCTCTTTGTTATGGAGTCTTCTAACCCATGGAGCGGGTTCATTAGAGTCCAAGAGAGGGACTTTAGTAAGAGGTTGTGTGACCTCATTATTGTCATTGGACGTCCCAACATTGGGAGTCACCACAACCCTCTCCAAAGAAGAGTCATCATCTAAAACTTCCTCCTCCTCATGGTTATTAGACTTGAGCCTTGTATCATCAATAACAACATTCGATGATTCCACAACGGTTCGAGTCTTTAAGTTGAAAACTCTATAGGCTCTACTATTCAAGGCATAGCCAATAAATATACCATCATCACTCTTAGCATCAAACTTGCCAAGTTGATCACGGTCATTTAAAATGTAGCATTTGCTTCCAAATGTGTGGAAGTAGCTAACATTTGGCTTCCTACCCTTCTATAACTCATAGGAGGTGTTTCTAGATCCGGGCCTTAGGAAAACACGATTCCCTGTATAGCAAGCCGTATTGACGGCTTCGGCCCATAGGTTCCTAGGGACATTGTTGCTAAGCAACATCACTCGGGCCATCTCTTGAAGGACCCTATTCTTCCTCTCAACAACTCCATTTTGTTGAGGTGTCCTAGGAGCCGAGAACTCATGGAAGATGCCTAAGCTATTGCAATAGCTTTCAAATGAGGCATTCTCAAATTCCCTCCCATGGTCACTTCTAATCCGTTTAATGCTTTTAATGTTAGAATTCATTTCATTTTGTATTTTAGTACAAAGCATTTTAAACTTATCAAAAGTTTCGGATTTTTCTCTAAGAAAATATGTCCATGTAAATCTAGAGAAATCATCAACACAAACAAAAATGTATCTCTTTCCACCTAAACTCTCGGTTTGCATAGGACCCATGAGATCCATGTGGAGAAGCTCTAAGAGCTCCTTGGTGGAGAGATACTTGCCCTTTTTGTGCATGCTTTTGGTTTGTTTTCCTTGTTGGCAAGGTCCACAAACACCATTGGCTTTCTTCCCAAGCTTAGGGAGGCCACGCACACAATCGAACTTTCCAAGGGTTCATAAATCCCTAAAGTTCATGTGGCCAAGTCTTTCATGCCACATGCATGGACACATTGTTTGAGACTATTCTAGCTTCAAGACAATAGCAATTGTCACTAGATCTCATACCTTTCAACAAGGTTTGTCCATTGGGCTTTAGGATAGAGCAATCATCCTTACAAAACAAGACGAAATATCCTTCATCACTTAGATGTGAAATGCTTATTAAATTGGCTTTCAAGCCATTAACAAATAAAGCATCGGATAAGGAGGGTAATCCGGGAACTGAAATAATTCCTTTCCCTACAACTTTCTTTTTGGATCCATCACCAAAAGTGACATATCCTCCTTCCTCCATAACAAGAGTCTCGAAGAAACTCTTATTTCCCGTCATATGCCTAGAGCACCCATTATCTAAATACCAAAAATTAGAAGAATTTGCCTTCAAGGCTATTTGAGCAACATGACAAATATTTTCATTCTTTCTAATCCACCTAGAAACAACCTTAGCCTTCTTAATGGTCTTTGGTACATAGGCTTTAGATGTTCTAGGATCAGGCATAACAATATCATCATTCCTAGGAACATGCATCGTGGCTATTTTCTTTTTCTTCTCAATCATGCTTCTAGTTTTGTACATTTTAATATATCGAAAGCAATGTGGTCTAATATGACCATCAAATCCACAAAAGTGACATATAGGAGTAAAATAAGGAATCATACCTTATCCTTGTCTTTGTGGATGAATGGGTTCAATCCATCTTCGTTGTTGAACCGGTCTAGATTGCTTCGTAGCTTGAGGTTGCATGATTGGTCTCTTTCCTTTGTGAGCGAATTGTGGAGGAATGTTGGATTGAGGGACCCTAGAGGGTTGAGCTTGAGATTGCCTTCTTGGCACCATCTTCACTTGTGCATTTGAACATTGTCCTAGTTCTAACTTCTTCCTAGGAATTTGCACAATTGCTTCGTTCCTCAAACTCTTGACAAACACGGTCTTGTTAGCGGTTGAGATCTTCTTGCCATCTTCATACCCAAGACCCCTTTTGTCACATGGACTCTTTCCAACACCAAGTATATGATCAAGTTTCTTGGTGCTAGAATCCATCCTAGCTGAAGATTCTAAAGCTTCATCAAGTTCCCTATTTAGACCTTCTTCATTCCTCCTAGATAAGTCTAAATCCTTTCTTAGCTCATCTTCTATCTTCTTAAACTTTCCCACTTGTTCACTTAAGTGGTCATTTTGAGATAAAAGCTCAAGATTTTCTTCTCTCAACATCTTGATCTTTTTCGTGCTCTCGATTGCTAAGTCATTGAACTCGGCATGGTATTTAGCAAGCACCTTTTTCTCTACAAATCCATTTATGGAGTTAGAAAAGGAATCACTTTCTTCTTCACTTGAGTCATTTTCCTCTTGACTCTCTTCCTCTCTTTCACTAGCACTTTTGCTTTTATGGGAGGAGGTAAAAGCTAGGAGGTTAGCCATGAGCTCTTCATCACTTGAAGACTCATCTCCCTCAATGGAGTCATCACTACTACCACTCCATGTGGTGGCCATCACTTTACCCTTCTTCTTGTCATTGTGATTAGCACATTCGGGGGCAAAGTGACCTATGCCACCACACTTGAAGCATCGAAGCCCTTTCCTTTCGGTCCTTTCTTGCCTAGGTTCAAACTTCTTGGAATGACCCTTTTTCTTCGAATCTTGACCTTTTGATCCAAAGCCCTTTATCCTAAACTTCATAACTTTGTTGAACCTTTTTACAAACAAGGCAAGATCTTCATCCAAGTCAATCTTCTTTGCCTCATTTTCATCCTTGGAGGCTTTTAAAGCAATCCCTTTTTGCTTTTTAGTGGGTGTGGAGATAAGACCTTCCCTAGACTCATAGGCTAGAAATCTCCCAATCACCTCACTCGGCTTCATATCCATATAACCACTATTTTCTTCTTTAGCCGTCACCTTTGATTCGAACCTATCTAGGAGAGATCTCATGATTTTCTGCTTGACTCTCCTATCCGAATACGGGTCTCCGAGTTGGTGACTTTGATTAACGATATCCATCAATTTGATTTCAAAATCATTGAAGCATTCATCCTCTCACATCCTAAGTAACTCGAATTGAGTTTGGAGGACTTGAAGCTTGGATTCCTTCACCACCTCGGTTCCTTCATGTGCAACATGTAAGATATCCCAAGCCACTTTCGCGATTTGAGTGTTCTGAATAAGCTCATACTGATTTTCATCCATTGCACAAAGGATGGCGTGTATCGCCTTCCTATTCCACTTTGAAGCCTCAAACTCTTGCGGACTCCATTGCGCCTTAGGATTCAATACTTCTTCTCCTCCACCATCGGGAGTCATCTTGGGTAGATTATATCCATCTTCCACCGCCATCCATGCGCGGTCATGAATTTGACATATGTAGGATTCCATCTTCCCTTTCCATTGGGAATAGTTCAACCCGGTAAGAAGTGGAGGCCTTGTGCTTGAGGCACCCTCGTTGCCACCACCATTTCCACCGTTTCCACTCATAGTGTTTATGAATGAATGAAATGAATGCAAATGTATGAATGATCAAAAATCACACAAAATGCAAAACACACCAAAGTGAGCAAGGATCACCTAATTATATTTAGGAACCCGCTCTGATATCAATTGAAAGTACTCACAGTGTGTAAACTATTAATCTAGAGGGGGGGGGGGGGGGGGGGGGGGTGAATAGATTTTAACTAATTTTACCCAATTTTCGTTTAATGACAAGATTACGAAAATACCCCTAATAGTCAATAAAATATAGCAAGTGTAATATTGTGCCGAAATTAAAACAACACTTGATATTTACGTGGAAACCCTCACGGGAAAAACCACGGGCTAGTAAGTAAGCCACACTCGAACCTCGAATCCACAAAATGTGTAAAACGATTACAACCTAATCCCGGAAGTAATCACACACCTACCTAATCCCGGTATAAGCGAACCTAGTCCGATTGCTTGCGAATTAAGCAACCTAATCCCGGTCACAACACAAGACTTAATTCTCTACAAAGAGATTAACACCCTAAGTGAATATATGAATATTCAAATGCAACATAGAGCAAGGGAAACCCTATATGCTTATCTAAGACGATGAATTTGCAATTAAAAACAATCCTAGATATTAAAGCTAAATGACATGTCAATTAGCTTAGATAACCATAGATTATAGAAACCTAGATATCTATCATAAAGCAACACTCAATCAAATCAACACAACAATCTCTATCTTGAATATTAGAATATAATCTAAGAACAATCAAGTAATAAAAGAGATGCCATAATAAATAGAACACTAATTATATATGATAATAGTGAAAAACTTACCAAAGCAAGTGTGATGATGAAAGACCCATACAAGCAAGCATCCTAGATATGCTAAAGAATGCTAGATGAACTTTGATGCAAATGGATTTTTGGTTTGAGTGTTTAATGAGCAAACTTGGTTGCTTTTTCTCTTAAAATTCTCTCTTTTGAAAGTAGCGTTCTTGATGATTAAAGAGTCACATTCAGAACAAGAGAAAGTGATGTGTTTATATGCATGAAAAACAGAGCATGTGAAAAGACAAGTTTGCCCCTGAAACGCACCGATCGACGGTTTCATTCGGTGGCCAGGCCGCCGATTCTAACCGCCAAATTGAACCCAAGAGGAACAGAGGAACAACGACGGTTTCATTCGGCGGTTTCGTGACCACCGATCTAACCACCAAATCAAACCGAGAGATAAAATCAATCAGGTATGAACGGCGGTTTCATTCAGCGGTTTCGTGACCGCCGATTCAACCGCTGAATCAGACCGAGAGATAAAATCAATCAGGTCTTGAACGGCGGTTTCGAACGGTGGTTTCGAACGGCGGTCGTGACCGCCGATCGTAACCGTAGAATTGCTCCAGACACTTCTGGAAGCAAACGGCGGTTTCATTCGGCGGCTAGGCCGCTGATCATAACCGCCGATCACCAACATAGGTGAAAACCAAGGAGAAGCCAAGGGCATTCTCCGTAGGCAGTCTTCACGCAAAACCAAGCACATACTAGTGCATGCGCGGACGTTTCCAAATACTATCGGGAAACGAATTACAAGTCACAGATTCACACAACAAAAAATAACATATAAGTGCAAGTGTGAAATGTGGCATGTGAAGAGAAAGCACACATATGCAATGTATGTTAAGTGTGTGTGTGCAACTAATCTCTTCAAAGAAAAATAAGCACTAGAGATATATCTTTGGAGTGCTTATCAAGACGAGGTCTTCAAAGGGCTTGAGCAATAACAACAACACGTAAGCTAACCTTACAAAGGACCCCAACATGTGGTTTGTCCACGAAATGAGTCAATCAACAAATGGGAACCTTACAATATGAAACACATATGGGACATCGGTTTACCAAACACAATATGCAATTTATGTCGATTGTTTGACATGTTAATTCCAATTAATTCAGTAAAGGGTTCGTTCTCTTGATTAGGGGATTACCAAAACCGTGATCTTGATTAAGGAATTGCCCCGAAATCAAATCACTACTCTCCAAGTCGGAAGAGTGATTATGTCTATGGTCTAGACCCATTAAGCACAAGAACATATGAACCAAAGCTAAAATGGCACAATTATGCACACATAAGCTATTTCCATTCCATAGAGCTAATGGTCAAGATTATGCAAGGAATGGTAACCCGAGCACAAACTTAACTCTCAATCTCTCTAATCACTATAAACACATACATAGTGAATCATCTACTAACATGCATACATAAATGAGATATTTGATTACAACTACTCCTAATCATTTAGTTAATCTACTCATAATCTCATCCATACATACATATCAATATATAATCATCCATACACATGAATATCACAACAAGAGATTAATCAATATACAACTAAGGAATGAATCAATACTAAATCAAATCATAAGAACAACACATACATATATTAACATAAGTGTAGGTTACAATATTCCCAAATGGAATTACACATCAATAGAAATACAAAGATGAGCAAAGGCATTACCCTTGAAGACAAGCCTCCAAAGCTCTCCCTATCTATGAATCTTCTATGACTTGAACACAAGCCCTCCTATCTCTGCATATCTACTCTCCATGGAAGGCTTTCCATGGAGGAAAATCCCCCATGGAAGCTTGGAGTTGCTCTCTCTCTTTTGTGATGATCAATCCAAGAAAATGTGTTTCTTGGAGCAAAGTGGGGTGGTGCAACTGGTTCACCGTTTGAAAGAGAGGCAAAAGAGGTGTATATATAGTTGGGCAAGTTTTGGGCAGGAATGGGGTGTGAAAAGACTGAATTATCCCTGAAAATATCATCATTTCAGCTCAGACAGGGGTCTGGCGGGTCTGTACGGCGAGATATGTCTAGCCGCACGAACTAGCCAGAGTCTTGGCGAGCTTGGACGGCGGGAAATGTCTTGCCGCACGAGCTAGCCAGAGTCTTGGTGGGTTCGGTTCCGCGGGCAATGTCTAGCCACACGAACTAGCCAAAATCTTGGCGGGTTCGTGCGGCGGGACATGTCTAGCCAACCCGAAAGTCTGAACTAGCCATGGTGCTCCGCGGGTTCATGCTCTTCATTCCGGTGGGTTCATTCCAGCTGCACAAACTAGCCGTGGACTTCTTCACACATAATTGCCCTATTTTGCCCACTTTCAGTACAAACACCTTCTATATGAGATATTTACCTGCACATAGCTAAAACACACATTATATACACAAAAGTGCTCGGAAACGAACACAAAAGATAGGAAAAGGAGGCGCTAAATGTGAACATTTGGAGCGCGATCAGAGATCTAGTGACAATTGCTATTGTCTTGAGGCTAGAATAGTCTCAAACAATGTGTCCATGGATAAGCAAATTGAGTTGTGGCATGAAAGACTTGGCCACATGGACTTTAGGGATTTAAGTACCCTTGGAAAGTTCAATTGTGTGCGTGGCCTCCTTAAGCTTGGCAAGAAAGCCAATGGTGTTTATGGACCTTGCCAACAAGGAAAAAAAACCAAAAGCATGCACAAAACGGGCAAGTATCTCTCCACCAAGGAGCCCCTAGATCTTCTCCACATGGATCTTATGGGTCCCATGCAAACCGAGAGTTTAGGTGGAAAGAGATACATTTTTGTTTGTGTAGATGATTTCTCTAGGTTCACATGGACATATTTTCTTAGAGAAAAATCCAAAACTTTTGATAGGTTTAAAATGCTTTGTAATAAAATTCAAAATGAAATGAACTGAAACATTAAAAGCATAAAATAAATTAGAAGTGACTATGGGAGGGAATTTGAGAATGCCTCTTTTGAAACCTAATGTGATAGTGTTGGCATCTCCCATGAGTTCTCGGCTCCTAAGACACCTCAACAAAATGGAGTTGTTGAGAGGAAAAATAGGGTCCTTCATGAGATGGCCCGTTTGATGTTGCTTAGCAACAATGTCCCTAGGAACTTATGGGTCGAAGCCGTCAACACGGCTTGCTATATAGGAAATAGAGTCTTCCTAAGGCCCGGCACTAGGCAAACCTCCTATGAATTGTGGAAAGGTAGAAAACCAAATGTTAGCTACTTCCACTCCTTTGGAAGCAAATGCTACATTTTGAATGACCGTGTTCAACTTGGCAAATTTGATGCTAAGAGTGATGAGGTTATATTTATTGGCTATGCCTTAAATAGTAGAGCCTGTAGAGTTTTCAATTTAAAGACTCGAAGTGTCATGGAATCATCCAATGTTGTCATTGATGATGAAAGGCTCAAGTCTATTAACCATGAGGAAGAGGTTACTAGACAAGATGACTCTCCATTGGAGAAGGTTGTAGAGACTCCCAATGTTGGGACATCCAATGGTAATAATGAAGACACACAACCTTGAAAGGAACGAATAAACGCTCGGTGTGTATGATAAATATATCTAGAGGGGGGGGCGGGTGAATAGATTTTAACTATTATTACCCAATTTTCGTATACAAGTCAATTTTACAAAAATGCCCCTACTAGTCAAAAATACAAGCAAGTGTAATATAGTGCGGAATTTAAATAACACTTGATGTATACGTGGAAACCCAACCACTGGGAAAAACCACGGGCTGTATAGTGCACCACACTTGAAAAGAATACGGTGTGTTCTATATATATATCTAGAGGGGGGGTGAATAGATTTTAACTATTATTACCCAATTTTCGCATGCAAGTCAATTTTACGAAAATACCCCTACTAGTAAAAAATACAAGCAAGTGTAATATAGTGCAGAATTTAAATAACACTTGATGTATACATGGAAACCCAACCACTGGGAAAAACCACGGGTTGTTTAGTGCGCCACACTCGGACCTCGAAATCCACTAATCGAAATGGAGTTTACAACCTATGTAGACATCGTCTAACACTCCGGTCAATAACCCCTCACTTCTACCACTCGGGCCTTTAAAAGTGGCTCTAGTCCTAATTGCTTGAGGCCTAAGCAACCTTAGCCTCAAGACTTAATTCTCTAAGAAGAGATTATGCAACCTATGTGAATATGTAAAATACTCAAAATGCAATTTAGAGCTAGGTTACTCTAAATGCTTACCTGGGATAATAATATGCAATTAATTCAATCCTAGATATCAATAGCTAGATGACATGTCAAAATAGCTTAGCTAATCAAGATTAATCAAAAATCTAATTAGCTATCACAATACAACACTCAATCAATTCATCACAATTAATTCTCTAATCTTGTATTTATCATATGATCAAAAACATACAAGTAATTAAAAAGAGAATATGCTTGATAGTAAAATACTAAAATAAGATGAAATTAATCAAAATCTTACCAAGCATGTTGTGATGATGCAAACCCAATCATAGATGAATGCAAGATGAACTTTGATGCAAAAAGGATTTGATTTGAGTGTTTAAAGGTGAGTTCTTGATTTGATTTTTTCTCAAAAATCTCTCTTTGAAGTTTAGGGTTCTAATGACTCAAAAAACTTGAATGAGAAAGTAAGATATTTATAGACATCAAGAATTGGGCATGTGAAAAGACAAGTTTGCCCCTGAAACGCACCGTTCGGCGATTTCAATCGGCGGCCAGGCCGCCGATCATGACCGCCGAATTGAGCCCGTGAAGAACAGAGCATCAACGGCGGTTTCATTCGGCGGTTTCGTGACCGCCGATCCAACCGCCGAATTAGACCGAGAGATTAAAATCAATTAGGTATGAAAGGGCATTCTCCGTGGACGATCTTCGCGCAAAACCAAACACACATACGTGTGAGCGCGGACGTTTCCGAACACTATCGGGAAACGAATTACAAAGCACATATACACATAACAAGATATAAAACAAAGTGCTAGTGTGTAAAGTGACATATGAAGAGTATGCACACAAATGCAAGTATGCTAAGTGAGTGTGTGCTTACTAAATCTCTTCAAAAAAAAATCAAGCACAAGAAATTATACCTTTGGCGTGCTTGTCCTTTAAGGTCTTGAAAGTGTAGCGAAAAATACGGTCAACGCAGCGGAAGCGAGACTAAAATAGAGTTTAGTATAGTTTAAAATTTTTCCATAATTTGAACCTTAACCCTCTAATTAATTAACATATAATACTAAATATATCATACCTTTGTCGCGTGATCCGATTGACATTGCGTCGATGGTAATCCGTAAGATCTTCCAATCCAATCACGAACGTGAATCACCTAGGAGCGTGGTCTCCCTTCTCTTTGAATTGTGTACTTGAGGATGGATTAACAAAACTTTTTCTTTTTCGTTAGTCACAACAAATTCCAAGAGGCTACAAAGAATGTGCCGGTCACTTTTGAATTCACAATCGTTAGATCGAAACTCGCGTGAACCTTATTTGAAATTGTGCACAAAACCTTTTGATATAAAAGTTACTAGTGCACTATCGAAATAAGAACAAACTTTTCTCTCTTTTCCTCTTGGCCGAATTCTCACACTAATCTAAGAGTTGGATGCTATTTTTCTCAAGCAAAAGAAAAAACACTCTCTAGTCTTGCATTAGGGTTATAGAAAATATACAAAGAATATATATATATACATACTTAGTGGCCGCAAGTCTTGCCATAAATATCTAATATATTAGATTTTTTACTCAATATAATATATATCTATATTCGGCGACATATAATTAATATATATATCTTAGGCGACCACATGCTGCCATATTAAGTATCTCTCATATATATTCCACTTGCCATAAATAATAGTGTATATCTCATATATATTCTCCGCATGCATATATGTATATATATATTTCCGCATGCATTCATGCATATATAATCTATATATTCCACATGCATATATATAAAACACAATACCTAATCCAACTCTTTAGTGTATTTGTGACTATATAAAAGACTTCCTTATTTGACTAGATAAATAAATCCCTTATTTATCTACGTACCAAATAAAGTCTTTTATTTTAATTATACTACCATAATAGTATACTACTAAGAAACATATTTCCTAGTCAGAAAAAGATTTTGGTTCTTAATTAAATAATTAATCAATCAATTAATTAATTCTCATTTAATTAAATAATAAAAATAAAACAATATAATATCATATATATATCTCGGCCATGTGCCATATATATTAATATATCTATATATTGTTTTTCTATTTTATTAAATCCATTGGACCTTAATAAAAGGCCCACATGTGAACTAGGCCCATTCTTACTAAAAGAAACAAGTCCACATGCCTTAATACAATTCTAAATGGACCCATAATTAGTCCGGTAGAATATATCAAGTGATTCATGCAAGTCCGTGTGGATTGGGGATCTTGGCGGGCATATCTAAATTTAAGCTCCAATAGACATAACCCAATCACAATCAACAAATGATTCACTTAGATTCAATCAATTAATTTTAGTTCATTCCACTAAAGAACTAAAATTGCACTCTTCAATAAAGATGGAATAAGTAAATATTTCTCATTCGTACCCTAGACAATCTTATTGGAGATGGTGTATCCTCGTGAAGAATATCAGTAATCGCCAAGAGCTCATAGACCGCCTATAGCTCTCCAAGTTACCATATTTACTCATATGACCACATTTTGAACTTGGATATTTTGACTTGTCCAGAAGCCATGTTTCAATAGACTCTATTGAAAACTTAACGTTAAGATTCAATATCCAATACCTCAAAACATCCATATGATGATATTCTACTCTCATTTAATAAATGGAGCCACGATGTCCATATCTATAAATGAAGTCCTCTATCGATTAACAAATGAATACCACCAAACTATCGAGGATAGACTATGCTATATAATCGTACACATTGATAACTCAAATGATAACACTTGCAACCATAAGTCCATTATTTATCTCAGGATTAAGATAGACTCTTCGATTGTCCTGATAATGAAAAGACTATTATCTATTGACGGTTCTAGATAAAGTATTTCATTGTGATCCAGTTCAATGCACCCAGTGCACTAGATTCTTTTACTCGAAGACCCTCCGATGATTTCAGACTCATCATAACTCATTTGATCCCACTCAAATGCTAGCAAAAGAATTCTACAACTTTAACAAAATAAAGGTGCCCAACCTTTAACTTAAGTTGTGAACATTATTCAAGACTAACTAAAGAATTGTGTCTACCTCATACATATCCAGATGTACGAACAATTCTTCTTTTCTCATAGTCTTTTGACCTTATGATTATTTACTTTTGACAATTATAATATTTAAACTATAAATGCTATAAGATTTGTTAAACCAGAAATCACATTATTAATATGAATAGGTTGTCAAAAACACTATTACACTCTTGCTATTGAGCATAATCCTAACAATCTCCCACTTGCGCTATAGCAAATGTGTCATACCTCTCATTCCCATGTACCCCTATATACAATTTCCCTTAAAAGATGATACTTCCTTTCAATGTGTTTTCCTCTCTTATGACTTCTTGGTTCTCTCGAATTAGCCACTGCTCTACTGTTGTCACAGTAGATAGTGATCTGCTTATTCGCACTGGGAACCACTTCCGAGTCAATCAGGAATTGGCGGAGCCAAACAGCCTCTTTGGTAGCTTCGTATGTAGCAACATACTCAACTTCCATGGTGGAATCAACAATACAAGATTGCTTGATACTTTTCCATATGACTACTCCTCCTCCAATAGTAAACACAAATCCTGATGTGGATTTTCTGGAGTCAGAATCCGACTGGAAATCAGAATCTGTATACCCAACGGGAATTAAATCCCCTCCTGAGTATACAAGCATATTATCTCTCGTTCTCCTGAGATACTTGAAAATATGCTTGACTGCCGTCTAGTGATCAGGACCAGGTTTCGATTGAAACCTGCTAACTATGCCAACAGCAAAACAAATATCTGGTCTAGTGCAGAGCATTGCATACATGAGACTTCCAACTGCCGAGGCATATGGAACTCTACTCATGAATTGCTCTTCATGCTCATTCTTAGGAACTTGTTTCTTAGAAAGTTTGATTCCATGTCTGAAAGGTAACATACCTTTCTTGGAATCTTGCATGGAAAACCTAGACAAGATCTTGTCTATGTATGAAGCTTGGGATAATGCAATCGTTTTATTCTTTCTATCCCTTATTACTTGGATACCTAGAATAAAACTTGCTTCTCCTAAGTCTTTCATATCAAATTGTTTTGCTAACCATTCTTTTACTGATGTCAATACACCTATATCGTTTCCAATGAGTAGTATATCATCAACATAAAGAATCAGGAAAACCAACTTGTCGCCCTTAATCCTTTTGCATACACAAGGTTCGTCAGGATTCTAAATAAATCCAAAACCTTTGACAGCTTGATCGAACCTTATGTTCTAGGATCTGGATGCTTGCTTTAATCCATATATGGATTTCTGCAACTTGCATACCTTTTCCATTTGGACCTTTTCAATGAATCCTTCTAGTTGCATCATGTAGATGCTTTCGTCAAGACTTCCATTAAGGAAAGCTGTCTTGACGTCCATTTGCCAAATCTCTAGATCTAAAGATGCTGCAATGGATAAGAGTATCCTAATGGATTTAAGCATTGCCACAGGAGAGAAGGTTTCCTCGTAATCGATACCTTCTTTCTGTGTATACCCTTTAGTTACCAATCTAGCTTTAAAGGTTTCCACCTTTCCATCCATACCTCTTTTCCTCTTGTATACCCACTTGCACCCAATGGGTTTTATCCCTTTAGGCAAGTCTATAAGGAACCAGACTTTGTTATCGAACATGGATTCAATCTCAGATTGCATTGCCTTTTGCCAATGGCGACTATCAACATCCTCCATTGCTTCCTTATACGTGTAAGGATCATCGTCGTCCGGGAGATTCTCCACTGATTCTCCCAGACCGATGTATCTTTCAGGTTGTGTTCTAACCCTCCCACTACAATGAGGAATGGTAGGTTGTTGATTTTGTGTTGGATCGGAACTTACAATTGGGTTAGGTTGTGTAACCTCTCGTGGAATTGTATCTCCTGACATCTCATTCAGGACAATTCTACTTCTAGGCACAAAATCATTCATATAGTTCTTTTCCAGAAATTTAGCATTTGTCGAAACAAATACTTTAAGATCTGAAGGACTATAGAAATAATATCCTTTAGTTTCTTTTGGATACCCTACAAATATACATGTTTCCGAACGGGACTCCATCTTTTTTGTCTTTCCTTTTAACACATGCGCAGGACAACCAAATATCCTTAAGTGTTGTAAACTAGGCTTGCGCCCAGTCGACAACTCATGCGGTGTTTGAGGAACAGACTTAGATGGTACATTGTTTAGAATGTATATAGCAGTTTGTAAAGCATATCCCCAAAAAGAAATAGGAAGTGTTGAATAACTCAACATAGACCTAACCATGTCTAAAAGAGTTCTATTTCTCCTTTCTGCTACCCCATTGTGTTGAGGTGTACCAGGTGTAGAAAATTGAGAAACTATCCCATTATCAATAAGATATTGCTGAAACTCACTAGATAGATATTCTCCACCACGATCAGATCTCAAGATTTTTATGTGTTTCTCAAGCTGATTTTCTACTTCAGCTTTGAATGCTTTGAAGATGTCAAAAGCATCCGACTTATGTCGCATGAGATACACATAGCCAAATCTCGAGTAATCATCTGTGAAGGTGATGAAGTACTCATATCCACCTCTAGCTTGAATGCTCATAGGACCACATACATCAATGTGTATCAATCCTAAACATTCAGTGGCTTTTGCGCCTTTGGCCGAGAACGACCTTTTGGTCATTTTACCTTCCAAACAAGATTCACAAGTTGGTAGATCATCAACCTTTAAGTCACTTAAAGGTCCGTCACTTACCAATCTTTTTAATCCTATTAAGGTTAATATGACCTAGGCGTAAATGCCATAGGTAGGTTTCATCTATTGATAATTTTACTCTTTTATGATTAGGTTCTGTTAATTCTGTGTCTAACGAGTGAGAGATATTTTTATGCAAAAAGAATAAGCCGTTTTCCAATGTACCTGCAAATAAATTTGTTATTCTTACTAATAATAAAATCTTTATTAAAAGTAACCGAATATCCAAATTTATTCAAACAAGAAACTGAAATTAAATTTCTCTTGATTTGAGGTACATAATAAACGTCTATCAAATCTAAATGCCTAAAAGAATCTAGATTAACTCTAATATCACCGACTGCACTTGCAGACACTAACGTTCCGTTGCCCAAACGCAAGTTGATTTCATTCTTATTCAACTTTCTCCTTTCTTGGAACCCCTGTAAGGAATAGCAAACATGATTTGTGGCTCCAGAGTCTATGATCCAAGAATCTATAGAATCTGCCAGAAAACATGTTTCAAGATAATTAATATTACCTTGTTCCTTCTTGTTCTGGGACTTTGGGCAATTTCTTTTCCAATGTCCCTTTTCACCACAAAGGAAGCACTTCCATTTGATCTTGGTTACTTTCTTGGTCTCTTTCTTGGTAGGCCCAAGTTGGTTTTTCTTCTGTTGTTCCTTGACCTTTTGACGGGCCTTAACAGTAGCAACTTTACCAACCATATGAATCTAAGATTCATAAGTAGGAGCAGGTGGTTTAGGAGCAGACAGAATAAACTTATGTTTTTCAGCTTGCAGCAACAACCCAATTTTCCTTTTCCATGTGACATAATTATCTCCAGTTAAAATATTATCTTTTAAGATATTTATTAGGGATGGGGTCATGATTTCTGAATATAACAAAAATATATATGAGTAAATAATCATGATAAAGCACTTTCGAATATTTATCTTGATTTAAATAAATAACTCAATCATAAAAATTCAACGGTGATCTAACACCCATAAATGTTACGCCTCCTTTGGGAGTTCGCACCATTTACTAGTTAGACTAGGTCCCACCTAATTGTTAACATAACAACCAGCGTTTTCAATTTTAGCCTTGCAATTTTACTGACAATAACTCTTGGGAGGATATCAATAAAATTACATTAAGTGTGTTACCAAGATATCGACCCTCAATTTTCTCTCACGAAAATCCCTCTTTGGGGAGTAGATCTCGTTTGAGTCCATTGTCTAGTCTATCCTTGTAAGGAAGTATGATGCTAAATTCCATTCATGGACGCCCCTTGGGGGGATTACCAATAAATAATAAAGCTCAACTAACCTTGGAGGCCATAGGTGTTACAAAACACCTTCTCCCACTCAATTATTTAAGGCGTGTGATTAAATCCCATAGAATGATTTACCAAGTTATCTAGATGCCAATTTAGATACCTAAATCATTCAATGTATGTTCATACCAAAAGAGATATATAAGTGGCACTCCTATTCTATATGACATGTTATCATACAATAACAAATATTGTAATATTTATGCAAAAAATAAATAGCCACAATTTTGGTCCATCCTAGAAAAGCAAGTAAATTACAATTTGTTAGGAATACAAGATCTTCAAGTGGCCATCAACCATCCACACATTCCTCGGCTGCCCCCCATAGGCGTGCACACCCCACAACCCCACAAAGGGGCTGCCCTGTGCAGCCCATGAGAGCATATAGGGCTGCCGTGCGCAGCCCACCATGATTTGGGCTTGCCATGCGCAGCCCAATCCACTCCTATGGTGCGCACGGTGCTCGTTCTTGGTTCCGGTTGCTTCCTTTTTCTTCAAGTCTTCGAATCTTCAATGCTTGAACATATTACAGTAGTATATAAACTAATAAAATACTGCAGTATTAATTTTTTTTATTTTTTTATTCACTGCAGTACTTTTTTACAAAAAAAACTGCACTTAAAATTAAAATAAAAAAACTGCAGTAGTTTTTAATACCTAAAAACTGCACTTTAATATTACAATAAAATTAAAAGAAAATCTAGCAACTACCAAGAAGGAATTATGGCGATGATAGACCACCCTTCTTGTTACAAATCCGAAACAAAAAATACATTGAAATTCTAGGACCAAAATCGAGCAACAACAATCCACATAAAAACATATATAAATCCATACATCCACATGTAATTATATATGCGAATACCTAGAGTGCCATCTCTTTTTAAACATGCATAATCACAATAAAAGAAATAGATTCACGTATATATACGTTAATTAATTAAAGGGTACAACCTGGCTCTGATAACAATTGTAGGGAAAAATACGGTCAACGCAGCGGAAGCGAGACTAAAATAGAGTTTAGTATAGTTTAAATTTTTTCCATAATTTGAACCTTAACCCTCTAATTAATTAACATATAATACTAAATATATCATACCTTTGTCGCGTGATCCGATTGACATTGCGTCGATGGTAATCCGTAAGATCTTCCAATCTAATCACGAACGTGAATCACCTAGGAGCGTGGTCTCCCTTCTCTTTGAATTGTGTACCTGAGGATGGATTAACAAAACTTTTTCTTTTTCGTTAGTCACAACAAATTCCAAGAGGCTACAAAGAATGTTCCGGTCACTTTTGAATTCACAATCGTTAGATCGAAACTCGCGTGAACCTTATTCGAAATTGTGCACAAAACCTTTTGATATAAAAGTTACTAGTGCACTATCGAAATAAGAACAAACTTTTCTCTCTTTTCCTCTTGGCCGAATTCTCACACTAATCTAAGAGTTGGATGTTATTTTTCTCAAGTAAAAGAAAAAACACTCTCTAGTCTTGCATTAGGGTTATAGAAAATATACAAAGGGTTATAGAAAATATACAAAGAATATATATATATATATACTTAGTGGCCGCAAGTCTTGCCATATATATCTAATATATTAGATTTTTTACTCAATATAATATATATCTATATTGGGCGACATATAATTAATATATATATCTTAGGTGACCACATGCTGCCATATTAAGTATCTCTCATATATATTCCACTTGCCATAAATAATAGTGTATATCTCATATATATTCTCCGCATGCATATATGTATATATATATTTCCGCATGCATTCATGCATATATAATCTATATATTCCACATGCATATATATAAAATACAATACCTAATCCAACTCTTTAGTGTATTTGTGACTATATAAAAGACTTCCTTATTTGACTAGATAAATAAATCCCTTATTTATCTACTTACCAAATAAAGTCTTTTATTTTAATTATACTACCATAATAGTATACTACTAAGAAACATATTTCCTAGTCAGAAAAAGATTTTGGTTCTTAATTAAATAATTAATCAATCAATTAATTAATTCTCATTTAATTAAATAATAAAAATAAAACAATATAATATCATATATATATCTCGGCCATGTGCCATATATATTAATATATCTATATATTGTTTTTCTATTTTATTAAATCCATTGGACCTTAATAAAATGCCCACATGTGAACTAGACACATTCTTACTAAAAGAAACAAGTCCACATGCCTTAATACAATTCTAAATGGACCCATAATTAGTCCGGTAGAATATATCAAGTGATTCATGCAAGTCCGTGTGGATTGGGGATCTTGGCGGGCCTATCTAAATTTAAGCTCCAATAGACATAACCCAATCACAATCAACAAATGATTCACTTAGGTTCAATCAATTAATTTTAGTTCATTCCACTAAAGAACTAAAATTGCACTCTTAAATAAAGATGGAATAAGTAAATATTTCTCATTCGTACCCTAGACAATCTTATTGGAGATGGTGTATCCTCGTGAAGAATATCAGTAATCGCCAAGAGCTCATAGACCGCCTATAGCTCTCCAAGTTACCATATTTACTCATATGACCACATTTTGAACTTGGATATTTTGACTTGTCTAGAAGCCATGTTTCAATAGACTCTATTGAAAACTTAACGTTAAGATTCAATATCCAATACCTCAAAACATCCATATGATGATATTCTACTCTCATTTAATAAATGGAGCCACGATGTCCATATATATAAATGAAGTCCTCTATCGATTAACAAATGAATACCACCAAACTATCGAGGATAGACTATGCTATATAATCGTACTCATTGATAACTCAAATGATAACACTTGCAACCATAAGTCCATTATTTATCTCAGGATTAAGATAGACTCTCCGATTGTCCTGATAATGAAAAGACTATTATCTATTGACGGTTCTAGATAAAGTATTTCATTGTGATCCAGTTCAATGCACCCAGTGCACTAGATTCTTTTACTCGAAGACCCTCCGATGATTTCAGACTCATCATTACTCATTTGATCCCACTCAAATGCTAGCAAAAGAATTCTACAACTTTAACAAAATAAAGGTGCCCAACCTTTAACTTAAGTTGTGAACATTATTCAAGACTAACTAAAGAATTGTGTCTACCTCATACATATCCAGATGTACGAACAATTCTTCTTTTCTCATAGTCTTTTGACCTTATGATTATTTACTTTTGACAATTATAATATTTAAACTATAAATGCTATAAGATTTGTTAAACCATAAATCACATTATTAATATGAATAGATTGTCAAAAACACTATTACACTCTTGCTATTGAGCATAATCCTAACAGAAAGGGCCTTCGAGCATGAAGTTCAAACACCTAAACTACCCTTACATTATCAACCCCAACATGTGGTTTGTCCACGAAATAAGCCAATCAATATATGGGAATCCTTACAACACTCGAACCTCGAAATCCACTAATTGAAATGGAGTTTACAACCTATGTAGACATCGTCTAACACTCTGGTCAATAACCCCCCACTTCTACCACGCAGGCCTTTAAAAGTGGCTCTAGTCCAATTGCTTGAGGCCTAAGCAATCTTAGCCTCAAGACTTAATTCTCAATGAAGAGATTATGCAACCTATGTGAATACGTATGAATATTCAAATAACAAACAAGGCTAGGGAACCTTAGATGCTTATCTAGGATGATGATATAGTCAATTAAATCAATCCTAGATATCAAGAGCTAAATGACATGTCAAATAGCTTAGCTAATCAAGATTGAGCAAAAACCTAATTAGCTATCACAATACAACACTCAATCAATTCATCACAATTAATTCTCTATTCTTGTATTTATCATATGATCAAAAACATACAAGTATGTTAGGTTTATAGTTTGTGTTGGCATGTATTCCATATCAAAACGTGTTTCTCTTGTAATGTTTAGTGGTTCATATATTGAAGATTTAAGAAGACGAAGAATGTCTCGACCACAATTCATGCAAGTAGCCGGCATTAAAGAGATATGTGCATCATTGATCATCAAAGGTAATATAAGACCTCATATCTCTTACAAGGCTAGGCACACACACACACACATGGCATCCTTGTGTGTTCCTTCATGGTTAAACATCATTTATATATCACTTTCACACACTTGATAATATATGCTCATGCATTTATACTATCTTGATAAACTTTGCTTATTGCATGTTCTAGGACTATGTCTAGGAAATAGCATATGTGTGTGTCTTTGTGCTTGTATGTTTCCATATTTTTGTATTTGGACTTGAATATGCTCTATTATGATTCCTTATTGAGTTCCGGTCGTTTCGGTTACTCATTCATTTAGTTTCGAGTCCAAACGATGTAGCTACTTTTCGTTCTCATTCGTTGAGTTGACTTCATCATCGTTTTCCGAGATGATTTCTCAACCATTTTTCAAAGTTGTGTAGTCGTTGTTCTGCGTGAGGGAGTCACGGTTCATAATCCAAAAATGGATTCAAAATCGGAGTTTGGATGCCCAAGATACGGCTGAAGAACGTGAGGGAGCGCGCAAGGGTGAAAGTGGCCAAGAGGCCACGTGTGGCCCAAGCTGTGTGGGAGCCGTGGGCCACACGGCCAGAGGGGCTCTCTGCCCCCGTGTGGCCAACGCCCCCCCCACGGGGCTGGGCTGAGGTGGCCCTCTTTGATTGGCCAAAAATCCTCTCCTCTCTCCTCCTTTTAAAACCCCTCCATTCCCTCCATTTCATTTTAAGAAGAAAAGTTGAAAAAATCCCGTCAGAATTTTTCTCCCAAATTTTCCCAACTTCCAAACACCATAACTTTCTCATACGAAGTTGGATTTGAGTGATTCAAGTTGGAGAACATTCGTAATCGAGTCCTCTACCTTTTCCAAGTGGTTTGCCAGCTGTTTGATCAAGGTTCCACTCAGAAAACCGAACCAGCTCGTGAATCCAAGGTAGTGTTCATATCTTTGGGATTTCTTCCTTTTTAACCTTCAATTTGCTTGGGGTTTCTTCTTCTATATGTATGTGTATGTTTGGTGAATGCTATTGAGAAAGATAGCTTCACAATCAATCTTAATCAAAAGTCTAATTAGAGACATATGTGAACTAGTTTCTTAGATTCTAGGTTTTTCACATGCTTGAGAGTTGTATTGTGATTAGATTGATATCTAGGATTATTTGTGAATTGATTGATGTATTTTACGATTGATAATCCTCACATGTGCTTAGATCCTCTTATTGAACAAATCTAGGATTAGCACTTGTGTTTGTGTATTTAGAGAATATTAGGATTTAATTGACTATTCATTATATCCTTGCTCTAAATCTTTGGCTAGAATATTCATTGAATATATTTTGTGATTCTAGCATTTATGTGTATGTTTATGACATCTTGAATATGTGCTTCATGTATATGATTTATTCAAGTGTTATGTGTATGAATGAAACTAGGAGCTTTTGTGTTAAGTGTTTTTCACATGCTCTAGGTTTAATTCATGTTTTGGCATCTAGACTTCTTTACTTGTGTTCTCACATGTTTAGGTTTATTTTTCCATAGAATGTATTGATCACATGTTCTATGTTGAATTGATTGTTTGCATCATTTGCATTCACATGATCACACTAGGAAGTCCTTGTAAAAGGCATGAAGTCTTGGTTAGAGTCGGGATGACTCGGATAGCCAAGCAAGAAGACTTGCCTAGAGTCAGGATGACTCAGATAGGTAAGCAAGAAGTCATGGCTAGAGTCAGGAGGACTTGGATAGTCATGCATGGGAGGCTCCCTAGAGGCATGAGTGCCTTGGATAGGGAGTTGGCTATTACATTGGTAGGCCTAGGCGTATGGTTAGACATAGACTCCAAAAGAGCGGGGTACACGGGAGGTGTATGCACTATTGAGGAATTTCTAATCTTCCATTGATGTTGGTTATGTGTGTTGTCCAATATATGGTGGTTTCGCATCATTGAGGGATTTCATACTTTCCAATAGGGTTGGGTAGACTTAGACTCAGACTCCACTAGGTTGGGTGAGCTAAAGATTGGTCACTTTGTGGATTCTCTATATTTACCATCCAATATATATAGTACCTTAATGGTTGTATTTCAACTCGTGGATGTTTCCTCCTTGGAGGTTTTACCACGTTAAAAAATCTCATGTGTCAATTTTTCCTATCTCTATCTTTTATATTTTATTTGTGTATGTTATTATCTTGTTTCATATTATTCACTTGTGATATATAGTGAAGCAAGTATTTGTAAAGTGTGATTTGTGGATTCATTCTTTTGATCATTTTTGTATATATGATTCTTTTGTATATTGTAATTTTTGTATAGTGATATTTGATCACTCTTGTAACTCATTGAACATCTATTGAAATACAAGTATTCTTTGTTGTTGTGTTTATTTGTTCTTATACCTCACACAACTAGATGATATACATTGACCTTGTTCACATGATTATATTCTCATATTGTCTATGTATGTCTTTCTTGGTTCATTTTGTTGTGTGTAAGGCTACCTTGAGGGACAAACGAAAGTTTGTTCAAGGGATTGAAAAAAGGTGTAAAAACCTATTCACCCCCCCTCTAGGTATGGCTTAAGCAATTTAACTACGTTTGTATACTTTCAATTGGTATCAGAGCGGGTCACTTAAAGCAATTAGTGTGATCCGGGATCAATCAAAAACATACAAGTAAATTAAAAGAGAATAGCTTGATAGTAAAATACTAAAATAAGATGAACTTAATCAAAATCTTACCAAGCAAGTTGTGATGATGCAAACCCAATTATGGATGCATTCTATATAGTCATAGAAGATGCAATATGAAATTTGATGCAAAAAGGATTTGATTTGAGTGTTTAATAATGAGTTCTTGATTTGATTTTCTCTCAAATATCTCTCTTTGAAGTTTAGGGTTCTAAGGAATAAAAAGAACTTGATCAGATAATGAGAAAGTAAGATATTTATAGACATCAAGAACAGGGCATGTGAAAAGACAAGTTTGCCCCTGAAACGCACCGATCGGCGGTTTCAATCCGCGGCCAAGCCGCCGATCATAACTGCCGAATTGAACCCGAGAAGAATAGGGGAACAACGGCGGTTTCATTCGGTGGTTTCATAACCGCCGAATCAAACTCGAGAGATTAAATCGATCAGGTATGAACCGCCGATCGTGATCGCTGAATTACTCTAGACACTTCTGGATGCAAACAACGGTTTCATTCGGCGGCCAGGCCGCCGATCATAACCGCCGATCACCAACAGAGGTGAAAACCAAGGAGAAGCCAAGGCATTCTCCGTGGGCAGTCTTCGCGCAATACCAAGCACATTCTAGTGCATGCGCGGACGTTTCCGAACACTATCGGGAAATGAATTACTAAGCACATATACACACAATAGAATATAACAATCAAAGTGCTAGTGTGTAAAGTGACATGTGAAGTGTATGCACACAAATGTAAGTATACTAAGTGTGTGTGTGTGCATTCTAAGTCTCTTCAAACAAAACCAAGCACTAGAGATTATACCTTTGGCGTGCTTATCCCCTGAGGTCTTGGAAGGGCCTTCGAGCTTGAAGTTCAATCATCTAAACTACCCTTACACAATCCCCAACACGTGTTTTGTCCACGAAATAAGCCAATCAATTTATGGGAATCCTTACACAAGTGGCCCCAAATGCCGTGTAGTCGATGGTAAGCTCATCATCACTTGATGATTTGTCTCCCTTTCCGGAGTCATCACTTTCACTCCAAGTGGCGGCCATCACTTTTGCCATCTTGTTCTTCAAATTCCCACAATCGGGTGAGATGTGTCACATACCGCCACACTCATAACATTGGACGCCTTTCTTTTCGCTTTTCTCTTGCCTAGGCTTAAAATTCTTGAATGGAGCCTTTTTCTTCAAGTCTTGGCCTTTGGATCCAAATCCTTTCTTCTCGAACTTGACAAATTTCTTGAATTTTCTAAGCATCAAAGCCATGTCTTCGTTCGAGTCACCTTTTTCCTCCTTCTCAACCTTGGAAGCTTTCAAAGCAATCCCTTTTTGCTTTTTAGGAGGTGAAATACTAGGAACCTTCCTAAATTCATAGGCAAGGAGTCTTCCAATTACCTCACTCGGCTTCATATCCTTATATCCACTGTTTTCTTCTAAAGCTGTCACCTTTGCTTCAAATCTATCGGGGAGAGACCTCATGATTTTCTGCTTGACTCTCCTATCCGAATAAGGATCACCGAGTTGATGGCTTTGATTGACAATATCCATCAACTTGACTTCAAAGTCATTGAAGCATTCGTCCTCCTCCATTTTGAGTAACTCAAATTGCGTTTGAAAGACTTGAAGCTTGGAATCCTTGACAACATCGGTTCCTTCATGTGCAACCTCTAGAATATCCCATGCCTCCTTGGCTATCCTAGTGTTCTGAATTAGTTTGTACTGATTTTCATCCACTGCACATAGAAGAGCGTGCCAAGCCTTCCTATTCCATTTTGAAGTCTCAAACTTTTCAGTGGACCACTGAGCCTTAGGCTTGAGTACTTTTTCTCCACCACCTGTGGGAGTCATCTTAGGAGCCACATACCCATCTTCAATTACCATCCATGCCCTATCATGGATTTGACACAAGTATGCTTCCATCTTGCCTTTCCATGAGGCATAATTGACACTGGTGAGGAGAGGAGGTCGTGTACTTGACGCACCCTCATGTTTGCCACCGTATCCACTCATTGTATATAATGAATGAATTCAAATGAATGCAAAATGTATGAATGAGCAAAAATCACACAAATGCAAAACACACCAAAAATGAGCTTGGATCTCCTAAGTATATATAGGAACCTGCTCTGATACCAATTGAAAGGAACGAATGAACGCTCGGTGTGTATGATAAATATATCTAGAGGGGGGGGAGGTGAATAGATTTTAACTATTATTACCCAATTTTCACATGCAAGTCAATTTTATGAAAATGCCCCTACTAGTTAAAAATACAAGCAAGTGTAATATAGTGTGGAATTTAAATAACACTTGATGTATACATGGAAACCCAACCACTGGGAAAAACCACGGGCTGTATAGTGCGCCACACTTGAACCTTGAAATCCACTAATTGAAATGGAGTTTACAACCTATGTTGACCTCGTCTAACACTCCGGTCAATAACCCCCCACTTCTACCACGCAGGCCTTTAAAAGTGGCTCTAGTCCAATTGCTTGAGGCCTAAGCAATCTTAGCCTCAAAACTTAATTCTCAATGAAGAGATTATGCAACCTATGTGAATATGTATGAATTTTCAAATAACAAACAAGGCTAGGGAACCTTAGATGCTTATCTAGGATGATGATATAATCAATTAAATCAATCATAGATATCAAGAGCTAAATTACATGTCAAATAGCTTAGCTAATCAAGATTGAGCAAAAACCTAATTAGCTATCACAATACAACACTCAATCAATTCATCACAATTAATTCTCTATTCTTGTATTTATCATATGATCAAAAACATACAAGTAAATTAAAAGAGAATAGCTTGATAGTAAAATACTAAAATAAGATGAACTTAATCAAAATATTACCAAGCAAGTTGTGATGATGCAAACCCAATCATGGATGCATTCTATATAGTCATAGAAGATGCAATATGAAATTTGATGCAAAAAGGATTTGATTTGAGTGTTTAAAAATGAGTTCTTGATTTGATTTTCTCTCAAATATCTCTCTTTGAAGTTTAAGGTTCTAAGGAATAAAAAGAACTTGATCAGATAATAAGAAAGTAAGATATTTATAGACATCAAGAACAGGGCATGTGAAAAGACAAGTTTGCCCCTGAAACGCACCGATCGGCAGTTTCAATCGGTGGCCAGGCCGCCAATCATAACCGTCGAATTGAACCCGAGAAGAACAGGGGAACAACGGCGGTTTCATTCGGTGGTTTCATTCGGTGGTTTCGTAACCACCGATCCAACCGCCGAATCAAACCCGAGAGATTAAATCGATCAAGTATGAACGGCGATTTCGAACGGTGGTCATGACCGCCGATCGTGACCGCCGATCGTGACCGTAGAATTGCTCCAGACACTTCTGGATGCAAACAGCGGTTTCATTCGGCGGCCAGGCCACCGATCATAACCGCCGATCACCAACAGAGGTGAAAACCAAAGAGAAGCCAAGGCATTCTCTGTGGGCAGTCTTCGCGCAATACCAAGCACATTCTAGTGCATGCACGGAAATTTCTGAAAATTATCGGGAAACGAATTACTAAGCATATATACACACAATAGAATATAACAATCAAAGTGCTAGTGTGTAAAGTGACATGTGAAGAGTATGCACACAAATGCAAGTATACTAAGTGTGTGTGTGTGCATTCTAAGTCTCTTCAAACAAAACCAAGCACTAGAGATTATACGTTTGGCGTGCATGTCCCTTGATGTCTTGGAAGGGCTTTCGAGCTTGAAGTTCAATCATCTAAACTACCCTTACACAATCCCCAACACGTGGTTTGTCCATGAAATAAGCCAATCAATTTATAGGAATCCTTACAAACCTCTTAATAGAGTTCCTCTCTTGGACTCTAATGAACCCGCTCCATGGGTTAGAAGACTCCATAACAAAGATGATGTTACTGGAGATGTGAATGAGGGTTTAAGGACTTAGAGTCAAATAGCTAATCTCATTAGCTTTACTTGCTACACCTCTCAAATAGAACCCAAAAAGGTTGATGAAGCCTTAAATGATGAATTTTGGGTTCTTACCATGCAAGAAGAGCTAAGCCAATTCGAAAGGAATGAGGTTTGGACTCTAGTTCGTAGGCCTAAGACCATGAATATTGTAAGGATTCCTATATCTTGATTGGCTTATTTCGTGGACAAACCACATGTTGGGGTTTTGAATGTAAGGGTAGTCTAAGTGTTTAAGGTTGAAGCTCGAAGGCTCTTTCAAGACCTCAAGGGACAAGCACGCCAAAGGTATAAATTCTTGTGCTTGATTTTTCTTTGAAGAGATTTAGTAAGCACACACACACTTAGCATACTTGCATTTGTGTGCATACTCTTCACATGTCACTTTACACACTAGCACTTTGGTTGATATATCTTGTTGTGTGTATATGTGCTTTATAATTCATTTCCCGACATTGTTCAGAAACGTTCGCGCTTGCACTAATGAGTGCTTGGTTTCGCGCGAAGACCGCCTATGGAGAATGCCCTTGGCTTCTCCTTGGTTTTCACCATTGTTGGTGATCGGCGGTTATGATCGGTGGCCTGGCCGCCGAATGAAACCACCGTTTCAGTCCAGATTGGTCTGAAGCAATTATGCGGTCAAGATCGGCTGTCACGACCGCCGTTCATACCTGATCGATTTTAATCTCTCGGTCTAATTCGGCGGTTGGATCGGCGGTCATGAAACCGCCGAATGAAACCGCCGTTGATGCTCTGTTCTTCACGAGCTCAATTCGGCGGTCGTTATCGACAGCCTGGACGCTGATTGAAACCGCCGAACAGTGCGTTTCAGGGGCAAAATTGTCTTTTCACATGCCCAATTCTTGATGTCTATAAATATCTTATTTTCTCATTCTCTGAATTAGTTCTTTGAGACCTTAGAACCCTAAACTTTCAAGAGAGATTTTTGAGAAAAAATCAAATCAAGAACTCACCTTTAAACACTCAAATCAAATCCTTTTTAAATCAAATTTCATATTGCATCCTCTATGTCTACATAGAAAGCATCTATGATTGGATTGGCATCATCACAATATGCTTGGTAAGATTTTGATTAGTTTCATCTTATTTTAAGTATTTTTACTATCAAACATATTCTCTTTTAATTAACTTGTATGTTGTTGATCATATGATAAATACAAGAATAGAGAATTAATTGTGATAAATTAATTGAGTGTTGTTTTTGTGATAGCTAATTAGGTTTTTGCTTAATCTTGATTAGCTAAGCTATTTGACATGTCATTTAGCAATTGATATCTAGGGTTGATTAAATTGATTATATCATCATCCTAGATAAGCATCTAAGGTTACCTAGCCTTGTTTGTTATTTGAATATTCATACATATTCACATAGGTTGCATAATCTCTTCTTAGAGAATTAAGTCTTGAGGCTAAGGTTGCTTAGGCCTCAAGCAATTGGACTAGAGCCACTTTTAAAGGCCCGAGTGGTAGAAGTGGGGGGTTATTAACCGGAGTGTTAGACGAGGTCTACATAGGTTGTAAACTCCATTTTGATTAGTGGATTTCGAGGTCCGAGTGTGGCGCACTAAACAGCCCGTGGTTTTTCCCAGTGGTTGGGTTTCCACGTATACATCAAGTGTTATTTAAATTCCGCACTATATTACACTTGCTTGTATTTTTGACTAGTAGGGGCATTTTCGTAAAATTGACTTGCATACGAAAATTGGGTAATAATAGTTAAAATCTATTCACCCCCCCTCTAGATAACATATTTAGAACACACCGTATTTGTTTCAAATATCATAAGCACCAAATGGATATATAGGAACAAATCCGATGAGGATGGCAACATAGTGCGTAACAAGGCTAGACTTGTTGCACAAGGGCACTCTCAAATTGAGGGTATCAACTTTGAGGAGACATTTGCTCCCGTTGCCTGCTTAGAGTCTATTAGGCTTCTCTTGTCCATTTCTTGTGTGCACAAGTTCAAATTACACCAAATGGAGGTCAAGAGTGCCTTCCTCAATGGCTTATTGCAAGAGGAAGTGTTTGTTGAACAACCCAAGGAGTTTGTGGATGCTCACCACCCCAACCATGTCTATCGTCTCAAGAAGGTTCTTTATGGGTTGAAACAAGCACCGAGGGCTTGGTATGAGCGCCTCACTTAATTTCTTGTTGATAATGACTTCACAAGGGGTAGTGTTGACAAGACCTTATTCATCAAGAGAAACAAAGATGAGTTATTTATAGCTCAAATCTATGTTGATGACATTGTATTTGGCTTCACCAACAACACCAAAGTCCAACAATTTGTTGATATTATGTCTCATGAATTTGAGATAAGTCTTGTTGGTGATCTTAGTTACTTCCTAGGTTTGCAAATTAGGTAATTAGATGATGGGATTTTTATTACCTAACCCAAATATGACAAAAACCTAGTGAAGAAGTTTGGTCTTGAAAATGCCAAACATTGTGATACACCCATGAGTACCACTTTGAAGCTAAGTAAGGATGTAAGGTTCTCATTTGTTGATTGGCTCATTTCGTGGACAAACCACATGTTGGGGGTTCTTTGTAAGGGTAGCCTAGGTATCGGTGTTATTGCTCAAGCCCTTTGAAGACCTCGTCTTGATAAGCACCGAAGGTAAATTTCTATGTGCTTACTTTTCTTTAAAGAGATTAGTTGCACACACACACTTAACATACATTGCATATGTGTGCATTCTCTTCACTTGTCACATTTCACACTTGCACTTATTTGTTATATTTTGTTGTGTGTAATTGTGTCTTGTTATCTTGTAATTCGTTTCCTGATAGTTTTCAGAAACGTCCGCGCATGCACTAGAATATGCTTGGTTTAGCACGAGGACCGCCTACGGAGAATGCCCTTGGCTTCTCCTTGATTTTCACCTTTGTTGGTGATCGGCGGTTATGATCGGTGGCCTGGCCGCCGAATGAAACCACCGTTTGCTTCCAGTAGTGTATGGAGCAATTCTGCGGTTATGATCGGCGGTCACGACCGCCGTTCGAAACCGCTGTTCAAAACCGCCGTTCAAGACCTGATTGATTTTATCTCTCGGCCTAATTCGACGGTTGAATCAGCGGTCACGAAACCGCCGAATGAAACCGCCGTTTCATACCTGATTGATTTTTAAATCTCAGGTTTGATTCGGCGGTTAGATCGGCGGTCACGTAACCGCCGAATGAAACCGTCGTTGGTCCCCTGTTCCTCTCGGGCCAATTCGACGGTTATGATCGGTGGCCTGGCCGCCGATTGAAACAGCCGATCGGTGTGTTTCAGGGGCAAACTTGTCTTTTCACATGCTCTGTTTTTCATGCCTATAAATACATCACTTTCTCTTGTTCTGAATGTGACTCTTTAGTAATCAAGAACCCTACTTTCAAAAGAGAGATTTTTAAGAGAGAAAGCAATCAAGTTTGCTCATTAAACACTCAAACCAAAATCCATTTGCATCAAAGTTCATCTAGCATTCTCTAGCATATCTAGGATGCTTGCTTGCACGGGTCTTTCATCATCACACTTGATTTGGTAAGTTTTTCACTTTTATCATACATAATTAGTGTTTAATTTATTATGGCATCTCTTTTATTACTTGATTATTCTTAGATTATATTTTAATATTCAAGATAGAGATTGTTATGTTGATTTGATTGAGTGTTGTTTTTATGATAGATATCTAGGTTTCTATAATCTATGATTATCTAAGCTAATTGACATGTCATTTAGCTTTAATATCTAGGATTATTTTTAATTGCAAATTCATCATCTTAGATAAGCATATAGGGTTTCCCTTGCTCTATGTTGCATTTGAATATTCATATATTCACTTAGGGTGTTAATCTCTTTTTAGAGAATTAAGTCTTGTGTTGTGACCGGGATTAGGTTGCTTAATTCGCAAGCAATCGGACTAGGTTCACTCATATCGGGATTAGGTAGGTGTGTGATTACTTCCGGGATTAGGTTGTAATCGTTTTACACATTTAGTGGATTCGAGGTTCGAGTGTGGCTTACTTACTAGCCCGTGGTTTTTCCCGTGAGGGTTTCCACGTAAAAATCACGTGTTATTTAATTTCCGCATTTTATACTTGATTTATTGCTTTATCTATTTAGGGGTAATTACGTAATTTTGGCTAATCACGAAAAATTGGGTAATAAGCTTAAAATCTATTCACCCCCCTCTAGATAGTTTTATACACACCGTGCTATAATTTGTTTCAATTGGTATCAGAGTGGGTTCCTAGACATACATAGGTGATCCTTGCTTATTTTGGTGTGTTTTGCATTTTGTGTGATTTTTGATCATTCATACATTTGCATTTATTCATAAACACTATGAGTGGAAACGGTGGAAATGGTGGTGGCAACGAAGGTGCTTCAAGCACAAGGCCTCCACTTCTTACCGGATTGAACTATTCCCAATGGAAAGGGAAGATGGAATCCTACATATGCCAAATTCATGACCGTGCATGGATAGCGGTGGAAGACGGATATGATCTACCCAAGATGACTCCCAATCATGGAGGAGAAGAAGTATTGAAGCCAAAGGCGCAATGGAACGCGCAAGAGTTTGAGGCTTCAAAGTGGAATAGGAAGGCGATCCATGCCATCTTATGTGCTATGGATGAAAATCAATACAAATTGATTCAAAATACTAAGATAGCTAAGGAGGCTTGGGACATCCTAGAAATTGCACATGAGGGAACCGAAGTGGTGAAGGACTCTAAGCTTCAAGTCCTCCATACTCAATTCAAGATGCTTAAGATGAAGAAGAATGAGTGCTTCAACGACTTCGAGATCAAGTTGATGGACATAGTCAACCAAAGTCATCAACTTGGTGATCCATATTCGGATAGGAGAATCAATCAAAAGATTATGAGATCTCTTCCAGATAGGTTTGAATCAAAAGTAACGGCTTTAGAAGAAAATAGTGGATACAAGGATATGAAGCCGAGTGAGGTGATTGGGAGACTTCTAGCTTATGAGTCTAGGAAGGGTCCTATCTCTACACTTCCTAAAAAGCAAAAAGGAATTGTTTTGAAAACCTCCAAGGATGAAAAGGAGGCAAAGAAGAATGACTCGGACGAAGACCTTGCATTATTTGTGAAGAGATTCAAGAGGGTCATGAAGTTCGGGAAAAAGGACTTTGGTTCCAAAGGTCAAAACCACAAGAAAAAAGGTTTCTACAACAAGTTTGAGCTTAGGAAAGAGAAGACCGAAAGGAAAGGGGTCCGATGCTTCGAGTGTGGTGGCATAGGTCACTTTGCCCCCGAATGTGCTAATCATAATGTCAAGAAGAAAGGTAAAGTGATGGCCGCCACATGGAGTAGTAGTAGTGATGACTCCATTGAGGGAGATGAGTCTTCAAGTGATGAAGAGCTCATGGCTAACCTCCTAGCTTTTGCCTCCTCCCATAAAAGCAAAAGTGCTAGTGAGAGAGAGGAAATGAGTCAAGAGGAAAATGACTCAAGTGAAGAAGAAAGTGACTCCTCTTCTAACTCCATAAATAGTTTTGTGGAGAAAAAGGTGCTTGCTAAATACCAAGTCGAGTTTAATGATTTAGCAATCAATAGCACAAGAAAGATCAAGATGTTGAGAGAAGAAAATCTTGAGCTTTCATCTCATAATGACCACTTAAGTGAACAAGTGGAAAAATTCAAGAAGATGGAAGATAAGCTAAAAGAGGAGTTAGTCTTATCTAGGAGGAGTGAAGAAAGTCTAAAGAGGGAGCTTGAAGAAGTAAAAGAGTCGATGACTAGGATAGATTCTAGCACCAAGAAACTTGACCATATGCTTGGTGTTGGAAAGAGTCCATGTGACAAGAGGGGTCTTGGGTATGAAGATGGCAAGAAGATCTCAACCTTTAACAAGACCGTGTTTGTCAAGAGTTTGAGGAATGAAGAAACTTCATTTGTGCAAATTCCTAGGAAGAAGTTAGAAATAGGACAATGTTCAAATGCACAAGTGAAGATGGGGCCAAAAAGGCAACCTCAAGCTCAACCCCATAGGGTCTCTCAAGCCAACATTCCTCCACAATTGGCTCACAAAGGAAAAAGGCCAATCATGCAACCTCAAGCTAGGAAGCAATCTAGACCGGTTCAACAACGAAGATGGATTGAACCCATTCATCCATAAAGACAAGGACAAGGTATGATTCCTTATTTTACTCCTATATGTCATTTTTGTGGATTTGATGGTCATATTAGACCACATTGCTTTCGATATATTAAAATGTGCAAGACTAAAAGCATGATTGAGAAGAAAAAGAAAAGAGCCATGATGCATGTTCCTAGGAATGATAATATTATTATGCATGATCCTAGGACATCTAGAGCCCAATTACCAAAGACCACTAAGAAAGCAAATATTGTTTCTAGGTGGATTAGAAAGAATGAAAATGTTTGCCATGTTGCTCAAATAGCCTTGAAGGCAAATTCTTCTAATTTTTGGTATTTAGATAGTGGGTGCTCTAGGCATATGACGGGAAACAAGAGTTTCTTCTATGGAGGAAGAAGGATATGTCACTTTTGGTGATGGATCCAAAAAGAAAGTTGTAGGGAAAGGAACCATTTTCGTTCCCGGATTACCCTCCTTATCCGATGCTTTATTTGTTGATGGCTTGAAAGCCAATTTAATAAGCATTTCACATCTAAGTGATGAAGGATATTCCGTCTTATTTTGTAAAGATGATTGCTCGATCCTAAAGCCCGATGGACAAACCTTATTGAAAGGTATGAGATCTTGCGACAATTGCTATTGTCTTGAAACTAGAATTGTCTCAAACAATGTGTCCATGGATAAGCAAATAGAGTTGTGGCATGAAAGACTTGGCCACATGAACTTTAGGGATTTAAGAACCCTTGGAAAGTTCGATTGTGGGCGTGGCCTCCCTAAGCTTAGGAAGAAAGCTAATGGAATTTGTGGACCTTGTCAATAAGGAGAACAAACCAAGAGCATGCACAAAAAGGGAAGGTATCTCTCCACCAAGGAGCCTTTAGAGCTTCTCCACATGGATCTCATGGGTCCTATGCAAACCGAGAGTTTAGGTGGAAAGAGATATATTTTTGTTTGTGTTGATGATTTCTCTAGATTTACATGGACATATTTTCTTAGAGAAAAATCCAAAACTTTTGATAAGTTTAAAATGATTTGTACTAAAATACAAAATGAAATGAATTCTAACATTAAAAGCATTAAACGGATTAGAAGTGACTATGGGAGGGAATTTGAGAATGTCTCTTTTGAAAGCTATTGCAATAGCTTAGGCATCTCCCATGAGTTCTCGGCTTCTAGGACACCTCAACAAAATGGAGTTGTTGAGAGGAAGAATAGGGTCCTTCAAGAGATGGCCCGAGTGATGTTGCTTAGCAACAATGTCCCTAGGAACCTATGGGCCGAAGCCGTCAATACGGCTTGCTATATAGGGAATTGTGTTTTCCTAAGGCCCGGATCTAGAAACACCTCCTATGAGTTATGGAAGGGTAGGAAGCCAAATGTTAGCTACTTCCACACATTTGGAAGCAAATGCTACATTTTAAATGACCGTGATTAACTTGGCAAGTTTGATGCTAAGAGTGATGAGGGTATCTTTATTGGCTATGCCTTGAATAGTAGAGCCTATAGAGTTTTCAACTTGAAGACTCGAACCGTCATGGAATCATCGAATGTTGTTATTGATGATACAAGGCTCAAGTCTAATGACCATGAGGAGGAGAAAGTTTTAGAGGATGACTCTCCTTTGGAGAGGGTTGTGGTGACTCTCAATGTTAGGACGTCCAATGACAATAATGAAGTCACACAACCTATTACTAGAGTCCCTCTCTTGGACTCTATTGAACCCGCTCCATGGGTTAGAAGACTCCATAACAAAGAGGATGTTATTGGAGATGTGAATGAGGGTGTTAGGACAAGGGGTCAAACGTCTAATCTCATTAGCTTTACATGCTACACCTCTCTAATTGAACCCAAAAAGGTTGTTAAAGCCTTAAATGATGAATTTTGGGTTCTTGCCATGCAAGAAGAGCTAAACCAATTCGAAAGGAATGAGGTTTGGACTCTAGTTCCAAGGCCTAAAAGCACTAATGTGATAGGCACCAAGTGGATTTATAGGAACAAATCCGATGAGGATGGCAACATAGTGCGGAACAAGGCTAGACTTGTAGCACAAGGGTACTCTCAAATTGAGGGTATCGACTTTGAGGAGACATTTGCTCCCGTTGCCCGGTTAGAGTCCATTAGGCTTCTCTTGTCCATTTCTTGTGTGCACAAGTTCAAATTGCACCAAATGGATGTCAAGAGTGCCTTCCTCAATGGCTTCTTGCAAGAGAAAGTGTTTGTTGAACAACCCAAGGGGTTTGTGGATGCACATCACCCCAACCATGTCTATCGCCTCAAGAAGGCTCTATATGGGTTGAAACAAGCACCGAGGGCTTGGTATGAGCGCCTCACTCAATTTCTTGTTGACAATAACTACTCAAGGGGTAGTGTTGATAAGACACTATTCATCAAGAGAGACAATGATGAGCTTTTCATAGCTCAAATATATGTCGATGATATAGTTTTTGGCTCCACCAACAACACCAAGGTCCAACAATTTGTTGATGTCATGTCTCATGAATTTGAGATGAGTGTTGTTGGTGAGCTTAGTTACTTCCTAGGTTTGCAAATTAGGTAATTAGATGATGGGATTTTCATAACCCAAGCAAAATATGCCAAAAACCTAGTGAAGAAGTTTGGTTTAGAGAATGTCAAACATTGTGATACACCCATGAGTACCACTTTGAAGCTAAGCAAGGATGCTAGTGGTAAAAGTGTGGAACAAACTCTATATCGGGGCATGATAGGTAGCTTGCTTTATTTGACCGCAAGTAGGCCCGATATATCTTTTAGTGTAGGTGTGTGTGCTAGGTACCAAGCGGATCCCAAGGATTCCCATCTCTCTTCTGTAAAGAGAATCATTCACTATGTGAATGGGACTTCCAACTATGGGATTTGGTACTCTTTTGACACTAATGCTAGTCTTGTAGGTTTTAGTGATGCGGATTGGGCAGGAAATTGTGATGATAGGAAAAGCACATCGGGCGATTGCTTCTCCCTAGGCAACAACTTGGTGTCTTCGTTTTGCAAGAAGCAAAACTCGATTTCCTTGTCCACGGCTGAGGCCGAGTACATAGCCGAGGGGAGTGGATGCACACAACTCCTATAGATGAAGCAAATGCTAGTAGACTACGGATTCAACCAAGGTACTCTCACTCTCTTTTGTGATAACATGAGTGCCATTAATATTTCCAAGAATCCGGTGCAACATTCTAGAACTAAGCATATTGACATCCGACATCATTTCATTAGAGAGCTTGTTGAAAATAAATGCATAGTACTTGAACATGTAGGTACTAATGATCAACTTGCGGACCTATTTACTAAACCCTTAGATTCTACTCGATTTAAAACACTAAGTAGATCTATTGAGATATGTCTTGTGGAGTGATGAGTTTTATGTTTGACCCCATATGGGGAACTCAAGCAAAGAGAGCTATTTTGTATTCTTGTCACTTGCAAAAAATTTGAAATATCTTTTGCCTCTTCTCTTAATTGTTTGAGTAAGCTTGGTTGCACATATGTTTATATGTTTTCAATTCAATAAGTGTGAACCTTGCTTGTTTACAATCCATGTCATATTTATGTTCAAACATGCATTTTTGGACTAGGAGATGTATATAGGAAGTATGATTTGAATGACCAATGATTATCTCCATGACATGATGATTCTTAAATAACATGCTAATGTCAAATGAAAAAGCATGAAATTCATATAACATGCTCACATGAAAAGCATGAATTGATGATTGCATATTCTTAAAATGCAAAACCTTGTGTGAAAGCTTATGAGACTCAAAATGAATAAAGGATCTTGTATCCGTTCAAAGGAATTTACATTCCAAATGTCTCTCCTTCTTTATTGGTTGAACATGGCTACTATCATACGGATATCTTATCCGAAAAAATCAAATAGGGTGTAAAGTCGCTCATGCCATGTTTCGCTTATAAAGTTGGATATAGTTGTTCTTAAATTGAAATCAATATATTCTATATCCTTGCTTTACTCATGACATTGGTGAAATTGGTTTGAATTCTTATTAGAAACCTTTGTCATTTGCTTTGCCAAATACCGTTGTATTTTGGACTTGAATGCTACGTGTCTTGTATGCAAAGCATGTTTGATTCACACATTTTCTTTCAAATAAATCTCCTTGTTTCTCTCCAATTAATTGAGATGCATAAAGTGACTTATATTAATTATGCATATCTTGCATGCTACTATCTCTCATTGCTATGAGTGACCCGATTGGGGACTACTCCTTTGCCTATATCATGACAAAAAGGGGGAGTAGTATATGGTAAGGGGAGTTGCAAAATATAGAAGCAATTGGGCATATTAGGGAGAACATTCATTGAGGGGGAGTAACCCGTTGAGGGGGAGCATTGCATACACATACATTTCATAATATTGTGCCTAATCTTTTGCAAATGCAAATGCTTGTTTTTGTTCTCACTTGATTCATCTCACTTTTTACTTGTATTGGAAATGTTAGAAACTTTCTTTTCAGAACTTGATTATTCTACAAGAGATTGAAGACTTGAAGTTTTATTTTCTTATCTCTTTGTACTATAGAATATCATAGTTATCCCGTTGTTTCTATTTTAATGTGAGGAATCAATGTGAGTGGTGGTTTTGTCACGAAATAGCCAAAGGGGGAGATTGTATGGTTCCCATTTGTTGATTGGCTCATTTCGTGGACAAACTACATGTTGGGGGTTCTTTGTAAGGGTAGCCTAGGTATCGGTGTTATTGCTTAAGCCCTTTGAAGACCTCGTCTTGATAAGCACCGAAGGTAAATTTCTATGTGCTTACTTTTCTTTAAAGAGATTAGTTGCACACACACACTTAACATACATTGCATATGTGTGCATTCTCTTCACTTGTCACATTTCACACTTGCACTTATTTGTTATATTTTGTTATGTGTAATTGTGTCTTGTTATCTTATAATTCGTTTCCCGATAGTTTTCAAAAACGTCCACGCATGCACTAGAATGTGCTTGGTTTAGCGCGAGGACCACCTACGGAGAATGCCCTTGGCTTCTCCTTGGTTTTCACCTTTGTTGGTGATCGGCGGTTATGATCGGTTGCCTGGCCGCCGAATGAAACCGTCATTTGCTTGCAGTAGTGTATGGAGCAAATATGCGGTTATGATCGGCGGTCACGACCTCCATTCAAAACCGCCGTTCAAGACCTGATTGATTTTATCTCTCAGTCTAATTCAGCGGTTGAATCGGTGGTCACGAAACCGCCGAATGAAACCGTCGTTTCATACTTGATTGATTTTTTAATCTCAGGTTTGATTCGGCGGTTAGATCGGCGGTCACGAAACCGCCGTTGGTCCCCTGTTCCTCTCGGGCCAATTCGGCGGTTATGATCGGCGGCCTGGCCGCCGATTGAAACCGCCGATCGGTGCGTTTCAGGGGTAAACTTGTCTTTTCACATGCTCTGTTTTTCATGCCTATAAATACATCACTTTCTCTTGTTCTGAATGTGACTCTTTAATCATCAAGAACTCTACTTTCAAAACAGAGATTTTTAAGAGAGAAAGCAATCAAGTTTGCTCATTAAACACTCAAACCAAAATCCATTTGCATCAAAGTTCATCTAGCATTCTCAAGCATATCTAGGATGCTTACTTGCATGGGTCTTTCATCATCACACTTGCTTTGGTAAGTTTTTCACTATTATCATACATAATTAGTGTTTAATTTATTATGGCATCTCTTTTATTACTTGATTGTTCTTAGATTATATTCTAATATTCAAGATAGAGATTGTTGTGTTGATTTGATTGAGTGTTGTTTTTATGATAGATATCTAGGTTTCTATAATCTATGATTATCTATGCTAATTGACATGTCATTTAGCTTTAATATCTAGGATTGTTTTTAATTGCAAATTCATCATCTTAGATAAGCATATAGGGTTTCCCTTGCTCTGTGTTGCATTTGAATATTCGTATATTCACTTAGGGTGTTAATCTCTTTTTAGAGAATTAAGTCTTGTGTTGTGACCGGGATTAGGTTGCTTAATTCGCAAGCAATCGGACTAGGTTCACTCATACCGGGATTAGGTAGGTGTGTGATTACTTTCGGGATTAGGTTGTAATCGTTTTACACATTTAGTGGATTCGAGGTTCGAGTGTGGCTTACTTACTAGCCTGTGGTTTTTCCCGTGAGGGTTTCCACGTAAAAATCAAGTGTTATTTAATTTTCATATTTAATACTTGATTTATTGCTTTATCTATTTAGGGGTAATTTCGTAATTTTGACTAATCACGAAAAATTGGGTAATAAGCTTAAAATCTATTCACCCCCCCCCCCCCCCCTCTAGATAGTTTTATACACACCGTGCTATAATTTGTTTCAAAGGATGCTAGTGGAAAAAGTGTAGAACAAACATTTTATCGGGGCATGATTGGTAGCTTGCTTTATTTGACCGCAAGTAGGCCCGATATCTCTTTTAGTGTGGGTGTGTGTGCTAGGTACCAATCGGATCCTAAGGAGTCCCATCTCTCTTCGGTTAAGAGAATCATTCGCTATGTGAATGGGACATCCAACTATGGGATTTGGTACTTGTTTGACACTAATGCTAGTCTTGTAGGCTTTAGTGATGCGGATTGGGCAGGAAATTGTGATGATAGGAAAAACACATCGGGCAGTTGCTTCTTCCTTGGCAACAAGTTGGTGTCTTGGTTTCGTAAGAAGCAAAACTCGATTTCCTTGTCCACGGCCGAGGCCGAGTACATAGCCGCGGGGAGTGGATGCACACAACTCCTTTGGATGAAGCAAATGCTAGTAGACTACGGATTTAACCAAGGTACACTCACTCTCTTTTGTGATAATTTAAAACACTAAGTAGATCTATTGGGATTTGTCTCGTGGAGTGATGAGTTTTGGTGATTGACCCCATATGGGGAACTCAAGCAAAAAAGGGCTATTTTGCATACTTGTTACATGCAAAAAATTTGAAATATCTTATGCTTCCTTTTTAATTGCTTGAGTAAGCTTGGTTGTACATATGTATATATGTTTTCAATTCAGTAAGTGTGAACCATGCTTTATTTATAATCCAAGTCATATTTATGTTAAAACATGCATTTTTGGGCTAGGAGATCTTTATAGGAAGTATGATTTGAATGACCTATAGTTATCTCCATGACAAGATGATTCTTTTATAACATGCTAATGTCAAATGAAAAAGCATGAAATTCATATAACATGCTCAAATGAAAAGCATGAATTGATGATTGCATATTATTAAAATGCAAAACTTGTGTGAAAAAACTAATGAGACTCAAAATGAATAAAGGATCCCGTATCCGTTCAAAGGAATTTAAATTCCAAATGTCTCTCTTTCTTTATTAGTTGAACATGGCTACTATCATACGGGTATCATTCCCGGAAAAATAAAATAGGGTGCAAAGTCGCTCATGCCATGTTTTGCTTATAAAGTTGGATATAGTTGCTCTTAAATTGAAAACAATAAAATCTCTATATCCTTGCTTCTCCCATGACAATGGTGAAATTGGTTTGAATTCTTATTAGAAACCTTGTCATTTGCTTTGCCAAATACCATTGTATTTTGGACTTGAATGCTACATGTCTTATATGCAAAGCATTTTTGATTCACACATTTTCATTAAATAAATCTCCTTGTTTCTCTCTAATTAATTGAGATGCATAAAGTGACTTATATGATTATGCAAATATCTTGTATGCTACTATCTCTCTTTGTTATAAGTAACCCGGTTGGGGACTACTCATTTGCCTATATCATGAAAAAAAGGGGGAGTAGAATGTGGTAAGGGGAGTTGCAAATTGTAGTGGCAATTGTGCATGTTGGGGAGACTATACATTGAGGGGGAGTAACCCGTTAAGGGGGAGCATTGCATTGCACATTTATTCATTGCATAATGTTATTAATGCATATTTTCGTACATGAAAAATCATTTAATGCAAATGCTTGTTATTTTAACTTCATTTGATCACCTCACACTTGACTTGGAAAGTGTAGAAACTTGGTTTTGAAGGTTGGATAGATTCCACAAGAGATTGAAGATTTGAAGCCTTATTTTTTTATGTTATATCTCTTTGTAAGTAGAATATCACATGTTGACCGTTAGTTTCTTTATAATTGTGAGGATCAATGTGAGTAGTGGTTTTGTCACGAAATAGCCAAAGGGGGAGATTGTAAGGTTCCCGTTTATTGATTGGCTTATTTCGTGGACAAACCACATGTTGGGGTTTATTGTGTAAGGGTAGTTTAGGTGATTGAGGATCAAGCTCAAAGGCCCTTTCAATACCTCAAGGTGACAAGCACTCCAAAGGTATATCTCTAGTGCTTAGTTTTCTTTGAAGAGATTTAGTTGCACACACACACACACTTAGCATACTTGTATATGTGTGCATTCTCTTCACATGTCACATTTCACTTGCACTTTGATATTGTATATTGTTTTGTGTTTATGTGTCTTGCAATTTGTTTTCCGATATTGTTCGAAAACGTCTGTGCATGCACGAATGTGTGCTTGGTTCAGCGTGAAGATCGCCTTCGGAGAATGCCCTTGGCTTCTCCTTTGGTTTCACCACTTTGCACACTTGCACATTGTGCTCATGTGGAAACAGGGCATTTTCGCCCTTTGTTGGGGTCGCCATTTGATGGTGTCGCCATGGCGAAAGTGAAATTTATTCCTGAAATTCAATCAGGTATGAGGTCGCCACGAGGTCGCCCTGAGACAAATGGCAACCATGAAGTTTTTTGTGTTGCGTTAGAGGTCGCCATGGCGACCAAGTGGCAACAAAGAAGAAAAATTGGTGTCGCCACGAGGTCGCCCTGAGACAAATGGCGACCTCAAATGGCGACAACTGATTTTGGCCAAAACGACATAGCTTCAGTTTGACCTTCTATATATATGCTTCTTTTTTCTTAGGTCAAGGTAATGACTCAAAAATCATCTTTTTAATTGAGAGCTTTTCAAAGAGAGATTTTTAATCAAGAACTCATCTTTGATAATCTTTGATCACTCAAACACTTTTCCTTTGTGCATCAAAGTTCATCCATGCATGGTTTAGCATCATCACATCTTGCTTGGTAAGATTTTTACTAACTTCATCTAATTTTAGTATCTTTCTTAACAAGTCATCTCTTTATTTACTTGTATGTTTTTAGATCATATGCTAGATACAAGATAGAGATTGTTTATGATGAATTGATTGAGTGTTGTATTGTGATAGCTATCTAGATTTTCATAATCTATGTTTAGCTAAGTTTCCATGGAATGTATTGATCACATGTTCTATGTTGAATTGCTTGTTTGCATCATTTGCATTCATTAATCACACTAAGAAGTCCTTGTAAAAGGCATGGAGTCTTGGTTAGGATGTGAGGTCTGGATAACCAAGCAAGAAGTCTTGACTAGGACAAGAGGTCCGGATACTCAGGCAAGAAAGTCTTGGTTAGGAGAAGAGGTCCGGATAACCAAGCAAGAAGTCATGGCTAGGATCGGGAAGGTCCGGATAGCTATGCATTGGAGGCTCTCTAGAGGCATGAGTGCCTTGAATAGGGAGTTGCTATATTATTGGTAGGCCTGAACGTTTGGTTAGACATAGACTCTAATAGAGAGTGTTGCATGGGATATGAATTGGCTCTTGAGAAATTTCTAATCTTCTAACGATGTTGGTTTGGAATGGACTCCAATATATGTTGGCTTCCCATCATTGAGGGATTTTGTATCTTCCAATAGGGATTGGGTAGACATAGTGAAAGTATACAAACGTAGTTAAATTGCTTAAGGCATACCTAAGGGGGGGGGGGGTGAATAGGTTTTTACTCATTTTTTCAATCCCTTGAACAAACTTTTGTTTGTCCCTCAAGGTAGCCTTACACACAACAAATAAACCAAGAAAGACATACATAGACAATATGTGAATGTAATCATGTGGACAAAGTCTATGTATATCATCTAGTTGTATGAGGTATAAGAACAAAAAAACTCAACAACAAAAAATACTTGTATTTCAATAGATGTTCAACGAGTTACAAGAGTGATCAAATATCATTATACAAAATTACAATATACAAAAGAATCATATATACAAAAATGATCAAAAGAATGAACCCACAAATCAGACTTTACAAAATCTTGCTCCACTATATATCACAAGTGAATAATATGAAACAAGATAATAACATACACAAATAAAGTATAAGAGATAGAGATAGGAATAATTAACATAAGAGATTTTTTAACATGGTAAAACCTCCAAGGAGGAAACATCCACGGGTTGAACTACCACCATTGGGTAATATATATATTGAATGATAAAAATAGAGAATCCACAAAGTGACCAATCTTTAGCTCACCCAACCTAGTGGAGTCTAAGTCTACCCAACCGTATTGGAAAGTATGAAATCCCTCAATGATGCGGAACCACCATATATTGGACAACACACAAAACCAACATCGATGGAAGATTAGAAATTCCTCAAGAGTGCATACACCTCCCGTGTACCCCGCTATTTTGGAGTCTATGTCTAACCATATGCCTAGGCCTACTAATATAATAGCCAACTCCCTATCCAAGGCACTCATGCCTCTAGGAAGCCTCCCATGCATGACTATCCGAGTCCTCCCGACTCTAGCCATGACTTCTTGCTTGCCTATCCGAGTCCTCCCGACTCTAGACACTACAAGAAAAATAGGCTTTTATCACGCAAATTTATGATGGTTTTTTTCAACCGTAATCAGGTGATAATAGTCTTTTTCATTCGTCATATGTTTATAACGTATTTTAAAACTGACAACAAAGTATCACGGTCATTTAAAAAACGTGATAATGAGATAACACTTTAGATAAGTGAGATCAAATTATAACAATTTTTTTTTGTAACCGTGATCATGTTATTGCACGTTTCATTAACCGTGATTAAGTTATCACGGGTTTTATTAACCATGATCAAGTTGTCATATGTTTTATTAACCATGCTCAAGTTATCACATGTTTTTTTTAATTTTTTTTTATGCGTAATAATATTATTAGGTTATTTTGTTAGCGTTATAAATAAGATAGGTTCTTTGGTAAAATCATACTAAAACCTAGATCACATTTAAGCCGGAATTTCCCATAGCCATATTCATTATGTTCCTCTCAAATATGTGGCACCAAACATTATAGTATAAAAACTCAATTAAATACAATCAATCAGTTGCAGTTTTTTCCATTCTCTGAATTTTACACTCGTTGAATATTCAAAGATTTTTTAGGTACGCACAAGGTTAAGAAATTCGAATTTATTGGCTAGATTATTCAATTTATATGTGTTTATTGTTCGTGGAAATCTCTGAATCATGTGTTGTGTTTTTAATTATTCAATTTAAAACTCTCTGAATTATGTGGGTACGTAGTTCCATCTTCTATTAGTTGTTATTTTATTAAAAAAAATTACTTTTCTTATGAATTATGATTACAGTTTTAATTTTGATTTCTTAACTTATATACTGCTGCTATGGCGGCTTTTTTTTTTTTTTTAAGAAGAACTTACGGTACGGCTCTGTATTTTGCAAAGCTCTGTGTTAATATAAATAAATTAATAATTTAAAGTATTATTTTAAATTTTTTTTTTTTTAACTCAATCAAAACAAGACAAACACAAAACTACAGAAGTCAAGTCAAACATGAAAGCAAGCTTAAAAAAAAATCTCAGTCCCTGTTTTCCATTCTTCTGAAACTTGAAAGCCAACAAAGAGAACCGATTTCGGGGGTTCATGTCTGAAACTTGAAACTTAACCTGAAAAAGAACTAAGTCTAATTTAAATTTTGATTCTTACGAGAGGGGATGTTCACGATACAGAGATTGGTTCCAAACAGTACAAGTAGTGTTCCAAACATTAAAATTAATGTGTCTGGAGCAAAGGGAACCTGGCGATGGTCGTCAGCCCTAGTATGGCGAGAGAGTCAGAGGATAAGGAGGAGATTTAGGGTGACTGGGTTTGTTGGGTTAAGCCACGTTGGAGCATAACCTTTCTAGAGCAACCAACACAGTGCCTACCACCTGTTCGATAATTTGCCTCAATGAGAACTATTGTGTTAGTAGATTCGTAAGAACCTCATTGACTGAAAGTTTTGTTGTTTTGTTTTAGTTTTTATATAATTTGAATTGAATTCTGCTACTTTGCAATTCATTTTATTCGTAATTTGATTATTTTCCTACTATAAGATGAATTCCTAATTTGACTTTTGTATGAACTCCTATAATTCACCTTGATTATATATATAAATAATTATACATAAAATAATAGATTAAACAATAAAATTAATTTTTTTTGTTGTTGCATTAGACGTAACTTCTTGCTGGAACCACACATCCCTTGCTGTTTTGCTGCCCTGTTAGACTAAGTTAGAATAAGATTGTAAGGTTCCCATTTGTTGATTGGCTCATTTCGTGGACAAACCACATGTTGGGATTCTTTGTAAGGGTAGCCTAGGTATCGGGTTTATTGTTCGAAGCCCTTTGAAGACCTCGTATTGATAAGCACCGAAGGTATATTTCTTTGTGCTTACTTGTCTTGAAGAGATAGTTGCACACACTCACAACTCATGCATTTGTTTAATACTTGTATGTTGTGTCTTATTTTTGTGCATTAATGTTCATTAACATCTCTTCTTGCATGTTAGATTGATTGCATCTTGCATATCCAATTGCCTTGTCATGCTTAGACTTAGGATTGCATTTTTGCATTGGGCGCTCCCAAAAGCGCTCTACAGAAGCGCTGTACGAACAGCACCCATTGAGCGCTGTTCAGACCTGATCGATTTAATTCGGTCACTGTTGGGTCGCTGTACAGGCGCTGTACAAAGCGCTCTACGTACAGCGCCCTACGTACAGCGCCACTCTGTTTTCCCGTGAGAACAGAGTTAGGGCGCTGTACAAGCGCTGTACAAGAGGTGCTTTACGTACAGCGCCCAAGGCAAATATGAGGCCAACTTATCAAAACGACCACACCTTGTTTTGGCCCCCTATATATATGCCACTTTGACTTTAGGTCAATAACAAGAGTTCATATTCAGATTTCATACTTAGGATATTTTTCAATGAGAAGAAAAATTTCAAGAACTCATTTTTAATCACTCAAACACTTTTTCATGATCATCAATCATCATCTAGCATCATCTTTGATCATATAGATGACATCTTGCATGGATCCTTCATCATACTTTGCTTGGTAAGCTTTTCACTAATATCTTACATATTTTGTGTTTCTCTTAACAAGCAATCTCAATTAATTACTTGTATGTTATGTTATATACCTTGAATACAAGTTTGAGATTAGTATGATGTATGTTTGAGAAGTTGTATTGTGATAGCTAATTAGGTTTTGTGCTTAATCTTGATTAGCCGAACTATTTGATTGAACATGTCATTTAGTTTTTAATATCTAGGATTGTTCTAATTGCATATTAATCATCTTAGATAAGCATATAGGGTTTCCCTTGCTCTATGTTGCATTTGAATATTCATATATTCACTTAGGGTTTATTCTCTTCATTGAGAAAGTAAGTCTTGTGTGTAGCTTCCGGGATTAGGTTGCTTAGATCGCAAGCAAATTGGACTAGGTTCACTCATATCGGGATTAGGTAGGTGTGTGATTACTTCTGGGATTAGGTTGTAATCGTTTTACACATTTAGTGGATTCGAGGTTCAAGTGTGGCTTACTTACTAGCCCGTGGTTTTTCCCATGAGGGTTTCCACGTAAAAATCAAGTGTTATTTAATTTCCGCATTTTATACTTGGTTTATTGCTTTATCTATTTAGGGGTAATTTCATAATTTTGACTAACACGAAAAATTGGGTAAAAAGCTTAAAATCTATTCACCCCCCCTCTAGATAGTTTTATACACACCGTGCTATAATTTGTTTCAATTGGTATCAGAGTGGGTTCCTAGACATACATAGGTGATCCTTGCTTATTTTGGTGTGTTTTACATTTTGTGTGATTTTTGATCATTCATACATTTGCATTCATTTCATTCATTCATAAACACTATGTGTGGAAACGGTGGAAATGGTGGAAATGGTGGTGGCCACGAAGGTGCTTCTAGCACAAGGCCTCCACTTCTTACCGGTTTGAACTATTCCCAATGGAAAGGGAAGATGGAATCCTACATATGCCAAATTCATGACCGTGCATGGATGGCGGTGGAAGACGGATATGATCTACCCAAGATGACTCCCGGTGGTGGAGGAGAAGAAGTTTTGAAGCCTAAGGCGCAATGGAACGCGCAAGAGTTTGAGGTTTTAAAGTGGAATAGGAAGGCTATGCATGCCATCATGTGTGCAATGGATGAGAATCAGTACAAGCTTATTCAGAACACTCAGATTGCAAAAGTGGCATGGGACATCCTTCAAGTTGCACATGAGGGAACCGAGGTGGTGAAGGAGTCCAAGCTTCAAGTCCTCCAAACTCAATTTGACCTACTTAGGATGGGAGAGGATGAATGCTTCAATGACTTCGAAATCAAATTGATGGACATTGTAAATCAAAGCCATCAACTCGGAGACCCGTATTCGGATAGGAGAGTCAAGCAAAAAATTATGAGATCTCTCCCCGATAGGTTTGAATCAAAGGTGACGGCCATAGAAGAAAATAGTGGCTACATGGATATGAAGCCAAGTGAGGTGATTGGACGTCTCCTTGCATATGAGTCTAGGAAGGCTCCTAGCACCACTACTCCTCCTAAGAAGTCTAAAGGAATAGCTTTGAAAGCATCTAAGGATGCAAAGGAGGCAAAGCATGAATCGGATGAAGACCTTGCCTTATTTGTGAAAAGGTTTAATAAGGTTATAGGGTTCAAGAAGAAGAAGGGATTTGGGTCAAGAGGACAAGACTTGAAGAAAAAAGGTTCGTTCAAGAAGTTTGAGCCTAGACAAAAGAGGACCGAAAGGAAAGGGGTCCGATGCTTTGAATGTGGTGGGATTGGTCACTTTGCCCCCGAATGTGCTAATCACAATGAAAAGAAGAAGGACAAAGTGATGGCCGCCACTTGGAGTGGGAGTAGTGATGACTCCAATGAGGAAGATGAGTCTTCAAGTGAAGAAGAGCTCATGGCTAACTTCCTAGCTTTTGCCTCATCTCACAAGAGCAAAAGTGCTAGTGAGAGAGAGGAAATGAGTCAAGAGGCTAGTGAAGAAGAAAGTGACTCCTCTTCTAATTCCATAAAGAAATTTGTGGAGCAAAAGGTGCTTGCTAAATACCATGCCGAGTTCAATGATTTAGCAATTAAAAGCACAAGAAAGATTCAGAGGTTGAGAGAAGAGAACCTTGAACTTTCGGCTCACAATGACCACTTAAGTGAACAAGTGGAAAGATTGAAGATGAGAGAGGATAAGTTAATTGAGGAGTTAGACTTATCCAAGAGAAGTGAAGAAGGCTTGAAGAGGGAACTTGTAGAAGTTAAAGGGTCCTTGGCTAAGATGGATTCTAGCACCAAGAAGCTTAACCATATGCTTGGTGTTGGAAAGAGTCCATGTGACAAGAGGGGTCTTGGGTATAATGATGGCAAGAAGATCTCAACCTCTAACAAGACCGTGTTTGTCAAGTCCTTGAGGAACGAAGAAACTTCATTTGTGCAAATTCCTAGGAAGAAGTTAGAAGTAGGACAATGTTCAAATGCACAAGTGAAGATGGGGCTAAGAAGGCAACCTCAAGCTCAACCCCCTAGGGTCCCTCAAGCCAACATTCCTCCTCAAATGGCTCACAAAGGAAAGAGACCTATCATGCAACCTCAAGCTAGGAAGCAACCTAGACCGGTTCAACAACGAAGATGGATTGAACCCATTCATCCACAAAGACAAGGACAAGGTATGATTCCTTATTTTACTCCTATATGTCACTTTTGTGGATTTGATGGTCATATTAGACCACATTGCTTTCGATATATAAAAATGTGTAGAACACGAAGCATGATTGAAAAGAGAAAGAATAGAGCCAAGATGCATGTTCCTAGGAATGATAATTTTGATTTGCATGATCCTAGGAATAGTAGAGCACATGTACCAAAGACCACTAAGAAAGCTAAAATTGTTGCTAAGTGGATTAGAAAGAATGAAAATGTTTGCCATGTTGCACAAATAGCCTTGAAGGCAAATTCTTCTAATTTTTGGTATTTGGATAGTGGGTGCTCTAGGCATATGACGGGAAACAAGAGTTTCTTCGAGACTCTTGTTATGGAGGAAGGTGGAAATGTCACTTTTGGTGATGGATCCAAAAGAAATGTAGTAGGGAAAGGAACCATTTCCGTTCCCGGATTACCCTCCTTATCCAATGCTTTATTTATTGATGGCTTGAAAGCCAATTTAATAAGCATTTCACATCTTAGTGATGAAGGATATTCCGTCTTGTTTTCTAAAGATTATTGCTCTATCCTAAAACCCGATGGACAAACCTTGTTGAAGGGCATGAGATCTAGCGACAATTATTATTGTCTTGAAGCTAGTATTGTATCTAATCATGTGTCCATGGATGAGTAAATTGAATTGTGGCATGAAAGACTTGGCCACATGAACTTTAGGGATCTACGGACCCTTGGAAAGTTCAATTGTGTGCGTGGCCTCCCTAAGCTTGGGAAGAAAGCCAATGGTGTTTGTGGACCTTGCCAACAAGGAAAGCAAACTAAAAGCATGCACAAAAAGGGTAAGTATCTCACCACCAAGGAGCCTCTTGAGCTTTTCCACATGGACCTTATGGGTCCCATGCAAACTGAAAGTTTGGGTGGAAAGAGATACATTTTTGTTTGTGTTGATGATTTCTCTAGGTTCACATGGACATATTTTGTTAGAGAAAAATCTGAAACTTTTGATAAGTTTAAAATGCTTTGTAATAAAATACAAAATGAGATGAACTCTAATATTAAAAGCATAAAACGGATTAGAAGTGACCATGGGAGGGAATTTCAGAATGCTACCTTTGAAACCTTTTGTAATGGTTTAGGCATCTCCCATGAGTTTTCGGCTCCTAGGACACCTCAACAAAATGGAGTTGTTGAGAGGAAAAATAGGGTCCTTCAAGAGATGGCCCATGTGATGTTGCTTAGCAACAATGTCCCTAGGAACCTATGGGCCGAAGCCATCAATACGGCTTGTTATATAGGAAATATAGTTTTCCTAAGGCCCGGTACTAGAAACACCTCCTATGAGTTATGGAAAGGCAAGAGGCCAAATGTTAGCTACTTCCACACTTTTGGAAGCAAATGCTACATTTTGAATGACCGTGATCAACTTGGCAAATTCGATGCTAAGAGTGATGAGGGTATTTTTATTGGCTATGCCTTGAATAGTAGAGCCTATAGAGTTTTCAACTTAAAGACTCTAAGTGTTATGGAATCATCCAATGTCGTATTTGATGATACTAGGCTCAAGACAAATGATCATGAGGAGGAGGTTATTTTTAGTGATGTTTCTCCTTTGGAGAATGTTGTGGTGTCTCCTAATGTTGGGACATCTAATGTCAACAATGATGACACACAACCTATTGATAGAGTTCCTCTCTTGGACTCTAAAGAACCCGCTCCATGGGTTAGGAAACTCCATGATAGAAAAGATATCATTGGAGAGGTTAATGAGGGTGTTAGGACTAGACGTCAACTCGCTAATCTTATTAGCTACACATGCTACACCTCTCAAATTGAACCCAAAAAGGTTGAAGAGGCCTTAAATGATGAATTTTGGGTTCTTGCCATGCAAGAAGAGCTAAACCAATTCGAAAGGAATGAGGTTTGGACTCTAGTTCCTAGGCCTAAGACCACTAATGTCATAGGCACTAAATGGATATTTAGGAACAAATCCGATGAGGATGGCAACATAGTGCGGAACAAGGCTAGACTTGTAGCACAAGGGTACTCTCAAATTGAGGGTATCGACTTTGAGGAGACATTTGCTCCCGTTGCCCGTTTAGAGTCTATTAGGCTTCTCTTGTCCATTTCTTGTGTGCACAAGTTCAAATTGCACCAAATGGATGTCAAGAGTGCCTTCCTCAATGGCTTCTTGCAAGAGGAAGTATTTGTTGAACAACCCAAAGGGGTTTGTGAATGCTCACCACCCCAACCATGTCTATCGCCTCAAGAAGGCTCTATTGGGTTGAAACAAGCACCGAGGGCTTGGTATGAGCGCCTCACTCAATTTCTTGTTGACAATGACTACACACGTGGTAGTGTTGACAAGACACTTTTCATCAAAAGAAACAATGATGAGCTTTTCATAGCTCAAATATATGTTGATGATATAGTGTTTGGCTCCACCAACAACACCAAGGTCCAACAATTTGTTGATGTTATGTCTCATGAATTTGAGATGAGTCTTGTTGGTGAGCTTAGTTACTTCCTAGGTTTGCAAATTAGGCAACTAGATGATGGGATTTTCATAACCCAAGCCAAATATGCCAAAAACCTAGTGAAGAAGTTTGGTCTTGAAAAAGCCAAACATTGTGACACTCCTATGAGCACCACTTTGAAGCTAAGCAAGGATGCTAGCGGTAAAAGTGTGGACCAAACCTTATATCGTAGCATGATAGGGAGCTTTCTCTATTTGACCGCAAGTAGGCCCGATATATCATTTAGTGTAGGAGTTTGTGCTAGGTACCAATCCGATCCCAAGGAGTCCCATCTCTCTTCGGTTAAGAGAGTCATTCGCTTTGTGAATGGGACTTCCAACCATGGGATTTGGTACTCATTTGACACTAATCCTACTCTTGTAGGATATAGTGATGCGGATTGGGCAGGAAATTGTGATGATAGGAAGAGGACATCGGGCAGTTGCTTCTTTCTAGGCAAAGACTTGGTGTCTTGGTTTTGCAAGAAGCAAAACATGATTTCCTTGTCCACGGCGGAAGCCGAGTACATAGCCGTTGGAAGTGGATGCACTCAACTCCTATGGATGAAGCAAATGCTAGTAGACTACGGATTCAACCAAGGTACTCTCACTCTCTTTTGTGATAACATGAGTGCTATTAATATTTCCAAGAATCCGGTACAACATTCTAGAACTAAGCATATTGACATCCGCCATCACTTCATTAGAGAGCTTGTTGAAAATAAATGCATAGTACTTGAACATGTAGGTACTAATAATCAACTTGTGGACTTATTTACTAAACCCTTAGATGCTACTCGATTAAAAACTCTTAGTAGATCTATTGGGATATGTCTTGTGGAGTGATGTTCTATGATTGACCCCATATGGGGAACTCAAGCAAAGAGAGCTATTTTGCATTCTTGTATCTTGCAAAAAATTCTAAATAACTTATGCCTCTTCTTTTAATTGTTTGAGTAAGCTTGGTTGCACATATGTATATATGTTTTCATTCAATAAGTGTGAACCTTACTTGTTTACAATCCATGTCATATTTATGTTCAAACATGCATTTTTGGACTAGGAGATGTATATAGGAAGTATGATTTGAATGACCTATGATTATCTCCATGACATGATGATTCTTTAATAACATGCTACTGTCAAATGAAAAAGCATGAAATTCAGATAACATGCTCTCATGAAAAGCATGAATTGATGATTGCATATTCTTAAAATGCAAAACTTGTGTGAAAGCTTATGAGACTCAAAATGAACAAAGGATCTTGTATCCATTCAAAGGAATTTATATTCCAAATGTCTCTCTTTCTTTATTCGTTGACCATGGCTACTATCATACGGATATCTTATCCGGAAAAATCAAAAAGGGTGCAAAGTCGCTCATGCCATGTTTCACTTATAAAGTTGGATATAGTTTCTCTTAAATTGAAATCAATATATTCTATATCCTTGCTTTACTCATGACTTTGGTGAAATTGGTTTGAATTCCTATTAGAAACCTTTGTCATTTGCTTTGCCAAATACCATTGTATTTTGGACTTGAATGCTACATGTCTTGTATGCAAAATCATGTTTGATTCACACATTTTCTCACAAATAAATCTCCTTGTTTCTCTCCAATTAATTGAGATGCATAAAGTGACTTATATTAATTATGCAAATCTTGCATGCTACTATCTCTCGTTGCTATAAGTGACCCGGTTGGGGACTACTCCTTTGCCTATATCATGACCAAAAGGGGGAGTAGTATATGGTAAAGGGAGTTGCAAAATATAGAAGCAATTGTGCATATTGGGGAGAACATTCATTGAGGGGATTGAGGGGGAGTAACCCGTTGAGGGGGAGCATTGCATACACTACATTTTATCATGTTGTGCCTAATTTTTTTTTAAATGCAAATGCTTGTTTTTGTTCTCACTTGATTCATCTCACTTTTTACTTGTATTAGAAATGTTAGAAACTTTCTTTTCAGGGCTTGATTATTCTATAAGAGATTGAAGACTTGATGTTTTATTTTCTTATCTCTTTGTACTATAGAATATCATAGTTATCCCGTTGTTTCTATTTTAATGTGAGGAATCAATGTGAGTGGTGGTTTTGTCACGAAATAGCCAAATGGGGAGATTGTAAGGTTCCCATTTGTTGATTGGCTCATTTCGTGGACAAACCACATGTTGGGGTTCTTTGTAAGGGTAGCCTAGGTATCGGGTTTATTGTTCGCAGCCCTTTGAAGACCTCGTATTGATAAGCACCGAAGGTATATTTCTTTATGCTTACTTGTCTTGAAGAGATAGTTGCACACACTCACAACTCATGCATTTGTTTATTACTTGTATGTTGTGTGTCTTATTTTTGTGCATTAATGTTCATTAACATCTCTTCTTGCATGTTAGTTTGATTGCATCTTGCATATCCAATTGCCTTGTCATGCTTAGACTTAGGATTGCATTTTTGCATTGGGCGCTCCCAAAAGCGCTCTACAGAAGCGTTGTACGAACATCGCCCATTGAGCGCTGTTCAAACCTGATCGATTTAATTCGGTCACTGTTGGGTCGCTGTACAGGCGCTGTACAAAGCGCTCTACGTACAACGCCACTCTGTTTTCCCATGAGAACAGAGTTGGGGCGATGTACAAGCGTTGTACAAGAGGCGCTTTACGTACAGCGCCCAAGGCAAATATGAGGCCAACTTATCAAAACGACCACACCTTGTTTTGGCCCCCTATATATATGCCACTTTGACTTTAGGTCAATAACAAGAGTTCATATTCAGATTTCATACTTAGGATATTTTTCAATGAGAAGAAAAATTTCAAGAACTCATTTTTAATCACTCAAACACTTTTTCATGATCATCAATCATCATCTAGCATCATCTTTGATCATCTAGATGACATCTTGCATGGATTCTTCATCATACTTTGCTTGGTAAGCTTTTCACTAATATCTTACATATTTTGTGTTTCTCTTAACAAGCAATCTCAATTAATTACTTGTATGTTATGTTATATACCTTGAATACAAGTTTGAGATTAGTATGATGTATGTTTGAGAAGTTGTATTGTGATAGCTAATTAGGTTTTGTGCTTAATCTTGATTAGCCGAACTATTTGATTGAACATGTCATTTAGTTTTTAATATCTAGGATTGTTCTAATTGCATATTAATCATCTTAGATAAGCATATAGGGTTTCCCTTGCTCTATGTTGCATTTGAATATTAATATATTCACTTAGGGTTTATTCTCTTCATTGAGAAAGTAAGTCTTGTGTGTAGCTTCCGGGATTAGGTTGCTTAGATCGCAAGCAAATTGGACTAGGTTCACTCATACCGGGATTAGGTAGGTGTGTGATTACTTCCGGGATTAGGTTGTAATCGTTTTACACATTTAGTGGATTCGAGGTTCGAGTGTGGCTTACTTACTAGCCCGTGGTTTTTCCCATGAGGGTTTCCACGTAAAAATCAAGTGTTATTTAATTTCCGCATTTTATACTTGATTTATTGCTTTATCTATTTAGGGGTAATTTCGTAATTTTGACTAACACGAAAAATTGGGTAAAAAGCTTAAAATCTATTCACCCCCCTCTAGATAGTTTTATACACACTGTGCTATAATTTGTTTCAAAGATGATTCTGCCCTGTTAGAATAAGTTAAAATAAGATGGTGCTGTCCTGTTAAATTTTTGATGTATGAGTTTACATTAATCAAATATCTTATCCATAAGATAATTAAAAAAATAATTAATTAATAAAGATTATAATGAGTATGTGGCTAAACAATTAGTAGTATTTATACTTTTATATTAAATACATTAATTAGTTTTACTGTTAATCTTTCAGGATCAGGTGTTAGTTTTCTCTAAATGGATAAGTCTTGGATGTCAAATAGTAGATTGTCTGAGGAGTATAAAGATGGAGTTGATCATTTCCTTAAATTTGCAATAGCCCGTACTAGCAATCCTTAACTCATGAGATGTCCATGTCGATCATGTGGAAATTTAGTTTTCCAAACTTTGGAAGAAATTAGATATCATTTATTTAGCAAAGGAATTGAGCGCAATGTTGCAGAACTATTTTAGAGCACAATGCTATGGAAGTTCTTGTTTCTATTGATGTAGTACTAAATGAAGATGCTCTTTTGCCTATCCTAAGTGAGGATTATGAGCTTTTTTATGTGAAGGATGCCTTGGGTCATCACATAAATTGGCCTAAAGAACTTGTTGTCGAGGATTCTGTTATTGCGGTATGTAAATTTCTTATTGATGTGATTAAACATTCTTATTTTCCTAGTTTAGCTAAAGTGGGGTCGAATTGTAGGGGAGACTTTGTCGAATGGGGTGATGTGTGATTCCCCCTCCCCTTTGTTTTGTCTATGTTCTTGCTAGCCGTTTTCGGTGTTGGGGGCTGCTGTTTGTTACGCCCCTGTTTTCTTGTGGCTTGCTGTTTTCCCCTGGTTTGTTTTCTTGGGTCGCTTGTTGTTTTATGCTTGCGGCCTGGTTCCTGTTGTTTGCCCTTTTCTGGGCTGTGCCTTATCAAAAAAAAAAATTTGGTATAACTAGTGAATGCATTTTTTATATTAATTTATAAGTCAGAAAAAAGGTTGAGGAAACTGAAAATGTTAAGAGGCCTTCTAAATTTTCATTGGGTATTGAAAACTTTGCAAAAAAAACATGGCGGGTTATTGCGCTCGGAGATGTTGTTAGGGTCAATTTTGATGAGGGAATATTTTCCTTAGAATATTACTGCTTTTATTAAACATATTTGATAATCTTTCTTAATGCTAACACGTCATGTTTAAATATGTAGATATCATTGGGTGCTGGCTGTCATTGACTTGTCATTGATGACTGTTTATTATTTAGATCCACTTGGAAAAGACATGGTGGAAGACCTCAAGAAAATTATAATCATGTAAGTGTATTTTTTTTAATATAAACTTGTATTCTATTCCTTTCAAGCTTTTCTAAGATATTTGGATTGTAGTAAGTTGGATTGTGGCTTTTACTGCAGTTATGAATGATTTGAGCCATGTATTTATAAAACTTCATGTACTGCTACCAATAGTATAGAGGAATTATATTTAATTTAGTATTTTTGTTTGGGATATAACTATTATAACTATATTAATATATATTAAACATGTATATATATTATATTATACTATATACATATATTTATATAATTAAATAAAGTACGTATATATCTTCTTTTCAATAACTACTTTATATTAATGTATTGAATAGATTTACACAGTGGTTTTCAAATGTTTCAAGCTCAAGCCAAAACTCAACCTTCAAGAAAGAATCTCAAATGGAGTTATGTTAATGTGAGGTTCACTAGTTGTATGTTACCACACGATGAATATAATTAATTAAAAAAATTATTTATGATATTTATTTTATCATTGCAGGCACCCATCCAACTTGGCAATGTAGAATGTGGATATTATGTCATGAGGTACATGAAAGAAATAATTGTGAATCATGACGTTATTTGTGAAAAGATGAGATAATTATCTTTTTTTTTGTTGGTTTTTATCAATTTGATAATTAGATTGAACTTAATTTTCTTTTCGATTTTGTTGTTCTTTGTAAAATTTTATTAGTTTAATGGTAAGAACATATATAGCCAAGATGAGATAGATGAAATATGTTTCGAGTGGACAGAGAATATTAGTTCATTAATTTAATATGAGGTATTTTTTTATTATCAGTTTTTTATTAATATGAGATTTGTTTTTGTGCTAATTATGTTTCAATTGACATATAAATTATATATATATATAGTTGTTTAGTTTTTTTATATTTATTTAAAAAAAATGATTTGTTGCAACTTATTTTGTTTTATTTGCATGTTGGTTGTTGGAGATGTAGGTAAATTGAAATGCTGAATTCCCATTGCGATAGTGTGAAGTCTCTGTTTGTGGTTCCAAGTGACGACAATACTTTATATATAGGGTCATTCAAATATGTTATTAACTTCTAAGTTATTATCAGATATTTTAAACATGTTGAATTTTTTAGGATGTTTGGGTTTTTTGTTTATTTTAAAACTTGGTGTTTCAGTTTTAAGTTTCGAATTTATTGTAAACATGCTTTTCTTATTTAATATTAGATAATTTTATGAAAGTCTATTTTTTAATGTTTAATTTTTTCGCATATCTGAATAATAAATCATTTATCAATAAATTGTATGAATAAATTATTGGCAAAATGAAATTATTTGCGAATAGAAATTTGGATATGAATTAATTTTATTTTTTCAAAATGTTACTTATGGCATCATAAAATTGTTATAAATTAATGATATTTACGAAACTGTGTTAAACACATGACATAAAAATACTATAATGTATTATTGACAAGTAACAACTATTATATCTACATATCGATTATGTAATATCATCTTGTCTTTATGGTATTTGGAAGTCATTTGCCAATGTTGGTTTTATGTCATCATGAATTAATAATGTTTGTAAATCCGTCGATAATATATCATGGACAAATATTGTTATTGATTTATGACGGTTTTTAATAACTGTGATAAAATTAAAAACCGTGATAAACTTTTTATTACACTACCTCTAACAACGCATATAAAACTGTCATTAAAACCTTTTCATGACAATTAAAAACCATCATATAAAGCATTTTTCCTTGTAGTGAGACAAGTCTTCTTGCTTGGCTATCCGAGTCATCATGACTCTAACCAAGATTTCATGCTTTTTACAAGGACTTCCTAGTGTGATCATGTGAATGCAAATGATGCAAACAACCAATTCAACATAGAACATGTGATCAATACATTCCATGGTACAACTAGACCTAAACATGTGATAACACAAGTAATAAAAGTCTAGATGCAAAAACAAGAATAAAATCTAGAGCATGTGTAAACACCAAACACATAAAGCTCATACTCTCATTCACACATACAACACTTGAACAATCCATATTCATGAAGTACAAGTTCAAGATGCTATAAACATACAATAACATGCTAGAACCATGAAATCAAATCAATCAATATTCTAGCCAAAGATTTATAGCAAGGATTAAAAGATAAATCACTTAAACCCTAGATAGCTCTAAAAACACATACAAATACAATAATCCTAGATTTCATCAATCAAAGGATCAAAACACATATCAAGGTTATTTATCACAAAATTGATTCAATCAAGTCACAAACAACCTAAGATATCAACCTAATCACAATACAACTCACAATCATATGAAAAACCTAGAATCAAAGAAACTAGTTCACAAATGTCTCTAAATAGACTTTTGATTAGGATTGATTGTGAAGCTATCTTTCTCAATAGAATTCACCAAACATACAAGTATATATAGAAGAAGAAACCCCAAGCAAATTGAAGGTTATAAAAGAATAAATCCCAAGGATATGACCAATACCTTGGATTCACGAGCTGGTTCGGTTTTCTGTGTGGAACTACTAGAAAAATCAATCAAACAGCTGCCAAACCACTTGGAAAAGGTAGAGGACTAGATTACAAACAATCTACAACTTGAATCACTCAATTCCGACTTCGTATGAGAAAGTTATGGTGTTTGGAAAGTGAGAAAATTAGAGAGGAAAAATCTGACGGGATTTGCAACTTTTCTTCTTGAAAATGAAATGGAGGGAATTTGGGAATTTAAAAGGAATGAGAGAGAAGAGAGATTTTGGCCAACCAAAATGAGCCACATCAGCTCAGGCCCGTTTGGGGTGCGAGGCCACATGGGACCAGAGAGCTGGTCTGGCCGTGGCCCTCACGGTCTCCACACGGGGTGGCCTAGCTTGGCCACTTGGCCACTTGGCCTCGCTAGCTCTCCCACGCACCTCTCGCGTTCTTCAGCCGTATTCGGGCCTCCGAACTCCGAATTCGAATCCATTTTTAGATTACGAACCGTGACTCCCTCACGCACAACAAAGACTATGAAACTTTGACAAAGGGTTGAGAATTCATCTCGGAAAGTGACGACAAACACAACTCAACGAATGAGAACGAAAAGTAGCGTAGATACATCGTTTGGACTCGAAACTAAGTGAATGAGTAACCGAAACGACTGGAACTCAATAAGGAATCATAATAGAACATATTCAAGTCCAAATACAAAAATACGGAAACATTCAAACACAAAGACACACACATATGCTATTTCCTAGACATAGTCCTAGAACATGCAACAAGCAAAGATTATCAAGATAGTATAAATGCATGAGCATACATTTTCAAGTGTGTGAAAGTGATACGTAAATGATGTTTAACCATGAAGGAACACACAAGAATGCTATGTGTGTGTGTGTGCCTAGCCTTGTAAGAGATATGAGGTCTTATATATACCTTTGTAGATCGATGAAGCACATATCTCTTTGAAGCCGGCATCTTGCAAGAATTGTGCCCAAGACTTTCTTTGTCTTCTTGAATCTTCAACATTAGGACCACTAAACATTACAAGATAAACACATTTTGATATGGAATACATGCTAACACAAACCAAAAACCTATCAATCTCCCCCTTTGGCAAATTCCATGTCAAAACCCCTAAACATATACTAAAACAATTACAAAGAAAATTTGGTCACAATGAGTACAATGAGTTACATATATAGACACAAATTAAAAACAACAAGTCTTGAACTTCATCTTGGTCTTCTCTTGATATCACCTAAAATAAACTTGAAAGCACAAGAATATCCAAGAGACAACACATATGGCAATATACAATCTTAGGCAAGAAAATAAAAACATTTAAGTTCAAATGGATCATGTATGCTCCCCCTTAATACATACTATCCAACAAAGTGTTCTAAGCCAAGATTCACAAAAAAAATATTACATGCCATAAAGTTCAAACTTGATACCAATAAAATGAAATAAAAATGAAATAAAAATGAGACAAAGCATACTAGATATCTCCCATATTTCTCCCCCTTTTTGACAAGATATGAAGCCAAAGGGAAAGAGTAAGAAAATATACTTCAAGAGACTCTCTAGCCACTTGTGCCACCAAGGAAAGTAGTGCGGTGTGATGATCTCACATAGTGCTTTGTTGTAGTTGTTTTTCCTTCCAATTCTTTGATCCTCTCATCTTGTACAACAATCTTAGCACTAAGATCTTCAATCTTCCTTTGTGACGCCTCAATCATTCTTCGTGACTCTTCAACCTCATTCTTCAATTGCATAGCCCAACTAGGAAGAATAGGTGAGCAAGAAATATGGCTTGAATCAAGAGATTCACCAAATACCCTAAAAGTATCACAAGGCTTTCCCTTTTCCTTGTATGACATGGTTGTCACACGTTTCTCACTTAACTTCTCTAAGGGAGGAAGAATCACATCATCATCAAAATTCTTTAACCCTCTAGCTAAACACAATTGAGTAATAAATCCCAGAAATGCTAACTTCTTATCCAAACGACTTAAGCGAGCCGCAATCTCAATATTTTCAACAAGCAATTCACCAAGATTTATAGGTTTGTTAGTCACTAAGGCATACACAATCTTGATCTTATCTCTATTAAGCTCGAAAGCATTAGTAGAAACAACAAGATTGGAGCAAACGAATAAATTCCAAAAAGCACTTACTTTGGTTAACTCGCCTTGCCTAATAAAAGCACGTTTCCCCCACACAAAATTAACATCATCACAAAGAGTTTTACCCATTAAATCAAGGTTTTCCAAGACATCAGCATCAAGGAAATCCGACTCAATATCTTCGGGCAAACCTAGAAATTCATTCAACTTCCAAGCACAAACTCTAAAGACAACATCTCTCATGTCCATAACTGCATCCTCAACGGTGGTACTAGATTGATACACATGATAAAATTCCCTAACCATTGTCTCATTAACAATTCCTATCATGTCAATCCAAGTATTCCATTTTTTTTTCATAATAACCTTATGAACATAAGGGTCAATACAAGAGTTCAAGTCAATACCTCTTTCTTGAATAATCTTTTTACTTCCAAAAATTCCCAAACTTTTCATCTTGCTAGCTTTGGAAACCTTTGACGAAGAAGAAGACTTTAATTTGTCAATAGGATTTGAAGGATTAGAAACAACAACTTTCTTAGCCTTTCCCATGACCTTGTATCACACAAACACTAAAAACAAAATGAGTGGAAACATAGAAACAAGTTAGTGACCAATAAACATATACAAAGGCAAAAACACTGTTTTCAACAAATCATCATGCATATAAGAATTTATCATAGCATCACCACGATTCATCAAAAATAAAAATAATGCCAACAAACAACAATTTTGAAGAATCATGTAAACAAATCATACAAGAGAACAAAACATAGCATATAATGCTCCCCCTTGATAAATGCCCCATCTAGCATCTAGATAGACAATTGTTCACATGTATCGCCACACATTCACATCACAAGCAATTTCAATAGATTTTTCAAATAAGCTTCATAAATCAATGAGAGTTACACTAAGATTTTCAATCACTCTCATATATCTTCTAGAATTGCTAAAGTATCAATATACCAAATAAGCAAATGTGAGTGTGTGAAGATTTTGCTTCAAGTATATAAAAGGAAGTATTTTGAAAATCAAACATGCAAACATTTTCAACATCTATTCATCTCAAGTCTTTTCGTAGAAAGGTCAAACCGATCATCATTCAAAATTTTGCTTTTAAAAAGAATAGATCTTAATATTTGAGTGAAGTGTGTGCATGTGGCTTGTCAATCCATTTCTATTTGACAACCCGAGCTAATTTGATTTTTTCAATTATACTCTAAAAGCCTTTTTGTTTTGTTTTAGGCTTGAATCAAAGATTTTTCTTTTTATAATTCATTTCAACACTTCTTTGACTTTTAACAAACATAAACATATACGCCTCATGGCAGCTTTCACTCATCACAATGGTGTAGCCCTTTCCTTTATTGGGCGGCTTCATAACCAAGGTGTGTAGCCCTTTCCATGAGGGTGCCCATTGAGTTCTATGTTGCCGAAGCAAATGGATACCGACCATTGGTCATTTTTAAACGTACTAGTCCTTAGGACTTCAAGTTGTATCCATATTTACATTAATCAAACTCAACACACTTAACCAAACATATAAGAGAAGCAAAGTGCATTTTAGAAACCAAGTTTTTTATGGCTTAAAAGCACATGATCAAAAAGCAAGTAAAGAGACTTACTTAAGATCTCTACTTCTCAAGAGAGTAGCTTTCAATGAATATGAAGCATATTTTTCAAAAACTTGCCACTCAACAATCATACAAACAAATACACACATCATGATTAAGATCAATGTGAACAATTATCACCAAAAGACCTTAGACTAGCAAATGTCAACGAGAACCATATAAACAATATATTAGTTCTCAAGTATGACATGCTTCATGAAGTGATACCAACAATGAGTTAAGAGATGAAATAATAGATAAGTAAGCAATGTGATATTAGAGATACCTTCGCAAGCTATTTTCATCAAATGTAAGGCCTTCACCCTTTTTATGAGTCCTCTTGGCTTGTAAGTCCTCATGACTACAAGTTATAGGTGTGTTGAATCCAAGAGACTAAAGACTATGCATTTCAACTCAAACAAACAAAAATGACTTTCTCTAAAAGTCTTAACATGATTGTAACCATATAGACTCCATAAAACAACTTCTCAAAAGTTAATCAACGGATTTCTACTATCATAACAAACAATGTGAGATAGCTAAGTTCATGTTAGGTTGTAGAGATACAAAGCAAACAAGCTAAGTTTCTTAACAACAAAACACTAATCTTAAAGCTAACACACATGTGCAACTTACACTATTGGTAAGAGCACTCACCCTTGACAAATTGTCTTGGGTGGACCTATACAAACATTATCAAGATTCTCTTTAACAACAATGTTGAATCTAGAGTAAAGTTCTTGCACAACTTGATTAACAATAATATCATTAAAACTCTTCTTGTCAACATTGTTAGCAACACATGCATTGTCAAATTTTGAAGGATATGCATTCTTCACCTTCCGGACATTCTTAACATGCGTTGAGATGTTGTCATGCTTTCCATATTCAAAAGCTTTAGCATGCATAAAATGAGGTTTAATCTCTCTATTCCTAGATGCATTTTCTAACTTGGAATATTCAATGAATTTGTAGCACTTGGGTTTGATATGACCTATAGTATTGCAAAAATGACATATGGGAACAAAATGAGAGATTTTACCATCCGGAGTTGAAGAAACACAAATGGGAGTTTCAAGGGGTACCTTATTCTTCAACTTGTTCTTCTTCTTGGAACGTCTCTTCTTAGGAGTTTTCTCTTCAATAATGACTTCACTTGTAGGAAATGATGCTTCTATGAGCTTCTCCTCAACCACCGCGTCACTTGAGCTTCCTAAGGACAAGTTAGAGATGATCCCATCCTTTTCAAGAACAATACCCTCAACTTCACTAAGCTTCTTTGCAAGAGCATTCTTTTCACCCAAGAGCCTCTGAGTTGTAGAAACAAATTCATCCACTTGTATCTTGATCAAATCATCCTTTCCATCAACCTCTCTTAAGGCTATCTTCAACTTCTCCTCAAGAAACTTCACCTTAGCCAAAAGATCAATGTAGGTTGGATTATTATTTAAACACTCTTGATGACTTAGATCAATCTTCTTATCCAACGACTCTTGATTCACATCCTTTAGAGTAGAGTGAGAAGCCATGAATGCAACAAAGTTGCTCACTAGCTCTTCTTCACTAGAAGACTCATCACTTGAGCTTTCCTCATCACTAGAGTCATCATATTCACTCCATGTAGCCGCCATAGCTTTTCCCTTTTTGTCCTTCTTAGAATCACCACTAGGACAATCTGAAGCATAATGTCCAAACTTCTTATAATTAAAGCATTGAACCTTTCTATTGCTTTTAGCATGGCCACTCCTCTCATGAGGTAGAGTAAAGGACTTCTTAACTTCCTTATCTCTTGAGTACTTGCCACTTGGCTTGGCACCTTTCCTCATGAACTTCCTAAACTTCCTAACCAATAAAGCCATCTCCTCATCATCATCGCTACTACTAGCTTCCTTGACAACCTTGAGAGCTAAACCCTTGTTCTTAGCCTTAGGTTTCATGCATGCCTCAAAGGTTTGAAGATATCCTAGCAACTCATCTAAGCTCATGACGTCAACGTCTTTGCTCTCTTCAATAGCGGTAACCTTGGCTTTGAACCTCTTTGGAAGTGATCTAAGAATCTTCCAATTTAGCCTCTCACCGGAGATAGGAGTACCAAGAGCTTGGCATTGGTTGGCAATGTCTAGTAGCTTGTCTTGGAAGTCAACAAACTTGTCTTCCTCACCCATTTGCAAAACCTTAAATTGGGAAGTGAGCAATTGAAGACAAGACTTCTTCACCACTTTAATCCCCTCATTGGTGACTTGGAGAGCTTCACATGCCTCCTTTGCGGTTTCTAGGTATTGAATGTAGGAAAATTGCCTACTATCAACACCTCTGAAAATAGCATTCACCGCCCGATGATGCCATTTTGCTAACTCGAACTCATTTGTAGACCACTCACTCCTAGGCTTGGAAACAGTCACTCCATTCTCACTCTTATTGAGAGCAAGGTAACCTTCTTCCACGGTCATCCAAGCTCTCTCATCAATAGAGCGAATGTAAGCCTTCATCCTCAATTTCCAAAACCTATAGTTGTGACCCTTGAGAAGAGGAGGCCTAGAATTTAAAGCCCCTTCGGTCATCACGTCATCTTGGAAAACCATTCTTGCAAAAACCTAAGCAATCCACACGTAAGTATAAACCAGATCTCGTCGAGTGCCGCCCGACGACCCGCTATGATACCAATTGAAAGTATACAAACGTAGTTAAATTCCTTAAGGCATACCTAGAAGGGGGGTGAATAGGTTTTTAAGCCTTTTTTCAATCCCTTGAACAAACTTTTGTTTGTCCCTCAAGGTAGCCTTACACACAACAAATAAACCAAGAAAGACATACATAGACAATATGTGAATGCAATCATGTAGATAAAGTCTATGTATATCATCTAGTTGTATGAGGTATAAGAACAAATAAACTCAACAACAAAAAATACATGTATTTCAATAGATGTTCAACGAGTTACAAGAGTGATCAAATATCACTATACAAAATTACAATATACAAAAGAATCATATATACAAAAATGATCAAAAGAATAAATCCACAAATCACACTTTACAAAATGTTGCTCCACTATGCATCACAAGTGAATAATATGAAACAAGATAATAACATACACAAATAAAGTATAAGAGATAGAGATAGGAAGAATTAACACAAGAGATTTTTTAACGTGGTAAAACCTCTAAGGAGGAAACATCCACGGGTTGAACTACAACCATTGGATACTATATATATTGGATGATAAAAATAGAGAATCCACAAAGTGACCAATCTTTAGCTCACCCAACCTAGTGGAGTCTAAGTCTACCCAACCCTATTGGAAAGTATGAGATCCCTCAATGATGCGAAACCACCATATATTGGACAACACACAAAACCAACATTGATGGAAGATTAGAAATTCCTTAAGAGTGCATACACCTCCCGTGTACCCCACTCTTTTGGAGTCTATGTCTAACCATACGCCTAGGCCTACCAATATAATAGCCAACTCCCTATCCAATGCACTCATGCCTCTAGGGAGCCTCCCATGCATGATTATCCGAGTCCTCCCGACTCTAGCCATGACTTCTTGCTTGCCTATCCGAGTCCTCCCGACTCTAGACAAGTCTTCTTGTTTGACTATCCGAGTCATCCCGACTCTAACCAAGACTTCATGCCTTTTACAAGGACTTCCTAGTGTGATCATGTGAATGCAAAAGATGCAAACAACCAATTCAACATAGAACATGTGATCAATAAATTCCATGGTACAACTAGACCTAAACATGTGATAACACAAGTAATAAAAGTCTAGATGCAAAAACAAGAATAAAATCTAGAGCATGTGTAAACACCAAACACATAAAGCTCATAGTCTCATTCACACATACAACACTTGAACAATCCATATTCATGAAGTGCAAGTTCAAGCTGCTATAAACGTACAATAAAATGCTAGAATCATGAAATCAAATCAATCAATATTCTAGCCAAAGATTTAGAGCAAGGATTAAAAGATAAATCACTTAAACCCTAGATAGCTCTAAAAACACATACAAATACAGTAATCCTAGATTTCATCAATCAAAGGATCAAAACACATATCAAGGTTATTTATCACAAAATTGATTCAATCAAGTCACAAACAACCTAAGATATCAACCTAATCACAATACAACTCACAATCATGTGAAAAACCTAGAATCAAAGAAACTAGTTCACAAATGTCTCTAAATAGACTTTTGATTAGGATTGATTGTGAAGCTATCTTTCTCAATAGCATTCACCAAACATACAAGTATATGTAGAAGAAGAAACCCCAAGCAAATTGAAGGTTATAAAAGAAGAAATCCCAAGGATATGACCAATACCTTGGATTCACGAGCTGGTTCGGTTTTCTTTTTGGAACCACCAGAAACATCGATCAAACAGCTGCCAAACCACTTATAAAAGGTAGAGGACTCGATTACAAACAATCTCCAACTTGAATCACTCAATTCCGACTTCGTATGAGAAAGTTATGGTGTTTGGAAGGTGAGAGAATTGGAGAGGAAAAATCTGACGGGATTTGCAACTTTTCTTCTTGAAAATGAAATGGAGGGAATTTGGGAATTTAAAAGGAAGGAGAGAGAAGAGAGATTTTGGCCAACCAAAATGAGCCACATCAGCTCAGGCCCATGTGGGGGGCGTGTGGGCCACACGGGACCAGAGACCTGGTCTGGCCGTGGCCCCCACGGCCTCCACACGGGGTGGCCTAGCTTGGCCACTTGGCCTCGCTAGCTCTCCCGCGCACCTCTCGCGTTCTTCGGCTGTATTCGGGCCTCCGAACTCCGAATTCAAATTTGTTTTTAGATTACGAACCATGACTCCCTCATGCATAACAAAGACTATAAAACGTTGACAAAAGGTTGAGAATTCATCTCGGAAAGTGACGACGAACACAACTCAACGAATGAGAACGAAAGGTAGCGTAGCTACATCGTTTGGACTCGAAACTAAGTGAATGAGTAACCGAAACGATCGTAACTTAATAAAGAATCATAATATAACATATTCAAGTCAAAATACAAAAATACGGAAACATTCAAACACAAAGACGCACACATATGCTATTTCCTAGACATAGTCCTAAAACTTGCAACAAGCAAAGATTGTCAAGATAGTATAAATGCATGAGCATACATTTTCAAGTGTGTGAAAGTGATATATAAATGATGTTTAACCATGAAGGAACACACAAGAATTCTATGTGTGTATGTGCCTAGCCTTGTAAGAGATATGAGGTCTTATATATACCTTTGTATATTAATGAAGCACATATCTCTTTGAAGCCGGCATCTTGCAAGAATTGTGGCCAAGACTTTCTTTGTCTTCTTGAATCTTCAACATCAGGACAACTAAACATTACAAGATAAACACGTTTTGATATGGAATACATGCCAACACAAACAAAAAACCTAACACATAGACTCCAATAGGAAGTAGATCAAGGTTGGTCACTTTTGAAGAATTTATAATCTGTCATACAATATATATAGTACCCAATGGTTGTAGTTTAACCCATGGATGTTTCCTCCTTGGAGGTTTTTCCACGTTAAAAAATCTTATGTGTCAATTCTTTATGTCTCTCTATTTTATATTTGTATATGTGTATGTTTTAATCCTCTAGTACAATCTTCACTTGTGATGCATTTGGAAACAAGATTTTGTAAAGTGTGATTTGTAAGCAAATTTATTTTGATCATAATTGTAAATTTAATTCTTTTATTCACTGATTCTTTTGTATAGTTGTTGTAAGGTTTCCTTTTCTTTGATTGGCTTATTTCGTAGACAAACCACAATTGGGGTTTTTGTAAGGGTAGATTAGGCTCTCAAGATCTCAAGAGGAGAAGCACCAAAGGTATATTTCTTGTGCTTGCTTTGCTTTGCTTTGAAGAGATGTAGCTGCACACACACACAACACTTGCATAATTCTTCTTGAATGTTGTGGTTATATTGTGTGTGCATTATTGATTATTTATTCTCTCTTCTTGCATGTGTTTATTTGCATCTTGTGATTAATGTCATATCATGTTAGGCTTAGGATGCATTTCTTTTGACCCTTGCACAATTGCATGTGTTTTCTATGAGAGGTGTCGCTGAGAAGGCTCTGCCCTTCTCTACCGCGGTTGCCGCTGTCATGAGCGTACCGCGGCACTCAAGCGACAGAGATGTATTATCTCTGCCGCGGTACCTGTCGCGGTTGGATAACCACGGCACTCAAGCGACAGAGATGTACTGTCTCTGCCGCAGTGCATCTGCCGCGGTCTGACCAACCCGACAGTCGAGCCACAGTAATAATTTTGCTATGCCGCGGTTATAGTGCCACGGTTGATCAACCGCGGCAGTCGTGACCGCAGTAGTACGACAGCGATAAGCTAAAATGTTTTATTCAAAACGGCACCACTTTACTTGGATCTCATATATATATGTGGCTATCATCCTAGGTCGTTTTTCAAGAGTTCAAGAGTTCAAGAGCCATTTTTTACTTAGCATATTTTTCCAAGAGAAAAATTTCACCAATAACTCACATTTCTTTACTCAAACATCATTCCATGACCATCAAACATCATCTAGCATCTTTCTTGATCATCTAGATATCTTTTTCCATGGATTTTTCATCTCACTTTGCTTGGTAAGTTTTTCACTTATATCTTACATATTTTGTGTCTTTCTTCCCAAGCAATCTCTTTTATTACTTGTATGTCATTGATATATATCTTAGATACAAGTTAGAGATTAGTGTTTTGAATGTTTGAGAGTTGTATTGTGATAGCTTGCTAGGTTTTCATTATCCTTGATTAGCTAAGCTATTTGCCATGTCATTTAGCTCTTGATATCTAGGATTGCATTTCTTGATATATCATAATCCTAGATAAGCATATAGGGTTACCTAGCTCTTGTTGCATTTTTGAGTATTTCATATATTCACTTAGGTTGTAACTCTCTTCATTGAGAAGTAAGTCTTGTGTAGTTTCCGGGATTAGGTTGCGTAAATCACAAGCAATTGGACTAGGTTCGCTTATATCGGGATTAGGTAGGTGTGTGATTACTTCTGGGATTAGGTTGTAATCGGTTACATATTTAATGGATTCGAGGTTCGAGTGTGGCTTACTTACCAGCCCGTGGTTTTTCCCGTGAGGGTTTCCACGTAAATATAATTTCCGCACCATATTACACTTGCTATATTTTATTGACTATTAGGGGTTTTTTTGTAATCTTGACCTTACACGAAAATTGGGTAAATTTAATTAAAATCTATTCACCCCCCCTCTAGATAATATATTACACACCGTTAATTTGTTTCAGTTGTAATTTGATTAATACTTGTAACATATTGAACACTATTATTAATACAAGTTGTTAACCGCCAAAAATGGTAGAGGTCCAAAGAAGAATTTTCCATCCACACAAGAAAATATTTGAGGTTGAAAGACATCACAGAAGAACATCCCAGTACCCCACCGCTAAATTGACCGGGTACATCTTCTGCCAATCCATATCAAGATCAAGGGCTCCTAGACCTCAAGATACCAGGTGTTAGGATTATGCTCAATAGCAATAGTGTAATATTGTAATTGACAATCTTATCATATTAATAAAGTGATTTTTGTGTTAACAAAATCTTATAGCATTTATAATTATAATTGTCAAAGTAAATAATCATAAGGTCAAAAGACTATGAGAAAAGAAGAATTGTTCGTACATCTAGATATGTATGAGGTAGACACAATTCTTTAGTTAGTCTTGAATAATGTTCATAACTTAAGTTAAAGGTTGGGCACCTTTATCTTGTTAAAGTTGTAGAATTCTTTTGCTAGCATTTGAGTGGGATCAAATGTGTTATGATAAGTCTAAAATCATCGGAGGGTCTTCGAGTAAAAGAATCTAGTGCACTGGGTGCATTGAACAGGATCACAATGAAATATTTTATCTAGAACCGTCAGTAGATAAAAGTTTTTTCATTATCAGGACAATCAGAGAGTCTATCTTAATCCTGAGATAAATGATGGACTTATGGTTACAAGTGTTATCATTTGAGCTATCATTGAGTACAATTATATAGCATACTATCCTCGATAGTTTGGTGGTATTCATTTGCTAATCGATAGAGGACTTCATTTAAAGATATGGACATCGTGGCTCCATTTATTAAATATGAGTAGAATATCATCATATGGATGTTTTGAGGTAATGGATATTAAATCTTAATGTTGAGTTTTCAATAGTGACTATTGAAAGATGACTTCTGGACAAGTCATAATATATATCCAAGTTTAAATTGTGGTCATATGAATAAAAATGGTAACTTGGAGAGCTATAGGCGGTCTATGAGCTCTTGGCGATTACTGATATTCTTCATGAGGATTCACTATCTCCAATAAGATTGTCTAGGGTATGAATAAGAATCATTTACTTATTCTATCTTTATTTAAGAGTGCAATTTCGGTTCTTTAGTGGAATGAACTAAAATTAATAGATTGACCCTAAGTGAATCATTTGTTGATTGAGATTGGGTTATGTCTATTGAAGCTTAAATTTAGATAAGCCCGCCAAGATCCCCAATCCACACGGACTTGCATGGATCACTTGATATATTCTATCGGACTAATTATGGGTCCATCTAGAATTGTATTAAGGCATGTGGGCTTGTTTCTTTTAGTAATAATGGGCCTAGTTCACATGTGGGCCTTTTAATTAAAGGTCCAATGGATTTAATAAAATGAAAAAAATAATATTTGGGTCTATCTTTGTGTATGGGCAGCAAGACATAACAAATAGCCTAATATATTATTTTATTTTATTATTTGATTAAATGAAAATTAATTAATTGATTGATTAATTATTTAATTAAGAATCAAAATCTTTTTCTGACTAGGAAATATGAAATATGTTTCTTAGTGTTATACTATTGGTATTAGTATAATAAATATAAAAGACTTTATTTGGTAAGTAGATAAATAAGTGATTTATTTATCTAGTCAAATAAGGAAGTCTTTTATATAGTCATAATTGAATAATACACTAAAGAGTTGGATTAGGGTTTGGATTCTAAAGAATGATATGAGTATGGGTGAAACACAAATCCTCTAATAGTGAGGATTTCGGCCACCTACAAGGCTCCTCATCATAGAATGCGGCAACCCTAGTTATTTTAGGGTAAGGAATTCGGCCACCCTATATATGGGAAGAGATAAAATTCGGCCACCCTAGTAGTTGCTTTGCTTGAGAATTATTTTTCTTTTGCTTGACAATAGGGTGAGAATTCGGCCAAGAGGAAAAGTGAGAAGAGATCATTCTTATTTCGATAGTGCACTAGTAGCTTTTTCATCAAAAGGCTTTGTGCACAATTTCGAATAAGGTTCACGGGAATTTCGATCTAAGGATTGTGAATTCAAAAGTGACCGGAACGTTCTTTATAATCTCTTGGAACTTATGGTGACTAACGAAAAAGAAAAAGCTTTTGTTATCCATCCTTAGGTACATAATTCAAAGAGAAGGGAGACCACGCTCCTAGGTGATTCACGTTCGTGATTGGATTGGAAGATCTTGCGGATTACCATTGACGCAACGTCAATCGGATCACGCGACAAAGGTACGATACTTTTAATCATATATGTTAATTAATTAAAGGGTTAAGGTTCAACTTATAGAAAAATTTTAAAACATACTAAAACCTATTTTAGTCTCGCTTCGGCTGCGTGCATGGCTGTTTACCCACACCAGCAAACACAGAAGCAAAGTTCCTAAAGACTTCGCTACTACAAAATCCTAGTACCCCGCTACCGCACCAACCCAGTATCCCGATACCCCAAAAAACTGATACCGTGGTCCAGTAGGAGGTGGGATGCCTATGTACCGCGATCCCTCCTAGAGCCAGCCTACCAAGTAGTAAGAGCATCAGAATAGCAGATTATCAAGGTAAGACCAAATTCACCGAGATCAAGCTACAAAGGAAGACAGTATACGACGACGTTTGTTTAACGAAGAGAACACCTTTTTCCCGCCACTTAGGAGTTCTGTTAACAGAAAATTGTCACTAGGGTGAAACTCCAACTAACAACTTTCAAAGGACCCCGATCGTAATTGAAACAAATTATAGCACGGTGTGTATAAAACTATCTAGAGAGGGGGAGGGGGGGGGGGGGGGGGGGGGGGGGGGGGGGGGGGGTGAATAGATTTTAAGCTTATTACCCAATTTTTCGTGTTCAGTCAAAATTACGAAATTACCCCTAAATAGTTAAAGCAATAAATTAAGTATAAAATGCAGAAATTAAATAACACTTGATTTTTACGTGGAAACCCTCATGGGAAAAACCACGGGCTAGTAAGTAAGCCACACTCGAACCTCGAATCCACTAAATGTGTAAAACGATTACAACCTAATCCCGGAAGTAATCACACACCTACCTAATCCCGGTATAAGTGAACATAGTCTGATTGCTTGTGAATTAAGCAACCTAATCCCGGTCACAACACAAGACTTAATTCTCTAAAAAGAGATTAACACCCTAAGTGAATATATGAATATTCGAATGCAATCATAGAGCAAGGGAAACCCTATATGCTTATCTAAGATGATGAATTTGCAATTAAAAACAATCCTATATATTAAAGCTAAATGACATGTCAATTAGCTTAGATAATCATAGATTATAGAAACCTAGATATCTATCACAAAAAACAACACTCAATCAAATCAACACAACAATCTCTATCTTGAATATTAGAATTTAATCTAAGAACAATCAAGTAATAAAAGAGATACCATAATAAATTAAACACTAATTATGTATGATAGTAGTGAAAAACTTACCAAAGCAAGTGTGATGATGAAAAACCCATGCAAGCAAGCATCCTAGATATGATAGAGAATGCTAGATGAACTTTAATGCAAATGGATTTTGGTTTGAGTGTTTAATGAGTAAACTTGGTTGCTTTCTTTCTTAAAAATCTCTCTTTTTAAAGTAGGGTTCTTGATGATTAAAGAGTCACATTCAGAACAAGAGAAAGTGATGTATTTATAGGCATGAAAAACAGAGCATGTGAAAAGACAAGTTTGCCCCTGAAATGCACAGATCGGCGGTTTCGATCGGCGTTTTCACCGAATTGGACCCGAGAAGAACAGGGGACCAACGGCGGTTTCATTCGGCGGTTTCGTGACCGCCGATCTAATCGCCGAATCAAACCCGAGATAAAAAAATCAATCAGGTATGAACGACTGTTTCATTCGGCGGTTTCATGACCGCTGATTCAACCGCCGAATTAGACCGAGAGATAAAATCAATCAGGTCTTGAACGTCGGTTTCAAACGGCAGTTTTGAACGGCGGTCGTTACCGTCGATCATAATCGCAGAATTGCTCCAGACACTTCTGGAAGCAAACGGCGGTTTCATTTAGCGGTCAAGCCGCCGATCATAACAGCCGATCACCAACAAAGGTGAAAACTAAGGAGAAGCCAAAGGCATTCTCCGTAGGCTGTCCTCGCGCTAAACCAAGCACATTCTAGTGCATGCGCAGACGTTTCCGAAAACTATCGGGAAACAAATTACAAGACAACAAGACACAATTACACACAACAAAATATAACAAATAAGTGCAACTGTGAAATGTGACAAGTGAAGAGAATGCACACATATGCAATGTATGTTAAGTGTGTGTGTGCAACTAATCTCTTTAAAGAAAAGTAAGCACATAGAAATTTACCTTCGGTGCTTATTAAGACGAGGTCTTCAAAGGGCTTGAGCAATAACAACAACACCTAAGCTACCTTTACAAAGAACCCCAACATGTGGTTTGTCTACGAAATGAGCCAATCAACAAATGGGAACCTTACAGTAATAGACCACGGTCCAGAGGGGTATCACGTAGTTCGATACCTGTGCAATCTTAGGAGACAAGCTAGATGAAATAATGGTTAAATGCGAAGGGAAATCAATGTATTATATTGTATCTTGATCCTTGGTCTTGGTCCTTGGTCGTGGTTCCCGATCCTGGTAGACAGTCCTAGTCGTGGAACTTAGTCCTGGTACCCCGTACCCCGTACCACATACCCAGTACCACATACCCTATACCCCGTACCACGTACCACGTACCCCGTACCCCGCACCCTGCACCCCGTACCCTATACCTCATACCACGTACCCCGTACCCAGTACCCCGTACCCCGTACCCAGTACCCCGTACCCCGTACCCCGTACCACGTACCACGTACCCCGTACCACGAACCACGTACCCCATACCACGTACCACGTACCACGTACCACGTACCACGTACCCCGTACCCCGTACCCCGTACCCCGTACCCCGTACCACGTACCCCGTACCACATACCTCGTACCCCATACCCATACCCCGTACCCATACCTCGTACCCCGTACCCCGTACCCCGTACCCCGTACCCCGTACCCCGTACCCCGTACCCGTACCCCGTACCTCGTACCCCGTACCCCGTACCCCGTACCCCGTACCCCATACCCCATACCCCATACCCCGAACCCCATACCCTATACCCTGTACCCCGTACCCCGTACCCTATACACCGTATCCCGTACCTTGAACCCCGTATCCCTCGTACCTCGTACCTCGTACCTCGTACCTCGTACCTCGTACCTCGTACCTCGTACCAAGTACCCCATACCCCGTTCCCCGTTCCCCGTTCCCCGTTCCCCGTTCCCCGTTCCCCGTTCCCCGTTCCCAGTTCCCAGTTCCCAGTTCCCAGTACCCAGTTCCCAGTACCTAGTATGGTACTCTTTTCTAGATCTCCTTTGTAGTTCCTTGACCTAGATAGCAAGCATGAATAAGGATGGATATGTGCTCTTCAATGATATAGATGTAGTCATGAAGGATGAGACCACCTCGGTTCTTCTAACTAATTTGAAGGTTCTTTCCCCTTATTTATGTATGACTTGACATGCATATTGGAGGATAAGAGGGCTAAAACTAGTGGGGTCAGAGTCTAACTCACATAATGATCGGACTATTTATGTTGTACATTTTGGCCCTCAAATCCATATCCTTTGCCTCATTCCCGTGTGTTTTTCCTTATATTTCATATATAATAGGCTCTTTTGTAGTAATTGCAAGCGATAGGTGTAATTCAAGGGATAGAGATGAAATGTACGACATTCAGTCGCGAAACAAGCCGAAGAGCAAGGAAAAGAAGCGTCAGTGCGCGGGTACTGTGCTGATCAGCAAACTTGCACACTACCAGCGCACCAGCACATCTCCAGTAGAATGGCATAAAGTGCGGGTCCCAACCACACTCGACCCGTACTTCATCCGCACTCTAGACAAAGACCCGGGAGCTGGAATTATGAAGAAATGATAAAGTGCAGGTCCCAACCACACTCTCAAACCGCACTGGACCCGTACTTTAACGTAGAAAACTCCCATAAATCCCCCATTGTGTGGATACTGCGTTGGTAAGCGTACTCGCGCACTACCAGCGCACTTCGCGCCATACCGTGCCATATCAGCATTTTCTGACCTATTTTCAAGAATAGTATAAATATACCTCTTCTGTTTAATCAGAGACTCTCTCCATGTTTTTTAGACTTAGAAACTCTAAAGTTTTGTAACTAAATCTAGGAATCATATCTCATCTTTTCATTCAATCTCTACTCTACTTCAAGGGAATCCAAGGAAGGAGATGATCTCCAAGGGTTATTTCTCATCCTTTTCTCTTATTTTAACTATTGTAATGAGTATCTAAATCCCCTCTAAGGGGTTGATGGATTAGTTTGAGAATGATTGGGCTTTTGTGTATGGACTTTATTATATATATATTTCTATCTATTATTGTTCTATTCAAAAGTATTAATAGTTTTTCCTTTGATTTACTTGTTGGATACACTCTCTTTATAAGTTTGTCTTTGTATTCTATGTGTGTAGACATCTATGTATACACTCTATGTGGCTGTCTATTGCTTATTAGATAGATGGGATTTCTGGAATCCCGACTCTATAACCATGTTCTTCATCTAACCTTGAACAAGGGTCTTTGACTATACATCCTAGGAAGGCCCTTGTGAGAGCATTATAAGCCTCCTCTATACACCCTAGGTTGGCTATTATAGCGTTGGTTGAGCCCAAGATAGATTTATATGCATTCATGGTTAGGATCCCTAACGAGCATCTAACACTATACACCCTAGGTTGGGTGCTCGGGAGGAGTCAATCGTTGGTAAAAGGCTTTCTCTATACACCCTAGGATTGCCTCTTGCTAGTGATAGATAGCCAATACTATACACCCTACGTCGGCTACATTCGTTAAATCGTGCATATTTGCAAGTCTATTGCATTAGCCCATTCGTTGCTTACATGTCCATCAATCCTTAGTTTCCATATATATATATATCTTCCATTCCATTTGCATTCCATTTTTAGTTACATTTCTCGTTAGCTTTATTTGTATGTTCATTCATTTTTCACAACATCCACCATACTTTACTTTTATCGCATTAATATCACTTAAGTATCAATTAGTTTTAGCTAATCCCGATCCTTGTGGACGATACCCCACTTACAGCCATACTTGTGTTTCCGAACCATTTAAGGCTTCGTGAGGTTTTTATAAATATTGTTTGACAAGTAGATTTTAAATACACACAAAATGACTTTGTCAAAATGGCGCCATTGCCGGGGATCGGCGAGTTTAGCTTTGATTAGTTTTACTTGAATAGTATTGGTGTTTACTAGCATTTTATTTATTTATTTATTTTTGTTCTATATTTCGATAATACATTTGGTTTTTTGTATTCGTGTGATTGCGTTGGGTAGTTTTTGTTTCTCAGTATTTCAAGTTTCATGGATTATTTTAGTCAAGATTTAAGGCCTGGGTGTGGGCTATATGATGACCCGTGTAGTCAGAAATGGGGGAATAATCAAGATTTCCAATGGGACTACAATGAGGTCGGAACCATTTTAGATGAAGAGAGGCTTGTGAACCTTATCAGTGATTATCTTCAGAAGAATGAGGAGACAAAGTCAACTCAACAGGGAGCGTCACAGAATATGCAAGAGGAGTGCTATTACAATCAAGAGGGCATCGATTCCTATCAACTAGATAAAGGATCACTTGAAGGATTGATAGGAGAGTTCATACAGTCAAACCATCAGGATGCACAAGATATCCAAGTTTTGCAACAAGCAAACACATAAAACTTGGAAACTTACATGAGGGAAAATGACAAACAATCAAACGAGATGGAGGCATCCATTAATAGGATCGAGTCCCAAATCGGGCAGTTGATAGAATTGTTACAAGAAAGAGAGAATGGAAGATTCCCGAACCAACCAGAGCAAGTTAGAGAAATGGAAGTCTTTCAAAGTGGAAAGATTTTTGGAGATAGCAACAAGGAAGCTACCGTAAAAGAAGATGAGGTTGTACAAACGGAAGAAAAAGGGGAGAAGGAGTTAGAAAAGGAAAACGAGGTTGAGGTGACAAATCCGGAACCAAGGCCATAACTTCACAAGTCACCAAATCCCTATGTGCAGCCCATTCCCTTTCCCGGAAGTTTGAAGAACTCAAAATTGGAGAAATCTCACCGAAACATCTATGACTCACTCTCTTGTCCAATTGGTTCTAACGATTGTAACACTATGGATATAACTTTCAATCGTGGAGGCGAGTGTGTAAAGATCAATGGTAACCGACCCAAGGATAGACAAGAAAATGGTTGCCTAGTGTTAAAGGTTCCTAAGTCAAGAAAGAAGAAGAGCTGAGTAGTTGATCTTGTGCAAGCTTTGGAGATGGTAACCGAAATGGAAGAAGGCAACCATGATTGCTTGTTAGAACAAGAGGCAATTATGCTTGAAGATGAAAAGTTGGCAAAAAGAGCTCTGGTGGAGAAAGGAGAGCTAGAAAGAGATAATGAAAAACTTTTGCTAGAAGTAAGGATGCTAAGGGCCGAGAATGGGCTTTTAAGAAAGAAGGTACAAGAATTCTCAACTTCAAATGAAGAACTAGGTGAACAAGTAGTCATGCTTGAAGAAAAAGAGAAGGTAACTTCAAAGAACCTAGAGGATTTAGCCAAATTCTCTGAAGAGTTTGAGGAGGAAAATTCAGGAGGTTCAGAAAGATGCTCATTGTGGTTGAGAAATCAACTAATACCGTGATGGAGTTTCAAGAACGGTTAAACAAGAAAGAGGAGGAATTGAAGCGCGCCAAGGTCAAAGAGTTTGATTTTCTAGTCTAACTTGACATGGTGGAGCAAGAGATGAAGTCCCTCCAAGTTAAGCATCACCAAAGGCCCCGCATCCATGACCAAACAGGGAGTTTTTCTAATCGTCCTTTGACTTGTTACTTTTGTGGCAAAAGAAGGCACATCAAGGCCCATTGTTTTAGCTTTAAAATGTTAAAAATGAGTCAAGGAAGATCTAGGATGTACCAACCAAAAGTCAAGCAAATTTAGGTTAGAAAGGACCTAGTAAGTCAAGTGAGGACAAAGGCAGCGAAAAAATTTAATAAACCATTGACACCCATTTGGGTAGTCAAAAGAAGTGGATTCCCAAATCCGGTCAAACCTCCTTTGGTTGACCCATGTCCCACTTTGAGTGCATAGCATTGAACATTTATAGTGCACATTAGGAGTTCACAATTTCTTTTCTCATTTAACTAAGATTCTACTTTTATGATTGAGTTCTTTGTGCATTTTAATGTTTTGGGAAGTCTAAGTTTTGGAGAAAAGTCATTGTGAAACCCATGATTTAGTGTCTTTGAGTTGTTTATTTTAAATTTTTGCATTTTTAGATAATAAGGCAAGTTAAGTTGGTTTGTTTGAGTTTGTGCAGGTCAAGGAGGTGGAATGCACAAAGTTAGAAAAGCCAAGGATAAGTGACCAGCGCAGTAAGGAGGCAATGAGCCTCAGTGCGCGGGTCAACTGCGTTGGTGTATACCAGCGCATATCGGGCAGAACCCGTGCACTATGCGCAAGTATATATAGGCTGTCGTTTTCATGTAAGGCTCACACACTCAAACTCAAACCGAAATTCTTTTCCCTCCATTTTACTTTTTCAAAGGCATTCCTTACTCCCCACGCTTTCAATTCAAGACAAAAAGATGGCAAGAACAAAGAATATTAGCCATGGCTCACGCACGAAAATATCTAAGAGGCCGTAAACCCCTGAATGTACTTTGAATAAAGATTTCAAAAATTGGTTGGAGGGTTTCCGACGGTGCAAAAGAGTGAAGGAAAGGGGTATAGCAATCAATGAACTTGAAAACACCCGTATTCCCGAAATGGTGGAACAAAGGGGTTGGCAGACTTATGTAAATACCCCTCCTAAATACTGCAGAAGGGTGGTAGAAGAATTTTAATGCGGGGATGAACCCTGGGGACTATCAAGTTGGAACGCCGGTGATGGTTTAAGGAAGAGAAGTCAGGTTAAACGTGGATGATATCAATAGATACTTCAGAACTGAGCTCCCAAAGGACCAAGAAGAGAACATCAGAGATGGAGTGACGTGGAATGACTTATTTAACGGGAGGAATTTGGATTTGGCAAATGCGTTAGTCATTGAGCCTATGACATTCTGGGTAGCTCCAGACTATCCTATTAGGAACACCAACCTGAAGATCGAGTTAGGGGTTTGGAATCTTTTCATCACCTATTTCCTGAGGCCACGTACGCACTATTCCACAGTTTCATCTGAGGTTGCTACCTTATTGCATTGTATTGAGCATGAGGAACCGCTTGATGTGGGGCACATAGTGAAGACTTGCATAGTCACAGTAGGGGCGAGCAGGAACATCAGGCAACCACTTCTATTTCCTTGTCTCATCACAGAGTTATGTAGGCGAGCTGGTGTGGATTTAAGGGGTGACCCATTTGAGGACCTTATGACAGACATTGGGATGGGTACCTGGACCACTCTTGAGATAGATAGAGATCCGACCAGTTAGAGAAGGAAGACAGAGAGAAGAATGATTAGATCTGAGGCAGGGCAAAGTAGTCAGCAGCAGGATATCCCTGAGGACATGGATTACGAGTAGGAGTGGATGGATCATAACCAGGGGACCTTAGTTCTTGATACGTAGGGGAACAAGGTTCCTTGGTAGACTCTGATGGAAAGAATAGAAGAAGTCAGAGGCAGCTTCGAAGAAGTATGGGAAAACATCACAAAGATGCGAGCAAAGCTTCAATTAATCCCATATGCAAGAAGAAAGAAGCAGTCAACTCCTACAGCACCCTTGGGAGGTCCTATGATTGATGAATATGAAGCTCAGTATCGGGCAGCTATGGAGATGTCCAGAAGAGAGCATGAGGAGAGGTTCAGAGCAGAGCAGGATCCGAGAGGGAAGAGACCGACAGTTGACGAGCTAGCAGAGTCATCAGATGACGAGTGATCCTTGCTATTTTGCACATATCTATATTTTGCCATGTCATTTTCTATTATCATTGTTCTATTTTTGTTGTTTTGTACTTCTCTAAGATGGAACATTTTAAATGGGGACATTGTTGAGTTTTGGTTTGGGGGTGAAGTCGCCTTTTGAGTCATCTTTTTAGTGTCTTGAGTCTGTTTAGTGTCCAATTTTTTTCAAATTTTGTTGCTTGGCCAAAAATTTTGAGCTTTAAGTAGTTCGGATGTGATGCTTTTAGCGTGTGCTTTTGGCGAGTTCTTTGTATGCGTTATCTTGTGATGTAGCTTGGTGCCCTTAGGGTTTCGCTTGCACCTTCATGGGTTTGTCCCATCCTTGGTGTTAAGTTGAGGGGACTTGGCGCTTTCACGCCTTGTCCTAATAGTGGAGATATCTGTGAGATCACAAACACAAGCTTAAATTGTGCATTTTGAGTGTAGTATTGATTATCCTTAAACACTCATCTCGTCATATACGTCACATGCCATAGGATATTGCATATCATATAGTGAAGTGCTTGTTGATGCGTTCATTCCCTTGCTAGATTATTGTGGACATGATATTAGGCAATGTGTGTAAATTGAATTACCTACAAGAGCCTAAACACTTTCCTATCCATATTGTGTGCTCCAAAGCCAAACTTGAGGCCAAACACTACTCTTTCATTTGGTACCACGTACAACCATATACCTAATAGCCTAAACACATGCCTACCTTTTTACGAATCATGTTAGGATGTGTTAATTGTGATAATGAAAGTAATTAAGCTCTAATTGTCAATTAGCATGTACTAAGGCAAAATGTTGTAAATGTGCTAGCAAGTAGCTCAAAACGTAAAAGTGATAAAAATGAGCACTTATGAGCTCAAAAATGTCAAAAGCAAAAGATAAAAAAATAAAAGAAAAGAATGAAAGCAAGGAAAGAAAAGAAAGCAAAAGATTCTTGACATGTGTAATGATAAGTACTCACAATGTGGAGTACAATATTGAAAGCACAAAATTGTGCAAATTGAATGCCTAGACGCTAATGTGTGAGTAATTGTGAAAAAGAGCATTGTAGGGGTGTGTGGACTTATTCTAACATGATTGTTAATTTTGAACTCCAAATTGTCCATATTTGTTGTATTACCTAATTATACCCCATGGCCAAGTTACAACCAATGAAAAGTCTTTTTTGATCCATAATGAGTCTAAATTTGGAATGTCGGTTGACACTTGACCTTTCACGTTCATGGCATAGTGATCTTTTCCTAGGATAGACATTGCTTAAATTCTATGCATCATTCATCTTTGCATATATGTATGTGTGGAACCGAGGGCTCTAAGAGGAGAAGAAAAGAGTGAATCACGTGAGTTTAGAATTGAAGCGAATTACGCTCAAGACGTGAGAGTGAGTAGTCCTTGATGCATGAGTACCTTTAGGTGTGGGACTCGTGTTCGTGCAAGCTTCCTTTTGGTATCTCTAAGTTGCTTTAGATAATATGCATATGTTTACTTCTCTCATTCACACATTTTTGTATCACATCACTTGTTGGACTTGCGGCCATTTTGAAATTTTTGTTAGGTGTCTAGGAAATTTTTCATTTGAGTTAGTTTTCTTAATGTGTCTTATTTATTTTATCTAGTGTTTGCTCGAGGACGAGCAAAGGTTTGGTTTGAGGGTATTTGATCGAACTATTTATGTTGTACATTTTGGCCCTCAAATCCATATCCTCTACCTTGTCCCGTGTGTTTTTCCTTATATTCGTATCTAATAGGCTCTTTTGTAGTAATTGCAGGCAATAGGTGTAATTCAGGGGATAGAGATGAAATGTACGATATTCAGTCACGAAACAAGCCGAAGAGCAAGGAAAAGAAGCGTCAGTGCGCGGGTACTGTGCTGGTCAACACACCCGCGCACTACCAGTGCACCAGCACACCTCCAGCAGAATGGCATAAAGTGTGGGTCCCAACCGCACTCGACCCGCACTTTATCCTCACTCCAGACAAAGACCCGGGAGCTGGAATTATGAAGAAATGACACTACTACAAAAAATACAAAAGAAATCGGTTTTTTTTATATGGAAGAAATTGGTTTTTAAAAATTTTAGAAACTATGTCTTTTTGAGTGATTTAGAAAAAAAGCGCAAAAGGCATCGGTTTTTAACCGATGTAAAACAAGAGAAAAGACATCGGTTTTACTTAAAACCGATTTAAAAACCCAGGAGAAAAGACATCGGATTTAGTTAAAACCGATTTAAAAACCCTGATGTAAAATTGATGTATTACAAAAATTAATCCCACCGTCGCCAGCCTGCTCCACCGTCCGGCCAACCCTACCTCTGATAATAATGACAATTAATTGTCATTATGAGGAATCAAACTTGCAACCTCAAAGTCAAAGTGGTAAGCCTTTACCGCCTGACTACAAGATTGTATGTGTTAACAATTGCACAATATTTATATATAACCTATATGAGTTGTTAGAAATTTAAAAAAAAAAAAAAAACTTGTTTGATAAATTTAAATTTACTCAACTAATCAAAATTCTAATTTCTACTACAAACATATATATATTAAATAAATTTTATTGGTGGGTTTATTTTTCATTTCATTTTTTATTGTGTGGTTTTGTGTTCTACTGGAGATATTTTTTTGTAAACTTTTTCCCTAAAATTGTATCTTTTGGCAACGAAATAAATTTTTTCATCCACGTTGGATTCTTCAATTTTTCGATACGAATCCAACGGTATAAAGAATGTAAAATTTTGGGCAGTATTTTGAAAGTTATGATCAATTATTCATGAGTACTCAAAGGTCAAGCGATTAGAGATATTTTTATGTAAACTTTTTCCTTAAAACTGTATCTTTTAGCAAGGAAATAAATTTTTTCGTCTATGTTGAGTTCTTTGATTTTTCGATATGAATCCAACGGTATATAGAACGTAAAATTCTGGGCAGTATTTTGAAAGTTATGATCAATTATTCAGTAAAAGGTCAGAAGCGATTGGAGATATTTTTGTGTAAACTTTTTCCTTAAAACTATATCTTTTGGCAACGAAATAAATTTTTTCATCCATGTTGGATTCTTCAATTTTCGATACAAATCCAATGATATAAAGAACTTAAAATTCCGAGCGGTATTTTGAAAGTAATGATCAATTATTCAGTCAAAGGTCAAAATTGAAGTGATTGGAGAAATTTATGTGCAAACTCATTCCTTAAAACTGTATCTTTTGGCAAGGAAATAAATTTTTTTGTCCATGCTGAGTTCATTAATTTTTTGATACAAATCCAACGGTATAAAGAACGTAAAATTCTGGACGGTATTTTGAAAGTTATGATCAATTATTCAGTCAAAGGTCAGAAGCGATTCGCGAATCCACGAGTGAGCTGTTTTCATCGCTCATTTTCACACTTTTCCAAATTGATTTTTGGAATATTTTCTGATTTAAAAGTGTTTGTTTGCATGTCTATTTCTTGTGTCAAAATTTGAGCAAATAACGTTGAGTATTTTTAGAGATGCGCACTTGAATGTGGACATAGGCCAAATTTGCATTACAGAATTTTGCTTTTGAATCCACATCAGTTTTCATAAAAACCGATGTCTAAACGCTTGTTTTTAATATCGGTTTTTATAAAAACCATTGTCTTTTCAACGCAAAATTTAAGGCATCGTTTTTTATAAAAATCGATGTCTAAACGTTTTCTTTTTAATATCGGTTTTCTTAAAAACCGATGTCTTTTGAAACTATAATTTTTAGGACATCGGTTTTTATAAAATCAGATGTCTAAAAGATTTTTAAAAATCGGTTACCAAAAATCGATTTCTTTTAGTGATGTCTTTTGATATTTTTGTAGTAGTGATAAAGTGCGGGCCCTAACCGCACTCTCAAACCGCACTGGACCCGCACTTTAACACAGAAAACTCCTATAAATCCCCCGGTGCGTGGGTACTACGCTGGTAAGCACACCCGTGCACCACCAGTGCACTTTGCGCCAGACCGTGCCACATCAGCATTTTCTGAGCTATTTTCGAGAAGAGTATAAATGTACCTCTTCTATTTTCAGAGACTCTCTCCACGTTTTTGAGACTTAGAAACTCTGAAGTTTTGTAACTAAATCTAGGAATCATATCTCATCTTTTCATTCAATCTCTACTCTACTTCAAGGGAATCCAAGGAAGGAGATGATCTCCAAGGGTTATTTCGCATCCTTTTCTCTTATTTTAACTATTGTAATGAGTAGCTAAATCCCCTCTAAGGGGTTGATGGATTAGTTTGAGAATGATTGGACTTTTGTTTATGGACTTTATTATGTATATATATATATTTCTATCTATTATTGTTCTATTCAAAAGTATTAATAGTTTTTCCTTTGATTTACTTGTTGGATACACTTGATCAAGCCAAATTTGGTATGATTTTGTACCTCATTCCCGTCTCTTTATGCTTGATTCTCGGGCATGTCCCCGTATTCAATAGTGTTAAATTGAGCATTTCAGGTTTATTTAGGTATCAAGGGCTTTTGTGAAGAAGTTGTGAAGTTTGGTTCAAAAGGTGAACAAGTTGGCAAAACAGGGCATTATAGCCATAAGTGTCGCCACTTGTGTCACCATGGCGACAGGGGGTCTTATTCAAAGGCAAAATCAATCAGGTGTGTCGCCACTTTACATATGGCGACACAGAAGAGAAGCAGGCGTCGCCACTTATCGTCGCCACTTGGGAAGTGGCAACACAGGAATGTCACCACAAGTGTCACCATGGCGACAGAAGAATTTTTCAAAGCATCAGTGTTGTCGCTACTTGTGTCGCCACTTTCAATGTGGTGAAAAAGATGAAGAAAGTGGCGACATATGAATCTCAAAAAGCATAACCGTCAGTCGCCACTTATGTCACCATGACAAGTGGCGACAATGGATGTGGTGACACCTTGCCATATCAGATTTTCCAACGGTTATCAGTACATTTCCATTGCCACTATATATATTCCTCTTCTTCCAAACTTGAGACACACACCATACTTAGAGAGCACGAAATTTCTACTAAATCTAACCCTAGTTTCTCTTCCATTACTCACCTTTCAACCTCCTCCATCCTCTAATCTTGAACTATCTCTACCACCCAAAACCTCAACACAATGTCTTGATTCCTTCACCAAATCATTCCTCTCTTTCCATTCTCTCCATTTCCATACCTTTGTCACTTACCATTAGACACCCACCTATCTAGACACTTCATCTTCTACCACTCTTTACACTAGGAGCATCAAGGAAAAAGAAGGAGCAAGCTCTAAAGAAGGAGGCCTAAAGGTGATTTCCTCAACTATTACTTCCTATTCTTTTGATTGTAACTATGTGTAGCTAAACCCCTAATTTAGGGGATAGATTTGAGGAATTTGTGGATATGGGTATTTGCTAAACTATTTGTAATTGAATCTCTATTTGTTTGCTTTTCACTTTATATTTAGATTATATGCTTATTGTGATTTGCATTGTATATCACTAGTAGATCATAATATTGTGTGGGATAATTTGTTGTGAAACCAATCTTGGATTGACACCCTTGATTGGTTGAAGAACTTAGTGATTAGGATAGATTACTGGTGGGTATATCAACCCCATTAATCCAAACCTTGATTTGTACCTAACTAATCTCCCCTTGACACCATTTCCTTAATCGGTTAGGCATTGGGGTGAGAAGATGTTGAGTGTTCATAGTAATGACCTCAACACACTTTAGAAAACA